>CM062293.1:476614370-477814370 GCA_031216915.1 Pictodentalium vernedei
TACTCACTCAATGTAATGGCCAAAACAGGCTAGCACCAATCTCCGAAACTGCCATTCAATGTTCATTATTTTTGCACCAAAAACATAGCTTATGACCCCTCATTGGAATGAGCTCGTTCAGCTCAATCCAGTGGGGGCCATAACTATGTTTTTGATACAAAAAAAATTAATAGAAATTAGTTATTCAAAAGTGCTATCTTCTTTTCATGTAAGGTAAAGGGTTAACATCATAATATGGAGAAAGCTTCTATTAATCATTCACTCAATGTAATGGCAAAAACCGGTTAGCACCATTCACCAAAATTCCCATTCAATGTTAATTTTGTTTTTGCATTTTTTGGCATCAAAAACATAGCTTATGCCCCCCTTATTGGAATGAGCTTGTTCAGCGAATACAAGTGAAGTATGGGTTTTCTGGCTAATTGTTTGGATGGTGATTTGGGAGAGGATTGGAATAAAATTGGAATCCCCTCTATCACAAGTACAACGAGGGGAAAGCATGGTTTCATTAGATGTGTTAATAGGGTAAAAAGGTGGTTACATATGTACATGTATTTGTCATTTGCCAGAGGTTATTGTGTGCTTCTCAGTTCTGGATGCCACACTTGCTCAAGATGCATTTAACTGCATTATTTTTGGCAATATATGGCCTTTATTGCCGACTGTGACAAAAATATAACTTTTCCAAAAACAAAACAGTATTATTCAGTCTGTGGTTCTCGAATGAGCATTTAAAAGTGAAATATGTGTAATGTCCAAAAAAATATAATTAAATCAGTGTTGGAAGCCAAAATACATGTACATTTACAATGTACATTTACTTATTTCCTATAATCAAACCCAAACCTTTCGAAGGGTAACCTATAAAATTTTTCACTTTCAAAAATTCCCCACCCCCCCCCCCCCCCACAATCATTTTCACACAATGCACAAAAATCCCCCCCCCCCCACCATGTTCCTCCCTCCATAATTTCTGGTTAACAAAAATCCCCCACCCCCTAATTTTTTAGAAGTACATGTATATTTAAAGCCATACAAAAATGTCCAAAGCTTTTTACCACTTGAGGCCGAGCACTTGTCGCTTCAATCAATGCTAACTTTGCTTGTGTGGAGTTAGCACGTTGGATAATTGCTCACTGTTGCCAGGTGGTTCTCTCAGTGCACTTTAGTTTCCTCCACCCATAAAACTGTCCGACACGAGGTGACACTGGCTGTTGAAAGTGTCCTTAAACTCCAATAACTAAATAACTGTGTTGATAAATAGTTATTGAGGCATGTTTTCTTGTAAATAGTGATGAGTGTTTATGTAATTTACAAATTAAATACATAAGTTTTAAAATCCTTTTGGACTGCCTTTTAACCTTTTGGGGTAAGAGGCCGGGAGGGGGATTTTTGTACTGCTCTTAAAATAATGTGAGAGAATGTGGTACTACTCAAAAACTGTGGGAGGAATTTTTGCTAAGTGTGTAAAAATGATTGGGGGTATTTTTTGTAGGGGGGATTTTAACCTACATTCTAATCCTTCCAAAGATACATTTTATCTCTTTCATTTGATAAAAGAGTCATTTCTGCATGAGAATTCACTGCTTTCTTTAAAAACTACCCCAATCCCAAAATAAAACTAAAATCTGCATCAGCAGACAATAGTTTTGGGAACAATGTGTCTCATTTAACCATACTGCAAGAGAAAGAGTGGTGTTCACCCCTCCCCCCCCCCCCTCCACTCCACACAAAACAAAATGAATGTCAATTTTTATTCAAAAACTGGTGTTGCAGCTATATAAATCACCAATATCAAAGGACAGTGCCATTTTATCCTAACAAATTATGTCAAATTTTCTTCTACATATTGATGTGGTAAAATATAGCCCTGAATGTGTCTCCTAGACCCCCAGCATACCCACTTTCATCACAAATTATGATATAATTCATAAATTAATTGATGTTGACACAAAACAAACCTCTTATGATATTAAATTTCACATTTCTGATAATGTTTAAATCACACTCTGGCTTCTTAAGATATTTCACATTGTGTTTGATGAATATTTTGCAATATTTGTAAAAAAAAAAAAAATGTTAAATCCCTCACATTTCTTAAGGCACTTTGAGTCATTGGTATGGTATGTCTCTGATAAAACATTACACATTGATTTTTTGAATATTTTTCCAACAGCATGACAGTGCAGGTCATATGTTATCTCATAGCACCATTAAAATGCCTAAAACAATCAAACATTGATTCTGTAGTGCAGTGCCAAATATTATTTAGAGGTCGGTTCTGGGGAGGTTGGTATTTAGGCTTTCCAAAAGTTTTTTGCCATTTGTGGAGATACATACTCAAGTCTAAATATCAGAATCCCCATCTCCAAATGTTGGTCAGACGAGGAGGGCGACATTGACTAGTTTGAAGATTCTGGTTGCAATGCATAAAGCATCCAGGAATTAAAACATTGTTTACCAAAACACAGAGGAAGTGTGCATGTAATTTAAATGGGAGTTCCGAGTGATTCTGGTATTTAGTCTTCAGGAAAACACGTCGGATCACAAAATTGGCTGGCCTCTACACTGTAATTCTGACAGTCTTAAACTGACATTGTATTGTATCATTGGTAAAAATAGTTCATAGACTGGATCCAGTGAACTTGTGAAGAAAAATCTAGGAAATGAATGAACAGGTAACGCTGTTCGCGTGCATGTCTGTTTCTGTAAAATTTTACTACAAGACTGCATGCCCGTGTTTTGAGAACAAAGATTTCCCCAGACCTTACGTCAACATAACTTGAATTCATCCGAACTCCGGCTGTTTCTAAGGAAATCGCGCTAAGTTCCCCACAAATGAATAAGGCCCACTAAAAGTGTCAATAAATCATTTGTTTTATTTTTTATTCGTTGTCAACAATTTGTGAAGTGTACGTTCTCAATTAAAATTGAAATTGGGCTTTAAATCTGACGAAACCGGCAACGGACGGCATTGGCACTTCGAACTTTCAAACAATACTTAACTCGCCAACAACTACCTAGCTTCGAAAGTCACTTCATTACTTGATTATTTATCATAGTTTCCAGCATTCTGCAACAATATATTTTACATAATGTCCTTTGAAAGGCCCAAAACAATTAAATATCCGTTACAATGATTCTGGGTTTTTTTGCCAGTGGGAGAGCCACGCCGCCAGATGGCACCCCAAACTCTGTTGCATGGTATATAGAAAAATTATAAAATCATGGACACGTACCCATTACATATGTGCGCACACGCCACTGCGTGGTTGTGCACTATTACATAAAGTTGATTCAAACAGTTCAAAGGCTTAACAATGGGTTATATTTGAGTTCATTCAGTTGAAAATTTACAAGAATTTATTGGCCATTAAGATCTTGGTTGTGTTGGATCTTCGTTCCCTTCATTCGAACAGTTGTCATAGTTGTATGTTCATAATTCAGTTCTGTTCAGTTCGACCTTCGTTCAGTTTGTTATGTTCACTTCAATCTTGGTTCTGTTGGATCTTCGTTCTGTACATTCGTTGTTTTGTAGTGGTTGGTTGTATCTGTTCAGGTTCTTGTTGTAGTTGTTGAATTGGGTGTTATCAACCCCTTTTCATACCCGCGAGTGTTGATGTCAAATCACGGAATCCTAATTTTACGGACTCGGCTAGGAATCTCAATTACGGAATGCCTTATATGTATACAGGGGAAATCTGAATATTCTGAAAGCTTAAAGCTATGATGCAGTGATACAAGTCCATGTTAATGGATGATAGCTTAGTCAATAGTATTGGTACAAGGCCGCAATGGAACAAGACTGTTGTAGAAGCTAATGATTGGACAGATAGGTCATAGACCTGTAGTGGCCTTGGAGCTTTGGCGACAAGGTGGAAGCGGTTGGTAAGACTACATTAGACCCCATTGAGGAATTACTCATGGTCCTCATGGCCTCATACGACAAAAAAGGGATTCCCCAAAAGGTATCCTCGATAGGTATCCTCGAATAATATAATACCAGGCCATAGGTATCCTCAAATACTGAAATGAGGCTAAGAATCGTAGTAAATTATACCTCACTGAGGGATTTTTTAATGGTCCTGATAACCTCAAAATTCAATGAGGCTATGAGGGATAGTAAATAAAGCCTCATTAAGGGCTTTTACATAGCCCCCATGGCCTCATACGACAAAAATGGATTCTATAGCCACGAGTGTTTCCCAAAATGGGATTCAATAGGATATACCTGTTAAATACCGAAATGAGGCTAAGAGTCGTAGGAAATGAAACTCCAATGAGGGATTTTTCATGGCCCTCATGACCTCAAAATTCATTGAGATTATGAGGGATAATAAATGATGCCTCATTGAGGGCTTTTGCATAGCCCTCATGGTCTCACACGACAAAAAAGGGATTCTATAGCCACGAGTGTTTCCCAAAATGGGATTGCATAGGATATACCTGTTAAATACCTAAATGAGACTAAGAGTCGTAGGAAATGATTCTCCATTGAGGGATTTTTCATGGCCCTCATGACCTCAAAATTCAATGAGGCTATGAGGGATAATAAACGAGGCCTCATTGATGGCTTTTACATAGCCCTCTTGGCCTCATACGACAAAAATGAAATTCCATAGCCACGAGTGTTTCTCAAAAATGGGATTCCACGAGACGTGGCCATTGGATATAGAGGTGATGAGAATCGGATACGACCTCGTTGTTATAAGGGGAGATAACTCTGCATACAGATTACCGGAAATCAAGCAATCTGATTGCTTAGTTATAATCTATAACTATAAGTTATAATCTTAGTTATAATGAACGTTTATACCGCAAAAATAAAGAATCTAATCTAATCTAATCTAATCTATATGAAGGATCTAGACAAAGGAAACTACACGAGTACACGGAATAGGGTCAGAACTAACAAGAATAGACCAGAAAAGCTAAATATAGTTTAATAATAAGCAAAGCTGTTCCAACTGATAGGCTCTTCTACGCTACTGGAGAATACTCCGGAACAAAGGAACATGGTCAGATAGACAAAAGCTTGCATATATAGATAGAAGCAGAGAATTCTGAAAGATTTCGAAATAGTAAAAATTATCGGGTTGTTTGTAGTAATTCGTCCGATCCAATCGAACACACCCTGGGGCCCCCTTGGTACTATAGCACTACGTGCTAAGCCGATAAAATAGCAAATCCGTATCAAAAAAAGTCAATTTCGGCGATTTTGGGTGGATTTTTGGTGATTTGGAGGGATTGTCGGGTTGTTTGTGATAATTATATTTACTCCGATTCAATCGAACATACCCTCCGAACATACCCCGTCCGATTGCAGAAAAATTGGGTAACATAGCAACCACGTACTACCATAGAAACCAAGATGGCGACCTCCAGTATACAAAATGGTCGACGGAAACACGTATCACCCTAACAACACGCGGTGCGTATGCGTTATCACACCACGTATCACTATAGGGATGACGCCACAAGATGGCCGCTCACGCGGGTTACCATGACAACACTACATAGCACCACTGGGTCACGTGACATGACGTCACTTCTGAGATCCCCCACCGAGGTACCCCAAACTATCCCTGTCCGGGTACATGACATACTACTCAAAGCAACGGACAATAAGGTTGGAGATCGTCAGATATTTAGACCTAGCATTCCTGGGAAACCCATCTCTTGTCTTTCGCCCCTTTAGATGTCAGTATAGCTTAAGGTTAGTGGGTTCATTTTGGATTATATCAAGATGGACACAAGGGTAAATGCTATGTAACAATCCCCCCCCCCCCCCCTTCTTTGGAAATCAACTGAGTGTTACTAGTAAACAAACATTAATTTATTTGCCTATCTCCACCCACTTCAAAGGCAAAAGTCCAATAATGCCAAGATTTGGCACATATAAGTTTTACAAACAAAGGTTCTCCTTTGAGAAAGTCGAACTGCAAGCGGTGCAGTATTTCGTTGCATGTGGTGTAGTATTTCGTTGCCTGAGTTCTAAATTGTGCACATTCTCATGACACTTAGGACAGCATGGAACTCAAGCCGCGAAATTTTCCTAGTTACTTAATTTTCCCGATAAGCATCAGCAGAATAAACATAAAACACCCTCTCTCTATACACACAGTATCAGTAAGTTGACCCTTTGCCCAACACGAAAGGGAGGACGACGTATGCAAACAAAAATCCTAAATCAATAGTCAGTAAGTTTGTTCTTTACGGCGAGGGCGTGATTGTGGGCTCTCATTGGAGTGAGCTCATTGAACTAGTCCCGATGGGGGTCCGCTAGCAATGCGGTTTTTTGTGAGTAGTGCAAACCGGTCAAGTCTTGACAGTTACGTTTGGTAGTGGTCTAACAATTGATATCAATAATTCCGAACTAGCAATGAATCCAGTCCTCTACTATTACTTTTTTCCCCTTCATCCGTCGACTCTTTCCCCCCACCCTTATCCTTATATCATGTAAAAGTTGTATTGGTTTGAGTGTAATAAATGTTATGTCATGTATCAAGTCTTCCATGGAATATATGCATTTAACTCTTTGCATTCTGTTAGCAGATATTTCTGCCCAGGAGAAGATTTCTCTTGACATTGAAATATTAAAATCTGGCCACATTTAATCTAATTTCGCCATTGTAAATTGAAAAATTTGGAAGAATGTTTCATCAAATCTTGTCATGGCTGCTCTGAAGCAGCCATGACTAGATTTGATTAAAAAATATCTAAAAAATACGCGGGTGAAGAGTTAATCTGGTGCTGATCATATATATATTATATAGAGTGCTTCCGGTGAGGTTATTTATGACATTTTCTGACCAATGTGGTCCATATAACAGTTGTTTTTTTAATTATTCATCAGATAGTTGCATCTAAGTACTTAATTCTACGAATTGCTCCTCAGAAGAAATCAGCGACACTTGTCTTTTTCAAATTTCCCGGATGCCACGCAACTCAGAAAGGACACTGGTTTTGATTACAATGGCATAGCGGTGGTTCGAACCCACGCCGATAGTGTTTCCTTCGTCACCAACCGCCTAGCGAAACTATACTGAACCACGCACACCTTTCGGCCACCGACAGACCCCAAAACGGGAATGTCAGTTAACCAAGTATACACGAGGCCAGTACAGAACACACGGATTACTCAATTGTTTAATTATTCATCAGATAATTGCATCTAAGTACTTAACTGCATCTCAGAAAAAATCAGCGACACTTGTCTTTTTCAAATTTCCCGGATGCCATGGGATTAAGAAAGGACGCTGGTTTTGTTTACGATGGCATGGCGAAGGTTCGAACCCACGCCGATAGAGTTTCCTTCGGCACCAAACGCCTAGCGATACTATACTGAACCACGCACACCACTCGGCCACCGACAGACCACAGACAGGAAATGCTAGTTAACCAAGTATATACGAGTCCAGTACAGAACACACGTCATATTCAACTATTTTTAAATTTGGTACTTCTTGTTTTTTTCAAATTTGGTATTTCTTGTTTTCTTTGCAGAGCGCACGGGAAGTCTGAGCACTACTCGATATTAATTGTTTGTTTAAAATAAACTTAAAGACAGTGAAGGTGCAAGCATTTTTATTATGCAGGACAAGTGAGAATGTGCACAGGTTCTCCATCGGGTGGAGGGGGAGTCGTAGATTTCATAAGCAACATTTTTATAACCCCTTCCCCCCACCCCCCACACTTGCTACTCGGGCGCGAAAATCTGAGTTGCGAGGAACTCAAAATTTAATATAGAACTCTATGGCGAAAATAGTGAAAGTTGAAGTGACGGTAGGAAAAAAATGAAGAATGTTTCACAGAAGCGGGGAAGGGTGGAGCGAACCACCATAATGACTTTGTGCCGGGCCATTTTAAGGCCCAGACATTCTTAAAAAGAGATACTCTAAAAACACATTGTGTATTACAAGTATTTTGGCATGAAAAGACAAACAAATCAGTACCCACCCCATTCGCAAATACACAATATTTATGCTTAAGCCTTAACCCTTCATCGGCTTGCTGTTGCAGAATAGCAGCTGCGCCATAGAACACTTCTCTCAGACATTTAGCTCTCCCAGGATACATGTGAGTCACCAGATGTGAAATCTGTAACCGCTCTCTATGGTTTATTGAAAAGAGCTAAGTAATGATAATTCAGAGTCACGGTACGGTGGAACTTATTCTTATCAGAAAGGTTCTGATCGATGTTTATCATATGACTCGTCCGTTTTGTTCACTTTAAAACATTTGATATTTTGTTTTCATATTAATCATTGATAAATAAAGCCTTCCGTCAATTTCATTGGTCAATTTCAAAACTAGACAATTTGATAGGCTGAACAAAATAAAACTGGGCCACATTTTCATAATTTGCATAATTAGAGTTGGGAGCTTTCATTGGTCAATTTCAAAACTGGATAATTTGATTGGCTAAACAAAATACAACTGGGTGACATTTGCATAATTTCAGTAGGGAGAATTTACGTTATCTGTCCTATTTAGGGTGGGTTCTATTTTATTAATCTTTTACCTACAAGAAAAACGCCATTCATTTTTTTTATATTTTCACTTTATGATTCCAAAACAGAGGTTATGACCCCTCATTGGAACGAGCTCGACGAGCTCGTTCCAATGAGGGGTCATAACCTATGTTTTGGAAGCAAAAAATGAAAATTTTTAGTTATACGAGGATCTTTTTTCCACGTGCCGTCTGCAACTCAAGTTAGGTGATGGGTTAAAAAGTCATACTAAGTGGCTAATTTGTGTGTGTGTGCGTCCTCGGTCCCGCCTCTGCCCCTTTTTGTAAACGCATTGCGCATCTTTTTGTCCCAACCCAATGGGATTACAATGCAGGCCTGCCCCCGAACCAGGGAAGTTCGGGTCTTCTTCTTGGTGGTCCCCGAAAGGGGTCGTTGTTGTTTCCTTTAAAGACATCCTATCAAAGAGAGACAGCCTGAGGCAGATTATACTTGCCAGTGATGGCCATCACTTAAAATCATCTCCGAAGTGGCAGACTATACTTGCCCGAAAATCTAGATAGACTGCACCCTCGGGGAGAGGTAGTACCTTTGTGAGAGGACCCAACCTCCCACACTGGTCCTCACCCGAGGGTTCAACCGACATCAGTCAACGAGACCGCCTACCCACAACTGGATACACCTGCCGAGTACCGGATCCTTTTCCTCCCTCAACACGCCTAGACATGTGACAGCCATCATATACAGTTACCGAGGGTCGAAAGGGGCTTGTCCCCCATACCGTCCCTGCGCGCCTTCGGCACGCGAAATCATTTCGTTCGATTGTGTGTGTGTGTGTGTCATATGGTAAATAGAATATGAAATGAGTGTTTTTCTCATATAATATTTTTGAAACTCGTCCGAATTTTCTGTTTGGGCTCGCCAGAGGCTCGCCAAAACGGAAAATTCTTAGACTCGTTTCATAAATATTATATGAGAAAAACACTCATTCCATATCCTCTATATATCACACAGATTCCGCGATGGTGTGTACCCTGGGTAAATAAACGAGCGACCCGCTCGTCGACTTGCAACACCAGATCGTCCAGAATAACGAGAGAATCGTGCTTGAACTATTGGGGTAGCCCCTCTACAAACTCCACATGGAGGAGGGTGTCGTCATACAGAGGCTGTCATTCGCTAAAACACGAGATGATGTTTTCGGGGACGGGGTACACCAGGACGTTCAGGTTTTTGATACATTTATGGATAAAGGGCGATTTTCCAAAAGACGTTGGTCCGCTTACGACGCAAATGAAGGAATGTGACCAGCGGAGGTTCATTTTCTATACTGAGCCGACACTGTGATTGACGGGGGTTCAAGGAAGGAAACTCTTAATTACTTGTAATTCATTTATTCCTTTTTAGGGGAGGAGGGGGTAGGGGTGGAGGGGGGGGGACTTATCTATGGGACGTGTGTGTGTGGAAAGGTATCTCTTTTTAAGAATTTGGTTGCCTTTTATAACATAGCAGGCGCAAAGCCGAGAGTGAAACTCCTATCTTCACAGGTGATCTGTCACGGCAACCAGCAGTATGATAGATGGATGGATCCCATTCCATCCCATCCCATCCCATCAGAAGGATGAAGGGATGGGATGGGATGGGATGGAATGGATGGGATCCATCCATCCATCCATCTATCATACGGCTGGTTGCAGTATGATGGATGGATGGATGGATGGATGGATGGATGGATGGATGGAATGGATGGATGGATGGATGGATGGATGGATGGATCCCATCCGATCACATCCCATCCCATCATACTGCTGGTTGCAGTATGATGGGGTGGAATGGGATGCGATCGGACCGGATGGGATCGGACTGGATCGGATCGGATCGGATCCCTCCCTTCCTTCATTATAAATCATGTTCTCATTACAAATTCAGTTTACGCCCAATGGCTTAAATTTGGAACTAACTAGGATATCCCTTAAACTGCGCTTTTTAGAATATGCTATCAAGGGTACTACGCTGGGTCAGTATTTTCTATTTGTCTAAGAGTTTCCGACTTAATATGCGCAGAAATCTACTACTGTACCCTATTTCCCGTAGGACACTGAATAGCTTGTAGCAGGCAGAGTTGAAATTATTTTTACTGTTTGAATTTCTATGGAATCGGATAATCATAATCTGCGACTCGATAATACCACTGAAAGTATGCTTTGGATGGATCGACTTTTTGTAAAGTAGCTGGTGGGAGTCTGTCGGTTTAAAAAACGCCCTGCAATCCAAACAACCTGTGGATTGGAATTTTAAACCTTTGTAAATTGTTACATCCAAAAAATCAACTGACTGCTCCGAGATGGTAGTTTCTCATCAACTGAGGCTTCAGTATGGGCAGGTTGGTGGGGGGGCTTCATTCAAGGAGAGAACAATATTTCACAGCTGTTACTGTAGTTTTGTGCTGTAACATGGGAACCGTGACAACAACGCTCGATGTGAACGAAATTTGATCGCATCACTTTAATTTTGGGATTCAAATATCTTTGTCAAGTATAACCCTTCAGAGAACTTTTTCCGACTCCAAAACAGGGGGTCTTGCATCAAATAAGAGGGAAAATTTAGTACCAGACTACTTTATTAGTACTAGACTGTGCACAAATGCCATTCACTCACATTTGCAACTTTATTGCGTTATTTTTTTCCACTGTACCCCACCCCCAAATTTGTGTTCTAAAATACTCTTTCAATGAAGAAATTATTTTCTAACACTTTTTAACCCTTTACCAAATATAACGGTCAAAAGCTGCTGGTGCTATTCACAAGGATTGCCATTCCATGTTCATTATTTTCTCGTTTTTTTGTGTCAAACACATAGCTTATGACCCCTCATTGGAATGAGGTCATTCCAATGGTGTAAAAAGTCATGTTTTTGACACAAAAAATTAGTAAGTCAATAAGTTTGTGGGCAAGGGTAATCAGCTTTTCATGTTACATGTAAGTAAAGGGTTAACAGCATAATTCAGGCAAACATCTAAATGCCAGTAAATAAAAGTGCAATATGGGTTTTCTGGCTGTGGGTTTGAATGGTGATTTGGAAGGGGTTGGAAGATTGGCACCCCCCCCCCCCCCCCCCGCTCCAGTACTATGATGGGGAACCATGGTTTAATTACATTTATTAATACATGTGTACATGTAGGGTAAAATAGGTTGTTATTTGGCATTTGCTGGGGGCTGTAGTGTGCCACTGGAGGCCACACTTGCTCAAGATGTGAATTTGCTTGCAATATATAGCCCTTATTGCTGATGATGACAAAAACATACTTTTCAAAACAATAAAATGTATTGTAAGGTGTGTGGTACCCCAAGGAATTTTTAAATGTGAAATAACCTCTCAAAATAATAATTAAATCAGGTTCAGAAGCCAAATTATGTATTTCCTTAATCAACCCCAATCCTATCAATGATACATTTTACCTCTTTCATGTGACAAAAGTGTCATTTCTGCATGAGAATTCAACTTTTGGCTTCCACTGAGTTAAAAACATGGGAAATTTGTTCTTTTAAAGAAAACTGTCCAAACTGTGTCAAATGGCTTAAAAACCGCTGTTGCCTCCAATACATTTTTCTACTCTGCTTTGCTCTGTTACCTAAAGGAATTCATGCAGATTTTTTTGAAAACTAACCCAATCCCCAAATAAAACTAAAATCTGCATCAGCATGTAATACTTTGAGGAAAAAATTGTCTCATTTAACCATACAGCAAGACAAAGAGTGGTGTTCCAACCCCATCAAATCATATAAATGTCAATTTTGATTCAAAAATTGGGGTTGCAGCTACATGTATATAATTCACCAATATCAATAGACAGTACCATTTTGTCCTAACAACTGATGTCAAATTTTCTTCAACATACTGATGTGGCAAAATATAGCCTTGAAGGTGTCCCCCTAGTATGTCCCTTTTTATCTAAAACTATGATAAAATTCATAAATTAATTGATGTTGACATATAACAAACCTCTTGTGATATTAAATTTCTCATTTGTGATAATTTCTAAATCACATTCTGGCTTCTGAAGATATTTCACATTGCGCTTGATGAATGTTTTGCCATTCTTGTGAAAAAAAGCCTCACTTTCTCAGTTAAGACACCTTGAGTCATTGGTATGGCTCTGACTCAACATTAAACACTGATTTTTTCCAACAGCATGACCAGCTGAGCACTGCTCCTATGTTATAGCATAGCACTGTTAAAATGCCTAAAACCATCAAATATTGATTCTGTAGTGATGTGCATGTCCCACAAGTACATGTACCCACAAGAGCTCGTTTCCAACCTTGGATTTGATCCCTGCAGGCACCCATTCTGATAAAAAGGGCGAAATTAGGGAAAATACATGCATGCCTAGTATCCAGTGAGGATGACTCAGATATTTGCTTCAGGAATGTAGTGCTCTTTAATGTTTAATATATTTGTGTATGGGTGTGTGTGTGTGTGTGGGGGGCGGGGGGGGGGGGTCAATTGCCAGTTATTGAAAATGTAGAACTGTGCAAATGGAAACAAACCAACACTTTGCAAGATGGACAGACAGACATGCAATCACATATCTTGAAAGAGACAGTCTACATGTACATAGGAATGGTATGATGGACAGACATGCAATCACATATTTTGAAAGTGACATTCTACATGTACATAGGAATACTGACTGACATACAACGAAAAATATAGCGAGAAGAGCCAGGACAGGGTTGTCAAAACAAAAAAAAACTCAGTGGACCCTGAGTGCTGCAGTACTAAAGCAAATCATAGGAAACTGAAAGTGCATGCTGTTAACTTTCTCATAGGCTGAAGGGTTTAGTATGGGTGGTAGAGGGACAATTGTCAATGCAGTTTTGTGCTATAACATGGGGACCCTGACAGCACTAGTATCAGCACAGAAGCCATTCATTCACATTTGCAAGTTTGTTACTTTTCCCACTGTACCCCACCCCCTTTCCCCAAATTCATGTTCCAAAATACTCTGTGAATGAAGAAATTGTTTTTTAACATTTTTAATTACTCACTCAATGTAATGGCCAAAACAGGCTAGCACCAATCTCCGAAACTGCCATTCAATGTTCATTATTTTTGCACCAAAAACATAGCTTATGACCCCTCATTGGAATGAGCTCGTTCAGCTCAATCCAGTGGGGGCCATAACTATGTTTTTGATACAAAAAAAATTAATAGAAATTAGTTATTCAAAAGTGCTATCTTCTTTTCATGTAAGGTAAAGGGTTAACATCATAATATGGAGAAAGCTTCTATTAATCATTCACTCAATGTAATGGCAAAAACCGGTTAGCACCATTCACCAAAATTCCCATTCAATGTTAATTTTGTTTTTGCATTTTTTGGCATCAAAAACATAGCTTATGCCCCCCTTATTGGAATGAGCTTGTTCAGCGAATACAAGTGAAGTATGGGTTTTCTGGCTAATTGTTTGGATGGTGATTTGGGAGAGGATTGGAATAAAATTGGAATCCCCTCTATCACAAGTACAACGAGGGGAAAGCATGGTTTCATTAGATGTGTTAATAGGGTAAAAAGGTGGTTACATATGTACATGTATTTGTCATTTGCCAGAGGTTATTGTGTGCTTCTCAGTTCTGGATGCCACACTTGCTCAAGATGCATTTAACTGCATTATTTTTGGCAATATATGGCCTTTATTGCCGACTGTGACAAAAATATAACTTTTCCAAAAACAAAACAGTATTATTCAGTCTGTGGTTCTCGAATGAGCATTTAAAAGTGAAATATGTGTAATGTCCAAAAAAATATAATTAAATCAGTGTTGGAAGCCAAAATACATGTACATTTACAATGTACATTTACTTATTTCCTATAATCAAACCCAAACCTTTCGAAGGGTAACCTATAAAATTTTTCACTTTCAAAAATTCCCCACCCCCCCCCCCCCCCCACAATCATTTTCACACAATGCACAAAAATCCCCCCCCCCCCACCATGTTCCTCCCTCCATAATTTCTGGTTAACAAAAATCCCCCACCCCCTAATTTTTTAGAAGTACATGTATATTTAAAGCCATACAAAAATGTCCAAAGCTTTTTACCACTTGAGGCCGAGCACTTGTCGCTTCAATCAATGCTAACTTTGCTTGTGTGGAGTTAGCACGTTGGATAATTGCTCACTGTTGCCAGGTGGTTCTCTCAGTGCACTTTAGTTTCCTCCACCCATAAAACTGTCCGACACGAGGTGACACTGGCTGTTGAAAGTGTCCTTAAACTCCAATAACTAAATAACTGTGTTGATAAATAGTTATTGAGGCATGTTTTCTTGTAAATAGTGATGAGTGTTTATGTAATTTACAAATTAAATACATAAGTTTTAAAATCCTTTTGGACTGCCTTTTAACCTTTTGGGGTAAGAGGCCGGGAGGGGGATTTTTGTACTGCTCTTAAAATAATGTGAGAGAATGTGGTACTACTCAAAAACTGTGGGAGGAATTTTTGCTAAGTGTGTAAAAATGATTGGGGGTATTTTTTGTAGGGGGGATTTTAACCTACATTCTAATCCTTCCAAAGATACATTTTATCTCTTTCATTTGATAAAAGAGTCATTTCTGCATGAGAATTCACTGCTTTCTTTAAAAACTACCCCAATCCCAAAATAAAACTAAAATCTGCATCAGCAGACAATAGTTTTGGGAACAATGTGTCTCATTTAACCATACTGCAAGAGAAAGAGTGGTGTTCACCCCTCCCCCCCCCCCTCCACTCCACACAAAACAAAATGAATGTCAATTTTTATTCAAAAACTGGTGTTGCAGCTATATAAATCACCAATATCAAAGGACAGTGCCATTTTATCCTAACAAATTATGTCAAATTTTCTTCTACATATTGATGTGGTAAAATATAGCCCTGAATGTGTCTCCTAGACCCCCAGCATACCCACTTTCATCACAAATTATGATATAATTCATAAATTAATTGATGTTGACACAAAACAAACCTCTTATGATATTAAATTTCACATTTCTGATAATGTTTAAATCACACTCTGGCTTCTTAAGATATTTCACATTGTGTTTGATGAATATTTTGCAATATTTGTAAAAAAAAAAAAAATGTTAAATCCCTCACATTTCTTAAGGCACTTTGAGTCATTGGTATGGTATGTCTCTGATAAAACATTACACATTGATTTTTTGAATATTTTTCCAACAGCATGACAGTGCAGGTCATATGTTATCTCATAGCACCATTAAAATGCCTAAAACAATCAAACATTGATTCTGTAGTGCAGTGCCAAATATTATTTAGAGGTCGGTTCTGGGGAGGTTGGTATTTAGGCTTTCCAAAAGTTTTTTGCCATTTGTGGAGATACATACTCAAGTCTAAATATCAGAATCCCCATCTCCAAATGTTGGTCAGACGAGGAGGGCGACATTGACTAGTTTGAAGATTCTGGTTGCAATGCATAAAGCATCCAGGAATTAAAACATTGTTTACCAAAACACAGAGGAAGTGTGCATGTAATTTAAATGGGAGTTCCGAGTGATTCTGGTATTTAGTCTTCAGGAAAACACGTCGGATCACAAAATTGGCTGGCCTCTACACTGTAATTCTGACAGTCTTAAACTGACATTGTATTGTATCATTGGTAAAAATAGTTCATAGACTGGATCCAGTGAACTTGTGAAGAAAAATCTAGGAAATGAATGAACAGGTAACGCTGTTCGCGTGCATGTCTGTTTCTGTAAAATTTTACTACAAGACTGCATGCCCGTGTTTTGAGAACAAAGATTTCCCCAGACCTTACGTCAACATAACTTGAATTCATCCGAACTCCGGCTGTTTCTAAGGAAATCGCGCTAAGTTCCCCACAAATGAATAAGGCCCACTAAAAGTGTCAATAAATCATTTGTTTTATTTTTTATTCGTTGTCAACAATTTGTGAAGTGTACGTTCTCAATTAAAATTGAAATTGGGCTTTAAATCTGACGAAACCGGCAACGGACGGCATTGGCACTTCGAACTTTCAAACAATACTTAACTCGCCAACAACTACCTAGCTTCGAAAGTCACTTCATTACTTGATTATTTATCATAGTTTCCAGCATTCTGCAACAATATATTTTACATAATGTCCTTTGAAAGGCCCAAAACAATTAAATATCCGTTACAATGATTCTGGGTTTTTTTGCCAGTGGGAGAGCCACGCCGCCAGATGGCACCCCAAACTCTGTTGCATGGTATATAGAAAAATTATAAAATCATGGACACGTACCCATTACATATGTGCGCACACGCCACTGCGTGGTTGTGCACTATTACATAAAGTTGATTCAAACAGTTCAAAGGCTTAACAATGGGTTATATTTGAGTTCATTCAGTTGAAAATTTACAAGAATTTATTGGCCATTAAGATCTTGGTTGTGTTGGATCTTCGTTCCCTTCATTCGAACAGTTGTCATAGTTGTATGTTCATAATTCAGTTCTGTTCAGTTCGACCTTCGTTCAGTTTGTTATGTTCACTTCAATCTTGGTTCTGTTGGATCTTCGTTCTGTACATTCGTTGTTTTGTAGTGGTTGGTTGTATCTGTTCAGGTTCTTGTTGTAGTTGTTGAATTGGGTGTTATCAACCCCTTTTCATACCCGCGAGTGTTGATGTCAAATCACGGAATCCTAATTTTACGGACTCGGCTAGGAATCTCAATTACGGAATGCCTTATATGTATACAGGGGAAATCTGAATATTCTGAAAGCTTAAAGCTATGATGCAGTGATACAAGTCCATGTTAATGGATGATAGCTTAGTCAATAGTATTGGTACAAGGCCGCAATGGAACAAGACTGTTGTAGAAGCTAATGATTGGACAGATAGGTCATAGACCTGTAGTGGCCTTGGAGCTTTGGCGACAAGGTGGAAGCGGTTGGTAAGACTACATTAGACCCCATTGAGGAATTACTCATGGTCCTCATGGCCTCATACGACAAAAAAGGGATTCCCCAAAAGGTATCCTCGATAGGTATCCTCGAATAATATAATACCAGGCCATAGGTATCCTCAAATACTGAAATGAGGCTAAGAATCGTAGTAAATTATACCTCACTGAGGGATTTTTTAATGGTCCTGATAACCTCAAAATTCAATGAGGCTATGAGGGATAGTAAATAAAGCCTCATTAAGGGCTTTTACATAGCCCCCATGGCCTCATACGACAAAAATGGATTCTATAGCCACGAGTGTTTCCCAAAATGGGATTCAATAGGATATACCTGTTAAATACCGAAATGAGGCTAAGAGTCGTAGGAAATGAAACTCCAATGAGGGATTTTTCATGGCCCTCATGACCTCAAAATTCATTGAGATTATGAGGGATAATAAATGATGCCTCATTGAGGGCTTTTGCATAGCCCTCATGGTCTCACACGACAAAAAAGGGATTCTATAGCCACGAGTGTTTCCCAAAATGGGATTGCATAGGATATACCTGTTAAATACCTAAATGAGACTAAGAGTCGTAGGAAATGATTCTCCATTGAGGGATTTTTCATGGCCCTCATGACCTCAAAATTCAATGAGGCTATGAGGGATAATAAACGAGGCCTCATTGATGGCTTTTACATAGCCCTCTTGGCCTCATACGACAAAAATGAAATTCCATAGCCACGAGTGTTTCTCAAAAATGGGATTCCACGAGACGTGGCCATTGGATATAGAGGTGATGAGAATCGGATACGACCTCGTTGTTATAAGGGGAGATAACTCTGCATACAGATTACCGGAAATCAAGCAATCTGATTGCTTAGTTATAATCTATAACTATAAGTTATAATCTTAGTTATAATGAACGTTTATACCGCAAAAATAAAGAATCTAATCTAATCTAATCTAATCTATATGAAGGATCTAGACAAAGGAAACTACACGAGTACACGGAATAGGGTCAGAACTAACAAGAATAGACCAGAAAAGCTAAATATAGTTTAATAATAAGCAAAGCTGTTCCAACTGATAGGCTCTTCTACGCTACTGGAGAATACTCCGGAACAAAGGAACATGGTCAGATAGACAAAAGCTTGCATATATAGATAGAAGCAGAGAATTCTGAAAGATTTCGAAATAGTAAAAATTATCGGGTTGTTTGTAGTAATTCGTCCGATCCAATCGAACACACCCTGGGGCCCCCTTGGTACTATAGCACTACGTGCTAAGCCGATAAAATAGCAAATCCGTATCAAAAAAAGTCAATTTCGGCGATTTTGGGTGGATTTTTGGTGATTTGGAGGGATTGTCGGGTTGTTTGTGATAATTATATTTACTCCGATTCAATCGAACATACCCTCCGAACATACCCCGTCCGATTGCAGAAAAATTGGGTAACATAGCAACCACGTACTACCATAGAAACCAAGATGGCGACCTCCAGTATACAAAATGGTCGACGGAAACACGTATCACCCTAACAACACGCGGTGCGTATGCGTTATCACACCACGTATCACTATAGGGATGACGCCACAAGATGGCCGCTCACGCGGGTTACCATGACAACACTACATAGCACCACTGGGTCACGTGACATGACGTCACTTCTGAGATCCCCCACCGAGGTACCCCAAACTATCCCTGTCCGGGTACATGACATACTACTCAAAGCAACGGACAATAAGGTTGGAGATCGTCAGATATTTAGACCTAGCATTCCTGGGAAACCCATCTCTTGTCTTTCGCCCCTTTAGATGTCAGTATAGCTTAAGGTTAGTGGGTTCATTTTGGATTATATCAAGATGGACACAAGGGTAAATGCTATGTAACAATCCCCCCCCCCCCCCTTCTTTGGAAATCAACTGAGTGTTACTAGTAAACAAACATTAATTTATTTGCCTATCTCCACCCACTTCAAAGGCAAAAGTCCAATAATGCCAAGATTTGGCACATATAAGTTTTACAAACAAAGGTTCTCCTTTGAGAAAGTCGAACTGCAAGCGGTGCAGTATTTCGTTGCATGTGGTGTAGTATTTCGTTGCCTGAGTTCTAAATTGTGCACATTCTCATGACACTTAGGACAGCATGGAACTCAAGCCGCGAAATTTTCCTAGTTACTTAATTTTCCCGATAAGCATCAGCAGAATAAACATAAAACACCCTCTCTCTATACACACAGTATCAGTAAGTTGACCCTTTGCCCAACACGAAAGGGAGGACGACGTATGCAAACAAAAATCCTAAATCAATAGTCAGTAAGTTTGTTCTTTACGGCGAGGGCGTGATTGTGGGCTCTCATTGGAGTGAGCTCATTGAACTAGTCCCGATGGGGGTCCGCTAGCAATGCGGTTTTTTGTGAGTAGTGCAAACCGGTCAAGTCTTGACAGTTACGTTTGGTAGTGGTCTAACAATTGATATCAATAATTCCGAACTAGCAATGAATCCAGTCCTCTACTATTACTTTTTTCCCCTTCATCCGTCGACTCTTTCCCCCCACCCTTATCCTTATATCATGTAAAAGTTGTATTGGTTTGAGTGTAATAAATGTTATGTCATGTATCAAGTCTTCCATGGAATATATGCATTTAACTCTTTGCATTCTGTTAGCAGATATTTCTGCCCAGGAGAAGATTTCTCTTGACATTGAAATATTAAAATCTGGCCACATTTAATCTAATTTCGCCATTGTAAATTGAAAAATTTGGAAGAATGTTTCATCAAATCTTGTCATGGCTGCTCTGAAGCAGCCATGACTAGATTTGATTAAAAAATATCTAAAAAATACGCGGGTGAAGAGTTAATCTGGTGCTGATCATATATATATTATATAGAGTGCTTCCGGTGAGGTTATTTATGACATTTTCTGACCAATGTGGTCCATATAACAGTTGTTTTTTTAATTATTCATCAGATAGTTGCATCTAAGTACTTAATTCTACGAATTGCTCCTCAGAAGAAATCAGCGACACTTGTCTTTTTCAAATTTCCCGGATGCCACGCAACTCAGAAAGGACACTGGTTTTGATTACAATGGCATAGCGGTGGTTCGAACCCACGCCGATAGTGTTTCCTTCGTCACCAACCGCCTAGCGAAACTATACTGAACCACGCACACCTTTCGGCCACCGACAGACCCCAAAACGGGAATGTCAGTTAACCAAGTATACACGAGGCCAGTACAGAACACACGGATTACTCAATTGTTTAATTATTCATCAGATAATTGCATCTAAGTACTTAACTGCATCTCAGAAAAAATCAGCGACACTTGTCTTTTTCAAATTTCCCGGATGCCATGGGATTAAGAAAGGACGCTGGTTTTGTTTACGATGGCATGGCGAAGGTTCGAACCCACGCCGATAGAGTTTCCTTCGGCACCAAACGCCTAGCGATACTATACTGAACCACGCACACCACTCGGCCACCGACAGACCACAGACAGGAAATGCTAGTTAACCAAGTATATACGAGTCCAGTACAGAACACACGTCATATTCAACTATTTTTAAATTTGGTACTTCTTGTTTTTTTCAAATTTGGTATTTCTTGTTTTCTTTGCAGAGCGCACGGGAAGTCTGAGCACTACTCGATATTAATTGTTTGTTTAAAATAAACTTAAAGACAGTGAAGGTGCAAGCATTTTTATTATGCAGGACAAGTGAGAATGTGCACAGGTTCTCCATCGGGTGGAGGGGGAGTCGTAGATTTCATAAGCAACATTTTTATAACCCCTTCCCCCCACCCCCCACACTTGCTACTCGGGCGCGAAAATCTGAGTTGCGAGGAACTCAAAATTTAATATAGAACTCTATGGCGAAAATAGTGAAAGTTGAAGTGACGGTAGGAAAAAAATGAAGAATGTTTCACAGAAGCGGGGAAGGGTGGAGCGAACCACCATAATGACTTTGTGCCGGGCCATTTTAAGGCCCAGACATTCTTAAAAAGAGATACTCTAAAAACACATTGTGTATTACAAGTATTTTGGCATGAAAAGACAAACAAATCAGTACCCACCCCATTCGCAAATACACAATATTTATGCTTAAGCCTTAACCCTTCATCGGCTTGCTGTTGCAGAATAGCAGCTGCGCCATAGAACACTTCTCTCAGACATTTAGCTCTCCCAGGATACATGTGAGTCACCAGATGTGAAATCTGTAACCGCTCTCTATGGTTTATTGAAAAGAGCTAAGTAATGATAATTCAGAGTCACGGTACGGTGGAACTTATTCTTATCAGAAAGGTTCTGATCGATGTTTATCATATGACTCGTCCGTTTTGTTCACTTTAAAACATTTGATATTTTGTTTTCATATTAATCATTGATAAATAAAGCCTTCCGTCAATTTCATTGGTCAATTTCAAAACTAGACAATTTGATAGGCTGAACAAAATAAAACTGGGCCACATTTTCATAATTTGCATAATTAGAGTTGGGAGCTTTCATTGGTCAATTTCAAAACTGGATAATTTGATTGGCTAAACAAAATACAACTGGGTGACATTTGCATAATTTCAGTAGGGAGAATTTACGTTATCTGTCCTATTTAGGGTGGGTTCTATTTTATTAATCTTTTACCTACAAGAAAAACGCCATTCATTTTTTTTATATTTTCACTTTATGATTCCAAAACAGAGGTTATGACCCCTCATTGGAACGAGCTCGACGAGCTCGTTCCAATGAGGGGTCATAACCTATGTTTTGGAAGCAAAAAATGAAAATTTTTAGTTATACGAGGATCTTTTTTCCACGTGCCGTCTGCAACTCAAGTTAGGTGATGGGTTAAAAAGTCATACTAAGTGGCTAATTTGTGTGTGTGTGCGTCCTCGGTCCCGCCTCTGCCCCTTTTTGTAAACGCATTGCGCATCTTTTTGTCCCAACCCAATGGGATTACAATGCAGGCCTGCCCCCGAACCAGGGAAGTTCGGGTCTTCTTCTTGGTGGTCCCCGAAAGGGGTCGTTGTTGTTTCCTTTAAAGACATCCTATCAAAGAGAGACAGCCTGAGGCAGATTATACTTGCCAGTGATGGCCATCACTTAAAATCATCTCCGAAGTGGCAGACTATACTTGCCCGAAAATCTAGATAGACTGCACCCTCGGGGAGAGGTAGTACCTTTGTGAGAGGACCCAACCTCCCACACTGGTCCTCACCCGAGGGTTCAACCGACATCAGTCAACGAGACCGCCTACCCACAACTGGATACACCTGCCGAGTACCGGATCCTTTTCCTCCCTCAACACGCCTAGACATGTGACAGCCATCATATACAGTTACCGAGGGTCGAAAGGGGCTTGTCCCCCATACCGTCCCTGCGCGCCTTCGGCACGCGAAATCATTTCGTTCGATTGTGTGTGTGTGTGTGTCATATGGTAAATAGAATATGAAATGAGTGTTTTTCTCATATAATATTTTTGAAACTCGTCCGAATTTTCTGTTTGGGCTCGCCAGAGGCTCGCCAAAACGGAAAATTCTTAGACTCGTTTCATAAATATTATATGAGAAAAACACTCATTCCATATCCTCTATATATCACACAGATTCCGCGATGGTGTGTACCCTGGGTAAATAAACGAGCGACCCGCTCGTCGACTTGCAACACCAGATCGTCCAGAATAACGAGAGAATAGTGCTTGAACTATTGGGGTAGCCCCTCTACAAACTCCACATGGAGGAGGGTGTCGTCATACAGAGGCTGTCATTCGCTAAAACACGAGATGATGTTTTCGGGGACGGGGTACACCAGGACGTTCAGGTTTTTGATACATTTATGGATAAAGGGCGATTTTCCAAAAGACGTTGGTCCGCTTACGACGCAAATGAAGGAATGTGACCAGCGGAGGTTCATTTTCTATACTGAGCCGACACTGTGATTGACGGGGGTTCAAGGAAGGAAACTCTTAATTACTTGTAATTCATTTATTCCTTTTTAGGGGAGGAGGGGGTAGGGGTGGAGGGGGGGGACTTATCTATGGGACGTGTGTGTGTGGAAAGGTATCTCTTTTTAAGAATTTGGTTGCCTTTTATAACATAGCAGGCGCAAAGCCGAGAGTGAAACTCCTATCTTCACAGGTGATCTGTCACGGCAACCAGCAGTATGATAGATGGATGGATCCCATTCCATCCCATCCCATCCCATCAGAAGGATGAAGGGATGGGATGGGATGGGATGGAATGGATGGGATCCATCCATCCATCCATCTATCATACGGCTGGTTGCAGTATGATGGATGGATGGATGGATGGATGGATGGATGGATGGATGGATGGATGGATGGATGGAATGGATGGATGGATGGATGGATGGATGGATGGATGGATGGATGGATGGATGGATCCCATCCGATCACATCCCATCCCATCATACTGCTGGTTGCAGTATGATGGGGTGGAATGGGATGCGATCGGACCGGATGGGATCGGACTGGATCGGATCGGATCGGATCCCTCCCTTCCTTCATTATAAATCATGTTCTCATTACAAATTCAGTTTACGCCCAATGGCTTAAATTTGGAACTAACTAGGATATCCCTTAAACTGCGCTTTTTAGAATATGCTATCAAGGGTACTACGCTGGGTCAGTATTTTCTATTTGTCTAAGAGTTTCCGACTTAATATGCGCAGAAATCTACTACTGTACCCTATTTCCCGTAGGACACTGAATAGCTTGTAGCAGGCAGAGTTGAAATTATTTTTACTGTTTGAATTTCTATGGAATCGGATAATCATAATCTGCGACTCGATAATACCACTGAAAGTATGCTTTGGATGGATCGACTTTTTGTAAAGTAGCTGGTGGGAGTCTGTCGGTTTAAAAAACGCCCTGCAATCCAAACAACCTGTGGATTGGAATTTTAAACCTTTGTAAATTGTTACATCCAAAAAATCAACTGACTGCTCCGAGATGGTAGCTCTCCGCTTGATGTTCGTGTCGCGGCTATTTAAAAAATCAATATAATCCTAAAAATCACTTCTCGAGTGCTCCCACACCAAATAAAAAATAATACTAAAACAATACAGTATTGAAGAGAAAAGAAAAAAATCCTGACACCAGACTTCATACTGAAAATTGTCTGTGAGTACAATCAGAGAGACTTTTTGAAAAACTTGCACTCTCTGCTTGGACCATTTCGAGTGAAAGTTACTATTCGAGTAGGAAGAAGCTCACCAATCTGAGAAACCTAACCCGTACATTGATGTACATTATGTACGGGTTGGGCTCTTATACGGTCCTTCTCCGGTTCTCTTGTGAATGTTTCTGCGTACTCGACGAACAGAGGTGGTGGAATAATAGCCGCAGTCTTCTCCAGCCAAAAGACGAATACTCTGTCACGGTCGACACGCACAAGTGCATCATCAAGGCATGCGTATTTCTTTCATCCCGGTTCATCATTTAATGAACGTCGTGCTGTATTTAACTCAGATGGTCAATGGAACAGTCGTAACATTTCTCTCTGGCAATTGTGTCTTTGTTTTCTTCTGCCAGTTCCGCGTAAGTACAGTTTAGTTTGTGACGTTATTTTCTCAATCTCATTTCGGAAAGTGGGCGTTTCTTTTTATTTTCTCGAGTTCTGTTTTCCCCTCTTTCTCTGTTTGTTGTGTAGTGAAAATCTGTTGATCCACTCGATGCACAGCATTTCTCAAATCCTACTATTCATCAAAATTCCGTGCTATTCCAGTTATAACCCTTGACCTAACATAACAAGCCGACGACACTTGCAAAAACAATTCTTGAATAATTATTTTTGTTCATTTTTAGCTCAACTTTGGCGAAGCCAAATTTGAGCTTATGCCATGGCCAGTCGTCCGTCTGGCCGTCTGTCCGGGCCAACACTGGAGGTTTAGGGGATATTATTATTGGAGGCTACCTCCAAATTAAGGTAGTGTTATGGTTAGGAGTGGGGTGGGGTTAGGGTTAGGGGTAGCCCCAGAGTAGGGCTTAAGGATGGGGAGGGTTAGGTCCCAGGGGGTTAGGGTTGGGTCAGGGGTGGGGTTTTAGGTTCAGTAGCCCCTAAACCGAAAAATAGATCCAAATCCTATTGGTTTGGCTAGGGTAGGGTGGAGTCAGGGGTGGGGTGGGGTTAGGGTCAGGTGTAGCCCCAGAGTAGGGCTTAAGGTTGGGGGTTAGGTCCCGGGGTGGGTGGAGGTTAGGGTCTGGGGTGGGCTTTTAGGGTCAGGGTTGGGTAGGGTTAGGGTTAGGGTGTGGTTTTTTGGTGGAGGGGTGGGGTTAGGGTTAAATATAAGTTCTAGGGTGGAGGGGGTGGGGTTCTGGGTAAAAATAGGTTTTGGACATACAAAATGTTTTTTTGGTAGCCCATAAACCCGAAATGTTGGAGCGTCCGTCTGGCTGGGCCAACATTGGGGGTTTAGGGGATATTATTATTAGGGGCTACCTCCAAATTAAGGTAGTGTTGGGGTTAGGAGTGGGGTGGGGTTAGGGTTAGGGGTAGCCCCAGAGTAGGGCTTACGGTTGGGGAGGGTTAGGTCCCGGGGGGTTAGGGTTGGGGTCAGGGGTGGGGTTTTAGTTTTAGTGGCCCCTAAACCGAAAAATATCTCCTAATCCTATTGGTTTGGCTAGGGTGGGGTTGGGTCAGGGGTGGGGTGGGGGTTTAGGTTAGGGGTAGCCCCAGATTAGGGCTTAAGGTTGGGGGTAGGTCCCTGGGCTGGGTGGGGGTGAGGGTCTGGGGTGGGCTTTTAGAGTTTAGGGTCAGGGTGGGGTAGGGTTAGGGTGTGTTTTTTGGGTGGAGGGGTGGGGTTAGGGTTAAATATAAGTTCTAGGGTGGAGGGGGTGGTGTTCTGGGTAAAATAAGGTTTTGGACATATAAAATGTTTTTTTGGTAGCCCATAAACCCGAAATGTTGGAGCGTCCGTCTGTCCCGTCTGTCCGTCAACAATTGAATACGGCTCGGGCTAGAGGCCGTATTTATGAACCGATCTTTACGAAACTTCTTGGGTGCCTTTGTTATGACCGTGGGACAAGAACGAATGTTTTTGGGTCCGATCCGAAATTCAAGTTGGCCGCTGGCGGCCATTTTGTACAGACTTAGGTGAAATCAGATTTTTGCGCAGAACTTCCATTTGAAAGCGCTGATTTGAATAATATTTTGTATGAATGTTTAGTACCATGGGATACATCACTTATGATACGGTTTTTTTCTCGTACGTAAATTATGCAAATTAGACTAACTTTGATGTATTTAGTGTTACTTTCAGCACTGTAAGTGCAAATGCCAATACGGCTCGGGTAAGAGGCCGTGTTTATAAACCGATCTCTACGAAACTTCTTAGGTACCTTTTGTATCACCGTGGCACGAGAACGAGTGTTTTTGGG
The DNA here is from genome assembly GCA_031216915.1 of Pictodentalium vernedei. Lineage (NCBI taxonomy): Eukaryota > Metazoa > Mollusca > Scaphopoda > Dentaliida > Dentaliidae > Pictodentalium > Pictodentalium vernedei. The sequence goes on from CM062293.1 coordinate 476,641,163, forward strand.
TGCGGTCCGAAATTCAAGATGGCCGATGACAGCCATTTTGTACAAAATTAGGTGCAATCAGATTTTTGCACAGAACTTCCATATGAATATATAACACGGGTTTTTTCCCGTGCAGAAATTATGCAAATTAGATGAACTTGGATTTTTTCAGTGCTACTTACACACAGTAAGTACACATGTCAATACGGCTCTGGCTAGAGGCTGTATTTATCAACCGATCTTCACGAAACTTCTTGGATACCTCTTTTATCACCTTGGGACGAGAACGAGTGTTTCTGAGTGCGGTCCAAAATTCAAGATGGCTGCCAGTGACCATTTTGTACCGAAATTAGGTCTAATCAGTTTTTTGTACACAACTTCTATACGGCTCAGGGTAGAGGCCTTATTTATGAACCGATCTTTACGAAACTTCTTGGGTACCTTTGTTATCACCGTGGGATGAGAACGGGGGTTTTTGGGTGTGGTCCAAAATTCAAGATGGCCACCAGCAGCCATTCTGTACCAAAATTAGTGCAATCAGTCTTTTGTACAGGACTTCTGTATGGAAGTTCTGATTTGAATAAATTTTTGTATGAATGTTTAGTAAAATGGAATACATCACATACAGTACGGGTTTTTTTCTCGTGCAGAAATTATGCAAATTAGATGAATTTTGATTTATTTAGTGCTACTTATACACTGTAAGTGCACATGTTATTACGGCTCGGGCTAGAGGCTGTATTTATCAACCGATCTTCACAAAACTTCTTGGCTACCTTTGATATCACCTTGGGACGAGAACGAGTGTTTCTGAGTGCGGTCCAAAATTCAAGATGGCTGCCAGTGGCCATTTTGTACCGAAATTAGGTCCAATCAGTTTTTTGTCACAACTTCTATACAGCTCGTATTTATGAACTGATCTTCACGAAACTTCTTGGGTACCTTTGTTTTCACCTTGGGACAGGAATGAATGTGTTTTGAGGTGCCTTTGTTATCACTGTGCTATGAGAACAAATATTTTGGGGTTCAGTCAGACCCACTCTGGGACTCAAAGATTTCTTTTCTAGTTTAGCATCTGACTGTCACCCACCTTTACAATACTTTACCTATACATTTGTTACAGGCTACGGTCAGTATTTATGTACAGACCGTTACAATACTTTATATGTATCTTTGTTATCAGGTCATTACCTAGATGTTTGTCATTGCTGTGTCACATGCTATACATGTACATGTCTTGACAAGTTGAGCTACAGTGTCAATGACACTTTCATTATGTCACAAAAACATAGCTTGTGACTCCTCATTAGAACGAGCTCAACGAGCTCATTCCAATGAGGGATCATAAGCTATGTTTTTGATGCAAAAAATAAAAAAAATAGTGCTTTAAGAATGAATTTTATTTGCAAGTGTCGTCTGCTTTTCATGTTAGGTAAAGGGTTAAGGAACTAATTCAGACTGACATCTAGCAATCAATCTTTTGACTGTTCTCCCCACGGGGACCCCGGGAAGTGAAGCAGTGTCTGTTCACTGCAGAAAACGGGCTGTATTTTACTGGCAAAATAGGACCCAGTCTCCAATGCTTGGAAGGTGAAAAACCACTCTAAAATGGGCAACATGGCTTATTAACCCTCACCCCTGGTTTTGAGTTGATACTCATGTTGTGGTCATGATTAGCAATTGTGCAAAAATGTGTGACCAATAAATAAATAAATAAATAAATAAATAAACAAAGGTACCCAAGAAGTTTCGTAAAGATCGGTTCATAAATAAGGCCTCTACCCTGAGCCGTATAGAAGTTGTGTACAAAAAACTGATTAGACCTAATTTCGGTACAAAATGGTCACTGGCAGCCATCTTGAATTTTGGACCGCACTCAGAAACACTCGTTCTCGTCCCAAGGTGATAAAAGAGGTATCCAAGAAGTTTCGTGAAGATCGGTTGATAAATACAGCCTCTAGCCAGAGCCGTATTGACATGTGAACTTACTGTGCGTAAGTAGCACTGAAAAAATCAAAGTTCATCTAATTTGCATAATTTCTGCACGGGAAAAAACCCGTATTATATATTCATATGGAAGTTCTGTGCAAAAATCGATTGCACCTAATTTTGTACAAAATGGCTGTCATCGGCCATCTTGAATTTTGGACCGCACCCAAAAACACTCGTTCTCGTGCCACGGTGTTACAAAAGGTACCTAAGAAGTTTCGTAAAGATCGATTTATAAACACGGCCTCTCACCCGAGCCGTATTGGCATTTGCACTTACAGTGCTGAAAGTAACACTAAATACATCAAAGTTAGTCTAATTTGCATAACTTACGTACGAGAAAAAAAACCGTATCATAAGTGATGTATCCCATGGTACTAAACATTCATACAAAATATTATTCAAATCAGCGCTTTCATATGGAAGTTCTGCGCAAAAATCTGATTTCACCTAAGTCTGTACAAAATGGCCGCCAGCGGCCAATTTGAATTTCGGATCGGACCCAAAAACACTCGTACTTGTTCCACGGTCATAACAAAGGCACCCAAGAAGTTTCGTAAAGATCGGTTCATAAATACGGCCTCTAGCCCGAGCCGTATTAAATTGTTGACGGACAGACGGGACAGACGGACGCTCCAACAATTCGGGTTTATGGGCTACCAAAAAAACATTTTGTATGTCCAAAACCTTATTTTACCCAGAACCCCACCCCCTCCACCCTAGAACTTATATTTAAACCTAACCCCACCCCACCACCCAAAAAACACACCCTAACCCTAACCCTACCCCACCCTGACCCTAAACCCTAAAAGGCCACCCCAGACCCTCACCCCCACCCAGCCCAGGGACCTACCCCCAACCTTAAGCCCTAATCTGGGGCTACCCCTAACCCAAACCCCCACCCCCACCCCTGACCCAACCCCACCCTATCCAAACCAATAGGATTAGGAGATATTTTTCGGTTTAGGGGCCACTAAAACTAAAACCCCACCCCTGACCCCAACCCTAACCCCCGGGACCTAACCCTCCCCAACCGTAAGCCCTACTCTGGGGCTACCCCTAACCCTAACCCCACCCCACTCCTAACCCTAACACTACCTTAATTTGGAGGTAGCCCCTAATAATAATATCCCCTAAACCCCCAATGTTGGCCCAGCCAGACGGACGCTCCAACATTTCGGGTTTATGGGCTACCAAAAAAACATTTTGTATGTCCAAAACCTATTTTTACCCAGAACCCCACCCCCTCCACCCTAGAACTTATATTTAACCCTAACCCCACCCCTCCACCCAAAAAACACACCCTAACCCTAACCCTACCCAACCCTGACCCTAAAAGCCAACCCCAGACCCTAACCTCCACCCACCCCGGGACCTAACCCCCAACCTTAAGCCCTTCTCTGGGGCTACCCCTGACCCTAACCCCACCCCACCCCTGACCCAACCCCACCCTAGCCAAACCAATAGGATTTGGATCTATTTTTCGGTTTAGGGGCTACTAAACCTAAAACCCCACCCCTGACCCAACCCTAACCCCCCTGGGACCTAACCCTCCCCATCCTTAAGCCCTACTCTGGGGCTACCCCTAACCCTAACCCCACCCCACTCCTAACCATAACACTACCTTAATTTGGAGGTAGCCCCTAATAATAATATCCCCTAAACCTCCAGTGTTGGCCCGGACAGACGGACGACTGGCCATGGCATAAGCTCAAATTTGGCTTCGCCAAAGTTGAGCTAAAAATGAACAAAATTAATTATTCAAGAATTGTTTTTGCAAGTGTCGTCGGCTTGTTATGTTAGGTCAAGGGTTATAACTGGAATAGTGCGGAATTTTGATGAATAGTAGGATTTGAGAAATGCTGTGCATCGAGTGCATCAACAGATTTTCACTACACAACAAACAGAGAAAGAGGGGAAAACAGAACTCGAGAAAATAAAAAGAAACGCCCACTTTCCGAAATGAGATTGAGAAAATAACGTCACAAACTACACTGTACTTACGCGGAACTGGCAGAAGAAAACAAAGACACAATTGCCAGAGAGAAATGTTACGACTGTTCCATTGACCATCTGAGTTAAATACAGCACGACGTTCATTAAATGATGAACCGGGATGAAAGAAATACGCATGCCTTGATGATGCACTTGTGCGTGTCGACCGTGACAGAGTATTCGTCTTTTGGCGTGAGAAGACTGCGGCTATTATTCCACCACCTCTGTTCGTCGAGTACGCAGAAACATTCACAAGAGAACCGGAGAAGGACCGTATAAGAGCCCAACCCGTACATAATGTACATCAATGTACGGGTTAGGTTTCTCAGATTGGTGAGCTCTTCCTACTCGAATAGTAACTTTCACTCGAAATGGTCCAAGCAGAGAGTGCAAGTTTTTCAAAAAGTCTCTCTGATTGTACTCACAGACAATTTTCAGTATGAACTCTGGTGTCAGGATTTTTTTCTTTTCTCTTCAATACTGTATTGTTTTAGTATTATTTTTTACTTGGTGTGGGAGCACTCGAGAAGTGATTTTTAGGATTATATTGATTTTTTAAATAGCCGCGACACGAACATCAAGCGGAGAGCTACCATCTCGGAGCAGTCAGTTGATTTTTTGGATGTAACAATTTACAAAGGTGAAAAATTCCAATCCACAGGTTGTTTGGATTGCAGGGCGTTTTTTTTAAACCGACAGACTCCCCCCAGCTACTTCACAAAAAGTCGATCCATCCAAAACATACTTTCAGTGGTATTATTATTATCGCAGATTATGATTATCCGATTCCATAGAAATTCAAACAGTAAAAATAATTTCAACTCTGCCTGCTACAAGCTATTCAGTGTCCTACGGGAAATAGGGTACAGTAGTAGATTTCTGCGCATATTAAGTCGGAAACTCTTAGACAAATAGAAAATACTGACCCCGCGTAGTACCCTTGATAGCATATTCTAAAAAGCGCAGTTTAAGGGATATCCTAGTTAGTTCCAAATTTAAGCCATTGGGCGTAAACTGAATTTGTAATGAGAACATGATTTATAATGAAGGAAGGGAGGGATCCGATCCGATCCGATCCGATCCAGTCCGATCCCATCCGGTCCGATCGCATCCCATTCCACCCCATCATACTGCAACCAGCAGTATGATGGGATGGGATGTGATCCATCCATCCATCCATCCATCCATCCATCCTTCCATCCATCATACTGCAACCAGTCGTATGATAGATGGATGGATGGATGGATCCCATCCATTCCATCCCATCCCATCCCATCCCTTCATCCTTCTGATGGGATGGGATGGGACGGAATGGGATCCATCCATCTATCATACTGCTGGTTGCCGTGACAGATCACCTGTGAAGATAGGAGTTTCACACTCGGCTTTGCGCCTGCTATGTTATAAAAGGCAACCAAATTCTTAAAAAGAGATACCTTTCCACACACACACGTCTCATAGATAAGTCCCCCCCCCCCTCCACCCCTACCCCCCTCCTCCCCTAAAAAGGAATAAATGAATTACAAGTAATTAAGAGTTTCCTTCCTTGAACCCCCGTCAATCACAGTGTCGGCTCAGTATAGAAAATGAACCTCCGCTGGTCACATTCCTTCATTTGCGTCGTAAGCGGACCAACGCCTTTTGGAAAATCGACCTTTATCCATAAATGTATCGAAAACCTGAACGTCCTGGTGTACCCCGTCCCCGAAAACATCATCTCGTGTTTTAGCGAATGACAGCCTCTGTATGACGACACCCTCCTCCATGTGGAGTTTGTAGAGGGGCTACCCCAATAGTTGAAGCACGATTCTCTCGTTATTCTGGACGACCTGGTTTTGCAAGTCGACGAGCGGGTCGCTCGTTTATTTACCCAGGGTACACACCATCGCGGGATCTGTGTGATATATAGAGGATATGGAATGAGTGTTTTTCTCATATAATATTTATGAAACGAGTCTAAGAATTTTCCGTTTTGGCGAGCCTCTGGCGAGCCCAAACAGAAAATTCGGACGAGTTTCAAAAATATTATATGAGAAAAACACTCATTTCATATTCTATTTACCATATGACACACACACACACACAATCGAACGAAATGATTTCGCGTGCCGATGGCGCGCAGGGACGGTATGGGGGACAAGCCCCTTTCGACCCTCGGTAACTGTATATGATGGCTGTCACATGTCTAGGCGTGTTGAGGGAGGAAAAGGATCCGATACTCGGCAGGTGTATCCAGTTGTGGGTAGGCGGTCTCGTTGACTGATGTCGGTTGAACCCTCGGGTGAGGACCAGTGTGGAAGGTTGGGTCCTCTCACAAAGGTACTACCTCTCCCCGAGGGTGCAGTCTATCTAGATTTTCGGGCAAGTATAGTCTGCCACTTCGGAGATGATTTTAAGTGATGGCCATCACTGGCAAGTATAATCTGCCTCAGGCTGTCTCTCTTTGATAGGATGTCTTTAAAGGAAACAACAACGACCCCTTTCGGGGACCACCAAGAAGAAGACCCGAACTTCCCTGGTTCGGGGGCAGGCCTGCATTGTAATCCTATTGGGTTGGGACAAAAAGATGCGCAATGCGTTTACAAAAAGGGGCAGAGGCGGGACCGAGGACACACACACACACAAATTAGCCACTTAGTATGACTTTTTAACCCATCACCTAACTTGAGTTGCAGACGGCACCTAAAAATTTTCATTTTTTGCTTCCAAAACATAGGTTATGACCCCTCACTGGAACGAGCTCGTCGAGCTCGTTCCAATGAGGGGTCATAACCTCTGTTTTGGAATCATAAAGTGAAAATATAAAAAAAATGAATGGCGTTTTTCTTGTAGGTAAAAGATTAATAAAATATAACCCACCCTAAATAGGACAGATAACGTAAATTCTCCCTACTGAAATTATGCAAATGTCACCCAGCTGTATTTTGTTTAGCCAATCAAATTATCCAGTTTTGAAATCGATCAATGAAAGCTCCCAACTCTAATTATGCAAATTATGAAAATGTGGCCCAGTTTTATTTTGTTCCGCCTATCAAATTGTCTAGTTTTGAAATTGACCAATGAATTTGACGGAAGGCTTTATTTATCGCTGATTAAAATGAAAACAAAATATCAAATGTTTTAAAGTGAACAAAACGGACGAGTCATATGATCAACATCGTTCAGAACCTTTCTGATAAGAATAAGTTCCACCGTACCGTGACTCTGAATTATCATTACTTAGCTCTTTTCAATAAACCATAGAGAGCGGTTACAGATTTCACATCTGGTGACTCACATGTATCCTGGGAGAGCTAAATGTCTGAGAGAAGTGTTCTATGGCGCAGCTGCTATTCTGCAACAGCAAGCCGATGAAGGGTTAAGGCTTAAGCATAAATATTGTGTATTTGCGAATGGGGTGGGTACTGATTTGTTTGTCTTTTCATGCCAAAACACTTGTAATACACAATGTGTTTTTAGAGTATCTCTTTTTAAGAATGTCTGGGCCCTAAAATGGGCCGGCACAAAGTCATTATGGTGGTTCGCTCCACCCTTCCCCGCTTCTGTGAAACATTCTTCATTTTTTTCCTACTGTCACTTCAACTTTCACTATTTTCGCCATAGAGTTCTATATTAAATTTTGAGTTCCTCGCAACTCAGATTTTCGCGCCCGAGTAGCATTTGTGGGGGGGGGGGGGGGGGGGGGGAGGGGTTATAAAAATGTTGCTTATGAAATCTACGACTCCCCCTCCACCCGATGGAGAACCTGTACACATTCTCACTTGTCCTGCATAATAAAAATGCTTGCACCTTCACTGTCTTTAAGTTTATTTTAAACAAGCAATTAATATCGAGTAGTGCTCAGACTTCCCGTGCGCTCTGCAAAGAAAACAAGAAATACCAAATTTGAAAAAAACAAGAAATACCAAATTTAAAAATAGTTGAATATGACGTGTGTTTTGTACTGGACTCGTATATACTTGGTTAACTAGCATTTCCTGTCTGTGGTCTGTCGGTGGCCGAGTGGTGTGCGTGGTTCAGTATAGTATCGCTAGGCGTTTGGTGCCGAAGGAAACTCTATCGGCGTGGGTTCGAACCTCCGCCATGCCATCGTAAACAAAACCAGCGTCCTTTCTTAATCCCATGGCATCCGGGAAATTTGAAAAAGACAAGTGTCGCTGATTTTTTCTGAGATGCAGTTAAGTACTTAGATGCAATTATCTGATGGATAATTAAACAATTGAGTAATCCGTGTGTTCTGTACTGGCCTCGTATATACTTGGTTAACTGACATTCCCGTTTTGGGGTCTGTCGGTGGCCGAAAGGTGTACGTGGTTCAGTATAGTTTCGCTAGGCGGTTGGTGACGAAGGAAACTCTATCGGCGTGGGTTCGAACCACCGCCATGCCATTGTAAACAAAACCAGTGTCCTTTCTGAGTTGCGTGGCATCCGGGAAATTTGAAAAAGACAAGTGTCGCTGATTTCTTCTGAGGAGCAATTCGTAGAATTAAGTACTTAGATGCAACTATCCGATGAATAATTAAAAAAACAACTGTTATATGGACCACATTGGTCAGAAAATGTCATAAATAACCTCACCGGAAGCACTCTATATAATATATATATGATCAGCACCAGATTAACTCTTCACCCGCGTATTTTTTAGATATTTTTTAATCAAATCTTCAGAGCAGCCATGACAAGATTTGATGAAACATTCTTCCAAATTTTTCAATTTACAATGGCGAAATTAGATTAAATGTGGCCAGATTTTAATATTTCAATGTCAAGAGAAATCTTCTCCTGGGCAGAAATATCTGCCAACAGTTAAATGCATATATTCCATGGAAGATTTGATACATGACATAACATTTATTACACTGAAACCAATACAACTTTTACATGATATAAGGATAAGGGTGGGGGGAAAGAGTCGACGGATGCAGGGGAAAAAAGTAATAGTAGAGGACTGGATTCATTGCTAGTTCGGAATTATTGATATCAATTGTTAGACCACTACCAAACGTAACTGTCAAGACTTGACCGGTTTGCACTACTCACAAAAAACCGCATTGCTAGCGGACCCCCATCGGGACTAGTTCAATGAGCTCACTCCAATGAGAGCCCACAATCACGCCCTCGCCGTAAAGAACAAACTTACTGACTATTGATTTAGGATTTTTGTTTGCATACGTCGTCCTCCCTTTCGTGTTGGGCAAAGGGTCAACTTACTGATACTGTGTGTATAGAGAGAGGGTGTTTTATGTTTATTCTGCTGATGCTTATCGGGAAAATTAAGTAACTAGGAAAATTTCGCGGCTTGAGTTCCATGCTGTCCTAAGTGTCGTGAGAATGTGCACAATTTAGAACTCAGGCAACGAAATACTACACCACATGCAACGAAATACTGCACCGCTTGCAGTTCGACTTTCTCAAAGGAGAACTTTTGTTGGTAAAACTTATATGTGCCAAATCTTGGCATTATTGGACTTTTGCCTTTGAAGTGGGTGGAGATAGGGAAATAAATTAATGTTTGTTTACTAGTAACACTCAGTTGATTTCCAAAGAGGGGGGAGGGGGGGATTGTTACATAGCATTTACCCTTGTGTCCATCTTGATATAATCCAAAATGAACCCACTAACCTTAAGCTATACTGACATCTAAAGGGGCGAAAGACAAGAGATGGGTTTCCCAGGAATGCTAGGTCTAAATATCTGACGATCTCCAACCTTATTGTCCGTTGCTTTGAGTAGTATGTCATGTACCCGGACAGGGATAGTTTGGGGTACCTTGGTGGGGGATCTCAGAAGTGACGTCATGTCACGTGACCCAGTGGTGGTATGTAGTGTTGTCATGGTAACCCGCGTGAGCAGCCATCTTGTGGCGTCATCCCTATAGTGATACGTGGTGTGATTACGCATACGCACCGCGTGTTGTTAGGGTGATAGGTGTTTCCGTCGACCATTTTGTATACTGGAGGTCGCCATCTTGGTTTCTATGGTAGTACGTGGTTGCTATGTTACCCAATTTTTCTGCAATGGGACGGGGTATGTTCGGAGGGTATGTTCGATTGAATCGGAGTAAATATAATTATCACAAACAACCCGACAATCCCTCCAAATCACCAAAAATCCACCCAAAATCGCCGAAATTGACTTTATTTGATACGGATTTGCTATTTTATCGGCTTAGCACGTAGTGCTATAGTACCGAGGGGGGCCCGGGGTGTGTTCGATTGGATCGGAGTATCACGAATTACTACAAACAACCCGATAATTTTTACTATTTCGAAATCTTTCAGAATTCTCTGCTTCTATCTATATATGCAAGCTTTTGTCTATCTGACCATGTTCCTTTGTTCCGGAGTATTCTCCAGTAGCGTAGAAGAGCCTATCAGTTGGAACAGCTTTGCTTATTATTAAACTATATTTAGCTTTTCTGGTCTATTCTTGTTAGTTCTGACCCTATTCCGTGTACTCGTGTAGTTTCCTTTGTCTAGATCCTTCATATAGATTAGATTAGATTAGATTAGATTCTTCATTTTTGCGGTATAAACGTTCATTATAACTAAGATTATAACTTATAGTTATAGATTATAACTAAGCAATCAGATTGCTTGATTTCTGGTAATCTGTATGCAGAGTTATCTCCCCTTATAACAACGAGGTCGTATCCGATTCTCATCACCTCTATATCCAATGGCCACGTCTCATGGAATCCCATTTTTGAGAAACACTCGTGGCTATGGAATCTCATTTTTGTCGTATGAGGCCATGGGGACTATGTAAAAGCCATCAATGAGGCCTCGTTTATTATCCCTCATAGCCTCATTGAATTTTGAGGTCATGAGGGCCATGAGAAATCCCTCAATGGAGAATCATTTCCTACGACTCTTCGTCTCATTTCGGTATTTAACAGGTATATCCTATGGAATCCCATTTTGGGAAACACTCGTGGCTATAGAATCCCTTTTTTGTCGTATGAGACCATGAGGGCTATGCAAAAGCCCTCAATGAGGCCTCATTTATTATCCCTCATAATCTCAATGAATTTTGAGGTCATGAGGGCCATGAAAAATCCCTCATTGGAGTTTCATTTCCTACGACTCTTAGCCTCATTTCGGTATTTAACAGGTATATCCTATGCAATCCCATTTTGGGAAACACTCGTGGCTATAGAATCCATTTTTGTCGTATGAGGCCATGGGGGCTATGTAAAAGCCCTGAATGAGGCCTTATTTACTATCCCTCATAGCCTCATTGAATTTTGAGGTTATCAGGACCATTAAAAAATCCCTCAGTGAGGTATAATTTACTACGACTCTTAGCCTCATTTCAGTATTTGAGGATACCTATGGCCTGGTATTATATTATTCGAGGATACCTATCGAGGATACCTTTTGGGGAATCCCTTTTTTGTCGTATGAGGCCATGAGGACCATGAGTAATTCCTCAATGGGGTCTAATGTAGTCTTACCAACCGCTTCCACCTTGTCGCCAAAGCTCCAAGGCCACTACAGTTCTATGACCTATCTGTCCAATCATTAGCTTCTACAACAGTCTTGTTCCATTGCGGCCTTGTACCAATACTATTGACTAAGCTATCATCCATTAATATGGACCTGTATCACTACATCATAGCTTTAAGCTTTCAGAATATTCAGATTTCCCCTGTATACATATAAGGCATTCCATAATTGAGATTCCTGGCCGAGTCCGTAAAATTTGGATTCCGTGATTTGGCATCAACACTCGCGGGTATGGAATGGGATTGACAACACCCAATTCAACAACTACAACAAGAACCTGAACAGATACAACCAACCACTACAAAACAACGAATGTACAGAACGAAGATCCAACAGAACCAAGATTGAAGTGAACATAACAAACTGAACGAAGGTCGAACTGAACAGAACTGAATTATGAACAGACAACTATGACAACTGTTCGAATGAAGGGAACGAAGATCCAACACAACCAAGATCTTAATGGCCAATAAATTCTTGTAAAGTTTTCAACTGAATGAACTCAAATATAACCCATTGTTAAGCCTTTGAACTGTTTGAATCAACTTTATGTAATAGTGCACACCCACGCAGTGGCGTGTGCGCACATAGGTAATGGGTACGTGTCCATGATTTTATAATTTTTCTATATACCATGCAACAGAGTTTGGGGTGCCATCTGGCGGCGTGGCTCTCCCACTGGCAAAAAAACCCAGAATCATTGTAACGGATATTTTATTGTTTTGGGCCTTTCAAAGGACATTATGTAAAATATATTGTTGCAGAATGCTGGAAACTATGCTAAATAATCAAGTAATGAAGTGACTTTCGAAGCTAGGTAGTTGTTGGCGAGTTAAGTATTGTTTGAAAGTTCGAAGTGCCAATGCCGTCCGTTGCCGGTTTCGTCAGATTTAAAGCCCAGTTTCAATTTTAATTGAGAACGTACACTTCACAAATTGTTGACAACGAATAAAAAATAAAACAAATGATTTATTGACACTTTTAGTGGGCCTTATTCATTTGTGGGGAACTTAGCGCGATTTCCTTAGAAACAGCCGGAGTTCGGATGAATTCAAGTTATGTTGACGCAAGGTCTGGGGAAATCTTTGTTCTCAAAACACGGGCATGCAGTCTTGTAGTAAAATTTTACAGAAACAGACATGCACGCGAACAGCGTTACCTGTTCATTTATTTCCTAGATTTTTCTTCACAAGTTCACTGGATCCAGTCTATGAACTATTTTTACCAATGATACTATACAATGTCAGTTTAAGACTGTCAGAATTACAGTGAAGAGGCCAGCCAATTTTGTGATCCGACGTGTTTTCCTGAAGACTAAATACCAGAATCACTCGGAACTCCCATTTAAATTACATGCACACTTCCTCTGTGTTTTGGTAAACAATGTTTTAATTCCTGGATGCTTTATGCATTGCAACCAGAATAGAACTGAATTCATCTTCAAACTAGTCAATGTCGCCCTCCTCGTCTGACCAACATTTGGAGGTGGGGATTCTGATATTTAGACTTGAGTATGTATCTCCACAAATGGCAAAAAACTTTTGAAAAGCCTAAATACCAACCTCCCCAGAACCGACCTTTAAATAATATTTGGCACTGCACTACAGAATCAATGTTTGATGGTTTTAGGCATTTTAATGGTGCTATGAGATAACATATGACCTGCACTGTCATGCTGTTGGAAAAATATTCAAAAAATCAATGTGTAATGTTTTATCAGAGACATACCATACCAATGACTCAAAGTGCCTTAAGAAATGTGAGGGATTTAACTTTCTTTTTTTTTTTACAAATATTGCAAAATATTTATCAAACACAATGTGAAATATCTTAAGAAACCAGAATGTGATTTAAAAATTATCAGAAATGTGAAATTTAATATCATAAGAGGTTTGTTTTGTGTCAACATCAATTAATTTATGAATTATATCATAATTTGTGATGAAAGTGGGTATGCTGGGGGTCTAGGAGACACATTCAGGGCTATATTTTACCACATCAATATGTAGAAGAAAATTTGACATAATTTGTTAGGATAAAATGGCACTGTCCGTTGATATTGGTGATTTATATAGCTGCAACACCAGTTTTTAAATAAAAATTGACATTCATTTTGTTTTGTGTGGAGTGGAGGTGGGGGGGGGGGGGGAGAGGGGTGAACACCACTCTTTATCTTGCAGTATGGTTAAATGAGACACATTGTTCCCAAAACTATTGTCTGCTGATGCAGATTTTACTTTTATTTTCGGATTGGGGTAGTTTTTAAAGAAAGCAGTGAATTCTCATGCAGAAGTGACTCTTTTATCAAATGAAAGAGATAAAATGTATCTTTGGAAGGATTAGAATGTAGGTTAAAATCCCCCCTACAAAAAATACCCCCAATCATTTTTACACACTTAGCAAAAATTCCTCCCACAGTTTTTGAGTAGTACCACATTCTCTCACATTAGTCTCAGTCCAAAAGGATTTTAAAACTTATGTATTTAATTTGTAAATTACATAAACACTCATCACTATTTACAAGAAAACATGCCTCAATAACTATTTATCAACACAGTTATTTAGTTATTGGAGTTTAAGGACACTTTCAACAGCCAGTGTCACCTCGTGTCGGACAGTTTTATGGGTGGAGGAAACTAAAGTGCACTGAGAGAACCACCTGGCAACAGTGAGCAATTATCCAACGTGCTAACTCCACACAAGCAAAGTTAGCATTGATTGAAGCGACAAGTGCTCGGTCTCAAGTGGTAAAAAGCTTTGGACATTTTTGTATGGCTTTAAATATACATGTACTTCTAAAAAATTAGAGGGTGGGGGATTTTTGTTCTCTAGAAATTATGGAGGGAGGAACATGGTGGGGGGGGGGGGGGTTGTGCATTGTGTGAAAATGATTGTGGGGGGGGGGGATTTTTGTAAGTGAAAAATTTTATAGGTTACCCTTCGAAAGGTTTGGGTTTGATTATAGGAAATAAGTAAATGTACATTGTAAATGTACATGTATTTTGGCTTCCAACACTGATTTAATTATATTTTTTTGGACATTACACATATTTCACTTTTAAATGTTCATTCGAGAACCACAGACTGAATAATACTGTTTTATTTTTGGAAAAGTTATATTTTTGTCACAATCGGCAATAAAGGCCATATATTGCCAAAAATAATGCAGTTAAATGCATCTTGAGCAAGTGTGGCATCCAGAACTGAGAAGCACACAATAACCTCTGGCAAATGACAAATACATGTACATATGTAACCACCTTTTTACCCTATTAACACATCTAATGAAACCATGCTTTCCCCTCGTTGTACTTGTATTCCAATCCTCTCCCAAATCACCATCCAAACAATTAGCCAGAAAACCCATACTTCACTTGTATTCGCTGAACAAGCTCATTCCAATAAGGGGGGCATAAGCTATGTTTTTGATGCCAAAAAATATAAAAACAAAATTAACATTGAATGGGAATTTTGGTGAATGGTGCTAACCGGTTTTTGCCATTACATTGAGTGAATGATTAATAGAAGCTTTCTCCATATTATGATATTAACCCTTTACCTTACATAAAAAGAAGATAGCACTTTTGAATAACTAATTTCTTTTAATTTTTTTTGTGTCAAAAACATAGTTATGGCCCCCACTGGATTGAGCTGAACGAGCTCATTCCAATGAGGGGTCATAAGCTATGTTTTTGGTGCAAAAATAATGAACATTGAATGGCAGTTTCGGTGATTGGTGCTAGCCCGTTTTGGCCATTACATTGAGTGAGTGATTAAAAATGTTAAAAAACAATTTCTTCATTCACAGAGTATTTTGGAACATGAATTTGGGGAAAGGGGGTGGGGGTACAGTGGGAAAAGTAACAAACTTGCAAATGTGAATGAATGGCTTCTGTGCTGATACTAGTGCTGTCAGGGTCCCCATGTTATAGCACAAAACTGCGTTGACAATTGTCCCTCTACCACCCATACTAAACCCTTCAGCCTATGAGAAAGTTAACAGCATGCACTTTCAGTTTCCTATGATTTGCTTTAGTACTGCAGCACTCAGGGTCCACTGAGTTTTTTTCTGTTTTGACAACCCTGTCCTGGCTCTTCTCGCTATATTTTTCGTTGTATGTCAGTCAGTATTCCTATGTACATGTAGAATGTCACTTTCAAAATATGTGATTGCATGTCTGTCCATCATACCATTCCTATGTACATGTAGACTGTCTCTTTCAAGATATGTGATTGCATGTCTGTCTGTCCATCATGCAAAGTGTTGGTTTGTTTCCATTTGCACAGTTCTACATTTTCAATAACTGGCAATTGACCCCCCCCACTCCCCCCACACACACACAC
Source organism: Pictodentalium vernedei (assembly GCA_031216915.1). NCBI lineage: Eukaryota > Metazoa > Mollusca > Scaphopoda > Dentaliida > Dentaliidae > Pictodentalium > Pictodentalium vernedei. The sequence continues at coordinate 476,656,978 of CM062293.1, forward strand.
ACCCATACACAAATATATTAAACATTAAAGAGCACTACATTCCTGAAGCAAATATCTGAGTCATCCTCACTGGATACTAGGCATGCATGTGTTTTCCATAATTTCACCCTTTTTATCAGAATGGGTGCCTGCAGGGATCAAATCCAAGGTTGGAAACGAGCTCTTATGGGTACATGTACTTGTGGGACATGCACATCACTACAGAATCAATATTTGATGGTTTTAGGCATTTTAACAGTGCTATGCTATAACATAGGAGCAGTGTTCAGCTGGTCATGCTGTTGGAAAAAATCAGTGTTTAATGTTGTGTCAGAGCCATACCAATGACTCAAGGTGTCTTAACTGAGAAAGTGAGGCTTTTTTCACAAGAATGGCAAAACATTCATCAAGCGCAATGTGAAATATCTTCAGAAGCCAGAATGTAATTTAGAAATTATCACAAATGGGATATTTAATATCACAAGAGGTTTGTTATATGTCAACATCAATTAATTTATGAATTTTATCATAGTTTTAGATAAAAAGGGACATACTAGGGGGACACCTTCAAGGCTATATTTTGCCACATCAGTATGTTGAAGAAAATTTGACATCAGTTGTTAGGACAAAATGGTACTGTCTATTGATATTGGTGAATTATATACATGTAGCTGCAACCCCAATTTTTGAATCAAAATTGACATTTATATGGTTTGATGGGGTTGGAACACCACTCTTTGTCTTGCTGTATGGTTAAAGGAGACTATTCTTTCCTCAAAGTATTACATGCTGATGCAGATTTTAGTTTTATTTGGGGATTGGGTTAGTTTTCAAAAAAATCTGCATGAATTCCTTTAGGTAACAGAGCAAAGCAGAGTAGAAAAATGTATTGGAGGCAACAGCGGTTTTTAAGCCATTTGACACAGTTTGGACAGTTTTCTTTAAAAGAACAAATTTCCCATGTTTTTAACTCAGTGGAAGCCAAAAGTTGAATTCTCATGCAGAAATGACTCTTTTGTCACATGAAAGAGGTAAAATGTATCATTGATAGGATTGGGGTTGATTAAGGAAATACATAATTTGGCTTCTGAACCTGATTTAATTATTATTTTGAGAGATTATTTCACATTTAAAAATTCATTGGGGTACCACACACCTTACAATACTTTTTATTGTTTTGAAAAGTATGTTTTTGTCATCATCAGCAATAAGGGCTATATATTGCAAGCAAATTCACATCTTGAGCAAGTGTGGCCTCCAGTGGCACACTACAGCCCCCAGCAAATGCCAAATAACAACCTATTTTACCCTACATGTACACATGTATTAATAAATGTAATTAAACCATGGTTCCCCATCATAGTACAGGGGCAGGGGGGGGGTGCCAATCTTCCAACCCCTTCCAAATCACCATTCAAACCCACAGCCAGAAAACCCATATTGCACTTTTATTTACTGGCATTTAGATGTTTGCCTGAATTATGCTGTTAACCCTTTACTTACATGTAACATGAAAAGCTGATTACCCTTGCCCACAAACTTATTGACTTACTAATTTTTTGTGTCAAAAACATGACTTTTTACACCATTGGAATGACCTCATTCCAATGAGGGATCATAAGCTATGTGTTTGACACAAAAAAACGAGAAAATAATAAACATGGAATGGCAATACTTGTGAATAGCACCAGCAGCTTTTGACCATTATATTTGGTAAAGGGTTAAAAAGTGTTAGAAAATAATTTCTTCATTGAAAGAGTATTTTAGAACACAAATTTGGGGGTGGGGTACAGTGGAAAAAATAACGCAATAAAGTTGCAAATGTGAGTGAATGGCATTTGTGCACAGTCTAGTACTAATAAAGTAGTCTGGTACTAAATTTTCCCTCTTATTTGATGCACGACCCCCTGTTTTGGAGTCGGAAAAAGTTCTCTGAAGGGTTATACTTGACAAAGATATTTGAATCCCAAAATTAAAGTGATGCGATCAAATTTCGTTCAGATCGAGCGTTGTTGTCACGGTTCCCATGTTACAGCACAAAACTACAGTAACAGCTGTGAAATATTGTTCTCTCCTTGAATCAAGCCCCCCACCAACCTGCCCATACTGAAGCCTCAGTTGATGAGAAACAATTGGAAAGACTGTACAGTATGTTTTGGAAACTAAAGTCAATCTAATACACTCTCAGTTTCCTATGATTTGCTTAGGTACTGCAGAACTCAGGGTCCATTGAGGTTTTTTTCCGTTTGACAATCTTGTCCTGGCTCTTCTAACACAACTTTCCATTGTACATGTATGTCAGTTTTTATTATTTCTGTGAAGACTTTCAAAACACTAAAAAAAACAATTTTTTAAACAAATATCTCATTCATCCTCCTTGGAGACATAATTTCACACTTTTTATCAGAATGGGTGTTTGTGGGGACTAAACCTAAGGTTGTGAAAGTGCCCTAATGGATACTTGCTGCTCAAGCACAGCACCACAGAATCAGTATTGAATGCTTTTAGGCATTTTAACAGTGCTAAGAGATACCACATGAGCAGTACTGGTCATACTGTTGAAAAAGCAGTGTTTTATGTTTTTGTCAGTACCATACCAATGACACGAGGTGCCTTAACTGGGAAAACTGGCTTCTTTAGCTCATCTTGACAAAGTCAAGCTGAGCTAATCTCATCGCTCTCCGTCCGTCATCCGTCAACACCATGTTTTGGTCTTCTCCTCCAAAGCCACCGGGCCAATTCAAGTGAAAGTTTTTGTGACTGATGGTCCCAAAAGGGCATTTCATTTTTGTTCAACTCATACACTCTCAGTTTCCCATAGGAAGGGAGTGGGGGAAAATGCTCCAAAATATTTATAAAATCTTCTTCTCAAGAACCAGTGTGTTTTGGCCCCCGCCCAAAATTTCTATTTTCTGAACCGATGGTCCGGTGTGAACCAAATTTGGTGTGTGGTATTATTAGGTCATAAGTACTTGACCCAAGCAAAAAAAAAAAAAAAATTCCCGCTTCCCCATGGGAACCCAGGGAGCTAAAAATAGAAATATTTTCAAACGCCCATATTTCCCAAACCACATGGAACAGAGAGCTGTTATTTGGCATGAAGTATCCTTAGGACCAGTAGAATTGAATGGTAAAAACAATTGCCATCGGTTATGTTAGGGTGCTCTGTAATGGGCATCGAATAAATGCTGAGTCAGCATATTTGCAAAAATTAAAAAAAGTCTTTTCTCCGGAACCAATCATCAGAATATTTTGATATTTGGTATACAGCATTCATAGGGAGGGGGGGGGGGGGGGGGCAAATGAAAGTTTGCTGAAATAAAGCTCATTGGTTCATATATGGGCTCTCTACATGAGCCCGAAGTTTTAACATAGGTAATATGGGGAATATTCTTTAAAAATCTTCTTCTTCAGAACCACCAGTCAGAATCTTTTAATGTTTGGTATACATCATTGTTATGAGGGTCAGATTCAAACCATTTCCCTAGGTTAATATTTGGGCTTCCTACGGAAGCCCAAATTTTATCTTTGTTCAATGTGGAGGGTAATTTAAAAAAATCTTCTTCAGATCCACCAGTCAGAATGCTTTGATATTTGGTATGCAGCATCTCTAAGGGGGGTCAGATTCAAGTTTGTTCAAATCAGATCCCTAGGTTTATATTTGGGCTCACTATGATAGCCCAAATTTTTACTTAACGCAATATGAGTAAGTTTCTTTAATAATCTTCTTCTTCAGATCCACCAGTCAGAATGCTTTTATATTTGGTATACAACATCTCTGGGGGGATCAGATTCCAGGTTGTTCAATTCGAGTGCCTAGGTTAATATTTGGCCTCCATATGGGAACAGGAAATTTAAGTTGGTACAATATGAGGGAATTTCTTCAAAAATCTTCTTCTTAAGATCCACTCGTCGGAATGCTTTCACATTTGGTATACAACATTTCTAGGGGAGGGGGGGTGGGGGGGGGGGGGGGGGTCAGATTCAAGTTTGTTCAAATCGGATCCATAGGTTAATATTTGGGTTCACTATGGTTACCCAAATTTGAACTTAGTGCAATTCGAAGAAATTTCTTTACAATTTCTCTTCTTCAGATCCAACAGTCAGAACGCTTTCATATTCAGTACACAACATCTCTAGGGAAGTCAGATTCAGCTGTGGTCAAATCAAGAGTCTGGGTTAATATTTGGGCTCTCTATGGGAGTCGGAATTGGCCATTTTGCTGAAGAATTAAAAAATTTGTATTCAGTACCCTCTAGAGGTACTAAGATTAATCCACATAGGTTGTATCAAGGGGCTTCGTAGGTGAGCTCTACATTTTACTTTATGATCAACTAAAGAAAAGGCATGATGCCCAGATTATTTTTGTCACTCCTGAGGAACTCAAGGATTGACAGTGTATCCTATGGAGATGGCTTGCTTAATGTAGACTCATTCTTGGACTCTGTTTAAATTGTGTTCTGTTCAAGATGAGCGCTTCCGTGGGGCCTCTTGTTTCTTTTTTTTTACAAAAAATTGCAAATGATTCACCAAACACATGATGTGAAATGTCAGTCTTCAGAAGCCTGAATGTGATATAAAAACGATCACAAGTAGGATATTTAATGTCACAAGTTGTTTGTTTTGTGTCAAGATTAATTAATTTATGAAATATATCACGTTTTTGATGAAGAGGGGTATACTGGGGGAGGAGAGGGGGGGGGTGGTCACATTCATTTAGGGCTATTTTTTTAAAAATGTTACCAACATCAGTGTAAATTTCCCATTTGTGATAGCTTTTTCGCAAGATGTTTGTTTTGTGTCAACATCAATGAATTTATTAATTATATCATAGTTTTTTTATGAAAAGGGTGTGGGGGGGGGGGGGGTGGTCACATTCATTGAGGCCTATTTTTTACCACATCAGTATGTGGAAGAAAATTTGACATCAGTTGTTAGGAAAAATGGCAGTGTCTGTATTGCTGAATAATATAGCTGCAACCCCAATTTTAGAAACAAAATTGACGTTCACGTTTGTTTCGTGGCGTGGGGAGGGGAGTGGGACACAATTTCTCTAATCTATTGGAGCAATGGACGCAAAATCAGTTTATTTAAGGACGTGTGAAAGGCATCAATAATTAGGCCACATTGAAACTCTTTTTTCAAATTTATTTTCCCTTCACCTTGTGTGAGGACAATAATAATCTATGTGAATCATTGAATTATGATCAATCACGAAACGAACGTCAACTCAACAACTCTATTTATAGAAATGATCCGCATCACCGATGTGAGGTCGTGTTTTCGTGGCTAACAACATCTCCTCCCAAACTACTGGACCAAATTGAACCAAATTTGGTGTGCATGTTCGTTATCATATGTCAATTCAAGTTAGTTCAACTAACCTTGCCGCGCCAAACCACAAGGGGCATTACTCTGCTAGCACCCATACATTTTTTAAAAAAAATTAAAAAATCTACATTTCCAGAACCATTATTGAGCTCCCTCTAGGAGCCCGAATTTTAACTTGGTGGAATATGAGGAAATTTCTTTAAAAATCTTGCATATTTGGTATGAATGCTTTCATATTTGGTGTACAACATTTCTAGGGAGGGGGGGGTCAGATTCAAGTTTGTACAAATCGGGTCCCTCAGTTAGTATTTGGGCTCTCTATTGGAGCCTAAAGTTTAATTTTGTGCAATTTGAGGAAATTTCTTTAAAAATCTTCTTCTTCTTCTTCAGATCCACCAGTCACAATCCTTTCATGTTTAGTATACAACATCTATAGGGGGGTGGGGGGGGGGGGCGGGGGGGTCAGCTTCAAGTTTGTTCAAATCGAGTCCCTGGGTTTATATTTGGGCTGCCGATGGCAGCCTGAATTTTAACTTAATGCAATATGAGGGAATTTCTTCAAAAATCTTTTTCTTCAGATTCACCAGTCAGAATCCATTCATTTGGTATGCAGCATCTTGCGGTGGGTCAGTTTCAGTTTTGTTCAAATTGGTTACCTGGGTAAATATTTTGGCTCCCTGTTTGAACCCAAAGTTTAACTTAATGCAATGTGAGGACATTTCTTTTAAAACCCCTTTCGTCAGATCCACAGGCCAGAATTCTTTCGTATTTGGTATATAACATCTCATGGGGGATCAGGTTCAAGTTTGTTCAATTTGAGTCCCAGGCTTATTATTTGGGCTCTCTATGAGCGCGATGGGGTGGCATGGGGAGCATGTTAGGTTTGTTCAAATCGATTCCTTAGTGTTTTTCCATGAAATTTGCCTTTCATCACTTCATTCCTTTGTAGAGTTGATGAACCATGTATAACTGAATGTGACCCCAAATACTTCTTTGAACCACTTTGGCAGGTGAGCGATTACAGCCCCTTGGGGCCTCTTTTTTAGTCAAGTTGTGACGAAGTCAAAGCTCGACTTATAGTTTGGTGAATGGCGGGCGGGTGTAAACAGTTGGTTTCCGGATGATAACTTGATAATGGTTCGACCCACGTCATGAAACTCCATAGGTAGGTTGGCATTGGTGAGTGGAAGAACCCTATTTATTTTGGACTTGCTTGGTCAAAGGTCAAGGTCACAGTGACCATGAACATAGTAAATTGTAAACAATTGATTTCCGGATGATAACTTGATAATGGTTCGACCCACGTTCATATCACTTCATAGGTAGGATGGCATCAGTGAGATAAAGAACCCTATTTATTTTGGACTTGCTAGGTGAAAGGTCAAGGTCACAGTGACTTTCAACATAGTAAATTGTAAACAATTGGTTTCCGGATGCTAACTTGACTACGGCTGAATCCACATTCATGAAACTTCATAGGTAGGTTGGCCTAGGTGAGTGGAAGACACCTATTTATCTTGGTATCGCTAGGTCAAAGGTCAAGGTCACAGTGACCTTGAACATAATAAATCGTAAACAATTGGTTTCCAGATGATAATTTGACAATGGTTCCACCCACGTTCATGAAACTTCATAGGTAGGTTGGCATTATTTCAAGAAAGAGCCCTATTTATTTTGGAATCAGTAGGTCAAAGGTCAAGGTCACAGTGACCCTTCACATAGTAAATTGTAAACAATTAGTTTCCGGATGATAAGTTGATAATGATTAAACCCACTTTTGTACTGTCACAACTCGACATTGGATATGTAATCCTATCGGAATTATTTTTATTTTGTAGGGGGGGGGGGATGTGCCCCCAGAACGCCCCAATGGCTGTGCCACCGTCCCCCACTTGAGCAATCGTGATTAAGTGCCTTGCCCAATGACACAACGCAGTTACCCCTGCTGGGGATCGAACCGTGGATCTCTCGGTTTGATGTTAGTAGTAGATCATGTACCCGATCGACCACATTGGCCTGATCTCATGTGACGTCATAGGCACATGACCCAGTTACTTCATTTTTGGTTTTCATGGTAGCGTGCGTGAGCGCCATCTTGTGACAACATCCCCATAGTGATACGTGGTCCTAGTGTGCGTGCGCAGCGCGTTTTGTTGAGGTGAGACGAGTGTACGTCGTCCATTTTGTATATCTGAGGCCGCCATCTTGGTTTCTATGGTAGCACATGGTTGCTATGTGACCCAAAACCTTCTAGTAGGAAAGGGGTGGGTTCGGAGGGTGTGTTCGATTGAATAGGAATAATTTTAATTACAGCAAACAACCCGACAATCCTCTTAATAATCCAAAACTACCGAGACGGACTTAAAAAAAACCCACCTAGGGTTTATAATAGTAGCGTGTAGTGCCAAATGAATGATGAGAGGTCTCATGTGGATAAATTGAAGTGAACTAGAATACATCGAATTACCACAAACATCCAGCCAATCTCTCTAAACCATCAAAACAACTTTATTTGGCACGGATTCCTCCATACTGGGCTTAAAAGAGTAGCATACAGTGCTTTAAGGTGCGTTTCCTGGTATGAGTAATTGTATTTGTTCGAATACTTTGTAAAATTGCCCAAATAAATCCAACAGTTCTTTTACTAGTGCGGATTTTCCACTAAATATTCGGTTTCTATCTGTTGTCCCCTAGAATTCTTATTTTTGCCCAACAATAGACACATTCCTTTGTATAAGATTAACTTATTCTTTCGGATATGCACCATAGTCTCGGTATTTTATCTATCCCGATATTTTCTGTGGTTTTTCCCATTTCCTGGCCTGTTTTGCCTTTTACTGGTCCCATTTCTGCCTATCCCAGCAGATTATTTTGTCTTGGCCGTCTCTGTTTTTGCCTTTCCTGTGTATAACGAAGTCCTCTATGATCCTCAAACCCAAAATACAATCAAGCAGGGTTAGGTATTATTCGAACGACTGGAATCTTATCGAGCAAATAAGCTTTTGAGTAGTTACTGAAAAAGTCACTACTCGAACGACTCAAATCCCATTGAGCAGATGAGTATCGAAAGAGCGATTTCTTTTACGGTTCTTAATGCTCATCGGGGTATAGGAGGATACCTATGACATGATGATGCAGTACTATATATACCTGATGATAATTTAGCTCCTAGCATCTGCCCAGATCTAGACCTCTCCATGATCTTCATATCTCCAACACCACTATTACTGATTTTCCCAATATTGCCATCGTCTGTCCTATAATTAGATTTTACAGTAGTCACCAAATCCCGCAGTCTTCTTCCACTCTTGCGGCCTTGTACCATTACTAGCACTAGTACAGGCTTGCTAACCCTCTCAGATTGCTCGAACGACCAGAATCCCATCGCACAAATGAGCCATAGAGCAAGCAATTGCCTGAACGAGTGACTCCACGTACGACTATTTTGCTCGTCTAGGTATTGAAGGATGGGAAGGATCTTGGGAACTAACAACGTGATATAATAACCTTAGTTATTGAAATTGACGTACAATCCCGCTTATAATATAGCCTTGGTTTTTGAAAGTATTGTTAAACCCTAATGAACCTATTTGCCATTGAATTATGATCTTTTGTCAGTTTAAAAAATGAAGGTTTGATTTACTATAGCTTGTCTGAAGTTTGATCCTTCCGCACGCTTTCAAAATTTCTCGATTGCCATATTTGTCGCCACATAAACATATGAACATACATGTGTGGTTCTGTGTTTATTGCATGTCGCTGTACAACACGTTTTGGCAAATTGTTATATTTCACATAACCGCTGCTATTTCTGCGATATATACCATCTCTTTCCTGAAAAATCTTGCTTCGGGTCTGCAATATTTACCGAAATTAACAATATTGGGTGTGCACCATTACCTGTCACGTATTTTCATATTATATATATAATTAACCCCTTTGAATTGTTTGAATGAACTTTATTTCTGAACTATAACCCTAATGAAGGTATATAATATTAACACCTTTGAAGCGAACGAAGTTTAACTGAATGAACTCTATTTTTGAACCATAACCTAAATGAAGGTATTAACACCCTTTGAACTGAACAAAGTTTAACTTAAGAAATTTTTAAACTTAATGAAAATATAACGAAAGTGATCTTAATTCTAACTAAATGAGCTACAACCCATTAAACTAAATTCTTCCAATAGGAAAGGGGAATACCCTCGACTGATATGTCAAATCACGGAATCCAAATTTTACGGACTCGGCTAGGAATCTCAATTACGGAATGCCTTATATGTATACAGGGAAAATCTGATTGAACATTTTGAAAGCGTAAAGCTATGATGTAGTGATACAAGTCAATATTAATGGATGATAGTTTAGTCAATATTACATGACATACTACTGCTATGCATCTAAATCTCCATGTAGTAAAAACGCGCCACATGCTTATGTGGCGACCGGGCGCGCACCCCACGTCTCTACTCTTTTAGTTGAACACTTGCTTCACTCTCTTCAGTCGTGAAATTGAGATACACAGAACGCGCACCCATGTCACCCCCAATCATTGTTGGGCTTATTCTCTTTTTCTAAACGTCCCAAACCTACAGTTAAAACTAAAGGTCCTGTCATGAAATGCGCACAGATAGCACGTCGATCTGCGTGTTAATCTGCGCGTTATGAACATAGTAAGGCTATCAAATTATGTATGTATGGCCTGTACACGAGCAATGTTTCAGCCAATGGACCTCGGGGTAACCCGAAGGTCCGTTGGCAGAAACATTGCCTGTTTTGCTATGAGTAACCAGGAGAACATGCCGCGCTTTGGATGCCATTCGATATGGCAACTGTGCGCAATTCCTACGCGCAGTTACGCCTAGATAAGCGCACAGTTCGTGATAGGACTTCTAGTTTTAACTGTAGTTACTGCCTGCGAGGTAATTTAGGGGATTTAGGTGCGCGGTGGCGTTGCGGTAGGTTCTCGTCAGATCACCGAAGTTAAGCAACGTCGAGCCCGGTCAGTTCAGTGATGGGTGACCGTCTGAGCGGTCGATTTGGACTCCCGCGTTATGTCCTTGAGCAAGGCACTTAACCCCGATTGTCCACATGGCGACACGATGACGCCGTGTACTGCATGTCGATGGTGCTCAACCAATCTAACTCTGCTTGTGCTGCAGTGTGGAGATACGATGTTGGGGAGCTGGCAGCTGCTCGTCGTTGCTCGGTACTCCGGCTTCCTCCACCCATAAAACTGTCACGGTCATGATTAGCGCTTGTGCATAAGTAATTGACCTTAAATAAATAAATAAATAAATAAATAAATAAATAAATAAATAAATAAATAAATAAATAAATAAATAAATGTATCCTCAAATACTGAAATGAGGCTAAGAGTCGTAGTAAATTATACCTCACTGAGGGATTTTTCATGGTCCTCATAACCTCAGAATTCAATGAGGCTATGCGGGATAGTAAATGAGGCCTGATTGAGGGCTTTTACATAGTCCTCATACGACAAAAAAAAAAGGATTCCACATTCACAGGCGTTTTCCAAAATGGAATTCCATAGGATATACCTGTTAAAAACCGAAATGAGGCTTAGAGTCGTAGTAAATTATACCTCACTGAGGGATTTTTCATGGCCCTCATGACCTCAAAATTCAATGAGGTTATGAGGGATAATAAATGAGGCCTCGTTGAGGGCTTTTCCATAGCCCTCGTGGTCTCATACGACAAAAAAAGGATTCTACAGCCACCTGGTGTTTCCCAAAATGGGATTCCATAGGATATACCTGTTAAATACCGAAATGAGGTTAAGAGTCGTAGTAAATTATACCTCATTGAGGGATTTTTCATGGCCCTCATGACCTCAAAATTCAATGAGGCTATGAGGGATAATAAACGAGGCCTCATTGAGGGTTTTTACATAGCCCTCATGGCCTCATACGACAAAAAGGGATTCCATAGCCACGGGTATTTCCCAAAAATGGGATTCCATGGGACGTGGCCATTGGATACAGAGGTGATGAGAATCGGACACGACTTCGTTGTTATAAGGGGAGATAACTCTGCATACAGATTACGGGTAACCAAGCAATCTGATTGGTTAGTTATAATCTATATAAAGGATCTAGATAAAGGAAACTACAAGAGTACATGGAATATGGTCAGAACTAACAAGAATAGACCAGAAAAGCTAAATATAGTAATAATAAGCAAAGCTGTTCCAACTGATAGGCTCTTCTACGCTACTGGAGTATACTCCGGAACAAAGGAACATGGTCATGTAGACAAAGACTATTGCATATATAGATAGAAGCAGAGAATTCTGAAAGAATTCGAAATAGTAAAAATAATCGGGTTGTTTGTGGTAATTCGTGATACTCCGATTCAATCGAACACCCCCAGGGCCCCCTCGGTACTATAGCTCTACGTGCTTAGCCGATAAAATGGGAAATCCCTATCAAATAAAGTCAATTTCCGTGATTTTGGGACGATTTTGGTGATTAGGAGGGATTGTCTGGTTATTTGTGGTAATTAGATTTACTCCGATTCAATTGAACATACCCTCCAAACATACCCCGTCCCATTGCAGAAAGATTGGGTGACATAGCAACCACGTAATACCATAGAAACCAAGATGGCGGCCTCCAGTATACAAAATGGACGACGGAATCACGTATCACCCTAACAACACGCGCTGCGCATGCGTACTCACACCATGACTTCACTATGGGGATGACGTCACAAGATGGCCGCTCACGCGGATCACCATGACAACACAACATGGCGCCACTGGGTCACGTGACATGACGTCACTACCGAGGTCCCCCGCCGAGGTCCCCCAAACTATCCCTGTCCGGGTACATGACATACTACTGCTATGCATCTAAATCTCCATGTAGTAAAAACGCGCCACATGCTTGTGTGGCAACCGGGCGCGCACTCCACGTCTCCACTCTTTTAGTTGAACACTTGCTTCACCCTCTTCAGTCGTGAAATTCAGAGACACGGAACGTGCACTCATGTCACCCCCAAACATTGTTGGGCTTATTCTCTTTTTCTAAAAAGCCCAAACCTACAGTTAAAACTAGAAGTCCTGTCATGAAATGCGCACAGATAGCACGTCGATCTGCGCGTTAATCTGCGCGTTATAACCATAGTAAGGCTATCAAATTATGTATATATGGCCTGTGCACGAGCAATGTTTCAGCCAATGGACCTCGGGGTAACCCGAACGTCCATTAGCAGAAACATTGCCTTCTTTGCTATGAGTAACCAGGCGAACATGCCGTGCTTTGGATGCCATTCGATATGGCAACTGTGCACAATTCCTACGCGCAATTACGCCTAGATAAGTCGTGATAGGACTTCTAGTTTTAACTGTAGTTACTGCCTGCGAGGTAATTTAGGGGATTTAGGTGCGCGGTGGCGTTGTGGTAACCGGTTCTCGTCAGATCACCGAAGTTAAGCAACGTCGAGCCCGGTTAGTTCTCGGATGGGTGACCGTCTGAGCGATCGATTGGGACTCCCGCGTTGTGTCCTTGGGCAAGGCACTTAACTCCGATTGTCCACATGGCGACACGATGACGCTGTGCACTGCATGTCGATGGTTCGTATGTCTTCAACCAATCTAACTCTGCTTGTGCTGCAGTGTGGAGATACGATGTTGGGGAGCTGGCAGCTGCTCGCCGTTGCTCGGTTCTCCAGCTTCCTCCACCCGTAAAACTGACACGATCTTGATTAGCGCTGATGCATAAGTATGTGACCTTAAACACCCATAAATAAATAAATAAATAAATAAATAAATTTAGGTGATTAATCAAATGATAGTGACAGGGAAAGATTTCCGGGAAGGGGTGCGGAATCTGTATTATTAATAATTTTCTTCTCCGACGTACCGACAAGTTATGCACGTACTTTCTAAATAATAATCACTATAAATTTTGAAATATTTCTTAGGTCTCGTATATTACGACTGGACATTAGTGTGGAGAATTTAGCTATATTCGGGCGTGTATAACACGATTTGCGTGTGATTTTTTTTCTATCATCAATCAGGCTTTGGCATTCGAGGATATAATAACATTCTTTACCCAACTTTTGCTCGTTACACAAGGATCACAATCGTTCCTCTCTCGGAGTTCCAGTCTGTGGATAATTTCGGATAATTGGGAGCCGATGATCCGAAGTTCTGAATTTCAGAAACGTTTTAGCGGCATTTGCTGGCACAATGTTAAAATATTCCTCGAATTGAAAACTCACTTTAAATGTGCGGTAGATACAGCCAGTGGGTGAATTATTTGCCTCACTGCTCCATGACTGCGTAAACTGATCAGTAAGAGTTGTCTTTAAAGTTGCTATTAAACTTCCTGGGTCGTTGCAGTATGTCGAGTTACGGGTTAATGGTCAGGGATTGTAAATAATTAATTTGATACGTTTGCTGGTAAAAGCCGCAAATAGACACTGGGTACAAATTATTGAAGGCTAATTAAGTAACTGCTTGACCAGGTGGGTGTTTATCTCTCGTTGAGGGGACTAATGGTTTCCTGCTGCGACGTTTAAAACTATGACGCAACTTATCTCTGAAAGTCCCTAATAGAAATTCGTTACTGTCAGCCGCAGATGGTGTTCCACGCTATGTGGCCCCCAAATAAGTGTCATCCTGGTAGTTCTAAATGTCAGACTCACGAGCTTACAAAGAGATATAACATCTATCTTAATAACGATGTCCTATATCACAGAAGAACGGACGAAATGATTAAATAGACATGAAAATGCTATATAATGAGAGACTGATCATCGGTAGTCAGTCGACCTTGGATAAGTCAGTAATCCGTCGGAAAGAGGGCGGAGCTCTAGACATTGGCGCTGTCATTTGTAGAAATTAATTGTGGAGACTAAACGGGGTCCGTTTAAGTAGGCGAGCGGTTGCTAGGTTAAGTGTCGCGACGCATAGGCGAAGTGTAGAATAGTAAAGAGCTGTCGAGCTCGAACAATTAACTTAATCGAAGCTATTGAGAGCTCGAACAATTAACTTAATCGCAGCTGTTCAGAGCTCGAACATTTGATTTAAGCTAAAAGCTTAGAGTGAGCTTAGTTGAGACAGGCAAATTAGATGCAGGAACTTTATTTGTTTAAACGGTATACGGAGATTGGTGTAAATGGAGATTGGTGTAGACGGCGAGTTGTTAAATCCGTGGAGTGAAGTGACTATGACATCGAATGTGTAACATTTAGTTAGTCGGAGTTGGTTGCAGTTGACTGACAATTTAGCGTATTTTGAGGTTGAGCGACGTAAAATAGATATGCATGCAATCGCTTGAGACGTGTAGAGGAAACCCAGGAGTGAGGAACAACCAGAAGCATCTAGACAACAGCATCGAACACGGGGTGCCCCGAAAAGAGGTCGAACTTTATGGGGGAAATTCATATGTGCATTGTTTGTGTATAATGTGTATTCTTGGATTGTTCATTCATGTGTATATGTAAGTACATAGTATTATTTTTATTTCCATTAAATTATACTCAAATGATCCACCGTCGGTTATCTTTTTAAATATCAAGTCACGGACACCTTAAGATGACGAAGCTGTCCCAACAAAAACCACAACACCGCGAGGCCGAGAGATGTTTGTTCACTCAACAGCCCGGTTTTCCTCACTGAGTACGGCCGAGCCCTAGAGTGATCATAAATCTCACATATCTGCCCCTACATGTTGTGACACGGTATTGATAATCCCAAATGTAAGATAAACCACATGAGTTCAGAATATAGCTCAAATGTTCCATCCAGGTACATATGCTAGTACGTGACTCGTAATGTTTATATGCATATCTCTATAATCTCAACGCGATTTTGATAGGGTTTTCACTAATCAGTCGAACCCAATACGAGATCATCCGCACTTTGAACAAGATTTCGGTTGAATATATCCCAACCTCCCCACACATCATAAATGAGGGTGTCCCGTTTATCAGGCCGAGAATTAATTTGAGGTATTTAAGTTACATTTTTTTAAATAAATCTAAATTTTCAAACCCCCAGATCTCGCTCCCATACAAGATTATGGGGACTATAATTTTATCAAAAAGATATAGTTGGCATTCTATTGATAAATTTAGATTTCTTGCTTTTCTTGCCTGTTCGAAGATATGTTTTCTTGACTTCGCAAAAGAACCGTTATACGAAAGGAAAACTTCTAAATATTTTATCTCTTTTACTTCTTCTTTCCAGCTCTTAATCGAGAATCTTAAATAGCTGTTTTTGTCCATCACGTTTTCCGAACTCAAAAATTTTTGTCCTGGATACGTTAATTTCCATTTTCCACTTTATATAGCATTCCACAAACTTATTCAGGGCGGACTGGAGGTCTTTTGCACTTTCGGCAAGTGTAACAGTGTCATCTGCATACAGAAGTACGCACAAGCGGACAAACATGTTCATTTCATTTTCTATTGAAGACTGCAAATATATAGTATAATTTCTTTCGAGACTTTTTAAACAGGTGGGATAATAAATACATTGAAAATGTGTGACCTATTGTGGAGTAAACGTTTCTAAAGCTTGTTTGGCATTCCGACATTAAACCGTAGTCATCAAAAACCTCTGTCAATCTGCTATTTATTATTTTCGAAGAGGTTTTTCCTTAGCAGCTGAGAATTGTTATTGGTCTATAATTTCCTGGACATTTGGGATCTCCTTTATTCTTGAATATGGGATTGATTATTCCGACAGACCAAGTATCGAGTATTATTCCACTGTCAAAAATTATATTAAAGAGAAGTTTATAAATAGGAAGCATGGCATTTAAAGTACTCTTAACCTTTTCAAACCCTAGCAGCCACTTTTCTGGCCAGGAACAAGATACGTCAAAACGTCATTATATAGGATAGCTGTTCAGTAAACTTGTGGGGTAGACCAATCAATATTTTCAACGTACAGCCCCCACCCCCCCCCCCCCCCCCCCCCCCCCGTTGAAAATATTGATTCGTCTATGCCAAATAATGCATATGGACTCTGCCATTGAACTGGTATAGAAGAAACCACTAGACTTCAAAGGGCTAATGTGCTCATGCTGCTTTATTTTTTTTTAGGTTTTTTATTCCGTCTCTGATTTCTTATTCAGGTAATCAATAAATTCGGGGTCTATATTTGGATCGAAATTTACAGCACTATCCTCGGTGCACTATCCTCGGTGTGATATGATTGGTTTATATTTTTAAAGAAGGGGTACAGATCTTCTAATGCAACTTGAGCGGTATGTGTTGCTTCATTGGTTGACTGGTTAAGAATTTTCCAGTACACCTTGGGGTTCGTGGAACGAAGGTTTTTTAAGTCTATTCGACATTTGTTTTTGTTATGCTTTACTATTTTTAGTAAAAAAAATGTTTATATGATTTACTTTCAAACTCAGATTTTCTTTATTTGTGACTGACCTCATTTTATTATAGCCCTTCTTGCCAAATAGAAGTATTTTCCATCCTTACTGCATTCTGAGTTAACCCTTTACCCAACGCAGACGATATCAAAATTTATTATTTTAAATATCATTTTTTAATTTTTTTCAAAACATTTCAACAAAACCATATCATGTGACCCCTTTTTGGAACGAGCTCGTTCCAACGAGGGGTCACATGATATGGTTTTGTTGAATTGTTTTTAAAAATAATATTTTTTCAACTGCTGAATTTGCATATTACGTGGTCGGAAGCGGGCGATTTGTTGGGTAAAGGGCTAAACCAAGGTGTGTCAGTTCGTTTTACTTTGGAGGTACTTTTCTTGCAACTCTTCGATGCTGAAGTCAAAAAATATATTACCAATTCTTTCCACCACATAATAGCATCTGCAGATCGTAAACTCGTTCGAGATTCGGTTAGTGACGTAAACAATGTATGAGATCATCCACGCTGGCTGTATCTATGTTTTGTATAAAGCAATCGCAGTGTTTCCCTGACCAAAGTTTCGTAGGCTCCTGAATGTTTTGTGTCACATTCTCATCTTTCTTCACATTATCAATTCTAAATATGGACGGTGCCCTGCTTATGGTGAAGGCGATGGGACGATGGACGTCCGAATATAACCTGTAAAGTCTAGTACCGCAATATCGTTTATTTGTTGGATAAATTCTACTGTTGTGATACAATAATCAATTAAGCTAACGTTTTTGCAGTTTGCCTCCACCACTCCATTATCTTTTCCGATTCTCCCGGTCAGTATAAAAAAAGTAGTTGTTTTTACAAAACTCAATCATTCTTCGACCAAAATTGTTTACAATACAAATTCATCCCCGGATGATCTATTCATACTAAATCTATGCAACTGACCGGGGTCAACCTTTTTATACCGATTATTTCTTCAATCGTTTCATCAAAACACATTATCCGCAAGCGTCCAGCAGATCTTTAGATCAGTGTAATTTGGGCACAACGGCAATTATGGATGTGGCGTGAATGGTAGGAGAAAAAGCACCAGTATTTCCTTCTTCTTGGCGACTGTTTTAGGCTTTAAGTCCCCCGTTTTAAATTTGATCTTAAGCTTAAGTGCATGATCATATAGAATTCGCCACAGTGTCGACGATTGCTTTTCTGTGGCGAACTCGGTGTTTTTTTTTTTAAAAAGTTATTTATCTTTTGCATTTGTTTGATTCGAAGGTAAGCTCTATGCTATATTACAAGCATCAGGTAAACCTGGCCAACTTATGTATTGCCAAAAACACTGCAAAACTTTGGAAAACGTTTCGAACTCCGCATAATTTGGTCGCAATTATATTATCTGGGCACAGCGTTTACCGTCGTTAGTTGCGAAGAATTTAAAGGCCTGGTTCCCAGTTCGTGCATTGAAATCACCTGTTCCTGGCCAGAAAGCGGCCGCTACGGCTTAAAGTGTTAACATTTCATTTTTAATTTCGGAAAAGCAGTCGCTCGAGGAATGGGGACTGTTTTCTGGGGGAATATATACAATGCCACAAATGACATCTTCGTCGGTTTCAAAAAGGGTTTTCTTTATTCCAAACCATAGAATATATCTGCTTTCGGGGGGATTACAGTTACAAACTTGTTCAGTTCTTCTTTGTTTAAAAGCATTAGCCCCCACCCCACCCCCCCCCCACCCTAATTTCATTTTGGAAATCTTTCTCCTGTTTTCATGTGCACGGTATAACCCGAGATATGGACTGGATCTACATCGTCTATTTTTGTTTCAGTGAGCCCTATAATGTAATTTTTTACTTATTAACTCGGGGATATTCAGCCGGTTTTTGATTCCACAGACATTCACAAATGTGACATTCAGGGGTGGTTTTGTACAGGTAATATCGACTCTACTATTTTTCCATGCGCTTCGTATTTGAGAGAGGGGGAAGGGAGGGGGGAGGAGGTGGTTGTTGATATTTGTGTTCCAGCATTTTTTTTTATCTAGGTGAAAGGGTGGTATATTTGTGACGCTTAGCTGGAGGTGTGACTCTGTTTACTGAAGGAGTTGCCACAGGTGAGGGTGGGATTTTGTTATCTTTTGCAGAGCTAGACAGATCTGAAGAAATATTTTATTGGGGATTATTTGCAGTTACCATTTGGGAAGGGGAGCTTGGTGGGACATATTCTTGATTGTTTATGAATAGTTTGTCTTTTATTAGTTTTACTTGTTTCAGGTCTCTTCTCTCTTTTCTCATAACTGGGTACAGTTTTGTTCTACGCGCCTCAAATTTCAGAGGAAATTGTTCATTTATACAACTATTTTTCCCCTTTAAGTTTTGGGCCACATATTCTCACATATTCCCTGTCCTTGAAGTTCGTACACTTGAAACTGGAAGTTCTGCCATCGAAGTTAAGCAACGTCGAGCACGGTTAATCCTCGGATGGGTGACCGTCTGAGCGATCGATTCGGACTCCCGCGTTGTGTCCTTGGGTAAGGCACTTAACCCCGATTGTCCACATAGGGGCATGACGACGCTGTGTACTAAGGCGTACAGCACGTCGATGGTGCGCATGTCTTCAACCAATCTAACCCTGCCTGTGCTGCAGAGCGGAGTTACGATCTAGGGGAGCAGGCAGCTGCTCGTCGTTGCTCGGTGGTTCTCTCCGTGTACTCCGGCTTCCTCCACCGTAAAACTGTCACGGTCATGATTAGCCATTGTGCACAAGTATGTGACCTTAAACACCAATAAATAAATAATAAATAAATCCTGTCATGAAATGCGCAGGTCTACGCTTTGTGACCATAGTGAGTCAAATTCTGTACATGTGGCCTGTGTACAAGCAATGTTTTAGCCAATGTACCTCCGAGTAACCCGGAGGTCCATTGGCAGAAACATTGCCTGTGTTTGCTCTGAGTTACCAGGAGAACCTGTCATGCATGGATGACGTTCGTTATGGCAATTGCGCGCAATCCTACGCGCAGTTAAGCCCAGGTAAGCGCACAATTCGTGACTTCTAGTTTTGACTGTAACTTCACAACAATTTTTCGGTGGTAATTATTGCTCTGCCTCCCAATTCTGTGGGCTTTGTGTATCTGAATTTGTTTTTCGTCTACGTGCAATTCCTTTCCAAAGAACACTCGAATGAGATGTTCCATATTTTCACATGGGGTCTCTACTAAGCCACTAGAGATGAGATTATTTCTCATCGATCTGCACTGCAGATCGAGCACAGTTTCTTTATTTTTTTTCATTTTCAGTCAAAATTTGACCAATTTGCACATTCTTATTTTCTAGTCCAGGCAACACATCAACACAAATCTGTAAATTATTCACTTTCAAATCAGTTTTTTTCCAAGTCGACAACCAGAGTGTCAAACGAGTTACTCAGAAATTCGACTGATTTCTCCAAGTCAGAAATTGTATGTTTTAGGGGTTTCAGTAATTCAATTTCTGACTCCAAACGGGCGCATTTACCACTGGTTTCATTAACTGCTGTTCCATATTATCCAAACCTTTTAAACTGTTCTCAATAGTATACAAGCGATTTGAGAGTTCGTTTTAGGAAGTCAATTTTTCTTCAACCAGATCCAGTTTGTCTAATCTACGATTAATGTCACTCAGCATACAGTGAATGCTAGAAGCCATGTCAGTGTCACCCATTGTAAGGTCACTTATATTTTCACTAATTGAGTCGTCACCCCCAATTGTGAAATCAGAGTAAATGACGGCATCTGCTCCACTTATTACCTTCGAAGTTTCAGAAAAAGACAGTTTCTTAATTTGCAATTAAAAATGTACTGCTCTTTAATTAACTAACTCGGAACTTCAAAATCTCAAAACTCCAACTTCAGGAGACAAACAAAATATGAAACAGCACAAGTCACACAGTATTTCCACTTTTTTATTGCACTTGTATCACACCAAGTAGGAATCTGGAATGTCGGTCAAGTAAGGACAGGGATGCAAAAAGAATTTTGGGCACGTCAAATACAAAGGAAAGTGGTCTTAAAACACAGCCGCGTTATCCGCCTCAGTGCATTATAACTCCGAATCGCCAAGGTGAACAAAGGGATCGACGCAAGTGTGTTTTCGGAGAACAATGACTGTGGATTCGTAAAATAATCCACAGTTATTGTTCTCAGAAAACACACTTGCGACAAGCCTTTTGTTTCCCGTTGGCGAAAGTCACGGTGTACAGGCACATATTTGGGGGGGTAGGGGGGGGGGGTGGGGGGGGGTGGGTGGGGGAGCAAATGGACCTAGTGGGGGGAAGCAAATCGATCATTTTGAGGGGGGGGGGGTGATGATCGAGGAAAAGCTATGTTTTGGCAATGATTAAAATCGATTGTTTATAAAAGGTATTTGCGAGGGAACCCGGCAATAAATGGGCTACATTTCTGCCTCAACAGCTTGGTTCTCTATGCTTTAGTTTCTTTAAACACTTCGACACAGTTTGAAAAGTTTGAGGTGATAGAGGATTGTTGAGTAATTAACTATTTTTCAATTTTGAATCGACTTCCGTCGGCCAGGTTTCTTTTAGCAGAGCAACTTTTCTCTCAAAATATCTTTGCCGAAGACTGATTCTGCATTATGAGACTTGAAAAAATAAAGGGGATACATCCTGACACAAACAAACTAAGGATCCTGGCTTATAACGTGCGTACTAGAAAGTGGTGCGTTTTATTTGTGCACCGGCTGTTTAAGGTTAAATAACGTTGAATGGACCATCGATGCACAATTCTGCAAAAGAAACTACGCTCTCCAAAAGGACAAAAGCTCGCCGGGAGTCGATTCATAATCGGCTGTTTCCCCTACCCCCTCCCCCCCCCCCCCCCCCCCGCCGCAAGCACATAAAAATCCCCCCCCCCCCGGTGGACAGAAACGAAAAATGTAAATTATTGCACGAAAATGAGAAATTACGCGTCTCAGGGTGATGCAGACAATTTATTTCGGTGATTTTTACTCTAAATGCACAGTTAAACTGGTTCAAGCCAGTACAGGTCGCACCGAATAACTCAAGAATCTTCCACCACCTCCAAACTTTCAAACTGTGTCGAAGTGTTTGAAAAAACTAGAGATTAGAGAACCAAACCATTGTGGCAGAAATGTAGCCCATTTATTGCTGTGTTCAGTCGCATTTACCTTTTTTAAACAATTGATTTTGATCATAGCCAAAACTTAGCTTTTCCTCAATCACCCCCTTCGAAATGATCAACTTGCTTTCCCCCTAGGTCCATTCGCTCCCCCCCCCCCCCCCCCCCCCCCCAAATATCCATTGTGGGGTCAAAACGACAACGGGACACGTTTCTATACTCTACTTCATGTACCGATTGGCAAGTAATCACGAATGGTCAGTCGACAAAGCATGCACGGGCTTCTTTTGTTTCATTAACGACCTATACTAACAGGCGTTTGAGGCAACCCGGTTCATGCGTGAAAACCGGACGACGCTCTGCTTCATGAATAGTGTGGATCAGAAGGGTGATGTATCCAAATCCGATCGTCAGTCACAGAAATGCTACAGAGGAACATACTATTAAAACGCGAAAATTGAGAACAAACATTTAACTCGGCTATTATAACTACACATGTCTTTTAACAGAATGTTGTGTTTTAAGTCGGATAATAAACTCGTGGTAAATCATTCGGAGTTAGAAAACACTCGACCCTTCGGGTCTCGTGTTTTCTAACACCGAATGATTCACCACTCGTTCATTATCCCTTACATAAGGTTATGAACACAATCAAACCTGAAATCCTCTGAAAACACGCAGCTTGTCAACTCGTTAGCGACAAACTCCAGGAACTATTGTAAACGAAACAAAAGCTAAACAGTCGATAATGAATAGCACCTCTCGGTGCCACTGTAAAATCGTTCCAAAAAGGGTTCAGTTCAGTGAGAATATTTTACAACACAGTTTTGTAAAGCGTTTACCTCAATTTTCCCATCTTTCAATCAAACCTGACACTATTTTTTGAAGGATTCCTTGCAAGCTATGTGATCGATCTGTCGTTTCCGAGTTTCAATCGATTTCACATCCATATTCACAAAGGCATCCTTCTACTCGAATCGCAGTTCGGCATAATTTGATACACTTGTTAAACCTTACCTAACATGGAAAGCAGACGACACTTGCAAAACAAATTCTTGATTAACTAATTTTTTTTCATTTTTTGTCTCAAAAACATAGGTTATGATCCCTCGTTGAAACGAGCTCGACGAGCTCGTTCCAACGAGGGGTCATAACCTATGTTTTTGAGATAAAAAATGAAAAAATAATGAAAATTAATTGGCGATTTTTGAGAATAGCGCTGGCCGGTTTTGGCCGTTACGTTGGGTGTGCTACCTCTACCTCACAGTAAACGGTGTTAATTCTTACCTTTGGCTCCTCTGGTCCTATAAGCAGTACTTTTAAGTTTCTCTCTTCAGACGCATACTTGGCCGCTGCCGATCCAACGAGACCGGCTCCAACCACGATAACATCGTACGTTTTATTCATGTTCTTTCTCTATACGAAGTGAAATAACGACGTTTATCTGTTGAATGCTTTATCATCAGTAATATTGGTAGTAACTAGAGAAAGAATATTTACTGCGACCAGTAAATTCCAGTCTGTGTGCAACTGGTGACGGCATCAGAACTAAATTATATAGAAAAAAAATTATAGAGCCTTATCTTCGGGGGTAATCGGGGGTAAAATATATTTAAAGAAATTGGTTTTCGTAAACAGCGTTTAAAGATTTTCTTATAAGATTCCGATAAATTGTTTCAAGAAACCCGAAAAAACGTCTGTGCATAGATTAAATATGTTCTATATATAGAATATACCCATAGCAGCTTGGTGCACCAAATGTGTGAGGGGAGAAGTGGTGTTAACAGACGCATACTTGGCCGTTGCCGATGCAACGAAACCGGCTCCAACCACGATAACATCGTACGTGTTGTTCATGTTCTTTCTCTATACGAAGTGAAATAACGACGTTTATCTCTTGAATGTTTTATCATCAGTAACATTGGTAGTAACTAGAGAAAGAGAATTTACTGCGACCAGTAAATTCGAGTCTGTGTGCAAACTCGTGACGGCATCAGAACTAAGAGTGGTGAACATTTGGCACGCCAAGCTATTTTGAGTGTTTTTTTATTTATATCGTGATCGTCAGATTAATATGAGTTGTTGTGTTTAATAATACAATATTCACACGTGCGAATCTGTTTTTGTTTACATGAGCACCGGTGGGTGGTACTTCCGCTCTCAAGTTTATCGCCGAAATGAAATGGAAAAAGAAACACGCAAATCACGAGGACATTTTCATTTTACTAACATAATAACATACTATTTTGAGTTATGGATGCTTTATTCATATGAGGCAACGCATGTTTGTTAATTGTTGGTATCCTTTGAGGTAAATTCATTATAAAAACGTACTAAATAATTCTGGGTTTCATTTCACTCTTCGCGACGCGACGAGTGATAAATGTAGACACGTTTGCATTCAAGTCGAGGTTACCAAAGGTCGGCTTAATGTAGGCCCACTGTAGGTGTAAATTTTAACGATTGAAATCCCATTGCTGACGTGTTGACAACGGTTGGTGTTGTAAAACTAACATTTATGTTATAGGTTTTTTATATATAGTAGAATAGATAATTATGGTATAAAAAGGAATCGGCAATGGGTCTTTTTGACTCTGCCCACTTCTTTGAGATAAGAAAAACATTCATGAACTTCAGAAATATACCGAGGTCATAAAATTAGGGCTGTCACGATTAATCGATTAATCGACTGTTGATCGGTCACGGCGAAATCGATTAGTATTTTTCGTTGTCGAATAATCGGTAAATTGTATCCCGTTTTAGACGTTTAATAATTAAAAGAAAATTTGATGAAAAAACTATTGTTTCCAAAGGTAAAGAGTTAAGAACATCGATGTTAAACCCTAAGACGCTATTGGAAGCAATAGTCGTCCAGGTACATTCATCAAAGCTTTGATGTTCTGAACTTTTGAACCGTCAGTGTAATAATCAAGACCGGTCGGCAGTTGCGAAGTTCGCAATTGCCGACCGGTCTTGATTATTACACTGACAGTTCAAAAGTTCAGAACATCAAAGCTTTGAATGCACCTAAAAAGGATCGTCTTCGTTGTTTCCTTGAGGTAGGTCAACTGACTTGAACTTCATTTTTATCGACTTCAAAGAGAGGGAGAGGAGGGGGGTCATTTAGGTACGATTAATCGTCGACTATTTGCGACGATTAATCGATTCCTAAATTAAAAAATCGTGACAGCCCTACATAAAATGCAATTTTAATCAATTCTGAAAACTGCACTTGATGAGACATTTGTGACCCCAGTCAACGGGATCGAACATTTAATGGACACATTATTAATTGGACATTTGCGATATGGCATTAAGTGGGCATTTGCGATATGGCATTAAGTGGGCATTTGAGAAAAAGATGAGCACTTAATTTTACAAACCAATAAAATAGTATTGAGAGAACATTTCTAAAAATGCTTATTAACCCCTTATGTAACATGAAAAGCAGACGACACATGCTAACAAAATTCTTCAATAACTATTTTGTCCATTCTTGTCTCAAAAACATAGGTTGTGATCCCTCTTGGGGACTAGCTCGACGAGCTCGTTCCAAAGAGGGGTCATAACCTATGTTTTTGAAACACAAAATTAAACATATAATGAAAATTAATTGGTGTTTTTGTGAATAGCGCTGGCCGGTTTTGGCCGTTGTGTTGGGTAAAGTGGACATGTAAATAACTATTAATAGAAAATGGATATGTCTACTCATTTCATTTTAAGAGTGGCCTCTTAATATCTTTATTACATGCCCATGCAGTCTCTCTTATGCAATACGGCGTGCAATATGGCTGTGCAATGCGGAATTCCGTATTGCACACCAACCTGTTCCAACCGTGACTTTTTTTATGCAATGCGACTGCATAAAGTGCATGGTGTTTACCACCGTTGATAGAAAAGAAAATTAGGTCAGTAGGTGCTTGGGTCATGTAATAAATACAAAACCACATGTATGTTTCAATGAGTCGTTTTGTATTCAATTCGTCAGATGTGCGTAGAAAGAAAACGTCTCGACCTTCGGTCTCGACGTTTTCTTCCTACGCACATCTGACGAATTGAATACAAAATGACTCATTGAAACATACATGTAGTTTTGTCTATGTATATGTCGACACAAAAAGCGGATATGATAGAAATCTTTCCAACATCTTCACGTTGTGAGTTATGTGCATATAAAAAACGCAAACCTTTCATCTTGGCGCTTAATTCTGTTCCTACCAAATCGCTCTGCATTTAAAAACCACGACTCGGCTCTAGGTTGGTGTGATATCACTCGTCTGATCTCAAACAGTGATTTGTTCGGGGTAAAATATCTTGAAAGAAATAAGAAATGACGTGTGGGTTTGGGTGATTCCGATTGTGTTCCTCCCTCGAATGGAATCTGCCAAAATGTTGGACTTTACATTCAGACTGCATGGGAATCAAATTTCATCTTGCTACTACAACTACATCCGAGCCAGGTCTCTGAGGCCAAATATATTGAGAGTTTCAAAGTTCGGACAGCAACCAGTTATAGTCGCAAACCCTTTAGTTTTCTAATACTCCAGAACTTGTAGAACAGCAGAACCTTTATAATCATGAAACCTTCTACTGTTCTGTCTGAAAATCTCGAAAACCAGGGACGACTGGACCAAAAAAGTTACCGAGAAACGTACCAAGGGGGGCGCCGGACTCGGACAAAATTTTGATTTTTTGAACCAAAGGAACGCTGCTTCCGTGCAGATGGGGGAACAAAGATAGTCCACATAGAGAGCATTTTTTCGGCATTTTTGTATCATCTTTGTCGCTCATTTAGCAAAACTTGTTGCACCCAAGGGGGCCCCGATCTCATCAGGCCGACCGTAGTTCAGCCCAGAGGGAGAAAATTTTGAATTTCGAGCCGAAAATACGCTGTTTCCTAGCACCTGACCGATCAGTGGCAAATTAGATTGCTGCTATATCGAAATGCCCTCTATGTTGACTGTCAGTGGCATTTTGGTAAACCGACAGTGTATGCGATCAGATCTATTTCGTCTTTTTTGTAATTTTCATGAAATCTTATGCGCCGACAGGTGCTGGGCTATTACATTTTGGGGGTGATGTGGGGGTCCCGATAGGGTACCTACTGAAACATTTCCTTGTGGGCCCTACGGTCAGTTGGCTTCTATCTAAAACTATCTAGAAATCCTCAAATTTCCTGTTGGAAAGCTAAAACATTATGAAGTATTGTCGAATAAACGAAAGTGCGAATTCTACCAATTTGGAGTGTCGAATATTTTTACAAATGGAGTCTCAAAATGTCCATTGTTTTTTTTAAATCTCGGACAGATTCTGGGTAAGGGACACCCTCTTCTTTCACAAATGTGACAAATGTTTCGAAAAGTTACATGACAGATAAAAAAACTCCCGGACTGAAAAAAGGCGAATATCTATAAACTAAGGTACTGAACAAAGAGAATCTTATTAAAAAATTAAATCAAAATAGAGAAAACATGGAAACAGAATGCAGTGATATCCGGTCCTACTAAAGAACGAACACAAACGAACATAAGTAAAGAGGGGAAAAATTATATACTAGCGGAAAAATAGAAACGCACGTTTTTTTCTTAGGTAAATATTTCAAATGTGTTATGGATGATTATTTCATTATTTGGATTTTGATGTTATTTCTTCATTACTGATTAAACTTTGAAGAGTTTTGTTGTCTTAACACAGACGGCGTTTGCAAGAATAACGTTCAAACGTGGGTACCCTACGCTATTTCCTGATCAAAATCAATAGCGGATGTACCTACCCGGGGCTTAAGTCGCTGCCCTTACTCCCCTTGTCATTGACCCCATCAAGTTGTTTATTGTCATTTGTGGGATGTTTTTCCACTCACGCAGAAGGGCCTCCGTGAAATGAACAGTAGTGTACGTAGAAGTATTGTTCGCATGAACCCACTCTTTTGTTAAAAATTCCACTGGTTAAAATTAGTTAAAATATGCAATTTTTGAATGGTTTAATGAATGAATAAATTTCTGTCATTTGAGAAACATTAGTCTAAAGATAATATAATGATTTGTTTTAATAATGGTAAACAATTGTCAATGCTTTGATCGGATGGTGATTTGATATGTTGAGATCGTAACGAAAATCTTGTATCGCTTATGAATTTTAATACACACTAGTTTGCATAAATATTCGAACCTTCATCCGTCCGAGGTGTACCGTTTTGAAAACAAGTTTTCAAGATTATTTTATAGAGGGTTTTTGACGTCTCTCTATGATCCTGACACAACATAAGTAATAGTGTTCATATTCTATTCTATGGCCATGCATTAAGCTAAACTAAAAACCCTCACGTTAAAGGATATGGGAAATACAGTTCCTCTTGCCTTTTGTTCGACGCAATTTTCAAATCCCGTTTACGTTTGTATGTTGGGTTAAAAAGTCAGGTTAGTTGTGCTTATTTTTTATACATTTTTTAAACACAACATCATAAAATCAATCACCATTCAAGCATTGGCGTTATCCCATAAAATTCATGAATCAAATGTATATTTTTGAAGGCCTTTTGTTAACCCTTTACTCAACGAACCGGCCACATCCAATGACGTAACATGCAAATTCAGCAGCTGAAAAAATATTATTTGTCAAAACATATCAACAAAACCATATGATGTGACCCCCTTGTTGGAACGATCTCGCTGAGCTCGTTCCGATGAGGGGTCACATCATATGGTTTTGTTGATTTTTTTTTTAATTTAAAAAAATGATATTTAAAATAATAAATTTTGATATCATCTGCGTTGGGTAAAGGATTAAATGATATCGACTGTCTTTCTTAACCGTTGACCGAGATAAATTCAGATCTATGGTCGAAGGGAGATAATAGGATGTGATTTAACACCAGTAGGACATTCGGCTGAGATTAACAGTAAACTTCCCGAAAATCCACGAAGTGTTTATCAATATTGATGAATAACAGAAATAGTTAAAATAAAGGATTTATTAGTCTGTGTGAACACACAGACTATTGTTTTTGTACGCGGTTTCTTTTTCTTTTCTTTTTTCTTCTTCTTCTTTTTTTTCTTCTTCTTCTTCTTTTCTTCTTCTTCTTCCTACTCTTCTTCTTCTTATTCTCCTGTCTTCTGTCTTCTATGCACTTGCTTGTCCTCACGATAGCTCGAAAACGAATTGTCCTATCTCGCTGATTTTTTGGCATGCTGATAGACAGCCGCAAGTTCTCGGCTACCTATGTTTTTCAGATTCCTGGGATATCAGGGGTGTCTGTAGGGGTGTTTTGAAAGTGGGTCACGCCCATATCTCAGGTGTGGTATGACATATGGACCTGGGACCAACACCAAATGAGTCGACACTCGATGCAGATTCAAAATATGGGTCAAGGTCACGGGGGTCACCTAGGGGTCATTGAGTGCATTTTTCATAATTGCTAGAAATCACTTTTTTTTTTACCCCCCTAAAGCATTCCTGACATGCACACATGCATGTTTACGTTAAAAAAGTGGGCGTGGCCAAGATTTTTGGAAGTGGGTCACGCCGATATCTCATGTGTGGTATGACGTATGGATCTGGAACC
Source organism: Pictodentalium vernedei (assembly GCA_031216915.1). Classification (NCBI taxonomy): domain Eukaryota; kingdom Metazoa; phylum Mollusca; class Scaphopoda; order Dentaliida; family Dentaliidae; genus Pictodentalium; species Pictodentalium vernedei. The sequence goes on from CM062293.1 coordinate 476,686,347, forward strand.
AACTTCAAACGAGTCGACACTAGATGGAGATTCAAAATATGGGTCAAGGTCACGGAGGTCACTTAGGGATCATTGAGTGCATTTTTCATAATTGCTGGAAATCACATTTTTTGACCCCTAAAGCATTTCTGACATACACACATGCATTTTTTACATTAAAAAAGTGGGCGTGGCCAAAATTTTTGAAAGTGGGTCACGCCCATATCTCAGGCGTGGTATCTCGTATGAACCTGGGATCAACACCAAATGAGTCGACACTCAGTGGAGATTCAAAATATGAGTCAAGGTCATGGAGGTCACCTAGGGGTGATTGGGTGCATTTTTCATAATTGCTGGAAATCATATTTTTGACCCCCTAAAGCATTCCTGACTTACAAACATGCATTTTTAACATTAAAAACGTGGGCGTGGCCAAAGATTTTAAAAGTGGGTCACGCTCATATCTCAAGCGTGGTATGATGAATGGACCTGGCACCAACCCGAAATGAGTTAACAATCGATGGAGATTCAAAATATGGGTCAAGGTCGCCGAGGTCACCTAGGGGTCATTAAGTGCATTTTTATAACTACTGGAAATCACATTTTTTGACCCCTGAAGCATTCCTAGCGTACACGCATGCATTTTGACGTAAAAAAGGGGGCGTGGCCAAAATTTTTAAAAGTGGGTCACGCTCATAACTCAAGCCTGGTACGACCATGGACCTAGGACTAACACCAAATGAGTCGACATGCGATAGAGGTTCAAAATATGAGTCAAGGTCACCGAGGTCACCCAGAGGTCAATGAGTGCATTTTTCATAATTGCTGGAAATCATATTTTTTTACCTCCAAATGCTTCCCCAAAATTCAGACATGCATTTTTTCATGAAAAAAAGTGGGCGTGGCCAAAATTTTTGAAAATGGGTCACGCTCATATCTCAAGCATGGTGTGATGCATGGACCTGGAGCCAACACTAAATAAGTCGACACTTGATGGAGGTTCAACAATATGGGTCAAGGTCACGGAGGTCACCTGGGGTCATTGAGTGCATTTTTTTTCAGAATTGCTGGAAATCACATTTTTTGACTCTCTAAAGCATTCCTGAAGTCCATACTTCCATTTTTACGTAAAAAGTTGGTGTGGCCAAAATTTGTGAAAGTGAGTCATGCTCATATCTCAAGCATGGTATGATGTATGGACCTTGGATCAATACTAAACGGGTCGACACTCGATGGAGGTTCAAAATTTGGGCCAAGGTCGAACAGGAGTCACGAGGGCTATTACCAGAATTGCTAGAAATCATATTTTTGAACATCCTCGTGCATTCCCTTGATCGGTCCCTTTGAATGCTGTGAAGATATATACCTTATCTGGTTTCTTGAAAAAAATTATCTGATTTTTGAATGAATATCTATAAATACCTATTTCTTATTTCTTTAAAACTATTTTATCCCCAAAATAAGCCTCTAAAGTATTCCCATTACATTCATAGAGGGGCGCGGTGGCTAAGCAGTTAGCGGTGCAGGCTGCAAGCCGAGAGGTTCTCAGTTCGAATCCTATCTGCGGCAACTGCCTTGTGTCTTTGGGCAAAAACACTTCACCCCCATTGCCCACATAAGGGCATGGTGATGTTGTGTACTAAGACATACTGCATGTCGATGATGCACTTGCACTAGCCCTGCTTGTGTGGAGTTAGCATGTTGGGGGAGCCAGCCAGTTACTTGTTCCTGCTTGGTGGTTCTCTGGGTTCTCAGGCTTCCTCCATCCATAAAAAAAACTGTCTGACATGAGGCGGGCCTAGCTGTTGAAAAGTGTCGTTAAACCCAATAAATTAATAACATTCATAGAATGTCTTCTATGCACTGTTTGTCAACATGGTAACCCAAATACAATCAATCCTATCTCAATGTTTTTGGTATTCTGATAGACTGCCTGCCATTGGTACTTGGTCATCTATGATTTGGAGGCATGTGGGGCCTTCGGGCTAGACAGGTTAATATATGTTTACAACATTTACTGGAAAATGAGTTAGCTGAAGCAGTAACCATTATCTAAAACAGAATATAATCCCCAGAGAGAAAGCTGAGATAGAATTCGTTGTTACATTGAACAGCACTGTATATTTATGTTGCATCATGTTACAAAACTTCAGTCTCAATCATTGAAGAGAGAGAGAGAAACCTTCACGTTTCAAAGCATTGTTTTAAAAATCTATTTATTCTCAATCATAACTCAGGTTTGAGAGGTTTTGGGATGGAGTGGTGGGTGGCTTTCTCGAAACACCTATCACAGTTACAAAGTAATAAAACGGAATATTTGAATGGTCAGATTTTAACCCTCTTAATACTTCGATGTGAGTAAAAAAATACCTTTAATATAACTCATGGCTACAGAATGTTTTCGCTTTCTTTTCTGCAACATTTAATTCTATGTGGAATGGGACACCTTTTCAGTGTGCTTTCCAAACTAAGGGATTCTTAAAGCTTTAGCCAACATAACGGTAAAAACCTGTCAGCTTTTCACACAGAAATGTCTATTCAGTTTTAATTACTTTTTCATTTCTGCTTGAAAAACATAGCTTATGACCCTTCATTGGAATGAGCTCATCTTTTAAAGGATTATTTATTTATTGGTGTTTAATGTCACATATTTCTGCACAGTGGCTTACCATGACCAGGACAGTTTTACGGGTGGAGGAAGCCGGAGTACCTGGGGAGAACCTCCGGACAACAGCGAGCAACTATCAAATCCCCCACATACTAACTCCACACAAGCAGGGTTAGCATTGGTTGAAGACAGGTGCACCATCGATGTGCAGTACGCTTTAGTACACATCGTCACCATGCACCCACGTGGGCAATGGGATGAAGTGTCTTGCCCAAGGACAGAGTGATGACCCTTCGACTTGCAGCCTGAACCTCTGCCAACTCAGCCACTGCGCTACAATTTAACCCTTTACCCAATGCAGACGATACCAAAATTTATTATTTCAAATATCATTTTTTCAAATTTTCCAAACAATTTCAACAAAACCATATCATGGGACCCCTCGTTGGAACTAATATTTTTTCAACTTCTCAGTTTGCATATTACGCGGGCGGATGCGGCCGATTCGTTGGGTAAAGGGTTAAAGGATTAAAATGGAGTATTTAAAGAGAGTACTTTAACCCTCTGAAGATCTTAATATGGGGGCACGGTGGCGCTGTGTACTAAACCGTACTGCACTTCCTTCTATGGTGCACCTCTCTTCAAAAAAATCATTGAGAATAATGAAAACCATTTCCATTTTCACAATGTTGTTCTAAACACACATGGACATAGATGGGACCTTGGTATTTTGACAATGCCAATAAGTCTTCAGATAGGCTGTTGGGGGTCATCCAGGCCTTTCAACGTCTACATTCCAACATTACTGAACCTTTTTACTTGCAATATATTTTCCAGAGGTACCATGCATGCACTTCATCATTGTCTAGCTAATATGAACATTTGCCATCATCTACAAATATGGCAGATCCGGAGTTGGTGGAGCCAATATTTATAAAGTAGTTTATGCTCATACTTCAGGCTAGGTATGACCTATAGTAATGGTACCTACACCAAATGAGTTGAAACTTGCTGGAGGTTCAAAATGTGGTCCACCTCTATGCGGTCAAGAGAAGTCATTAAATGCATACTTTTTCGACCTATTAGGAATTTCATTTTATACCAATTAATGAAGTTCTGAAGATGATACATGTATCTCATCATTCAAATAAATGGCAGCGGCAGTAATGTCCATTTCTGATTCCTTGATCGAACCCTATAAATGGAGTGCACATATATGCCTTTCGGGTTTCTTAGAAACATTGTTCTGATTCCTGTATGAATATTTTCTCCATGAAAGAATTTCACAAAAAGCAGTAGGGAGTAAGCTATGACTGTCACATGCAATAACATGATCTATTTATTTAATCTCATTGTACAGAATTAATTCCCAAACCAAGTTAATATAAAAACTAGAGAAACAAAATTTACTGCCACCAGTAAATTCAAGTCTGTGTGAAAAGGGTTAAAGTATCAGGAATAAACTACAAAGAAAGAGAATTCATGGAGGCTTATTTTTCAGGAGTAAAATATTTTTGAACAAACCAAAAATGGGTTTTCGTTAGCAGTATTTACAGATATTCATACAGGAATCAGAACATTTTTATAAGAGACCAGAAATGGCATATATGTGACAAGCATTCAAAGGGTTCGATACAGGAATCAGAAATGGACATTTTTAGCTCTGCCCACTAATTTGAGTGATGAAATACGTTCATAAACATTAGAAATGCATTAAGGTGTAACAAAATGCATTTCCCAGTCTTTCTGAATAAAGCCCCCATATTAATTTCTTCAGAGGGTTAAGATATTCCCTTTAGATCCTCCATTTTAATCCTTTAAATGGGGGCGAAGTGGCTCAGTTGGCAGAGGTGCAGGTTGCAAGGCGTGAGGTCCTCACTCTGTCCTTGGGCAAGACACTTCACCCCATTGCCCACGTGGATGCATGGTGGCGCTGTGTACTAAAGCGTACTGCACATTGATGGTGCACCCATCTTCAACCAATGCTAACCTTGCTTGTGTGGATTTAGTATGTGGGGGATCTGACAGTTGCTCGTTGTTGCCCGGTAATTCTTCCCGGGTACTCCGACTTCCTCCACCTGAAAAACTGTCGTGGTCATGATTAGCCACTGTGCAGAAATATGTGACATTAAACACCAATAAATAAATAATCCTTTAAAAATGAGCTCAATCCAATAAAGGGTCATAAGCTGTGTTTTTTCAAGAAAAAATGAAAAGGTAATTAAAACTGAATAGACGTTTCTGTGAATAATGTTGACCAGTTTTCTCCATTATGTTGGCTAAAGGGTTAAGAATCCCTTACTTTGGAAGGCACACTGAAAGGATGTCCCATTCCACATAGAATTAAATGTTAAGAAAATAAAGCGAAAAACATTATGTTTCTCAGCTGAGAGTACCTGCTTTTGCACTCCGGAGGGATGGAACGGCATAAATCAGAGACAATCTCTTAATGGCACTTTGGCACCAAAGGTTTCTGCACTCTCGGTGAGACCGAGCCGAGCGCAGTGAAAGACTATAGAAATCCTCTAACTAATGAGTTTCAAACAGTCATAGCACTAACACAGTTAACAGTACAGTCGACCATGTCAGCAGTGCATTGTTACCGGCACCCTGACAGTTTTGTGATAGGTTCCAACAATTATCAAGTGCAGTTTTATGGAAAGGGTTAACTTTATTCTGCCTGAAATAAAATATGTGCAATCCACATTGAAGTCTTGAAAGGGTTAAAAGCATTGAACTGAATAAGATAGGTTTCAACAAATTTTACAATTATTCAGTGCAATTTTATGGAAAGAGTTAACTTTATTCTGCCTGAAATAAAATATTTGCAATCCACATTGATGTCTTGAGAGGGTTAAACGCAATGAACTGAATAAGATAGGTTTCAACAAATTTTACAATTATTCAGTGCAATTTTATGGAAAGGGTTAACTTTATTCTGCCTGAAATAAAATATGTGCAATCAACATTGAAGTCTTGAGAGGGTTAAAAGCATTGAACTGAATAATTTGTAATTTATTTCCTTGCAAGACAAAGGGTTTCTCTCGGTGAGACTGAGCCGAGCACAGTGAAAGACAACAGAACGCCTCTAACAAAATGAGTTTTAAACAGTCATAGCACTGACACAGTTAACAGTACAGTCGACCATCTCAGTATTGATAGGTTTCAACAATTATTCAGCGCAGTTTTATGGAAAGGGTTAACTTCATTCTACCTGAAATAAAATATTCCATGACTATTCCATGTCAGTATTGCATTGTTACCGGCACCCTGACAGTTTTGTGCTAGGTTTCAACAATTATTCCGTGTACTTTTATGGAAAGGGTTAACTTTATTCTGCCTGAAACAAAAAATGTGCAATCCACATTGAAGTCTTGAGAGGGTTAAAAGCATTGAACTGAATAAAATAGGTTTCAGCAATTATTCAGTGCAGTTTTATGGGAAGGGTTAATTTATTCTGCCTGAAATAAAATATTCCATGACTATTCCATGTCAGTATTGCATTGTTACCGGCACCCTGACAGTTTTGTGATAGGTTTCAACAATTATTCAGTGCAGTTTTATGGAAAGGGTTAACTTTATTCTGCCTAAAATAAAATATGTGCAATCCACATTGAAGTTTTGAGAGGGTTAAAAGCATTGAACTGAATAAGATAGGTTTCAACAATTATTCAGTGCAGTTTTATGGAAAGGTTTAACTTTATTCTGCCTGGAATAAAATATGTGCAATCCACATAGAAGTCTGAAGAGGGTTAAAAGCAGTGAACTGAATAATTTACAATTTATTTCCTTGCAAGGCAAAGGGTTTCTCTCAACTTAGTTTCAGGAACTAACATCCCATTTAATATGATGACAAGGTGAGATTTCATTTTGACAGCTTACTCCCCTGGTGTTTACATAGTCTCCAGTGTGAACATAACATCGTATTGCTTGGTGAGAATTTACTGTATCAGGAAATTGAAGGCTGTGAAAACCCTGTGGCCTACTGGGCCATACTCAATGGTCCTAGCGACCTGAAGAACATAGGGGGCCGAGAAGTGGTGAATGTCTACCAGTATGCCAAAAATCAGCGAGATAGGACAATTCGTTTTCGAGTTATCGTGAGGACAAGGAAGTGAATTGAAGACAGAAGACAGGAGAAGAAGAAGAAGAAGAAGAAGAAGAAGAAGAAGAAGAAGAAGAAAAGGAAGAAGAAAAGAAAGAAAGAAAAAGAAACCGTACAAAAACAATAGTCTGTGTGTTCACACAGACTAACAACCAACTTGATCATGAAGAATTCCGGTGTACATGTAATTCTAAAACTACACTGAAGATTTGTTATTGAAACCTATCACAATACTGTCAGTATGCCGGTAAAAGATGCAATACTGACAAAGTTGACTGTACTGTTAACTGTGTTAGTGCTATGACTGTTTAAAATTAATTTATTAGAGAAATTCTAATTTTATGTATGCCTTGTTTAGGTCACTAGATGCCCTTTTAAGAGTAGGCCTTCAAATGAGCTCTTGGGGTTTTAAAGGTTTTTATGACAATATCTCCGACATAGAGTCTATGCACCGTTTGTCAGCGCGACAACTCAAATACGGATCGTCCTATCTCTATGCATTTTGGCATGCGGGTTAACAATAACCAGTTTGCATTCATCTATGTTTTTTCCACCCGTTCGATCTGAATGACAGATGACAGATCTGTAGTTGGTGGAGCCATTATTTTAAAGTGGGTTGCGCTTATTCTTCAATGTAGATGTAGACATGGGACTACACCGACTGAGTTAAAAAATGCTGGAGATTCAATATATGGTCCACATGGATGAGGTCATCAAGTGCATATTATTCAGAAAGACTGAGAAATGCATTTACACCTTAATGTATTTTTAAAGTTTATGAATGTATTTCATCACTCAAATTAGTGGGCAGAGCCAAAATTGTCCATTTCTGATTCGTGTATCGAACCCTTTAAATGCTGGTCACATATATGCCTTTTCTGGTTTCTTATAAAAATTGTTCTGATTCCTCTCTGAATATCTGTAAATACTGTTAACGAAAAACCAATTTCTGATTTGTTAAAATAATTTAACACCAGAAGATAAGCCTCCATAAATTCTCTTTCTGTAGAGTTTATTCCTGATACTTTAGCCCTTTTCACACAGACTTGAATTTACTGGATGCAGTAAATTCTGTTTCTCTAGTATTCCAATTACATTCGTACAAGACATGTCTCAATGATCTGTCTTCTGTGCACTCTTTTGTCCGCACGATAATGGAAATACAAAATACCCTATCTCATTGATTTTCGCTATACCGGTTAGTAGTTACTTGTACTCAGCCATCTATGTTTTTCAGGCGTTTGGAGTCCAGGGTTTGACTCTACAGGCCACAAGATGTTCACAGTTTCTACCTTAACTGGTAAATGTAATCGTTGAAACAAAATCCACTGTTTAAAACTGCAGAGAATCTGTCTCTTCCCAATAAAACTCATTATACAGTAATGTATAATGGGTCACACAGAATAACATTGTTTGTTTATTTAACCCCTTGTTAAAGATTAATACCCAAATCAAGCTAGATAGAGAACATTTCACTTTTCAAAACATTCTAAAATTTGTTTATACTCAATCATAACTCATGCCGGACATGTTTCGGAGTGGAGTCAGGGAGGTTTGACTTTTACAGTAAAATATAGAATATGAATAACATGTTTCAGACCAATTGAACAAAATAATCCGTGTAATTTTACCTAGTCGGTTTTGGTCTGTCGGCTGAAAATATCTTTTAACCCTTATGACCAAGTCCGCTTCAAATTTGAATATTGTCGTTTAATTTAACCCCTAGACATGACTTGAGAATCGGTCCTGATTAACCCCTACTGGTCATTGCGAACCACTTAGGGGAAAGGGGAACTTCTGGGCTCTGTTACATTATTTATCTTCAATCGTAACTCAAGACCGACGGGTTTCACAAAGCAATGATGAGTGGCTTTTAGGAAACACCAACCACAATTACAAATTATTAATATAGAATATTTAAATGGTCTCTTTTTAAATGCCTGTGTTTAACTCACGACAGCAGAACGTTTTGTAAGTTTTCTCTTATATTGCCCCTCTGTTCACAACAGCCATTTTTGAGATTCAGCCAACTTCTTATTTCCCGTACGCCTTGCTTAGGACCCTAAATGCACTTACCAGACTTTTAAATTGATCAGACAGGCGAACGGTGGCGATGAGGTAACAGTATTTTACTTCAAACGGAAAGATTCCGAGTTCCAACGTCACAAGGTGTATGTGCGTTGTGTCTTTGGCTAGGCTCATAATCCCGATTGTCCAGGAAGAGGCATAGTGACGCAGTGCTCTTTTTAAATAGCTTAGTTTTAACCCTCTCAATAAAGCATATTCTTACTAGTTTACCCAACGTAACGCCGAAAACACGGGTCAGCGTTATTCACAGAAATTCCCATTCAGTTTATATTTTTTCATCCTTGCTTGAAAAACATAGATTCTAGCCCCCATTCGAATGAGGTCATTTTTAAAGGGTTAAAATGGAGCATTTAAAGGGAGTATTTTAACCTTCTCAGGATCCTAATATGGGTTCAGCAAATTTTATGTCATGCAAAGCGAGAGTACTGTTAACCCTTTACCCAACGTAACGGCCAAAACCGGCCAGTGCTATTCTCAAAAATCGCCAATGAATTTTCATTATTTTTTCATTTTTTGTCTCCAAAACACAGATTATGACCCCTCGTTGGAACGAGCTCGTTCCAACGAGAGGTCATAACCTATGTTTTTGAGACAAAAAATGAAAACAATTAGTTATTCAAGAATTTTTTTTGCAAGTGTCGTCTGCTTTTCATGTTAGGTAAAGGGTTAATGCTTTTCATTCTCACAATGTTGCTCTCAACACAGATGGGCAACGAGGCGACCTCGGTATTTTGCCAATGCCAATGAGCCTTCAGATAGGCTCTTGAGAGCCTTTAGGGCCTTTTGACGTTTGCATTCCAACATTACTGAATTCTTTCACTTGAAATATATTTTCCAGAGGTACTATATACCTTACCATTTTCCAGCTAATATGAATATTTGCTATCATCCACATATATGGCATATGGTGAGTTGGCCAAGTCAATATTTTCAAAGTGGTTTATGCTCATGCTTCAGGCTTGGTATGACCTATAGAGACCAGACTTACAACGAATGGGTTGAACTTTCCAGAGGTTCAAAATATGGTCCACCTTATTGCGGTCAACAGCCGTCATAAAGTGCGTTTTTTCAGAACTGTCAGAAATAGCATTTTATAACAACTGATGCATTCTTCAGTGCAGATGTAGACTTTGGACTACTCCGACTGAGTTAAAAATTGCTGGAGGTTCAATATATGGTCCACCTGAATGAGGTCACCAAGGTCATCAAGTGCATTATGTAGAAAGACTGGGAAACTGGAAAATGCATTTTATAACACCTTAATGCATTTCTAAAGTTTATAAATGTATTTCATCACTCAAATTAGTGGGCAGAGCCAAACTGGTCCATTTCTGATTCGTGTATCGAACCCTTTGAATGCTGGTCACATATATGCCTTTTCTGGTTTCTTATAAAAATTGTTCTGATTCCTCTATGAATATCTGTAAACACTGTTAACGAAAACCAATTTCTGATTTGTTACAAAAATATTTTAGTCCAGAATATAAGCCTCCATAAATTCTCTTTCTCAAAAGTTTATTCCTGATACTTTAACCCTTTTCACAATATGTGACCTTAAACACCAATAAATAAATAAATAACCCTTTTCACACAGACTGGAATTTACTGGTGGAGGTAAATTCTGTTTTTCAAGTTCCGTTGTTGTTTTTTTTCCCCACGATCTGATGCTCGAAACTATATTGTACAGTTAAAGAGGGTCGAAAGAGGCTTGTCTCGCGTCGTCCCTGCGCGCCTTCGGCGCGCGAAACCATTTCATCTGTACTTTGGTTATTCGTCTCGTAATGGATTTCCAGTCACTGTCCTCTCGCGCGCTGAAATTTCTCATTCATTGATTCATTCAATTTTATGATGTTTATTGCGGTTTCTCGAAGTTCAATGTTTTTTCGAGTGTGTCACCATAGAAACCAATAAATATTGCGGAGTCCATAAGCGTACGAACATAAGTTAAAAGGGGAAATTATGGGTTAATTTTAGGAGAGGATATGTGTACTGGTATATTTTACTCATGTGTAACATTGTATCCACCTCTGATGACCATTTCGATAATTGAGAGAATTTCAAGTATAATGTAACCCGTTCTTTTGATAATTAGGAGGATTTAAAGAGTACAGCGAAACCTATGCTTGTAACTAAATAATGAACAGAAGGGATAGCAGCGGGTAATTAATTAGCTGTCAAATTAAGTTGTACTATTGCTTGCCCAAATTGGTGGGGTAAAATTGTCTTTTCAATTTTTTCATTATTTATTTTCATGAACCACATATTCCGGAGTCATCCCCATTTATCGGGTATAATTGCCCATTTAATGCACTGAAAGCTCGTTTAATCACATGTATAAAGAACAAAATTGAAACGTCATGAGCGAAGTAAAATTTTAATTACTTCATTACTTAGCACTTTGGGCGGTCGCTTATTTGACGCAGTTATCAAGTGAAAAGGCCTTAATTAACCCTGTGCTACCAAATGCCTCGCTATTCCCATACCTCGTCTGTCCTCCCAACACCCGGAAACGAAATGTTTGAAGACAGCCCGTACCTAATTCTCCCCAGTGTATCCGATAACCATACTAACCCCCTTCTGTTGCCACCCAATTCCCACATATCCTTCATTCTCCCGTCCTACTTCCCCTTTATATTTCCACTGAATCTTATTTTGCCTCATTTCCATATTTCCATAGACAAAATGGTTGAGTCATTGTTTCTTCAAGTTTTTTTTTTTTGCTTATTTAACCCAAGGAGAAAAAATCAGCAAAATGCCGAAACTCTACAAAAGCCGCCTTTTGAAACAAAAAGGCTTTCCGGCGAGTCCTTGAAATGGACCTGTGCCGTGATGTTATTTGTACATGGTGCTATACAGGACAAGCAGCATTCCTTAATTCTGTGGATTCCCCCACCACCTCCCGCTTCTTTTTGTGTTCGACAACGATTGTGAGTTTCGTTTTTTTTTTTTTTTCTCGACAACTGACACCACGCAGATTTTTCGGTTTACCGGAGAGCTCTAGACGTCCACCACCCCCACCCACCTCAAAGGTGCCTTCAAGGTACTCTTCCAAATTGCATTCTGCAAAATGCTGAAAGTGGCTTTGGATGGCAATGACTGAGTGAATTTTCATGTGATTGCTCGAATAGTGAACATTGGACTTTAATAAAATTTGATAAAACAGCCTTATTAGTCTGTGTGAAACACAAAGACTATTGTTTTTGTATGGTTTCCTTTTCTTTTCTTTTTAAGTCTGTTTGGAACACACAGACTATTGTTTTTGTACGGTTTCTTTTTCGTTTTTTCTTTTTTTCTACTTCTTCTTCTTCTTCTTCTTCTTCTTCTTCTTCTTCTTCTTCTTCTCTTTCTTCTTCTTCTTCTTCTTCTTCTTCTTCTTCGTCTTCTCTTTCTTCTCCTGTCTTCTGTCTTCTATGCACTTCCTTGTCCGCACGATAACTCGAACACAAATTGCGCTATCTCGTTGATTTTTGGCATGGTGATAGACAGTCACAATTTCTCGTCCGGCTATGTTTTTCAGATTCCTGGGGCATCAGCGGTGTCTGTAGGGGTGTTTTGAAAGTGGGTCACGCCCATATCTTAGGCATGGTATGATGTATGGACCTGGGACTAACACCAAATGAGTCGACACGCGATGGAGATTCAAAATATGGGTCAAGGTCACGGAGGTCACCTAGGGGTCATTAAGTGCATTTTTAATAATTGCTGGAAATCACATTTTTTTGACCCGTTAAAGTATTCCTGAGGTACACACATGTATTTTGACTTAAATTAAAATGGGCGTTGCCAAAATTTTTGAAAGTGGGTCACGCCCATATCTGAGGCGGGGTATGACGTATGGACCTGGGACCAACACCAAATGAGTCGACACTTGATGGAGATACAAAATATGGGTCAAGGTCACGGAGGTCACCTAGGGGCATTGAGTGCATTTTTCATAATTGCTGGAAATCACATTTTTTGACACTCCAAAGCATTCCTGACAAACACACATGCATTTTTACGTTAAAAAAGTGGGCGTGGCCAAAATTTTTGAAAGTGGGTCACTCTCATATCTCAAGCATGGTATGATGAATGGACCTGTGACTAACACCAAATGAGTCAACACTTGATGGAGATTCAAAATATGGGTCAAGGTCACGGAGGCCACCTAGGGGTCATTGGGTGCATTTTTCATAATTGCTGGAAATCACATTTTTTGACCCCCAAAGCATTCCTGAGGTTCATACGTGCATTTTCACGTTAAAAAAGTGGGCGTGGCCAAATTTTTTGAAAGTGGGTCACGCTCATATCTCAAGCATGGTGTGATGAATGGACCTGGGACTAACACCAAATGAGTCGACACTTGATGGAGATTCAAGATATGGGTCAAGGTCACGGAGGTCACCTAGGGGTCAATGATTGCATTTTTTATAATTGCTGGAAATCACATTTTTTGACACCCTCTTTCATATTCATTTCTACCTCAGAGAACGGTGGCGCGGTGGCGTGTGTAGGCTTTTCAAATCCATTTAGAACAAAAAATATTTATCCATAAGGATTTCTCTTACTGCAATTTATTGCAGAGTGCCTAGGCACTCTCTAATAAATAGTAGCAAGCTAAATTGATTTAAACAAATTCTAGTTACGCAGATGAATGTTGCACTCTACCAGTTTAGATACTTCGAAGCGAATGTCTGATAGCAGAACTGCGGTAACCGGTTCTCGGTAGATCAACGATGTTACGCCCGGTTAGTCCGCGGATGGGTGACAGTCTGAGCGATCGATTCGGACTCCCGCGTTGTGTCCTTGGGCAAGGTACTTAACCCCGATTGTCCACATGGGGGCACGATGACGCCGTGTACTAAGGCGTACTGCACGTCGATGGTGCGCATGTCTTCAACCAACCTAACCCTGCCTGTGCAGCAGTTGCTGCGAAGTGAGTCCACATGGGTTAAGTAAACTCGCAAGCTCGGGTAAGAGCTCGAGCTCTTAAAAGTGATATGGGGTTTATTTGGTAACTCAATGGATTCGAATTTATTTAATTTATTGAACAGTTTATTAACAGATTTGAACATGACAACATTGGAACAATAACATTCGGCAGTATTTCCTGGGATGTTGGTGTTCGAACTGTCTAACAAATGATAGCATGTACCTGGTGAGACTCTCCGGGAATCTGGGGATGCTGAGTTGCATAATTGCACCAGTCACCAGAACATTCCGCTGGTTAACTGACGCCCGGCGGAATACTATTTGATATCCGAGATTCAATGGACTGCATGAAGACTGATCGACAGTCAGCATGTCATTTCAAGAGTCTATAAAATGGCGACCGCCACGTCAAGGAACTTTCCCTAAATTCCCCTGAGTCCAGGGAGAATTCGCTGACGGTCGTCACGTACCCCAAGTATTGCATCAGAAATTTGGTGTACAGTACGTGGAGAGTGGATTGTAACTAAATCACCCGCGGAGTGGGGTTATCACCCAAAGTATCATTTTCAAATTCTCTATATATGGACAAAAAATACAAGCAATGTTTCAGCCAATGGACCTCCGGGTTTAACCCGGAGGTCCATTGCCTGGAACTTTGCTTGTACTTATTATGCTTTGCAACCGATTTGCAATTATTGCGTCGGTGGAATCTCCACCTTGCGAGTGATTTAGTGATAATACACTCTCCACGTACTGTATATAAGCACCAATTTCTGACTGCTTTGACAAGTTGTCTCTGGGCTCCTGATAACTACGGAACGGCCAACGCGAAGAAACCTGGATGCCGCCACTGCTATTGAGGTATGAACTTTGTTGTTTAATTCATTTTATTTATTGCCAGCCAGAGGCAACGACAGTTGGTCGTAACGTGTTAATACATGTTGAATTATTAAAAATAGTAGATAATTTGAAACTGGTCTTCGTGGTGCTGAACACGAAAAGTTCGTGACGTCACTGAACCCAGAATCTGGTGCCTGTGTCTGATATCGTCTGGTAAGGAAATCACAAATTGCCACGGGCTGGTGGGACCTCACATAACTGCCAGTAATCACAACGTTTATAGTCCGATCTTACAATCTCTGATCGATAGACTTTACTTAATATTCCGTAACACAGTGCGGAGTTACGATGTTGGGGAGCTGGCAGCTGTTCGTCGTTGCTCGGTAGTTCTCTAAGGGTACTCCGGCTTCCTCCACCCGTAAAATTGTCACGGTCATGATTAGCCATTGTGCATATGTATGTGACCTTAAACACCAATAAATAAATAACCTGAAAGAACAAATATTTTACAAAAAGGAGTTATGGGTGGAGATGAGAGTCTGGGTCTATATGTATGACGAGTGTAGCTTTCGTTGGATGGGGGCTAATTTAGGGAGTGTAGTATGTACAAGTCGAATAAATTGTAGTATAACCACAATAAACAATTTACAGGAGAATACATGGTTTATAACGGTTATGATGACTTATTTTAGATTGTACTGCACGAACAAACAATGATTAGATGAGGAGTGGGGGTGAGAGGTGGAGAGGATGAGGGGGTGGCTAGCTTGTATTAAGGGTGGGAGTAGAGGAGGGGTGGTTGTATTATGGATGGGAGTAGGAGTAGAGGGGACGGGGGTTATGACATTATGACTGTGATCAACTTGATTACTCAAAAGTCTGATTGATATTATATTCATTTCTGTCTCAGAGAACAACTATTTTACAAAGTGGAGTGATGGGAGGGGGATGTGTGGTTGGGTCTATATACATAACGAGTGTAGCTTAAGTTGAATGTGTGTTAAGTTAGGGAGTGTAGTATGTACAAGTCGAAAAAAAAATAACCGCAATAAACAATGTAATAGAGGGTACATAGTTTATAACGGTTGTGATACAACTTATTTTTGATTGCATTGTACACACAAGCAATGATTACATCGGGGTGGGGTGGGGGGAGGGGAGGGGAGGGGTGATGTTGACAGGACAGATTAGTTGAATAAAATATGTTGTGTGGGGTAAGAGTGTAGCTCACTTCCTTGTTGTAATTCAGGTACAGTGTGAATCGAATAAGTTGCAGCATAACCGCTATGAATGAAGTATATGGCTGCTTCACTGTCAAAGCTTTCCAGAAAGCAACGTCAGATCTGCTGTTATAAGTATGTGAAAGTGGGAATGTTTAATATATAGCGGTTTTGTACAACCTATTTCAAGTTGTACTGTGCACATAAACAGCGACTGAGTATTTGTAAATTAAGAGGGGGTGGGGGATGTGGTGGGGGGGGGGGGGGAGGGTATACATATATAGTGTGGCTGAAAAATGTTGTGCGTTAATTGTGAGAAAAAGTACAAGACAAGTTGAAATAAGTTGCAGTTTAACTGCACAAAACGGAGTATATGGCTACTTCCCCTTGAGTACTTTGAAGAAAATCGAGTCAGATCTGGTGTGTTTTATAGCATAATACTTGGATACATAGTTTGTTGCGGTTATATTACATCTTATTTTGACTTGTCCTTTACGCATAACACATTCATTCCAACCTCTATATCATGATTTTTTTGATAATTATTGACGATTTTACAGAGTATATCTCACCGTATTTATACACAGCTATTTTATATAACAATAAATCCTTTATTTTAACCCTTTACCTAACGAATCGCCCGCATCCACCGCCCGCGTAATATGCAAATTCAGCAGTTGAAAAAATATTATTTTTCAAAAAATTTCAACAAAACCATATCATGTGACCCCTCGTTGGAACGAGCTCGTCGAGCTCGTTCCAGCGAGGGGTCACATGATATGGTTTTGTTGAAATTTTGTGGAAAATTTGAAAAAATGATATTTAAAATAATAAATTTTGATATCGTCTGCGTTGGGTAAAGGGGTAACAAATTCTGATATTCATCAATACAGAAATACGCTCGTAGATATTCGGATAGTTCATTGACTCTCTCAGCCGAATGTCCTACTGGTGTTAAATGACATCCTATTATCTCCCTTTGACCATAGAATTTATGGTTGCAATACAGTGTTTTTCTCCATTGACGACAGTACTAATCTTTTCTCCTCTCCCCATCTTACCAAGCTGATTTGGGTAAAAACAACCATCTATCCATTTAGTTAATCATCTCCTGAAAACAATATACTGAAAAAAATATAGGTCGCCATGTGAATTTTGCCTTTAAATTTGGAGCTTCCTGTACTCCCGTCCAGTTTCGCACTGAATGTAATATACATGTTTTTACCTACCGCCACCCAATTTTAATCTTCTCTCACACATGTCAGAAGACAATAGTCACCAATATTTTATATCTTTTCCAAAACATGCACTTTAAAATTTTATTTACACTTCCAAGCTCAGTTCATTTTCCATCAATCAGATAATTCCAGTAACTTTTATCCTCCATTAAAGATTGTTTGCTGTTTGCACGAAAACACTGTATTGTAACCTTATCTTGCAAACGGTTGAGCAAGACAGCTGATATCATTTAACCCTGTACCCACCGCAGAAGATATCAAAATTTGTTATTTTAAATATCATTTTTTTACATTTTTCCAAAAAAAAATCAACAAAACCATATCATGTGACCCCTCATTGGATCGAGCTCAACGAGCTCGATCCAAAGAGGAGTCCATGATATGGTTTTGTTGAAATGTTTTGAAAAATAATATTTCTTCAGCTGCTGAATTTGCATATTTTTGGGACGGATGTGGCCGATTCGTTGGGTAAAGGGTTAACAACAAGGCCTTCAAAAAATATACATTTGATTCATACATTTTATGGGATAACGTCAATGCTTGAATGGTGATTGATTTTATGATGTTGTGTTTAAAAACTGTATAAAAAATTAGCACACCAACTGTGAGACTTCAAAGTTTTGACGCAACATACAAACGTAAACGGGATTTGAAAATTGCGTCGAACATAAAGCAAGAGGAAATGTATTTCTCATATCCTTTAACCTGGGTGTTTTTAGTTTAGATTAATGCATGGCCATGGAATAGAATATGAACACTATTACTTATGTTGCGTCAGGGTCATCGAGAGGCGTCAAAAACTCTCTACAATAATTAATCTTGAAAACTTGTGTTTCAAAACGGTACGCCTCGGACGGATGAAGGTTCGAATATTCATGCAATCTTGCGTATATTAAAATGCACTAGTGACACACGATTTTCGGTACGCACTCAACATGTCAAATCACTATCTGATCAAAGCATTGACAACAGTTTACCCATTATTAAAAAAATCATTATATTACCTTCAGGCTAATCTTTCTCAAATGACAGGAATTTATTAATTCATTACTTATTCTTTAGAACATAAACTTAAACCATTCAAAAATTGCATATTTGAACTATTTGTGACCAGTGGAATTTTTAATAAAGGCGTGGATTCATACGAACATTACTTCTTACGTTATATTCCTTTGATGGTTCACAGCAGACAGAATAGGTGGAATGAATTTATAATTAGTCGAAACCCAGATCTACGTATACTGTTGTTCATCTCACGTAGGCCCTTCTTCATGAGTGGAAAAAAACTTCCCACAAATGACAATAAACAACTTGATGGGGTTAATGGTAAGAGAGCATTCATACGAACAACTCTTTGTAACACTTTACCCAACAACGTAACGACCAAAACCGGCCATCGCTATTCTCAATAATCGCCAATTAATTTCCATTATTTTTTCATTTTTTTATCTCTCTTAACAAAGGTTATGATCCCTCATTTTATCTAACAATCATACAAATCTTGGCCTGAAAATCACAATAAATGGAACGTATCACATAATGTGTTCCGATTCCGTATCATATAGTCGACTCATTCTGATTCCGTATCATATGGACGATATCGTTTCCGGTAACGCGACAACGACACGACAGTTACGGGTGATTGGCTAAAAAATTTACGATAAACAGAAACTGCACAATTCAATATTAGACCTACCCGGTTCCTGAGGATATGCCCACTTCCCAAACTAGACAATTCAAGCGGATCATCATGGAAAGTGACAATGAAAGCGAATAATTTATTCTGTTTATGTGACAGAATTGTTAGATACTTGAATTACATTGTATCATGATAATGTGCATGGCCTGTGATTTGCATCAGATTCTCGGTGATGTCCAAAAATTGGATCACAACTCGCCGACAAAGACTGCTCGTTGAGATCCCATTCTGAACACCACCTCGAATCTGATACAAATCACAAGACATGTATATTATCGTGATAATCTGTATTTATCTCACAATCGGGGCGTTTTTGCACTGTTACGCAACTAAAGTTTAGTGTATCTGGGCCCTTGTTCCGAATCCGTATCAAGGGCCACTGATACGAGCGCGTGATTCTGCTGTTGCCAAAACAACGACATTAATATCATTTTTCGATCGTTTCGCATTTTTCCCTTCAGAGAAAACAATATTAGGTGATGCGAAGCCGAACCTAATATTGTTTTCTCTGAACCGTATATATATATGACACTGTACCTGCCAACTAAATGCCCTGTAACGTATTTATTATGCACGGCATGCGAAAATCTCATTGGGGAAGTTAACTCAACGAATAGTTAAATTATGCGCACTTTTCGCATCTTGGGCTGGTTTGTGGCCTATTATTGGGATTTTCCTGAACGCTCTAGTCGAGGCTTCTAATTAAAGGATTAGCTTTCGCTATGAAATGTGGAAATCTTCGACTCAATAAACGATGAAAGGCATATTTTAAAATATAATAACCCTTTACACCAAGAGGGATATTAAATTCACCAGTAATTATTGCAAAAGTCACTTTTTGTCTCAAAAACATAGGTTATGACTCCTCTTTGGAACGAGCTCGTCGAGCTCGTTCCAATGAGGTGTCATAACCTATGTTTTTCAGACAGAAAATGAAAAAAAATAGTTATTCAAGGATTTTATTTGCAGGTGTCGTCTGCTTTTCATGTTCGGTAAAGGGTAAATTAGCATTTTTAGAAATGTTTTCTCAGTACTAATTTTGGGGTTTGTAAAATTAAGTGCACATCTTTTTATCAAATGTCAACTTAATGCCATATCTCAAATGTCCAATTAATAATGTTTCCACTAAATGTTCGATTTCTTTCACTGGGATCACACTTGTCTCATCAAGTGTAGTTTTCAGAATTGCTTAAAATTACATTTTATGACCTCGGTATATTTCTGAAGTTCATGAATGTATTTCTTCTCTCAAAGAAGTGGGCAGAGTCAAAAATAACCATTACCGATCTCTTTATAGAACATATTTAATGCTATGCACAGACGTTATTTCCGGTTTTTTGAAACTAATTATCTGAATCTTGTATGAAAATCTTTAAACGCTGTTTTCGAAAACCAATTTCTGATTCCTTTAAAAATATTTTACCCCCGAAAATAAGTCTCTATAAAAATGTTCCTACATAATTACATAATTTTGTTCTGACGCCTTCAAGAGTTTCACGCAGACTCGAATTTACCGGTCACAGTAAAATCTCTTTCTCTGGTTACTACCAATTTTACTGGTGATAGAGCATTCAACAGACAGCCGTCGTTATTTCACTTCGTATCCGTATCGTAGAAAGAACATGAATAACACGTACGATGTTATCGTAGTTGGCGCCGGTCTCGTTGGGTCGGCAGCGGCCAAATATGCGTCTGAAGACAGGAACTTAAAAGTACTTCTTATAGGACCAGAGGAGCCAAAGGTAAGAATTAACACCGTTTACTTTGAGCACAGACCAAAGGTGGTACACTCATTGTGAGTGACTAGAGGAATGTTGGGGAGCCCTCAGAGTGTGTGGGTGAATGGGGGAAGGGGTTGCATTTTTTATCTATTCTAAGAGCTCCTGGTCAATCGTGACAAGATTTGCATAAAAAACGGCCTGAAAGGAGAACATTTTTGCAAACTTCAGTCCTCGTGGTTGTCCTTCTGTTCAAGAGGCCTCTGGAGACAAGGTTTTGGCGATTTTTTTTTTACACATGAAATTTCCAACTTTCTCACACTGTACCTAACCACGGTGGGTCCGGAAGCCTTATCGAGCTAGTCCGGCGCCGGTGGCCCTATAGACCCCCCAAGAGATTCGTATCAATTCGTCCAAGAATATATACATTTAATCAGATGCTGGTGCTGATCCTACACATATGATATATACACCCCCCCCCCCACCCCCCCCCCCCCCCCACAAAGCAGCACTGATGTAGAATCTGATGGTGATGGAGGATCGAACATTCGTATCAAGTCGTCCAAGGAATATATACATTTAACTCTTTGCATTCTGTTGGAACATATTCCTGCCCAGGACAAAATTTCTCTTGAAAGTGAAATAAGTATAATTTGGCCATATTTAATCTAATTTAGTCCCTGTAAATTGAATGGATTTTCTCACCGATGATTTATCGCGTTAAATTTAGAAGAATGTTTCATCAAATCTTGTCATGGCTACTCTGAAGCAGCCATGACTAGATTTGATCAAAAATATCTTAAAACCTCAGCGGATGAAGAGGAGTTAATCAGATTCTGGTGATCATACTATATTTATTAGATAGAGTGATACCATTGAGGTTATTTATGATATTTTCTGAACTATGCATCATCCATATAACAGTATTTTTTTAATATTTGGTATATCTTGTTTTCTCTGCAGAGCCCACGGGAAGCCTGAGCACTATCCGATATGCATTGCTTATTTAAAATAAACTTGAAGACAGTGGAGTATTTTTCATTAAGCAAGACAAGTGGGGTTGGGGACAGATTCTCCATCGGATGGAGGGGGCGTAGATTTCATTAGCAACTTTTTATTATCCCTTTGGTACGCAGGCGCGAAAATCCGAATTCTGGGAAACTCAAAATTTACTATAGAACTCTTTAGCGAAAATAAAGAAAGTTCAGATTTAAAAAAAAAAACAATGCTTATTTTGGGAATAGCCGTACATCAATTCACGAATTGCCTGAAAAAGACCTTTCGATGGTGTATGATTTGTATCGCTAGTTCAGCTGGCTAGTTTAATATTTTTGTACTTCCAGTTTTATTGAAGTTTAGCATTTTTCTTCTTGTAGATTTCTGTCCTTACATGTTAAAAAACCCAGCTTACGGAGTCTTGTTAAATTGTAAATTATTACATTCGCGGGAGTAAAATCTTAGCCAAACATCGTTTCCAAATGAATAGCAGGGACCGAAATTTGAAAATTGATATGAGAACAAAATAGAAGCATATAAATCTTCTCACTTTGCCAGCAGGTATTCAGTGTTCTCATAAAAAGGGTGTTAATAACTCAGACAATAAAGTATGGTCTGTACCTGTATTTCAGTTGATTTATTGTGAAACATATTTACGAACACAGCTTTGAGAATATGTTTTATTGATTATCATTGTCTTTAATAATTTAGAAACAAATTAAATAGATTAAATTTTATACATCTTAGACATTAATAAATGTGCTTACGGCAATATTAATTTTTACATACATTTTCTGCGCTAATATTCGTTAAATACCAATTAAACATTTAATACTTTTGTACGTGTTATTACGTACGAAATATTTTGTTTAATTTAACCCTTTGATACTTTTGTACGTGTTATTGCGTACAAAATCAAACAACACGTTGTTACTTTGTGGTCATTTGTTCTGTTATTATTTTTCGATGTTTTTAAATTTTAACCTCAAATTCCTATTTTCTCTCGAATAGTGCTCAGTGATAACCGTTGAGCCAAATGCTATCGCAGCTTAATATATTAACATACTTCTGCTGTCAAGACTTCTTAACTGGTTGAGGACTAGAAGCCACTATCAGGGCTTTCAAAAAATGAGGATACCAGAGCAAAAGCCAACACTTTCATTGCTTATATTTCATATTCAGTCAAACACAAATAATATTTTGTTTACATAAATTTGTTTAAATCAAATTATTGGAGAGTGCCTGTGGGCACTCTCCACTAATTTGTAATAAAACAAGTTTCAAC
Organism: Pictodentalium vernedei; assembly: GCA_031216915.1. Taxonomy (NCBI): domain Eukaryota; kingdom Metazoa; phylum Mollusca; class Scaphopoda; order Dentaliida; family Dentaliidae; genus Pictodentalium; species Pictodentalium vernedei. The sequence continues at coordinate 476,709,034 of CM062293.1, forward strand.
TAACATATTCAGACCACCAAAAATAGTTTAGCCCTCAACCAGATAATCACTAATGTGAAAAATATCTTGTTATTTGTACATTCCGACGTTTCACGTCGCATTTTGAAAACGTCCGAAAAAACTGAATCCCCAGTGACGTTTGAACGTCAGGATAATTAAAGACTGAAAGGGTTAATTTGTATCAGTTTATACATATCGTCCCTAGGGTTCAACAATGTGCCATCTGCAATGCTAAGGCATTGTAGATGGCGCCTTGTTGCAATCAAGGAACGATATATATTGTTAAAATTAAAAAAGAATAAAAAAATAAAAATGAATCAACGTTCCCCCATAATGCAATTGGGAATTTAACCAATTAATTCCATTCTTGACTGATGGGGAAAGGTTGAATTGGTAATTTGTTTGAGCATTGCACGTTTTGCAATGTGGAATTTTATATTATAGCCTTTTTATCTTACAATCAACATGTATTTTGTCTGTATTAACTCCGCAACTGTCGTGTATCCGACCTCCTGATACAGATGTTTGTATCGGGGGTGGGATGCAAGCACATTCCTTTCGCGTGAGTTCCATTTTTTTCTTTTTGTTCATCCGTACGAATAAATAGATCGTTATATATTCGTTTACATTCTTGACATATCCCCAATATATTGTAAGATAAAATGATTATTACCATTATGTGGATGCACAAAATATGTATCCGAGTCTCGCACCGGGTTCTAATGGTAGATCACGACTCGTCGTCGACTCGTCGTGATCTGCCCTTAGAACCCGGAGCCCGACTCGGATACATATTTTGTACATCCACATAATGGTAATAACCTTCATATATCGACAGATTTTTGTGCTAACTGTTCTGAAATGTGCTTTGATGTTGATGATGTCTGTGAATTAAGTTATCATATTTGTGATTGTGAGCTCATTCCCAGTAATCTCCAATTCGTAGTAAACACTGATGATCAACGAATGACCAGCTGATGCAAACTATAGCGGAGATGTGAAAATGTTTTACTCCCGTCTGCTGGCAAAGTGAGAATACACCCTTCCTACTTTCACTTCACTTTGTAGAGGAGTTGTTTTGGTTTGTTTTATCTCCGCTGAGATTTCAGAGATGTATGTTAGGCTATCACCCTGACAATATACGGATTATCACACTTTTGAACGTGATTCGGTTTAATTTGTTGTCTTATTCGACAGTTATAAGGGTGTGTGTGTGGGGGGGGGGGGGGGGGGGACTCAAAATATATTCACGCAAAAGTGAGTATTTATAGTTGAGATTGATAATTGATTGTAATCTTTTAACGATCACAAACAGCAGGCGACACTTGCAAACAAATGTAGTAAATGGCTAAACAAGTGAATTTTTGCATAAAAAAGGCGTAAGCTATGTTTTGATGGCAAAAATTTAAGAAAATAATAAAATTTGAAAGGTGATTTTTGTAAGTAGCGCTTATTCACCTTAACGCTAGGTGTAGGGTTAAAATGACATTTTTCTTTCTTTCTCTTTTTATGGGTGCTTATGGTCTCAGTCGGCAGTTATGGCGATATCATGAACGCACCAAGGTATCATCAAGTCAAGTTTAGCTAATCGTGCTTTCGATGCTGTTCATTTTAGAGACATTCCAGCCCAAACGTCGATTACTGGGTCCTATTTTACCAGTAATGCTGAAATTATATACCATATACCTCAGTAAACAAGCATTACCCCCCGCTTCTCTTACGGCAGCTACACGAAAGTACACAGACAGCCCCGTGCCAGTCTTCGTCTGAGGCCAACCGCAGCACTTCTGTCGTAATGTATCCAGCGCGTTTGACACTTTCATGCTGCTGCCGAAAGGAAAGTCAACCAAGTATTCACGAGAACATCAACTAATAATCTGGATTCTGGCCTTCGTTTTTAGACGGTGAGCAATGGACCAGTTGTTAAGTGTTGGACTTCTGAATGCCAGGCGGGATTACCGATGGTTCGTTTTTCCGACCCGGGATCAGAAATCAACATTCCAAATTTTTCGAAAAACATGACTGTGTCCTTCAGTATACAGAAGCGCTGGCTACAGTACGACGAAAGTGCCGTGGTTGGCCCCCGACAAGACTGGCCCATGCCAGTCTTGTCGGTACTGCAGCCAGCGCGTTTCACACTTTCAGTAAGGAAAGTGAACCAAGTATTCATGAGAAGAAATATGTAATAAGCTGCATTCCACCCATCGTTTCTCGATTTGAGCAATGGTTCAGTGGTTTAGGTGTTGGACTCCTGAATGGCAGACGGGATTGCCGACGGTTCGATTCCCGGTTGGGGATAAGAGATCAACTTTCCAAATTCTTCCAAAACATGATTGTGCCCTTCAATATACAGACGCAGGCCCGTACGAGTCATAGTCTCAGACCAACCACAGCACTTTCGTCGTACCAGCGCGTTTGACACGTTCATATAGCTGCCGTAAACAAAGTCTTAATAAGCTGGATTCCACCCATCCTTTTTCGACGATGAGCAATGTCCAATGGTTTAGATGTTGGACTCCTGAATTCCAGGCAGGATTCCCAAAGGTTAGACTCGCGGATGGGGGTCAGAAATCAACATTCCAAATTCTTCGAAAACATGGTCCTGTCCTTCAATATACACACACAGGCTCATGCCAGTCTTCGCCTCAGGCCAACCACAGCACGTTCGTTGTACTGTTGCGCGTTTTACACTTTCATGTAGCTATCGTAAGCAAAGCGAACCAAGTATCCATGAGAACACCATCTAATAAGCTGTCTCAAAACACAGTAGCTGACTCCCTCATTGGAACGAGCTCGTCGTTGAAATTATTAACTTATTGAAACTTTTTTCTGAATTGGTCGACTTGTAGTCGGAGTAGGTGAAAGGTTAAAATAATGTATGTAGAATTTTGAAGATATTTACACACTTTTTCACAGGTGAAGAAGAAGCATAACACAATTTTACGAAAGGCAAATCCTGGGATGAAGAAATAATATCCAATGGGGGTCTTCCCACAAGACCAATTCCCTTTAGACCAATTCCCTTTAGGCCAATTCCCAAAAGACCAATTCTCCTTAGACCAACAACATCCTGTTATTGATTAAGGGTCGATTAAGCATAAATAGGAAAACATTTATTTATAAAAATTTGCCCAACATCTATAAAATATCGACAAGCAAGAAAATGAGCAGACTATCATCTGAAAAATGAGGTCCTCGAAGGGTGAATTTGGTGATGCTACCCTGCACAGCAGGGTAGCATCACTAAATTTACCCTATGTGAACCTCAACCTGAATCAAGGTCTCAAACATAAACAGAAAGAGGTATCCAGAGGATAAACTGGCCCCTTGTATGGGATAGCATCAGCACAATCACCCTCTGGGGACCTCATTCTGGAAATGACTGACTGCTTATTTTCAGGCTTGAATATCAATAACTTTAAATACATTTATAAATATTTATAAAGGCTTGAATATCAATAACTTTAGATACATTTATAAATATTTATAAATGTATCAAATTATTGAAATATAATTATTTTTAAAGTAGAACGCACCAGTTGGTCTAAGTGGAATTGGTCTTTTGGGAATTGGCTTCGCGGGAATTGGTCTAAAGGGAATTGGTCTAGTGAGAACGAACCATCCAATGAGTGGCGATTCCTAGTGTATTTATCTGTGCAGATCACTAAATTTCCCAGCTGGGACAAAACATTGTTTTGACTCGATAGGGAAATTTATTAAGGATCCAAAAATGGTCAGTTTTCCGAGTGTAGAAGTGCATTTATTATAAACATAGTTTTATGTATTTATTCTTAACACGCCAATATCAGTGTGGGTTTTCGTTCATGGATTTGTTCTCCCAAGTTCGAAATACCTACGTTTCCGGGGAATAGCGCTGTACGGACGTGGTACTTTTGTTGTACGTAAGTGGTTAATAATAATGCCTTTGTATCCAGCACAAAACTCTAATCGTTCCGGTCAATATGAAGTCACAATCATTTCATATTTAGACCATGACGAGCTAAAATAGCCTTTGTTCCACTCTTCGTCTAAACTGCATAGACAGGGAACACCGTGGTCTTAATGGATGTACCGTTATGTTACGGTTTATAAATGACAACAAAAGAAAAAACATTCACAGTTTGCTGGGCTATTGTTATGAAACCAAGTAACCAGTGAAGTGACAAGGAAAGGCCACTCAAAATTAATTGTTACTTTCTTTATTGAACTGATCACATATTAACATTTTCGTCTGCTGTGGATACCACTTGGGGTTTCTCAATTCAAATTTGCACCTTAATTTTTTTGTCACCTTTCACAATCACAATTGAGTTAATTGAAGGTGGGAGATGGATAACCACGCAGTTTTCGTTTTCATCCCCTTTTTGCAAAGACGAGACAGGTGTAGTGGATTGTTCTGAACTGAGTGGCTCAGCTTTTGTCTCTGAGGGTGGATGGGGTGGATTTACACATTTACTTATCGCCTCTTTCATTGGGCTAAGCTCCTTCTTGTAACTTTGAACAGCACTGCTCCTATGTCCACTCCTGCTAGTGACCGATTTAACGGGGGTTTAACGAGGAATTAGAGTCATTTGGGGTTTTTTCAACTCCAGAAAAAAAGTCGCAACATAAATCTTCGACCGAAATGTTTGAGATTTCACTGTGGAAAATTTCAAAATTACCTCTATTGTCATCATTCAAATTTTCCGATTCCGATTCCGATTCCATTGTCTGTTGAGAAATATCCGTATAAAATTCACAAAACTGACAAAATTTTGTTCGACGTGGCCAAAGTCAGATAGACGATGATAATCCGAGTCTTAAGAAAATAGACCGTCATTTGTAGTGTGAAGTGAGATTGATTGCAACTCACGATCCTCGCGCTTCGCGCTCGGAATCGTGAGTTGCAATCAATCTCACTTCACACTACAAATGACGGTCTATTTTCTTAAGACTCGGATTATCATCGTCTATCTACTACATAGATACTGCGATCGCATAGATGACTTCTTTTCTCATCAACTCGCGATCTGGGGTGAATACTATAAAACGTTTATAATTGTATTTTCTAGAATTGTATTTTCCACCTATTAATATAACTGACTAAAATTAAGCATTAGCATTTTAAAAGATATGGCAATACGCCAACTGGTAAACTGCCACATCTTTGAAATTGCAAATGGTTGATTTCAACCCACTTAAAGTCATAACTGGAAAATACAGTTCTAGAAAATACAAATGTGAAAGTTCAATAGTATTGGCCCCTGGTCACGACACTTTTTCACAAGGGAATAGAAATTTTATGCACACAGCATTGTGGAATTGATACTGAATCAAGTGTAGCAAATAAAAATAGCATGCCATGTTTTCGAGTTTTTTTTTGTTTTTTTTTGCATTTGAGATTCTAGTGTTGTATGCAGGAGGGCAAACAAATAATTTGACCAGATGTGATCCCGTTGAAAGTATGTCCGCTTTTGAAGTGACAGTACTGTGGGGAGAGGTATTTGTCTCAAACTAACCCTTCACCAATGTAACTAACAAAACCGACAAGCGTTTTTCACAAAAATCACCATTCATTTTTCATAATGTTTTCATTTTTGCTTCAAAACATAGCTTGTGACCCCTCATTGGAAAGAGCTGGTTTAGCTCGTTCCAATGAGGAGTCATAAGGTATTTTTTGGTGCCAGAAAATGACAAAAGTAATTATTCAGGAATTTTGTTTGCAATTGTGTTCTCTCTTCCGTGTTAGGTAAATGGTTAAGTTATCGTGTCCAACTTATCATCTAATTTCAATATATATTCTCAATATGCCACGGGCAGAAATATCCGCCAGCAGCAGCATGTAAGGAGTTAAATACCTGCATTTGATGTACTGATGCCAAAGAAGCCCAGAAACATGGAATATTGGACAGCTCATTGAGTAGATTTTCGACAAATTACATTTCTTTTTATTCGGGAGTTTGTTGAATACTCACACTGCAATTAACAAGTCAAATTTGTGCTAAAGCCAAGATAAATGGTTTGGTATTTAAAACAGAGCTATGCCCAAGAATGTAACGTGATCAAATAATTAAAGCGTACATGTATTTTGCAACAGAAGTAATGTTCACCACAATTACTTGGGTAATTTACGTAACTACAGTCATTATTTTCGCTGTAAAATAAGTAATAAAATGTTTTTTGTCACAATACAATGAGGGTATTAACCATTATTCGCAAACAACCATGCTAATAGGCACTATTCACAAACAACTAAATTATGTGCATACAACACACTTCTCGGGTTACAATGGGCCAATACAAGTACATCGTCAAAAAGACGAGATAAATTGGTAACTGAGTGATGGATGAAGGAGAGGGAAATAGTCACTATTCACAGATACCTTCAGCAAGGAGATGGCATGAATCTATTGTTTCCAAAGCATACATTTCTAACAATATATCTTGTATTTACATCATGCACTCATGGATGAGGACATTATTCGAGGCTAGGGGTTGATGGAGGAAATTGACAGCTAAGTCATTCATCATTGTCCTTCCAGGTTCCACCATGGCCTTACTCCATTGCACACACCAAACACCGAGTCAACAAATTATTTATTTTCATAGTTATTAGGGTTTAACGACACGTTAACAGCCAGGGTCATATCCTGTCGCTGACAGTTTTTCGGGTGGTGGAAGCCGGAATACCTCGAGAGAACCACCCGGCAACGACGCGTAGTTGCCAGCTCCCCAACATCGTAACTACGCACTGCAGCACAGGCAGGGTTAGAATGGTTAAAGACATGCGCACCATCGACGTGCAGTTTGCCTTAGTACACGGCGTCATCATGCCACCATGTGGAAACAACGCGGGAGTCCGAATCGATCGCTCATAGGTCACCCATTTCCAAGGACTAACCGGGCACGACATTGCTTAACTACGATGATTTGACGAGAACCGGCTACTTCGATGTCACCGCGCCCTCGAGTCAACAGATAAAATACAGAACGTGCAATATGATTTGCGATGTTAAATTTATCGAACGCATAGAAAACGTTATCTAATTAGCAGTGCCAAATTTACCGAATGCGCAAGAAACTATATGGTCGATAAAGCAGCCAATGGGCTCTACTCAGACATACACTCTCTTATTTTCAAATGAAACAAAATACTGCATTTTGATGGCTGGGAGGTACGGTGTAACTTGCAAGCCACAGTGGCTTTTTTACACCGTGTTTAACCAATGTGTAAAAACAAGAATATACAAGAGCAGGCTATATGGTTAAAAAAGTACCTATTTTTGTTATTAATCCATACCTTCTGCTCGGTTATGTTAGAATAAAAATAAAAATACAGGAAATTTAATATGTATGTGCAATAAAATATTACAGATATGGATGTCATTGGAACTGGCTCATTGGGCCAGTTCCAATGACATCCATATTTCTCTTGTTTTATTTAAAAAACTTGCAAAGTACAAATTTTCTGTCAGTTTTTTCCCACCATGTAGGTTAAAGTATAAAGTACACCAAAATCCTTTGGAAATAAATTCGCTATCCTTGTGTTTTCCAGGGTATATGGGAATTTACACCAGTTTGGGAACTCATGCACCCTTCCGCTTCGCCTCGGGGTGCATGAGTTTCCAAACCGGTGTAAATTCCCATACACCCTGGAAAACACAAGGATAACTAATATTACTGTCTTTACGGTTAACTGGTCAATTGTCAAACAAATTAAAAGAGAAATTCTGAAACCTTTAGAAAGTAATGCAAGGGAATACTGGAAGATTTTTTAATGTTCCAATAATGATGAAAAGCAAGAATAAAAAAACGTTGAGCGACTTCTATGAATATCATAAGAACTTTGAAAAAAACGAACCTGGAGAAAACTCAAACTCTGATCCCCACTCGCTAGACCTACTTGATTCTACAATTTTGAAAGGGAATTCAAATCGAGATTAAATAACAAACTTAGTTCAAGAATAATACTGTGCCTGGAAAGATGTTATTAAAACGAATATATTAAAATGATTTTCATCAAATTATTAATAATTTATGTCAAGTTCTTTAACCTAATCATGAAAAGCGGTATTATCCCATCAGAGTGGACAGTCGGTCTACATGTAAACGAGTATTCCAAAATACATAGTGCAGTCATTATCCAGACAGCTACAGGGAAGGTATTCTTGTCAGCAACATCTGTAATCTATTTTTAAGTATCTTGAATAAACGTATTATAACATTTATGGGTGACAGTGGCTTTCTATCAGAAAGTCCAGCAGGGTTCGGGAAAAAAACTATTATCATCATCATCATCATCTAAATGTTGTCCGAGAACTGCTGGCATTCTGAAAGATGATTCTTCATTGTGCATTTATAGATAGTTTTAAGTCGTTCGACAGTCTGGAGGTCGGCGCTTTTCTCAAAATTAATTCAATACAATATTGATGGAAAATACTGTGTATTATATAAAAATATGTACAATAATAATAAATCAACTGTCATGAAAGGACACAAAATTCAAACTTCTTTTGTAGTTATATGAATGTGACGCAAGGGGGAAATGTGTCACCTGTCCTGTTTGCACTATATTTGAACAATCTTGAGACATTTCCATATCAGAATAACTGCAAGGGGGTACAAATAAATGATTCGACAATCACTGACTTACAAGTATATCTGCAACTTTTAATATTTCTATATGTAGATGGATGATACTGTGCTACCATTGAGCTCGGGAGAAGAACTACATATCCTCCTGAACGTGGTTGGAAACTATTGTTATAAATGAAAATTATCGATTAATATATGTAAATCAGAAATTATAAAGTTCGGCAAAGGGGTTAAGAGGCGAGATAAATGTTTGTTTTATGATCGACACCTTTCGAAATCGTAGACGAACATACAGTACAGCCACCGTGGCCTGGTCACTTTCCACGGGTGGGTAATATTTCCACGGACGTTATAATATTAGATTCCAAACACTAATGACACACAAACACAGTGACAATGTGATGAAATATATAGACAATAAACATATAGTGTGTTTTTATATCTGTGTTATACAACGAGTTGAAATATGGTTTATTTTTTCGAGGCTTCGCCGAGAAAAAATAAACCATATTTCAACGAGTTGTATAACACAGATATAAAAACACACTATATGTTTATTGTTTTTATCTGATAACAAACAGACACCCGTCTCGTGCGTCTCCCCGACTTATATATGCTTCCCACGGGCCTCCAAAGAAAACCAGTCTACGAGACAAAAGAAATAGGACAAGACGCATAGAGTTGTGTCCCTTACATTACAAAATCGATGACGGCGATTGTGAAGTGCGATTGCACTTCTTGCATCATGTAACTGCGCTGGAACAAAATAAATTTCACCTATTTTATTAACAGTAACAAAACGGTGTTTCAGTAGAGTTATTCTTTTTTTGACATAGTTCTAGTTTTCTTCCGTGTTTTATGCTGTAGTCCCAATATAACAAATAATTTTGCGTTTGTTTACAATTTTTACGAAGTGTTTTTTTTTCAGGTAGAGCAGACGAACTTTTAATTAGCGCAGTTTCGCGAGTACTTTTGATCGAGGCCGTGACTATAAATAGTTAGCAGTCGCCGCATACTAATTACTATTAACATTCAAGTAATTTCTACAATGTTTTGAAGCAAAATTTTAGGTTGCCTTTATTGAAGCAAAATAAATAAGAAATGACACCATCAGAGGATTTTGACAAAGTGCAATAAGCGTACAATTAAAACCTGCCCTGTGATATAACGATGTTTCATGAATGAATGAATGAAAATGGAATTGAAAGAGGTCAGAGGTCGTTCGCATAAATTATAATTATATACAACACCCGTTGTATATACTTCAAGTATATACAACGGTTGTTATACTCTATGGTTATCAGATAAAACACAAGACACCACCTCAGCTATTCATTTAGGTGTATGTGAAATATCACAGCAGTAGCTGTTGCCGTTACTGAGATGGGTGTGTTCACAAAATGGAACGGTGTACCTCTAACATTGTTAATGTCATATCTTCAGTACAATGCAGCTGCCGTGTACTGGTCGCTTTCCACGCGTGCTCAATATTTCCGCGGACGCAATAATATTAGATTGCAAATGCTAATTGCAGGAAAAATCATCAAAAATTTAATTAATGAAGCACCGGGTACAACCCGGTGCTTCATTAATTAAAATTTTGATGATGATGATTTTTATTACCTGGTAAACGCATGCGTGCACATCACTGCCTATGCGTGGATTACGACCAGTCTACGGCGACTGTTCTGTATGTTCTTAGGAGTTAGTTACATTTTATAAGCAATGGTCGCTCAGCAAATAAAAAACAGTAGGTGAACCGACGCTAAAAAGCAATGTGCTCACTTTATTTATAAATAAAGTGAGCCAGAATAAGCTATCGACAGGTGTAATCCTGGAGATCTACAGAAATCAGTTATCCAGTCATGACATACAGCTGCGAAATATGGGTATATTAAAATAATGTTTTGAGAAGCTAGAATTATGGTTCTTGAAATTTGTTCTAAAGTTGAAAAAGTCAACTGGTGATAGCTTTTTATTTGAGCCTATCCCAGATTGAAATGTAATCAAATGAAGGTGCTTTAGCATCTGGGCAAAAGTTGTTGCATGCAAGATTCGCAAAATGTCTGCCCTTCTCTATTCTCACCGACTTCTTAACAGCCATTTCGCTGGAATGTATTCACGCCCGTGAATTCTAGATATCAGTTCGCCTATAGATAGTATGGGCATGGTTAATGCATGGATTAGTCGGTGCAAAAGGAGACAGAAAATGTTTTAATCTCACAGTAAAGCAAAGACTGTTTTCTAACAACATTGAAGGGTAACTTAAATAGCTCTAGCAAATATCAGGTTTACTCTCTCAAGATATCTGGTTGGGGAATATGTGAAGGGCAGTTGGAGGTCTCTTGCATGGACGTGACTAGAGGTTTCCTACTGGGAGTGTAGGGTAGTGAATTTCCAACTATGGGGAAATTCATTACCGAGAAAATGTTTGAAAATGAACCCATGAAAGGGGGCATAACATTGATTTTGGTAACTGAAATGCTGTCGGAAACCGGGGCTTTGTAGTTGCTGGGCGAAATAGATTCACGCCGCGTATTTAGCCCAAACTCAAGGAGTTGTACCTGAACCCATGCGTGAACTTATGTCTCACCGTAACGAACTCGCCCGTTTTCGTTTTTGTTGGGGTGGTTCTTGTCCTGAAGGGGTCAGTGACTTTTCGTCAAAAAGCATGAATCAACAGGGGTTCACCACAAACAACAATTTTAATCCATATATATATATAATATGAATATGGCAATTTGTGACTTACATTAATATCAATGAATCAGAAACAAAACGTCAATCAACCCCTACCCACACAGTTTTTGAGTCACTTGCGGGCCCGCATTCTCTGTTGTCGCTGGTTCTTCCTCCTCGCTGGTGTTTGTTCTTTGATCGCCTCTTCACTTCACTCTTTCACTACCGGCGCACAGCCTCTTACGTATTGTCACTTCACCGGACGCCTTTACTCAAACATGTGACGAAATATCACTGTACCATTGCCGTCGCACGGCCACTAACGTATTGTCACTTTTCTATATCACTTTCTCTCTAACAAGGGAGGGAATGTCACTCTGTCACTGCCGTCGCACGACCACTAAAGTATTGTCACTTTACTAAACGCTGTTCACTTAAGCAGTCGCCACCAATGGGGTTAAACGCTCCCCTACGTTCATCTCAGAATAATGTCCATACAGGCAAGCCTACCCTGCCTACGTACCCCTTGCCTTCTACAACAGGTATGCCGTCTTCCTAAATACTAATAGCTCCCTGAGCTCGCACTTTCTATTTCTGATCCTACACTCAGATATGGCCACCGACTTGGCCCGCGATCGCCCCTATTCTAAATATGAGCTCTCTGGCTCCCCTAGACTACAACGTGCTTTACTCTCGCTCCGAAGCGGCACGTCCTCTAACCTGTAGCATGGGTCATCCCCAGCTCCTACGACCTACGATCCACAGCCTTACACATCTTCAGACTGGAATGAATTTCTCGAAAAAATTTCAGATTTTTATTTCGATGGCCTGAACATTAATTCTCAGTTTAATTGCTTCTCTCGAACTTGGCCGCACAGATCCATCTTAATTTAATATTCGCTTTAAAGTTCCTTTGAAAGACTCGCATTTCGCTATATCCTGACATTCGGTGGACGGCTAGATGCGTAATATGGGTGTGTGTCCAGAACATGTGCGATGTACTGTCGTTACAACAATTACCTATTAACTGGCCATAATTACACAGATAATGACTGCAGGAGAACACTGGTCTCTCTTACTTCTTTAATAAGTTATCAGATAGCCCATGTGGCGTTCATCAAATGCGCAATAACGGACATTAAATTTCATGCTTAATTAGCAGTCCATGAATTATTGCTGGTCTGTTTAAGTGACAAACCGGTTTTCAGGGTTCGCCAGTAACCTATCTTTTCGTTTTATGTTTAGCCCAGTCAGAAAGATTATCGAAAATATCGCAACTTTAAGCTATCACCTTCACAAATGTCAACACATTTATGATAGAATTATCAGGTTATTATTATTGGGTATTATTCTGGAAATTGAATATGTGCTAAACAAATGCCCAAGCTGAGAACTTTGAGCAATTCACACTGTCCTAACATTAAATCAGATCTTATATGCAGGAATGATCAATTGTCGATGTTTCATCCTTTTGTAACAGTGAATGATGGAATGAACTCAGGATAACGATTTTACCTGATGTGATTTTCTTGAAGTGCATTTCGAGGATTCTTTATGACGATAAATAAACGTACTGTAGAAATCTCGTACCGATTGACATCTTGCAAACTTATGAAGCTCGATATTGAGTACTTTGTGGTTGTAAATAGTAACAGTTGGTATTTTTGCCGATTTAAAACCGAGTTGGGATGTTCGGAAGTAAAGGAGACATCAATAAAGAAGCTCAAAAATCCAGATAGATGGAATTTCCAACTACTCATGACTTGCCCTCCGAATTTCCAACTATAGGACATTTTGACCAGAATTGCCATATCGAATGGCATCCAAATCACTGCAGGTTCTCCTGGTTACGCATAGCAAACACAGGCAGTGTTCTGCCAATGGACCTCCGGGTTACCCAGAGGTCCCTTGGCTGAAACATTGCTTGTGCACAGGCCATATGTACAGAATTTGATAGCTTTACTATGGTCATAACGGGTAGATTAGCGCGCAGACCGACGTGCTATTTGTGTGCATTTCACGATAAGACCTCTAGTTTTAACTGTATTACATGGCTACTTTTATATCGGCCACAATATCAGTCCGAGGTAACCTTATATCATCCTGGAACCGAAGGTCGAAGGCTGATGTGATGTTACGAGGGCTGATATATCGTTCAATATGAAACTAACAAAGTAATAAACTCATTATTTAAACCCAAACAAATAATTACAAAATATTCTCAAATTAGTTACAGTTTGCTGACAGGAAGCACGGTGGCTCAGTAGGTAGAGATGCGTCAGAAAACCGACGGGGTATCAAAATCCCGCCTGCGGCAACCGTATTATGTCCTTGGGCAAGGCGCTTAATCCCAACTGCCCACGCGGAGTCACGGTGACGTTGTGTACTAAGGCGTACTGCACGTCGATGGTTCACTTGTCTTCAACCAATGCTAGCCCTGTTGTTTGGAGTTAGTACGTTGGGTAGTCTGGCAGTTGCTCGCCGTTGCTCGGTTGTTCACTCCGAGTACTCCGGCTTCCTCCACCCGTAAAACTGTCCGACACGAGGTGACCCTGGCTGTCGAAAGTGCCGTTAAACCCCAATAAATAAATGAATAAATAAATTTCTGACAGTGTTTCTCATTCGTTTCACAAAGTTTCCTCTTCTCTTAGTTTCTTTGTTTCCCACTGAAGCCGGGACGTTCCGATAACTGAATTTTCTCTTCTCCGACCTCGGGAATCCCCGCTTTTGACTCGGAATCTTAGTTTTCATTGGGTTTTCTACCACCACTGAGGTACTGAGACATGTATAAAGTCGTGCGGGGCAGCTGGGAGAGATATAGACAGAACGGGATGTGTGTTTGAATCAGACGAATGGCGCAGGCTCTCGCAAAATATGATTATGTCTTTCCAACGAGTTATGTAAAACACCCACCGATCAGGGGTGGCGCCAGGGATTTCTCGACAAGGGAGCTGACCTCTCCGACAGGGGGCTATAATATTTGACCTCCCAAACGAAGGAAAATGAGTGAGCAATTGATGATAACCGATAATTAGGTATGGAAGTAATGGAACGCCAGATGGATAACGACTGTCATAATGCCTTACAAAGAAGAACCATATACCTTGTTCTTGATCGACACAAGACGAGATATCTACATTCGATTGTCGGAAATTTCTCGTGAAGTCGGGTTTACGACACTCTCCGACGGACTGACTAAAAATATTCGACTGGGGGGCTGGACCTCTACGACGGGGATCCCCCCCTGACCGCCCCCCCCCCCCTGGCGCCACCACTGCCACGGATTCAAACACACATCGCGTTCTGTGTTTATTACACAACCCATACATTAAAATTCATTTAAATAAACCCATTTTAATTCCGGTGTTGAAACCCAAAGGTGAAGAGTCTGCTTATTTTGACTGAAGCTGTACTGATCAAATGGATCGATAAAAAAACAAAACAACCTTTTCGGGACCAGTGTTTGTTGAAATTTGTATCGCTGTTTCTCTTCGGCTGGTGCCCATTCACGTCAGTAGGTATAGAAGGCGGATTCCCGACCACCTTGTACATGTACCGTACACGTACATGGTGCGTTTACCATCGTAGGATTCAGTGTTAAATCGCGTGCACGTTCACAAAAATGTCATTTTTTCATGGTGGTCTGGAATCCGCTATTGTTTTTGAGGCTCACAGATCGCACTTTTCACGTTCAAAACACCCGTTGTCGAACGCGTAGATTCGACACGCCGCTCAAAAAATGTACGAAATTGTACATGTACATTTTCTTAAAAATTTTTTGACGACGTTCCCATCGCGGATTAGACCACCGATCCATCGTTGGCGAACGCGAGCAAAAAACGCTTCGCGGATTCCAGACCAGCATAAAAAAAAACGGTTTGCGGATTCCAGACCAGCAAAATCCCACTATGGGTATCTCCACTTCTGACGTAAGTGGGAATACCCATAGTGGATTTTTCCAAAACTTAACAGAAAAAAAACTAAGTTTTTCTGGAAAATCCCACTATGGGTATTCCCATTTCTGACGTAAGTGGGGATACCCATAGTCGATTTTTCCAATCTCAACAGAAAAAAACTAAGTTTTTTTTGGAAAATCCCTACTGTATAAATTTACTGAGAACGCCATTTGTCACGCTCGAAATGTATTACGGGTTTTCATTCAAATAAATCAATTGTCAGTTAAATAGTTTAACTGAAAAACTATTCTATGGATGAAAGCGGAAACAGTTCAAAAGATTAATTGATATGATTTAAACGCGTTTTTTGAAAGCGTTACATTACTGATATGTTTACTTGTGATTTTGATTATTCGAGTTTTCCTTATGGTGAGAATAAGCGCGGTTGCGATTTAACACGTTCGAGAGCAAAACTCATTTAGAGAGGTTTATTTTGTAAATGTTTTTTTCTCAACTGGAATCGGTTTTGAGGCGAGGAAAATAAAAAGTGATTGTTATATATAGGAGAGAAAAAAAATAAAATAAATAGTTATTTAAAAAAATAAATATCAAATCGAATAGATAATAAAAAATACGTAAATCATGGACGCTTCCCAGACTATTAGAGCAAGGTTTCTTTTAAAAATGCTGATGAGAGCCTACGCATTCTGCGTGAACGAACAACTAGGTCACCTCTTGTTAGAACGATGCGTCGGATGTCGGGATCATCTAGACTTCGATCACGAGAATCATTCGTGTCTGACGATGGAAAGCGAAGATATGGTCGTCAAGTATTTCGAACTGGCGTTCGAACGCGTTCGATTCGACGAAGTGATCACGTTTTGGAGGAGATTAGTCTTCTGTAGCGGACGAGATAAGCCCACCAATTCGGAAGAACTGAAATTGGCGCGTAGAAGTCTGACATTAGAAGACAAGGGATGCATCATGAAATTAATGCTGAAGGAATCATACGTCTAAGGTTTCTCATTGATATAAATAAGGGAGAATACAAAATAAAAATAAATACACACATAAATTTTTTATCTAATATTAGAAAGAAAGAAAAAACACAAAAATGAGAACCAGAAATAAATTGTATCCGACATTAGATGACGACGAGGATGAGAAGCCGAACGGCGTTTTGCCAACGGCACCGTCGCTAGAAGAAACAGAAAGAGGAGAGAGGTATCGCATCGATCAAATCAGTAGAATCCAATCGTATCTAACTCAAGAGAGAGATTCTCGTCATTCTCTCAAGAAGAAGTATTCGCGTTTCGTGAAATTCATCAACACGATTGACACGACACTCGTCATGATTTCCATGGGTTTACACGCAGCCAGCATCGGATTGTTGTTGACTGCGGTCGGTATTCCGATCGTGTTAACCATAGAAGGAGTGGCTCTCGCCGCTGGATTGTTTAGCACGCTCGGAAACTTTTTGAGTAGGAAGTTATATCTGAAGGCGAGGAAACACGACAAGATTCGCGTCTTGGCCGACTCCAAGATCGACATGATATCCGAAATGATCTCGATGGCGTTGAAAGACGGTAGGATATCGGACAGAGAATATTTCACGATATTGGGTGAGAAAACGAAATATGAAGCCATGAGAGAAGCTGTGAGAATCAAGACTCGTCAGATCATCAAGGAAGAGATGAAGGATTCTCTCGTGGAAAAGGGGATGAAAGAGGCCAGGGAGGAATTCAGTAAGATGATAGAACTCAAGAGCAGCGATTGAAAAAAAAAATATATATAATAAGAACAGAATTTTTAAAAAAGAAATATTAAATTTATATATAAAATAAGAACAAAATTAATTTAAATAACTCTCAAAAAATGTATTGCGTAAAGTGTAAGAGAGTTACCGAGACGAGTAATTCTCAAGAAGTACGAACTAAAAACGACAGACAGATGCTTCGCGGAATTTGCGACAGGTGTGGTTCTATCAAGACTCGATTCGTCAAAAAAAAGAACGCGAGCAAAGGTAAAGTCATCGTGAATAAAATGATCAATAATCTACCTTTCGAAATGCATCTGCCTGGTCACAGTTTCACGGGACCTGGAACGAAATTGAACAAGAGACTCAACGCCGGTCTGACTCCTAAATCTTGGAGCAAACCTGTGGATAGGGTCTATGCTACACTGGATATCCCGACACCAAGACTCGCAACGATGTCTGCGATAAAAACATGTTGGCGAAATTGAGAGGTATATCGAATCCGACCAGGAGAGAGAAGATAGAACGTTCGCTGGTCGGTAATCTGATCGGTGCGAAACGTCGATTCGGATGGGGCGTTAAAAAAAAAAGCGCATCTGAAAAGAAGAAGAAACGATTATTGACGAGCGAATTGGCTGAGGAGTTACACAAACCCATCGTGCGTAAATTTCGAAAGAGAAGGGTGTTCGTGAAGGGTTTGGATGATATTTGGTCTGCCGACTTGGTCGACATGAGATCGTTTTCGAGGTGGAACGAGGGTGTCAAATATCTATTGATGGTCATCGACGTGTTTTCCAAATACGGTTGGATCAGAGCTTTGAAGAATAAATCGGGACCTTGCGTCGCCGAGGCTCTGAAGAGCGTGTTTGACTCGTCTTCTCGAAAACCAAATAAATTGTGGGTGGTTAAGGGAAAGGAATTCTACAACAAGCATGTTCATCGATTGGTCGACCTCTACTCAATCGAAAACGAAGAGAAAGCCAGCGTGGTGGAACGTTGGAATCGAACGATGAAGGAAAAGATGCACAGATACTTCACGGCGAATTCGACCAAGAAATACATATACGCTCTGAACGGTCTGGTTAAAGATTACAACAACACGCGACACAGATCGATCAAGATGACTCCCGTGGAAGCTAGCGATCCTCGAAACGAAAAACGGGTCTACGCGAATCTATATCCTGAGAGATCTAAGATCAGGAAGAAGTCTAGAACGCCGAAATTTGCGGTCGGTGATCGAGTGAGAATCTACGCTTATAAGAAGCACTTCGAAAAGGGTTATACTCCTCGATGGACCTCGGAAATCTTCGTGATAATCAAAATATTTCACACCGATCCGGTGACTTACGAAATCGAAGCTTTGGATGGAGAAGAGATCATCGGAAAGTTTTATGAACAACAATTACAGAAGACAATGTTTTGATAAAGAAAACAATTTTTTTTTATTTACTTTCTTTAACATTTTCTTGTTTACACATATATATGTAGGAGAGAAAAATAATAATAAAAAATAATGAAAACTATTTTTAAATAAAAAAAAAAAGCAAGCTAATTAATAAACAAAAAACAAAAACCCTTTAAAAAATGGCAAATATACTAGATATAGCACAAAGCATAGTGAAAGATGAAAGTATTCAAGAATATGAGGTTCACGAATATGAACCGATAACCGGAACGAGTTTGAACAATGCGGGAGAGATAAGAATCAACATCGAAACTGAAGATCTTTTCATCCATCCTAGCGAGAGTTACATAGTGGTGCAGGGACGTCTCACCAAGGAAGATGGGAGCGACTACGCCGACGACGACACGGTTACTATAGCCAATAATGGCATCATGCATCTATTCAGTAATATAAAATACATGCTATCCGAACAAGAGATAGAATCTGTGTTTCATCCCAGTCAGGCCACCACGATGTTCGGACTCTTGGCGTATCTGGATGATTTTTCGAAATTCAAAGGACTTAATCAGTTGTGGGTGAAAGACACCGTCGGCCCTGCTAACGCCGGCGCCGCCGCGATATTCGACTACGTCGTCAAGACATCCAGACCCAAAGGAACGTTTTCGTTCAGGATACCTTTGAAACACATCTTCGGATTTGCGGACGATTACAACAAGATCATGTACGAATTCAAACACAATCTGACGTTGATTCAAAAAGGAAATGACGACGCAATAGTGAGACTCCCTGCGGCCGATGCGGGTAAGTTAACTCTACACAAGATATCGTGGATCGTTCTGCACGTGGAGCCTTCGATCGTGGAAAAAGTGCGTCTCTACAAGATCATAGAATCCAAGAGTAAATTACCTGTGGGATTTAGAATGAGACAGTGCGACACGGCTAGCATTCCACTCTCCACGAATCACTTTGATTGGAGATTGATGGTGAAATCCGCTTCTGAGAGACCGCGTTGCATTGTGGTTGCATTTCAGACCGAAAGGGACGGGTCTCAGGAAAAGAATGTGTCGCTGTTCGATCACTGCCATTTGAGAAACATGCAAGTGATTCTGAACGCCACGAGATATCCAGCAATCGATTTCGATGCATCATTCGACAAGAACGATTTCTGCAGACTGTACAGCGATGCCGCTGATTTTATAAAGAAGTATCACGGTCTAGACGAATTGATGATCAATGCTAATATATCTCCCGACGAATACAAGTTGATGTATCCCATGTTCGTATTTCGACGTCAGTAAACAAGGTGAATGACTCAAGAGTAGCGTCTTAGACATTCAGATCAAGATGCAATTCGATAGGAACATGCCCAGAAAAACCGAAGCCTTCGCTCTAGTCCGGGATTCGCGACGTTCACCAAACATTTAGATTTCAGATCGAGATCGTTGGCTTTATCCACGTAATTATCTAGCATGATTCGTTCGAAATCCTCATTCCCCCTGTCAACATATTTTTTAGTCGCAGCATCTGCGAGATCTATCGGCTCAGGGAGATTGTAGAGCTTCTTATCATTCATGTTCAAAGGTTCCTCTCGAGGTTCGAATCTCCAAACATAACGTTCATCCAAGTTGGCAACGTCGTAACCATCGCCGACTTCGAGCGTCTTTCTCTTCTTTTTAGGTTGATTTTTGTCGTCACTTCTACCAAATTTATCGACCGGCATGTTGTTTTGAGATTTTTGTTTTAAAAATATATTTCAAACGAAGTTTATTAAAAATGAATTATTTTACTTATTTTATTTTTCGTTTTTATTCGATTAAAATTTTTTTTAATAATTTTTTACCTTTATATACTATAAAAAAATATCTCTCTAATGCAAATCATTGAGAATGTCTTGAAACCGATCTCCTTCAGACCATCTCTTGAGACCATAGAGACACAGGTGACCACAAAACACTTGATCTGATGATTGCACTCGTTCTGTGTTGTAACAAACCATCGATTTGTTGAAATAGTTCTTTATTTCTTTTGGCGGTGAGATTCCATAGCTGTCGATATAATAATTCTTCTTCTTCCCATTCTTGAACCACGCCACCCAGTGAGTGCCTTCACCCGATAAATTGTCTAGATTTAAAATTCCGCATTCCGATTGTCGAGGTCTTCTCTTCGGCAAGGCATTTCTGGAAAACACACTAGAAAATCTTTGATTTTCAAATCCTTCGCCGCATTCGACAGATCGATGTTGGATAGGGGTTCATTAGGTAAGACGACACCTTCTACGGATATCTCTATTTTCTTATTCATAAATGCATATATTTTTTTTTTTTAATTTACTTATTTTGTTATAATTCACTAAAATGACGTTATTTTTTTTTTTTTTCTTTTTCTTTTTAAACTAACTCTCTCAATGTCTCTATCAACTTCCATAATCTTGAATCCATCTAATTCCTCTTGATTTTCTGGAATCCTATCATCTTTAATCATATCTGGAATCCTGTCATCCTCAATCATATCTGAAATCCTATTGTCTAAAATTAGATTCAAAGTCCAATGTCCGAGTGCTAAAGTGCTTATTTTATCATCTAACACGAATCTCTTATCATCATCAGCCGTCAGCGAAATCTTGTTGACTATTTCGGTATACAAGTCATGATTTTCGCTTCGAATCGATTTCATAGTCTTATACACCGGACCACTTCCTAACAGACAATCTTTATACTCTTGGAAAGAGATGTTTTTCTTCACCATGCACGCTTTAACCCCTTTGCACTTCTTGATCTCTTCATCTTCTAGACGATAAGCATACAGTTTGGGTCTCAAGCCCACGAATTCGACGATTTGTTTACCACCACTCTCGTCCTTAAATTTACACCTTCTTGTTGTCATTTGATTGAATGTTGGATGGGTGATCGATGGGATAATTGCTTGTGTCGAACCACGTGGCCACGTCCGAAGATATATCTCGGTAGACGTCTTTCGTCTCTATCTCATAAACTAAACTGTCCATGTCAGTGAACAGTAGTTTGGCTTTCTCACCAAATTTCCGTTTGATGTAATCATAGTGAAACTCGTACATCAATTGCTTGCTGATATCTAAGATGAACGGTCCGAGATAATACGGTTTGTCGAACATCAGGTGCGTCTTTTGCATGTGAACGGCCACTAGATTTTCGTCAAATATGGTTCGGTGTTTGTAATTGGGTTTCGCCACTAATTTTTTAGCTCTTTTCTCAGACGTGATGAGTCGAACGTCGGTTCTCTTCCTGATGTTTTCCATCGATTTACCATACACGCAGTTGTTCATGAGTTTGAAGAAATCTTTTTTCAAAATTGTTCTCGGCTCGAATTCTGAGATTCGTGTTGAGATTGATGTATTTTTTCATCCAAGGCTCTTCGTCGAATCGAATGACGCGATGTGTGTCGACTAATTTCATCCCGTAATCGACGTTTTGTTTCAAATTCTCACTGTAGACGATGTAGTTACATTTGTTAAATAAATTGGGAATGAGTTTTTCCTCGTCTGCTTCGATCGGTTCCATTCATTCAGGAGCCAGCAGATAATCGTTGTGTAGATTATGTAATTCTTCTGGATAGTTCAAATCGACTTCTAAAATGCAAGGATAGTCTCTCCATTTTTGCATCTCTTCTGGTTCCGTTACCCATTCGAAATTTCCAATTGGTAAAGGATGACTCATAGCCCAACCGTACAGATTATTAACATCCCAATACTGTATGTATTTATTCGACCGTTTCGAATCGAAACCTTCTTTCATGTAGTGATTGTTAGCTTCAGAATATCTATGGGAGATCATCAAGATGCCACCTCTTGCAGCCCTTTTGAACATGAGCAACATGTCCACGTCGGATAATAATTCCAATTGGACTTCAGTGGTCTTCAGCAGAGCATCCCACGCCAGACCGTGAAATACCAAGCGGGATCCAGATCGTAATTTCGACGACAGACATCTCGAAAATTTTCGAACACGTCTGCCAAGAGCAGAACGTCAGTCTTCAGATAGAGATCGTGATAATCTCTCATGGTTTTCATATCGAGTGATTTCCACACGTTTTTGGTGTGTTCATAATTCTCGTCGGAAATGTCCGATTCGTATAATTTTGAATAAAAATCTTCTTTCGAAGGTAGTGCGGTGTCGTCGAATCTCTTTAGATCGTTCATGTAATCGTAAGGATAGACTCCTTTCCTCAACATAATGTCTACTCGTTCTCCAAAATGTTCACTCATGATTTTAAATTTATCCTTGCTCATATTATTGACTAATTTTTCCAGAGCGGTTGACATGAATTTAAAACTGTCGATGAAACATATGCTTCTACTAATTAATTTCGTTTTTTCTTCCAACGTCTCTCCATCGATTACTCTTTTCTTCTCCATGACCTTCCATTTCGTGAATGAAATGTATCTTTCTTCACTGTTCACGATGCAATTTAATTCTTCGTGGAAGGTGCCGAGATTTTTCACGAACAGATGACTGTCGTAACTCGAGAGATTGTGAAATATCACCGGATAGAAAATGGCATCTCGATATTTTAAATTACACTTGCTGTGAGCCGGACCGCGATACAGACCCGTGTAATGATCGTGGTCTCTGACCTTCTTATTTTCCTCTGAATTCTCGTCGAATGACTGTCTGCATATGTGACATTTGATGCCTCTGTTATTTTCGTCCTGCTCGTCCCGCATGATGATCAGTTTGAATTTATCGTATAACATTTGAATTTTTGATTCTAACTTTTCCACGAACCTTTGAGCCACGTCGTCATCTTCGCACCGTTTCATGTAGGTGAAGGGACCCATGTCGTGTTGCGAGTCGAAAGTGCATTTCACGTAAATGCAATAACCCGAAGGCGTGTGTTTTGGATATCTTTCAACATAACTTCAAAGAGCGTCGGGTTGGCAGGAACTCATTTTCACGGTGAAGCATTCGAAATCGGCGTACACGATGAATGGTACATTTAACCTTCTATTGCGATTTTCAAACTTCACGATGGTGTTGGATTTGGGCATTTTGACGGTGACACCTTGATTTTTGTTGCAATATTCCTGATGTGTTGCTAACGATTTTTCGCTCTGAAACATGTTCATGCAGTTGCAACATAAACATATCTTTCCTTTATGTTTATTATTTTGTCTCGACAGTAATCGGCTCGAATTTTTAACCCAACAATAATGACGATTGTCGCCATTTGAAATCAATAATAAAATAATCGTCTTTTCTCTTTCGAGATATGAAGTCTGTCTGAGAGGATAGATCATTCGTTTTTCATCGTCGTATCCCAAGACGTTCACCGCTATGGTGGGATTTTGAGCCTCGAAACGTTCGATATGTTTTAACTGCGTTGGAAAAGTCACTTCGGTCCAATCGAGATTTTTAGAAGTCTCCTCGTAACGAGAAACTCTATCGGAGTGCATTTTGACAGGGTATAAAGCGGAGGTGACTGCCCATTTAAAACACTGATCATCTTTATTTCTCACGTTGATCATAGCATTTTTTCTAGCTAAAAAATACATTAATTCCACATAGGAAGACCCTTTCAATGAATCGTTTTTAGTTATATGAATTTCGAGTTTCAACACCTCAGCGAACGTCCAATAACTACCTTCATGTTGATAATTCGCGAGAGACATCAACATCTTGTCTTTCATCTTTTCGAAAATGTCCGATAAATCTAAACCTCGAAATACGGGTTCGACGTTAGATCTGAAAAATGCATTTTTCACGATGCTCTCGCCAGACTTCACGTCGATTTTATTCATCACGCAATGGAGTATCATCTTAATTTTTTGTCCCACGTTCATGTGTTCGCGAAACAAATCCAGTACTTTTTTCTTCACCCATTCCATGAACAATTTCGGATCGATTTTCTTGAACGAGGGAACCACGTCAAAAGTTTTAAAAATGCCTTTGATCGCACTCTCCCATTCTCCAGGCTTCGATTGGAATAGTTCCATGATGAGTCATGCTACATATTCTTCTCCTTTCCCTTCGGCGATTGCTCATCGAATTTCGCTTGATATATCTCGTTTGTCTAGATTCTGAAGTGCACCACTCGTTTTCGTTTTAGTTTTTTTTTCTTTTCTTTTGAAACTTGAAGTTCTTCAACTGCTTTTCGTTTAGTCATCTTCTTATTTTTCACAACCGATGCATTTTTTGACTGTTTAAGTTTATCCACTTCCAATCTTTCGATTTTTTTCTTTCCATCATTTCGCAAACGATATTCCTGTATGACTTCAATTTTGTTTGATTTGGTTCTATGATTTCTGAAATGTGGAATTTTTAATATTTTACAAATCTCGTTTAACTGAGATATGGTTTTCTCATTTAAATTTTCCATTTTTTCATTTGTTTGCTCCATTTGTAAGATTTTTTTTTTTAATTTTGTTTTTAAATAATTTGTTAAAAAGTTTTAAAATTGTTTTTATATATATGTTTTAATTCCTTCAAAAAAATTTTTTAGTGAAATTAAACAATTTTTTATGTTCCTTAACGTGAAAAAAATTGAATTAATGCGAGAAAAAAAGGACGTTAAATTTAAACTTTTTATTTATAAAAAAGAGAAAAAAAAACTTTTACAAAAAAAATTTTTACATTAAAGAATATTAAAAAAAACTTTTTATATATATATAAAGAGTAAAAAAAACAAACTTTTTTAACAAATTATTAAATACAAAATTTAAAATATACATTATTTGCAATAATTTATAAAACAAAAAACAAATAATCGATCATGACAACAACACCTAAAAAATGCGAATTGAAATTGAAACGAGTCGAAACATGTAAGAAACTCGGTTGTAAAATCTATAGATTACAATGACACGATTCCATCAAATTGAACGAGGTTGAGACGAAGGGCTTACAGCACAAATACGACAAATATAGCATGCCTTTGAAATTGGACGAAGCCATGCTCGATTTGTTTTACGAGTACAAAAACGATCTGCAGAATATCATCATTGCCGAAGACAGAGAATTCGACAAGAGGGATTTGTCGTTGCCCTATGGAAGTTACATATATCCAAAAATCTCTCTTGAACTCGTGAACAAATCGAGTGGTGAGAGCGTGTTGACCGAAGTAAAAAAAACTCTCAAAAGTAAAGATAAACATTCAACACATTTGCGAAAAAGAAGAAGATACGACCATCAGAATGCTAATAACAGACTTGGAAATCTAAAAAACAATAGAGAGATTGATGTTTAGTGAAGAAGGAGGAAAAAAAAAGTAATGAGATCTAGAGAAGTTGATCATCTCTGGATCTCATTACTTTTTTTTGTTTTTTTTTGTTTTCCTTCTTCACTATTGCCCATATATTATAATAATGTTTCCTTTTTTTTCTCAAATTTCAGCATCGATTCTTCTTTTCTTTGTTTTTGTTTTTGTGATATGTTGTGTTTTTTTTTATAAGAACACATTTGTTTATCCGAATCATAATTATGAACGAATGTTGTGCATCTCTCAGTAACATTCGCATCATTACCATTCTCTTCAGAAGGTAGTGGTGATGGTGGAAAACGTCTCATTCTTTTAAGTTTCAACTGCCTATCCCGATCTTTATTTAACTCTTGTATCAGTTCTTTCCTAAGATATCCATCATTAACGTCTAATCGTTTTTCCACATCTTTTTCGCACTCTATCTCGCGATATTCATCATTATCGTCTAATTGTTTTTCCACCTTTTTATCCATTTTATATTATTTTATACTTTCTATGATTTATATTTTATATAATTATATAATTTTTACATTATAATAACATACTCAAAATCAGTATATTCTTAAACAGCGAATTCTCACCAAACAACAAACCCTTGCCGAGTCGCTCAACGATCCGTCCACTCTTTAGATAGAGACCGTTTCCACTCAAAGAGTTGCCACCTCTAACAGGTTCTAGATACAATCCTTCACCGCTATCGTCTACATAGGCGCGACACACGGCTCCTCCCTTCTTCAAAAACAGGCCGCTGCCACCCATTAATTTCTCAACTGCCGAACTCGCAAGTCCCGAAATAGCCCCCACGCCGAGAGTCTTTCCGAGAAAGGGTAATGCTTTTGCAGCAAAGGGTAATGCTTTTGTGGCGATTCCTGCAAATAGCGGTAGGAAACCACCTTTCATTCTCAAATTGTATCTCAATTGAGTGGGACTCAATCTCACCGTCAACCCTCTTCCATCACGGATCGCTTTCTCCATCCTTTTGATTTGACTTCTGGTCCAAGCGATCGAATCCTGACCACCACTCATCAGATCTTTGTAAGTGAATTTGAATTTCACCGCCTCGCCTCGAGTTGTTAATGCTCTCTTAAGTTTCTTCCTCTGTCCTGCGGATATGTTCACGTTTTTAACCATGTATTGTGTCATAATTCTTTTTTTTTTAAATATTTTCTTCAATTGTTTTTTTTGTTTTTTTGATAATTGTATAAAGTAAATAATTTTTGTAAATTAATATTGCGTTTATTTTATTTTGTTATTTATATATACACAATATTTTTTTTTTTTTTGCTTTTATATTTCTCTAATGTGAAATCGTATTGTCACCCTCTCTGCACGAAGATCTAACAGTTCACCATTTTGATCCGTCAACGTGGTTTTGAGACTATACAACGTGTCTAAAATCACTGGTAGATAAACTAAATTTCGAGGTCGTTCCACGATCTTATAACCCGGCGACACGTTTAGAAAGAAGGAATAGATCGTCAGTTGAGCGCTACCATTCACGTAGCTTCCAGCAATCACGTCCACATTCACCGGAATGCTATTGACTGCGAGAATGTCGACCATATTTTCAGATGCTGCGTGGCCTCGCTAATCTTTCGATCGAATCCCAGCATCTTGCCTACAGAATCGTCCGTGTTGAAATCCACTCGGAAATTATCTTCCAAATCCAACATCGTCTGTAAAGTATTAGGGTTGGGAGTGAGTCTGATCTTGTTGCTTCCCTTTCCATCCATCTTCATTCGCGTCTGAATGTAATTGTTCAAATCGTCTATATCGTAAATTCTTTTGGGAATTCGAATCTCCAACCAATCCACTCTGTTGGAATACTTGAACGAGTTATTCTTTTCGGTGACATTGGGAAATGAATAATAAGTCTCCAGATTCACCAACGCCATCTCGTATCTTTTCTCTCTATTCAATTCGATGGAAGGTTCGAATTTCGTCGCAAATCGAGTCGAATCGCCACTCACCACGATTTGAATGGATTGTTTTGCAGCCGTATTCTCGGCTATCCGTTCTAACAATTCTCCTTGTTCGAACATTATATTTTATTTTTTTATTTTATTTTTTCAAAACTAAATTATTTGATGATTTATTATTTTTCTAATTTTATTTTCGCTCTCTGTCTTATTATCATCAGAAACAAAACTTGTCGAATCCGCACCGATATTTTTCACAATTAAATTCGCTAGTCAAATCGATCACAACGAAATTGTAAAGTCCTCCATCCCAAATCCTCTTGCAGAATCTCCAGAATTCCGCCACGCTCATGTCGTTTGTGACGTGATTGCCGTAGATGTATTGAGATTCTTGAGATCCTGGCGAAAGAGACACAGTAAATTAGCGTTCTCCCTTATCATCTGTCTGAGCAATCGAAAATAATTCTGCGACAGGTAGAAACAGTCCACGTTGCTGTGACGACATCTAACGTAATACGATTTGGATCGGTTCTGTCTCTCCAAAAGCAGATCATCGAAAATCATGAGATTCTTATCTTCCGATTTCAATTCTCTAGGATCTGGAACGTCACTAGTGTTCTCATAAAATCGACACTCGACGTTCGAAGACGCATTTCTCTTCATCAATTCCTTCGCCGCATCGTCCAAAATGGTCAAAAGAGAAGCTTCACGTTTGTCGAATTCCTCCCTACTGTCAAAGATTCTGGCTATGATGTCCTTAGGCAATCTACGATCCATGCACTCTCGAAGCAATTCGTATTCGGGTTGAAACAAGCTCTTGCCAAACATGAACAATCTGTCGTAATCCAACCAGTCGGGTCACGACAACAGATTCATCAACAGATTGGTCTTTCCACAATTCGATTTTCCCACTATCAAGCCTCTTATGTTTTTGGGAAAGAACTCGTTATTCGACCTCTTGGTCGTGGCGTCGTTCCAAGACATATCTTTAATGTTCATCTTTGTTTATTTTTTTTTTGTTATTTTAGATTTTTTCAAACACAATTTTTTATGTTTTTTCACTCAGTTTTTAATATTATTATTTATTTATATTCCACCGTCGCGAGTTCTCTTCAATCCAGATCCACTCGTCATTTTGGCTAAATCTTGTATGGGTACCACAGCATCTTAAAATCTTTCCAACTTTTCGGCGATCGCTCTAACGTAGCTCGCTTCGCCGGCGGACTGATCAACTTGTCGATATATGCGTCGGCTGCCCTCTTGCCAGCCACAGAAGCTATCCTACCACTGGCTTCGGAAACGGCTTTCTTACCAGCATCCAAAGCCGTCTTCTTACCGACCTCAAATGTGGTCGATGCAAGTTTTCTACCTGCATCACTCGTGGACGCTCGCATTATAGAATCGACGATGCCAGAACCGCCTTGAACGTAAGTTCTGACGTATCCCCTGTTCTTTATCACCAACATATTTTTATTTTATAATATATATTTTGTTTTCACTGGTAAATCGTTTGCTGTTTAAATACTTTTATTATTCTAGTGTAAAATTTACTATTTTTATTTTATATATTTTGTTTATTTGTTTCTCTCTACTTATTATATACATCAATCCTTCAATTCGTTCATCAGCCTTTTATAATGGTTTTAATTCAAAACCTTCTGTCTTAACAATTCGTCACATATAGTAACTATTTCATTATCTAATCCTGTGTTACCAGCACGTCTACTTGCCATCAACAAACTCAATCTCTGAGACAGAGCGTCAGAATCGCTCGGAAGAAAAGTGGTCTTCACCCCTTTACCAGTCACCGATTCGACGAACTTCTTATTCATATCCCATATGGGTTTCACCACTTTCGTCCACTTGTAACCTCTGTTGGCTTTGGGTCTCGTCTCTCTGGCATCGTTATTTCTCTTCATGGCGTGGGTCTGAACCAGAATGGCGCCATAATTGTCGAAATCCTGTTCCGTGTAATCTCCAGGTTTGTTGAAAAGGAGCAATTTGCGCAGTCCATCAGTTATTTATACTTATTCGAACCGATGATTAAATCATCATCATCCATTTCCACTTCTGTGTCGCCCACAAAAGTTCTACCGTCCGAATCCTTATAAATTCCATACAACAGATCTCTCTTACCACCATCCTCGGACGACGCGACGCTATCAGTGGTGATAGTCAAAGCTGTATCGTCGCTCTCGCTCACATCGGTTTCGATTCTCATGGGAACGTAGTCCGGTGTAGATTGAAAAGAATACTGTTTTGTAAAAGTACCGGGCAACGAACCCATTCTCAAAGAACTCTCTTTTATGGGTCTCAATTTTTCAACTATCTCCTTCCTGCTTCGTTCCTGAACCTCCGTCATGGGTTTAAATATTTTTGTGGCCTCGCGTTTGAGTTCCATCTCTCCAAGACGTCTGCTTCTGTCAGCCGATTGAATGTTCTTCTTGGCACGTTCATATTCGCTTAAAAGCTGACCTCGATGTCAGGCATCCATCTGTAAAAACATTTTTTCGTTTTCTAAATTATTAATATTTCCTTTAGAGTATGCTAACTTGAGTTATTTATCATTTTCAAAATTAAATGTATAATTATTTTTATGTTTTATGTTTTAAGTAAATAAAAATCTTCTGTTTTTAATATAATAACTAAAACCAGTTGAAAAAAAACATTTTACAAAATGAAACCTCGATAAATAGTTAAAAATATTAAAATAGCATCCGTTTCAAACGTGTTAAAAATCAGAAAAAACATAAATAATTAAAATCTCGAATAAAAACATGTCAGTAAATGTAACGCTTTTCAAAAAAAAATAACATCAATTAATCTTTTGAACTGTTTCCGCTTTCATCCATAGAATAGTTTTTCAGTTAAACTATTTAACTGACAATTGACTCATTTGAATGAAAACCCGTAATACATTTCGAGCGTGACAAATGGCGTTCTCAGTAAGTTTATACAGTAGGGATTTTAAAAAAAAACTTAGTTTTTTCTGTTGAGTTTGTAAAGATCCACTATGCGTATCCCCACTTACATCAGAAATGGGAATACCCATAGTGGGATTTTCCAAAAAAACTTAGTTTTTTTTCTGTTAAGTTTAGAAAAATCCACTATGGGTATCCCCACTTACGTCAGAAGTGGGTATACCCATAGTGGATTTTCCAAAAAAACTCACTTTTTCTGTTGAGTTTGGAAAAATCCACTATGGGTATCCCCACTTACGTCAGAAATGGGAATACCCATAGCGGGATTTTTCCAAAAAAACTTAGTTTTTTTCTGTTAAGTTTGGAAATTTCCACTATGGGTATCCCCACTTACGTCAGAAGTGGAGATACCCATAGTGGGATTTTACTGGTCTGGAATCCGCAAACCGTTTTTTTTTATGCTGGTCTGGAATCAGCAAAGCGTTTTTTGCTCGCGTTCGCCAACGATGGATCGATGGTCTAATCCGCGATGGGAACGTCGACAAAAATTTTTTTTAAGAAAATGTACATGTACAATTTCGTACATTTTTCACTTTTTGAGCGGCGTGTTGAATCTACGCGTTCGCCAACGGGTGTTTTGAACGTGAAAAGTGCGATCTGTGAGCCTCAAAAACAATAGCGGATTCCAGACCACCATGAAAAAATGACATTTTTGTGAACGTGCACGCGATTTAACACTGAATCCTACGATGGTAAACGCACCATGTACGTGTACTTGTACGGTACATGTACAAGGTGGTCGGGAATCCGCCTTTTATACCTACTCACGTCTAACCATTTGGTGGCTATTACTGTCAGTAAAAATTTAAGTACACATTTGTGCAGATTTGCAAAACAGCTGTGAGATTGGAGGTTTTTTAAAAATATTATCTCATTTTTGGTTAACTAATTTTTTGTGAATCGACTTTATTTTGCTTTGGACGTTTTCATTTTCACACTATGCGTCTGACTGTCGATAATTGTATAACGAAATTTGGAAACTTTTCGAAGCGTAACTAATGACTCGATGGGAAAGGAACTAGTATGAACGGTGCTGGGGAAAAAGTTCCGGCTTGTACATCATCCATTGAATACAGACTTACTTATGTCATAGCAACTATTCCGTTAAATACAAGGGTTTAAAGTTGAATGGATGTGTAATGAATGCCTGTGTCGCCCGACCCACGTGACAGCTATCTCACCCCACCCACGTGACCAACCTATATTGGCTTATTAATATCACTTTAGCGGGCGTTCTCTAGTACGTTAACCAAGTTTTATAGGGCGTTGCAAGAACGTAACGCTCTACTTCAAAAAGTCACGTGATGTGTCGAGCCGTTAATGGGTTAAAAATCTCATTAACAGCCCGACACATCACGTGACGTTTGTTCCTTGCTATCGTACACTATGAAATGGAAAGGGTTTCCGGTAATGGTTTCAACTAGTAAACAATGTGATTTTTATTTAAATTATTAAACATGTAAAATGTACAGCAAAGCTAGACCCATAAGAACAGTCAGCTCTATAGAGTAAGTAAGTATATATACATTTTAAGCCTTTATTTCTGACATAAAAGCGGTAAATATCGAGTCTATTTTAAGTTTTCGAACATCATTGCAGTTGAAAGCGTACCGGTGCTGGTCACATGATAATCACACGACACCAAATTGTCAGACAACAGACGATACTATCACCTGTCAAAATTAAAAATGTTAAAAATGTCATATAGGTACAGGGTCAAACCTTTTTCAGAATCCCAGTGATAATAATAGTAAAAACATGACTTTAGTTTAAACAATATTTATTTCCATTTCTCAAATATATACAAATATTAGATGTCACGTGACATTCCCGCGTTCTGATTGGTTGAACAGAAACACCCTGTTTTCTGATAGTTCGTCAGCGAAATCGCACAGACCTACTATCATTTTTGAAAAAAGAATAGTGCACGGTAATAGTGCACGCTTATAAATAGTAACATTCGAATTCGCTTAGAAAATTCAATTGAAGCGTAAATACTTTACAAGACATCTCGTCCCATATACATTATTACATTTAGTTTGGAGAAATAAAAATATGTGTATCGAAAGTGATGTTTGTAGTAGTGTTGGGGGCGGGGAGGGGGTTAATGGAATAATGGTATTGTGTTTCTTGGGGTTTTGGTTCTCTGCCTCTCTATCCCGGAACTATGAGTGGCAGAATTAACTTAGTTTACCCTGAACCATTTTCTTTCTCTTTGGCTGTGAATAAGAATATTATCTTGCATATATGACCGATGAACCCCCCCCCCCCCCCCCCCCCCACACACACACACACACATCTAATATAATAAATATAGCATGACATTTCGTTGACTATGCCAAAATAGTGGTCCTCGAGGAGAGAACAGTCTCTCCGCTACGCGTCGGGACTATCCTCTCCTCGAGGACCACTATTTTGGCATAGTCACCTCAAAGCCATGCTATATTTATTAATTA
Organism: Pictodentalium vernedei; assembly: GCA_031216915.1. Taxonomy (NCBI): domain Eukaryota; kingdom Metazoa; phylum Mollusca; class Scaphopoda; order Dentaliida; family Dentaliidae; genus Pictodentalium; species Pictodentalium vernedei. The sequence goes on from CM062293.1 coordinate 476,741,930, forward strand.
TATCAGTCATAGTATGTGCGGATCCAACATTAAGCTAGCTGTAAGCTTATACGAGGTTGTTTCCACCATTAGAACACTTGATCAATTTGTTTTCCCGCGGTTCGTCAGTATTAGCGGGAAAATGTAGTCTTGGTGAGACAAGCAACAAATTGTATTTGAAATTGACCAATCGGGGATATGTTGGGGTCCGGTGGTCAAGTTTGAAGTGATGATTCAAAATCAGTTCTACGCGAGTGCGCCCGTGGTACACACTAAATTTTCATTCATGTGTTTTCTTAGTTTTTAAGAACGCTGTTATTACCAACTTTCCCCGCATTTGATTTTCCGCAGTCCTTCTAACTTTTCGACCACGTTCTAGATGTATTGCCGTGTACAGGTTTAACATTGCAAGACCCTCTGTTAAGATTCACCATATTGGTCCCCTATGTGATATTTTCCTTACTTTGTCGATTATAGCAAAGTGACCATGGGGTTATGTTATATTGTACGTGATCTGGTCATCAATTTGTTCAACACCACAAAAGGAGGATAACGTCCGATATCTTCTCCTGAGGCAGTATGAGCTTGTTAGACGTCGGATACAGATTTCCCCCATACTTACACTTGATTGTATTGGGTTTTTTTTCTGGGCCATTGCCTATTGCCAGTGATGGAGTTTATTTGTTGGTGTTGAAGACAATCAGTACACATGCAATGTTTTCACTGATGTAGTGCGATCTCTAATGTATACATCAGTAGTCATGTTTGTATTTTGCTTCCATTCACCACCCAGGGCAATAAATACTCGCTATATGCATGCATCGTGTCTGTTCACTTATTGGTCGTTTAACTAAGATTAATACAGTCGAGAAGACAGGTACACATACAATCAAGATTATCGTCCAAACCCTATAATGGTGAATTATTCATTACACTTTCAAGTTGTAGTTATGATTTGATAGTAGGTTTGGTAAAGGGGGAAATAGGCGATAATTGTATATGTTGTTAACTGAATAATGCAGATAAGAAGAAAATGGGAAGAAAAGGTAGAAAAGGGTTTTTGGTTAATAGTAGAGGCGTAGTAGGGTTCGACCCGGAAAAAAATGTGATACAAGCTGATTTTGGTGTCATTCGACGCAGAATTTATTTCGGAACAACATATCCAAAATCCGCAAAAATCCGCCTTGGGGAAAATTTTTCATGTCAGATTTCCCGTCAGGGGGTTGTTCGTGGAGGGGGAAAATTGTGTTTCCGGGGTTTCGGCCGTTTATATGTCACAGATTGAGTTTTATATATTATTTTGTGTCGCAGGCGACCAGATACAAATGTTAATTATATTGAGAGGCAATTGCCTGATGAAATCCTCACACTTTTTATGAAGAAAAAGGGTTAATAACCCCCAAAATCACATTTTTTTCTCAAATTTTCACTCCCGATTTAAGATACTTCTGCCCAGAATACAAAACTAGAAATGGTTCTTTGATCGATGTTTTCGCATACAATGAGGTGCAGATAATGTTGACTGGTCCAATATAATAACAGGAATTTAACTACATGATGAGGTCTAACAAGACATTTTTGGGTGTTCTTCGCGGTTATTCATTGTCGCCGATTTCCTCCCCGATCTCAATCGGCTCGGCATTGAAGCAATTCTCACCCCGACAGTCTCCACAGACGGACAAGCATTTGAGCGCATTCTTTCTGCAAGAGCATATGTTTGTTCCGCATGGCTTTTTGGATGTCATTTTGCATTTGCAGCTGATAACTTTGAGAAGAGCCTCAGGCGCTGCGCCCAGGTCAGTCATCACAGTATCAACTCATTCCCACGACTTTCCCAGCCCCACTCCTCAGGATCTAGGGCATCGTTATCCAATAGTTTCCAAACCATTATTTGCTGGTGAACTCGCAGGCTGTGGAAATGTGCTGCACGCTCAGTCGGGGGAAGTTTTTGTGGTTCAATTCCCGATTTGCTGGAATTGACCATTGTCATAAATTTTGAATATCTCAAACCATTCAAAGTGTCTGAATGTTTGCCAGAGTACAACATAACGAACAGTTCAGTCCCCATTTTCCCAACCTCTGTCTGAGAAATGGTACTGTCGTGCATTGCTTCTGATATATTTTGAATAGGAAATGACTTCTCTAACTTCTTGAGAAGCAACGTTTTCCCGTGCCCTGACGTTGCTGATGTGACATCACACCCACTCCATGCATGAATGAAGAGGAGGTTCTTCTGAGTTGTTTCTCCAATCTTCTCTACTATATCTGCGATTTTCCATGCATCTCCACCCCTGTGTGACTTCCGTGCTTCTGACTGGAAATAGATATCAGACCAAGTACGATCCCAATGGTATACGGACATAACTAGTACATCTGTATCATCTGCAACAATGACAAATGTTTTTCCCTGGGACGAAAGTTGAACTGCATTGTCAACAATGTTAGTGTCAGCATCTCCAGAACTGCATTCGACAATATGCCCAGCCTCTCTCAGTGATGTGGAAAGCATTTTTATAAACTGCATTTTATTATTTCCATTCGATAAGAACAGTTCCTGATTTTTGTGGGCAGTCGTGTTGTTCGTCAAACGGATATCAGCACAAACGTGGAGAGCTCTTCTTCTCTGCTCCTGAGTCTTGGTTGTTGGTCGTTGACCATAACCATCGAAGACAATTCGACAATTCTGCCCATATTTCTTCGTCACGTATCCAACATACTGGTTTGCCACTTCCAAGTAAGTGGTGTTTGTCTTCCATTTAACTCTGTGGAGGAGAGCGCCCCCGTCGAGCACGTACAGACCATCAGATGGTGGTTTAGTAAGGGATAAGCTATCAGTTATTGCAGTTGCTAGGTCCGCCTTGTTTGCTTTTCTGAAGAAAAAATCTTTGAAGAGGGCTGTTGGCATTACAGTTAGTTCATACGCAAAGAACTGTGCCATGTCTTGCTCTCTCTGGGCAATAGCAACCAGTCTAGTAAACAAAGTTGAGGGGTCAATTGTCACCCTCTGGTCATCTAGCTTCAACCCGGGGGTGAGGTGAGCTAGGGTACGGATTTGATCACTTCGTTTGATAGTGGCATCGGAAACAATAGCGTTGTCTAATCTAGAGTGTATCTCTGCCCCTACAGACTCAGTGATATCGCAGTTGATATCATCTCCCTCGGAAGCTAAGAAACCAGATGATAGAGAACGCAATCGTTCGTTTCCATCGAACGGGTTGTGTGTGTCAAACCACTCTAGTATTCTGGTCATGTCTAAATTGTCTCGTTTTCGACGAGATGTGCCCATATCTACATGCTGTTCGCTGGTATTGAGCTTTAGGTCGGTCAACGTTGTCATGGCTTCATGTATCTCTGCGCATTTATGCATCGTGTAAATCCACTCCTGTCGTACAGATTCCGTCACGCCACGACCTCGCGTCAACCCACCCCGACTTTTAATTGAACGCATAAGAACTTGCTCAATAACAAGATCACTAGAGAGGCCTGCCCAATTCCTAGAACTTCGACGTATAGCATGAAACCGTCACAGTAGAATCTCTCATACAACCAAGGATGTTTTTTCTGGTAGTTCAAGCATCATTTGCAGATAGACTCTGCAACTCTTGGCATAGTGTACATGCCCTGTTGCGGCGAAGAGGTTCAGCATTCTACCAACAGCAATGAGATGGAGATTCCAATCGCCAAGACGTTCTCCACGGATGAACATTTTCAGTACCTGAATATATTCTAGATATTGTACCCATAGCTTAGCGGTGCGTGATTCTCTTGACAGTTTGGCTTTGTAGTTGTCAAGGCAAGTGTTCACCGTCACGAGAGCTGATGAGCTGCTAACATCAGAAAGGGTGACCGCGCCTTCAAGCACACCTTTGTATAACTCCTTCACACCATCTAAGTCCCTCTGGTTTATCTGTACACTCTCAACAGTGGGTGGGCTCATCGGAGGAGAAACATTCGCGCTCATTTCGGATGTGGTTATGGCACCCAATAATTTATTCGTCAGTGCAGCTTCTACTAGGATGTGGCCTCGCATAGCTCTGGAAACAGCTTTGCCGGTCAACATCGACCGAACTGCTAGTGGACCATAAACTTCCTGCAAAGCTTCATCAAGACCTGATCCAGCCATCATCGAGCCGATACTGCCGAGAAAGCTCATGATTGTGAGGAAACCACCCAACCTGCAGACAATGTTCATGGATTGATCAATTATTATCTCATTTGCCTTCAACCATAAAGGCTGGTCAAACGTGACGCACGAGGATGGGATGTTCAATCTGATCCTTTGCTCTGAGATGAATTTCAATGTGGAAAAGATGCATGTGCTGTCTGTTGGGCTGAGTTCTATTATTGGGAGAAAGAGTATATCTGATTTCGCTTGATGCTCTGAACCGTGCACAGAATGCGCTAGTTGCATGAAGCCGGACCAATTAGGAACAGTGTCATCTACTGCTCTAGATGCTATGCTCAATGCCATAGAACGTCAGTTCTCAGGCTAGATGGAAGTGTATGTGGTGATTGCAGCTCTACTACTGGTTTGTACCTCAAACCACCAAAGCCTCTCCTCGTTGATTCCAAGTAATCAACCACTGGGATTCCTTTATTCACCAACATTTGTTCAACGCCAACTCGAGCTCTGCATTTTATCGATGTATGCGACATAGGGTGGATGGCACCTGAGTTTGGGTTGACACGGCGATTATACCCATACCATGAAGTGAACCTTTCCCATCGATAGTCGCAACGTTATGGTCGACGTTGTCTGCGACCCACTGTACGAATTCTCCGGGGAAATAGAGGTATAGCTGTCAGCAGAATCTAGCTCCATCACACCTTGCTTATACCGTTTGACCTCCTCATAGGTGATAGAAAACCCAAGCCTAGCTAGTTCATTAACGAGTCATTTTGACCCGAACGTATGGTCCATTTCTACTCCTAACCCGAATAGGGTAGGTGTTATGACTGATCTTGGTCTAGCCGATTGGACTATAGAGTGACCTATGCTGTTTCGTTTTATATCATTTGGTATCAAGCACTGGAGAAAAGACTGTAGGTAGGCTGGGATCCAGGTTTTGCCCCGCGAAATGTCCTGTATGTCAGCAGGGGTTGGATACCAATCTATATCATACTCAATCTCTCTAAGCTGCCCCTTGATCAATTTTGCTGCAGTAACAATGATCCTTTCAGCTTCATCACTTATACATTCTTTCTTGTCCGCATACCATTTTTCATTTATCAGATATTCAGCCATGTTGCGAAAGTATAGGACATTGTCGCGACCCTGCACCCTGACGAAAAAGATATAATCGCCATATCGCTCTTCTAGTTTCTGCTTCCGTCTCTTTTTTGTGCACACAGTTGATTCACCTGCGATCTCTTCCATCTTCGAATGCAACTCGGTCAATGTGTACAGTTCTGAATCGGAATGAGTTTCTAAGAATTCACATATGCACTCAAACCAATGTTTCATGCCATGGTCAGGTTTTCGACCAGCTGGTCTCGCAATTTCCAACTGTCTATAGTTTAGGAATTTCGTATGGCAGAGTGGATGATAGACAGCCTCGGCAGCTACCAGATCAATGCAACTCAATAGCCGAACGCTTACTTCTGAAGCTAAACTATCCCCTCTCAGTTCGCAATGTTCGAGGAGGGTTTCTCGTATAGGTATTGTCTCGACGGTCCTGATAATTTTGTTCCTATTGGGGTGGCGTGGATCAATTTTTGCGGCGCTACCACAGAACAAACAGTGTGTCTTGAAGTCGAATACAGGCACATTACATCTCAATTTCTTGGCCGACGGAGCTTCGATGTTAGAAGAGCTTGCAGCAGATGCCCGCTTCGCATCAGTGAAATCCCTACGGCAATCTGAATGAACCAGAACAACACCTACGGGGTCCTGTTGAAGCTTGTCCAAAAGGTGTGCTTCAAGGTCTGATCTCTCCCTGACATTACATAAATTAAGCATGGTATGACAACCTTTCTTGGTGACTTTAACTGACTTGACTTCATCGAAACCAACCTGGCAAATTACACAGGTATCATCTCGAAAGCGACCACCTTGGTGTGAAGCCATATCTAATCAAATGGTGGAAATATGCCGATGGAGGGAACGGATTATTTTCTCTTAGCTATAAGTAGTACGGATCCTGAGGCGGATTATCGAAACTGGATTAATAGACAAGAAATATGATATTGACGAAATATGAAAAAGGACAATGTGACTAAGAATTGTTTCCTGTGTATGTTAACACCGAAACAAACAAAATATGACAGAATGACAAAACAATCGAATAATTCGAGAGCACGTGGCGATAAGCTTATAGCGATGTGCTGTGTGTAACATAATCGCTGGAATACCCGCGACTGATATGATGTAATTATCTTTCTCCAGTGTGCTATACAACGCTCTTTATTCGCGGTGTACATCAATTACGTGGGCTGGTATAATACTATAGTCATTATATTGTATTCTACTGACAGGAAAAAAAATCTGAGAAGAGACAAATTCCTGCCCTTAATACAGAACCGCCTGGAAAATGACATCGGGAAATTGGTAAAAATGGCCACCACCCCACCCTCAGTTGAGACGCTATGAAAAATTTTGCCCAAGGCGGATTTTAGCGGATTTTGGATATGTTGTTCCCAGATAAATTCCGCGTCGAATGACACCAAAATCAGCTTGTATCAAATTTTTTCCAGGTAACACCACTTTTTTTAGTTCAACACCTGTACTATAAATGGGTATTAATAACTGCATGCTTCTGAACCACCACCATTCCATACTTTGTTTCAGTTGAGGTATCTGTATAATTGTCGGTTATAAAGATAATGTTTCTTAGGTAAGTAATTCTTATTAATGTTTATCAAAAAAAATTGACTGCTGACTCAAGACAGAAACATAAGAATAAGAATGTCAGAATGAGATGATCGTATTCCAACAGGTTCGTATATTTACTTCGTCTCGGGCCTTTTATAAGCTGTCGGGCTGTTATTCGTACCTCTTGAACCGTTAATAAACCACAATGCCCTCCAAAGTCACGTTATTATTATATTAGCCTATTTAATGAACGCATGGCTCTTCAATTAAGAACCAAAATCTTCCTTCAAAAAAATTGGAGAAGAATTTTTTTCCACACAATCGACAATGACACCCATTTTTCCATTTTCAACGGGAAGAACAAAGATTTACATCACCTGGTAAAAGACAACATCGTAGGAGATCCTTCTATAATTTTCGACCGTCGTCAATCAAAAGGATTAACAAAAATTAGATCTTATCAGAATGGAGAGGGAGCTAAAACGTATGGAGGTGTAATTGGTTATGATGCCAACCTACTTTACTTGTGGTGTTTAATGCAAGAGATGCCAACTGGAATATATATAAGAATATGTAAAAAACGCGACTTTAAACCGAAGTATTCACACAAGTATGGCAGAATTGCGCAGCAGTGGTTGAACTCTTTCTCCACAAGAGACAGTCTTGAAATCCGGCATCGGTTCAATGGAGGAGAGAAAAAGATTGGAAGGAGACATCTGCCCGTAGACGGCTGGTGCAAAGAAACGCAGACTGTCTACCAATTGCACGACTGCTTCTGGTACGGCCACAATTGTTGACTGAACACAAAAAGAAACGGAGAAGCAATTCTTTTCAACAATGTTCGAGAAAATCGTCACACGGAGACTATGAAGAACTCCAAATTCATTACAGATCAAGGAAACAAACTTGTTGAAATTTGGGAATGTCAGTGGTTGAAAATGAGAAAGGATCCTATTGTAAAAGTTACCGTGAGAAACTTGAGAGCCACAGGTTAACAGGGACAATGGAGGAGAATGAAATAACGCAACGTGATTTCTGGCGATCTGTTCGGATTAGTTGAGAGTGACATTCATGTTCCAAACCATTTCAGACATCACATTGAAGAAATGACACCCGTCTTTAAAAATACCTCCATCAGCACAGAAGACACTGACGGTGACATGAGAAAGTTTTCCGAGAAAAACCACGTCAGCCGAGAAGACGTTTGATCGGGAGTTATCATGCGAAGAAGATATTGCTTCCAACGCCACTCCTGAAATGGTACCAAGATCACGACCTCGAGGTAACACAAATTTACCAAATCATATAGTATGAACCAAAAGCGTGCTTCAACAAATTTGGAGAAGAGGTATCACAGGCCAGAAGAGACGATACTCGGAATCCAGGTAAGGCAATAGTTGCTGACACAATGAAACTCCTTGGAAATAGCGGGTACGGAAAGAAAACCAAAGAAATATTATTCACTGTAATGACGACGAAGCTTCTCACTTAATAAACAGCGTGCACTTAGACAAATGAACCCTTTGAGCGAACAAATACTGTGCGAGTTGGAGATGAACAAGAACCGTATCAAGCTGAACTAACAAACTCATTTCGGATTTTTCGCGTACCAATACGCACTGATGAATATGTTAAAGTTTTACTATGACTTTATTGACACCTTCATGGATAGACGTGATTTTCAGTACTGTCTCGTGGATACAGACACTGGATACATCTCATTCTCCAAATCATCTCTGGAATAAGTAATTAAACCGGAAAAGAAAGACTTCTATCAATGGTCACCGTCAGGATCATGCGACGAACACAGAGAAGACTTTGTTCAAACCAAGATTGCGGAGATATATGGTCGCCTAAGGGGCCGTGCTGCAGCGACAGGAAAGCGTTCGATAAAAGAAGACCTGGTCTTTTCAAGGTTGAGTGGAGCGGAGATGCAAGCGTGGGCCTCTGTAGCGAAACCTACTACTCTTTCGGTCCGAGTTATAAGTTTAATTCCAAAGGAATAAATAAACGCCAAAACAAATTGACGAAGAACGAATATCTTCAAGTGTTGAAAACGCAACAAAGTGGAACAGGAGTAAACCGTGGATTTGTAGTGAACAATAATCACATATACACTTACAACCCGATCAAAAATGGACTGCCATATTTTTACCCGAAAAGAAAGGTTCAATAAGATGGAACATCGACCAAACCACTTGATATATAGACATTGATGTACTCTGGCCATCAGCCGTTTTTTCACTGCACTCTTGATAGAAAAAAAATCATGGAATTGTGTTACACGTCATTGATTAGACTTGTATATTTGAAAGCAGCAATCTAATTGTGTTTTGTCATTTGAATGCATATTGTACTATTATTGTTATATATTGTACAGAACAAAATGGTTTCATTGTTGAAAGGCCTTCTGATTTCGATTATACACCCGTCCCGTTTCCCTGCCTGCAACTCTTCCACCTTTGATCTGCCATTTCACAAACATGGAACAAATCTAGGAACCAAATAGGGGGGGGGGGGGTGGGGGCTATGGAAATATGAGCCAAATAGGAGTCCCAATGCCGCGGTGTAGGAGTTTGGAAGTAAAAGGCCTAAAAGCTTTTCTGAGATACAGGAGCCAAAGCCCACCAGTCCGACATCACCCCCCCCCCCCCACCCAATAGTGCCGAAACCAGCTCTATGTTTAGTCTTCGAAAGTCCCCACTAGCCCCCCCCCCCTGCCCCCCCCCCCCACACACACATCCAGACCAGCCCTCCCCAATCACCCCCAAATGCCCAAACCTCCACACAAAGTCAGTCCCACACCAGTCCATGGTTCGTACCATTAACAATCTCCCCAAACGCGATCGATGGGTTAGTAGAACAGAACGTGCATCCTATACTACCGTTCTAAACAACCCAGAAAAGCACTGCCTGGCCGGGCATTCTATACTACCTGTACCAATCATAGAATAGTGGAAAGCCTTAGGTCAATTGGTAGTACCAAGGACTAACAAGGGGCATGCAGGGGAATATACCACCAATACTATACTACGATAGCACCCCTCCCCCTTACGAGACGTCCGACACTCCCTGACACGAATAACGTTATGAATGGCATAGTATGTACCCGATCGTCCCTAATTACCCGGACTTTTGCCGGAGCAGCTAGTGTTAAATTCCCATAGGAACCGGACTTTTGCCGGAGCAACCTTTTCCTTTGCAAAACTTCCATCAGTTTGATCCGGTAAATGGTGTACGTATTGCATATATAGTATACTATGGTATGTATAGTGATATATGTACGCATGGGGCTATGGGTATATAGTATGGGTATGTGATGGAAAATTAATGGTGAAGATGAATTTTCTTGAAAGTTTTTTCCCGCGAAACTGTTGACATTGCTATTGACGTCGTGACGTCATGATACGCGCGCGACGTCATAGAGATGCTGACCACTGTTATTGTCCACTATGCAATCTGACATAACGTTATTCGGGTCAGGGGGTGTCGGACTTCTCGTAAGTGGGGGTGGGGTGATATGGTAGTGGTGGTATATATCCATGTTGGTATCCTATTAGCCCTTGGGTCTTCATATTATACTATATAGCCAAGTCAAGCAGTACTGTAGGAATGGGGGTAATGCATGGTCGTCCGGTGTGGTTTTGGCGAGGTAGTCCTTGGTGCTTTAATTTGGCAGTATAGGATGAATGGTCTGTTGGCCTATTACCCCTTAGTACTATTTACCTACCGAATCCTTTGTATTATCTTATGGCTGGTATTGGTAGTTTAGTGTTAGGACTGGCAGTATTATAATCGTTTGTTTAGAACGGGTGGCATAGGAGGCATTGAATGTACCGTTGCAGATCCCCTGTTAATCCTCGGTATTGTTAACCAACCAATTGCTTTGTGTTATTCTATGACTGGTATAGGTAGTATGTTATGGCAGGTCAAATGGTACTGTGGAGTGGGGTGGGGGTAATGCCTGGCAGTATAGAACAGCAGTATAGTATGGACGATATATACCACTGTGGGCCCCTGCAGGTCCCATGTTAGCCCTTAGTACTATTAATCCACCTGATGCTTCATGTTATCCTATGACTGGTATAGGTAGTATGCAATGCTAGGCATAAGGGTATTGTGAGTAGGGGTACTGCCTTGTAGTTTAGAACGGCACGATAGTATGGCGGTATATACACCTATAGGCCCCCTGTTAGTGCTTGGTACTATTAACCAACCGATTGCTTTGTTTTATTATATGACCGGTGTATGTAGTACGTTATGGTAGACCTAGTGATTTTGTGGGGGTGGGGGTAATGCCTGGCAGTATGGATTAGCAGTATAGTATGGACGATATATACCTCTGTGGGCCCCTACAGAGCCCATGTTAGCCCTTAGACTATTAATCCACCTGATGCTCCATGTCATCCTATGACTGGTATAGGTAGTATGCAATGCTAGGCATAGGGGTATTGTGGGTAGGGGTACTGCCTGGTAGTTTAGAACGGTACTATAGTATGGCGGTATATACACCTATAGGCCCCTGAGTAGTATGTAATGTGGTTTTGAGGGAACATTTGGGGGACCTTGGTGGGGGACCTCGGAAGTGACGTCATGTCACGTGACGTAGTGGCGCCATGTTGTGTTGTCATGGTAACCCGCGTGAGTGGCCATCTTGTGACGTCATCTCCATAGTGATACGTGGTATGAGTGCGCATGCGCAGCGCGTGTTAGGGTGATACGTGTTTCCGTCGTCCATTTTGTATACTGGAGGCCGCCATCTTGGTTTCTATGGTAGCACGTGATTGCTATGTTACCCATTTTTTTGCAATAAGACGGGGTATGTTCGGAGGTCGTGTTCGATTGTAGAAGAGTATTAAGAATTACCACAAACAACCCGACAATCTCTCCAAATCACCAAAATCTATCCCAACTTTTACTATTTCGAATTCTTTCAGAATTCTCTGCTTCTATCTATATATGCAATAGTTTTCCTCTACCTGACCATGTTCCTTTGTTCTGGAGTATACTCCAGTAGCGTAGAAGAGCCTGTCAACTGGAACAGTTTACCTTATTATTGCTATATTTAGCAATTTCTGGTCTATTCTTGTTAGTTCTGACCTTATTTCGTGTACTCTTGTTGTTTCATTTATCTAGATTATAACTATCCAATCAGATTGCTTCATCCCCCATAATCTCTATGCAGAGTTATCTCCCCTTATTACAACGAAGTTGTATCCGATTTTCATCACCTCTATATCCAATGGCCATATCCCATGGAATCCCATTTTTGGGAAACACCCGTGGCTATGGAATCCCTTTTTTGTCGTATGAGGCCATGAGGGCTATGTAAAAGCCCTCAATGAGTCCTCATTTATTATCCCTCATACCCTCATTGAATTTTGAGGTTATGAGGACCTTGAAAAATCCCTCAATGAGGTATAATTTACTACGACTCTTAGCCTCATTTCAGTATTTGAGGATACCTATGGCCTGGTATTTTATTATTCGAGGATACCTATCGAGGATTCCTTTAGGAGAATCCCTTTTTTGTCGTATGAGGCCATGAGGACTATGTAAAAGCCCTCAATGAGTCCTCATTTATTATCCCTCATAGCCTCATTGAATTTTGAGGTTATGAGGACCATTAAAAATCCCTCATTGAGGGATTTTTAATACGACTCTTATCCTCATTTCAGAAAAAAGGAATTCCACAAATGGGATTCCTAAAAAGGGATTCCGCAAATGGAATTCCTTCTGGAGAATCCCTTTGTTGTCGTATGAGGCCATGAGGGCTATGTAAAAGCTCTCAATGAGTCCTCATTTATTATCCCTCATAGCCTCATTGAATTTTGAGGTTATGAGGACCATTAAAAATCCCTCATTGAGGGATTTTTAATACGACTCTTATCCTCATTTCAGAAAATGGGATTCCTAAAAAGGGATTCCACAAATGGGATTCCAAAAAGGGATTCCACAAATGGGATTCCGTTTCCATCTTGTCGCCAAAGCTTCAAGGCCATTACTGACTATGGTCTATCTGTCCTACCATTAGCTTCTACAGCAGGCCTGTTCCATTGCGGCCTTGTAACAGTAATATTGACTAAACTACCATCCATTAATATTGACGTGTACCACTACTTCCTAGCTATACCTTCGCCCAGGCCTTCAAAATGTTCCATCAGTGTATACATATAAAGCATTCCGTAATTGAGATTCCTATCCGAGTCCGTAAAATTTGGATTTCGTGATTTGACATACACACTCGAGGGTATGGAAAAGGATTGATAATGCCCAATTCAACAATGACTACAAGAACCTGAACAGAGACAACCAGTCACTACAAAATAACAAAGGTACAGAACCAAGATCCAACAGAACCAAGATCGAAGTAAACATTACAAAGTGAAAGAATGTCAAACTAGTCGGATTGATCGAACTAGTTGGACAGACTGAACAGATCTGATCAAATACAATCAAGATCAAAGTCAACAGAACAAATATCACGAACTTTTACTTAATCTTAATGCCCAATAAATTCAACAAAATTTTTCACCTGAATGAACTTTATATAATTAACCCTTTGAACTGTTTGAATGAACTTTTGAACTATATATAATATAAATAAATATTAACACCCTTTTGAACTGAATGAACTATATATAATATAAATAAATATTAATACCCTTGAACTGAACAACGTTTAACTGAATGAATTTTTAAACTATAATCCCAATGAAGGTATTATCACCCAATTGAACTGAATTCTTCCATAGGGAAGGGGAATACCCTCGAGTGTTGATGTCAAATCACGGAATCCAAATTTTACTGACTCGGACAGGAATATCAATTACGGAATGCTTTATATGTATACACTGATGGAACATTTTGAAGGCCTGGGCGAAGGTATAGCTAGGAAGTAGTGGTACACATCAAAATTAATGGATGGTAGTTTAGTCAATAGTACTGGTACAAGGCCGCAATGGAACAGGCCTGCCGTAGAAGCTAATGGTAGGACAGCTAGACCATAGCCAGTAGTGGCCTTGGAGCTTTGGCGACAAGATGGAAACGGAATCCCATTTGTGGAATCCCTTTTTTGGAATCCCATTTGTGGAATCCCTTTTCAGGAATCCCATTTTCTGAAATGAGGATGAGAGTCGTATTAAAAATCCCTCAATGAGGGATTTTTAATGGTCCTCATAACCTAAAAATTCAATGAGGCTATGAGGGATAATAAATGAGGACTCAGTGAGGGCTTTTACATAGCCCTCATGTCCTCATACGACAAAAAAGGGATTCCATAGCCACGGGTGTTTCCCAAAAATGGGATTCCATGGTATATGGCCATTGGATATAGAGGTGATGAAAATCGAATACAACTTCGTTGTAATAAGGGGAGATAACTCTGCATAGAGATTACGGGGGATGAAGCAATCTGATCGGATAGTTGTAATCTAGATAAATGAAACAACAAGAGTACACGGAATACGGTCAGAACTAACAAGAATAGACCAGAAATTGCTAAATATAGCAATAATAAGGTAAACTGTTCCAGTTGACAGGCTCTTCTATGTTTCTGGAGTATTCTCCAGAACAAAGGAACATGGCCAGGTAGAGGAAAACTATTGCATATATAGATAGAAGCAGAGCATTCTGAAAGAATTCGAAATAGTAAAAGTTGGGATAGATTTTGGTGATTTGGAGAGATTGTCGGGTTGTTTGTGGTAATTCTTAATACTCTTCTACAATCGAACACGACCTCCGAACATACCCCGTCTTATTGCAAAAAATTGGGTAACATAGCAATCACGTGCTACCATAGAAACCAAGATGGCGGCCTCCAGTATACAAAATGGACGACGGAAACACGTATCACACTAACACGCGCTGCACATGCGCACTCACACCACGTATCACTATGGAGATGACGTCACAAGATGGCCGCTCACGCGGGTTACCATGACAACACAACATGGTGCCACTACGTCACGTGACATGACGTCACTTCCGAGGTCCCCCACCGAGGTCCCCCAAATGTTCCCTCAAAACCACATTACATACTACTCCCCTGTTAGTGCTTGGTACTATTAACCAACCGATTGCTTTGTTTTATTATATGGCTGGTATATGTAGTACGTTATGGTAGACCTAGTGATTTTGTGTGGGTGGAGGTAATGCTTGGTAGTTTAGAACGGTAGTATAGCATAGGCTGTACATATCTCTGTAGGTCTCTTGCTGGCCCTTGGTGCTGCTGATCCACCAGGTGCTTCATATTATTGAGCGGTATTCTGGGGTGGGGTCGATGCCTGGTAATACAGAACGGCAGCAGAGTATGGTTGGTATATTCCCCTTTAGGTTCCATCCTAACCGTTGATAGTATTAACCTACCAAATGCTTTGTATCATCCTGTTACTGGTAAGGTGGTACGTAATAGCAGTAGTTCTGACCCTATTCCAAGTATTCTTGTTGTTTCATTTATCTAGATCCTTTATATAAATAATTATAACTAACCATTCAGATTGCTTGATTTCCCATAATCTGTATGCAGAGTTATCTCCATTGTGTATAATAAAAGCCTATATCCATTGGCTATATCCCCGGGCGCCCCAATTTTGGAACCCCTTTTTTGAAAAACATATGGCCTTCGGCACCCCTTTTTCTGAAATGAGGATAAGAGTCGCTCGAGGAGTCACTCGATCGAGCAATTGCTCGTTGGCTCATTTGCTCGATGGGATTCGAGTCATTCGAGCAATAGTTGCGAGTCACTCGACATAAGACGGAATCCCACTTATGGAATCCTTTTTGGAATCCCATTTGTGGAATCCCTTTTTCGAAAACGCCTGTGGCTATGGAATCCCTTTTTTCTGAAATGAGGGTAAGAGTCGTTCGAGGAGTCACTCGATTGAGCAATTGCTTTTCTCGATTTTACGATGAGGCTGTAAAACTGGCATCTCGACCCCCCCCCCCCCCCCCCCCCCCTGGACGCACTCCGGCTCTTTTCAGGACGCGCGCTGCTATTGCCTTGCCACTTTGGCGAATAACTGCCATGACGCAAGACGGAAAGTTCAACACAGGCTGGTGTCACAAGTGATCATTTGCTATAAGTACAAGACATGCGCAGAGTTCAACTGTAACGCGTTAAGTGAATATTTGTTTGAACCAGTGAACCTCGCCCCAGAGGTTAATCTCAATTTAGAATGCTTTTTGGGGTGGACAATCCCCAGACCAGTTGTACAACGGAGTGTTGTTGGGGTCCTTTGGGGGTAGATTTGACCTTTTATGTTTTCCTTCCCACCTCGATAGTTCGAAACTCGGAAGTTGCTTACGAAGTAGGGTGTTTATGTTTGGGGTGGTTGATGGGCTGGCGTGGGTCAGCCTCTGTCCATTTGTAGGACGGACATTAACAGAATACCTTTGGAGTTGATTTGATCGTTTATATTCGACCTATTATCTTCTGAATTATTCTACTCCGCCACGATAGTCCGCACCTCGGAAGTTACTTTCATACTAGGATGCATATTTTTGGATGGGCGACGGGCTGGGATTTGACCAGCCTCTGTATAGTACGGACATTGACTGGGGTCCTTTGGGATAGATTTGGCCCTTTACAATTGGATTTACCCTTCTCCACCACGATAGTTCATTACTCGGAATATTTGGGGGCGGCGCACATCTGTTCCTTTCTGGTGACCTAAACGGAGCATGAGCTAGTACTGGGTAACTTGCCCCGCTTAGAGGGATACTATTTTAATTAAAGAGTTTGGGAGAGAGAGGGGGGGGGAGAATGAGGAGGTGGAGAGCAAAGATGTTCATTTATTCATTTTTATTTTATTCATAAATTATTATTGTTGATATGGTTACAACCGTTGATGTGCTTTATTTGTTTAAATTACTTTATTTATTAGTCCACTATGCTATAATCCCATCCATTTGTGCTAAACATGACATAGATAAATAACCCAGGAGCGGAGTGGGCCAAGAAAAGTTACTGGAACATGAACCAAGGGGGTCCGGGTTTGTTTTGTTTTTCGAACTGAACCACCGCTGCTTCTTTGCATCTGAGCGATCAATGGCAAGAGGACATTTCGATGGATTTTTTTTTTATCATCTTCATCGCTTATTCGGCAAAACTCGTTGAGACACCACTTAAATACCGCCACGTGTTACCCTTCCCATCTGGTGATAACTCTAACCCCTTCATACTACAAAGGATAGCACTATAGTAATACTACACACGGGAAGAGGATAGATGAGGACAAGTTGTGTGTAATTCAAAAAGTTGATGAACGCTTGGACGTTAATGGTGTTTGAACGTCGGTAAACGTTAACAATTAAATTTACTGCAAAATCTTCTTATTTTTCTTCCACCAGACTTTTTGGTTACTTTTCCTTAACGCACACTCGTGAAATTTGGCACAATTATCGATCGCTTTCCAACATACAAATGTGTAGACCCACGTTTTGAATTTCCACCTTTATCCAAAACAATACCCGATTTTTCTTCATCCTTTAATGTCCACGCCTGTATCAAGCCTCCCTATCTCAACTTGGTCAGTAGGCACATAGAACACAGTGGAACTCAAGGGACGTTTTATCAATCTATTCTTTCACAACATCTTTATCTGAATATGTGGAATCGATCTGGGAAATTATCGGAAATAGCCGACCCTTTTCACACTAGCGTCACCAAAAATTAAATTTGGTTCAATTTTCATGAAATTGTACTATGTTGAAGAGCTCAAATAAATAAAAATACATGTATTTTTGGATATTTTTTTAATTAACGCCATTTTCAACGTTTTGACGTAATTTCAAGTTTTTCCCGAACCCACCTCACTTGTTGACATCCCCACCCCCCCCCCCACCCCCACCCCCAACTATATAACACAGCACTATAATAATATTATAAATCGACAGAGAAACGCTATGACATCATCGGCAATTAAAGAAGGGAACAATTCAATTTCACTGCATGAAGTCTAACCCTTTCCCCAACGTAACGGCCAAAACCGACCAGCGCTATTCTCAAAAATCTTCAATTAATTTTCATTATATTTTCACTTTTTGTCTCAAAAACATAGGTTATGACCCCTCTTTGGAACGAGCTCGTCGAGCTCGTTCCAATTAGGGGCCATAACCTATGTTTTTGAGACAAAAAAATGAAAAAATTAATTATTCAAGAATTTAGTTTGCAAGTGTCGTCTGCTTTTCATGTTAGGTAAAGGGTTAAATCAAGGGAACTTTTAGTACTCGTGGACCCGATTAAAGAGTTGAAAAAAAATTCTATGACTTCAATACCGACAGGTGTTACCACCTCCAATTTGGTGACAGCCCTACCCCCTAACTATATCACATAGCCCTAAATATCATAACAGTCGGTAATAGGAATGGCTGAGGGCAAGTTGTGAGCAGTTTCATCTAAATTCTCGGAAAACTGTTAACGCTTTGACGTTATTGGAGATCGATGTCGGATGTGACGTCATAGGGATCATAGGATCCTAATTTAAAATTTATCAGTTTTTTTCAAATTTTTGTATGTTGCACACCTCCATAAAATAAGAGATAGCTGTTTTTTTCCCCCATTTATCACAATTTTCAGCATTTCAAGAAAGCTTCAAAAGGCTTTTGTTACATTAACCTGAGAAAGGAAAATCCAGCTTGACAGGGGCTCATACGGTGATGGACGTGTTCCGTTGAATGACTTCTGGAAATTAGCTTGCGATTTCAACATAATGTAGTTCTGAGTGGGATTCGACGCCATTTTGTTCCTGAAAAATTGTGTGTACCATAAAATAATTGAAATCAGATATATCTGTTCTAATGTATTGGAACATCCACAAAAGCTCTACAGATCAGAGGATATTTTACAATAATATGTATTTATGTTCCATTGAATGTGTCAAAATATTAAAATAATTTGCGGAACTATACTCTGTGTCATCATAACACAACGATTGCAGTGAGTCTTCGCTTCTGATTGTAATGTTTTCACAATGTCGATCAAATTAAGTCTCAACTGACCGACATTTCTTGCTTTGGTTTACAGAAAATGAATGTTAGGCCAATAGGTATCGCGGAACTAAATATTGAAGTTAGAGTGAACCGCATTAAAATGTTGCACTTGGAAATGACGCAATCTCTAAAAATAAACAGCCTTGGGAAAATCCATTGTTTCAATGAAACATTCTATTGACATCTTGCGTTATTGTTGAATATTCCTGATAAAACAGAGGGTGATTTGATGACTTTTGGACCTAAAAAATACAATTTACTTTTTGTGTGTTTTTGTAGGGAATTCCCTGAAAAATATGTGCACGTGACGGTACTTCCCTTTGTGTCAGTTTTTCTCTCATATTTGTTGCATGACCCCCTGTTTTCAGATCAGAAAAAGTTGTCTGAAGGGCTATACTTGACAGAGATATTTGAATGCCAAAATTAAAGTGATGCGATCATATTTTTTCTACCTGAACGTTATAATGGTCGCCTATGGGAAAATATTTAGTTATGTGACACCTATAACAGTTAAAAATTCTGTTTCTGGAAATCTCCTGCGTGGTCCTTTTTTGGATGTCGCAAGCCCTCTTTTTATAACCAATGCAAACTAAAAACAGCAAAAATTAAACGGTTTATGTCTGATATTGTATCCAGGTTAATAAAATGATAAATGTGTCCCTTGGGTGCAACAAGGCTTTGCAATGCTTTAGACGAAATACACCACAACCATGCTATTATGAAGATTGTGAGGTGTAAAACATAAATCAAACCAGAAACATGAACTTTTGTTGCAAAAATAAAAAATAAAATAAAAAGTACGTGTAATTTTATGTAATTTTACCAAAAAAATGGCATGAGAAACAAAAGATCTACTTTGTAGGGCCTTAACCCTTTACCCAACGAATCGGCCGCATCCGCCCGAGTAATATTCAAATTCAGTAGTTGAAAAAAATATTTTTGAAAAAATTTTAACAAAACCATATCATGTGACCCCTCGTTGGAACGAGCTCGTTCAAACGAGGAGTCACATGATATTGTTAACTTTTTGAAAAATTAAAAAAAAATGTTATTTAAAATAATAAATTTTGGTATTGTCTGCGTTGGGTAAAGGGTTTTAATGGTATTTTTTAAGTTCAATCATCCGGAATATATCAGTTGGTCGAAAAACCGAATCATATTCCAGGCGAGTGAATCTAAACATAGGCAATGACCGATTTGAGGGCTAGGCTGGTTCCTGGCCATAACAGCGTTAACTTCTTAGAGAATTAGACTGGCGGTCCGAGAGCTTGCACATCCCCACACAGGTTCGCACATTGATTTTACAGAGGTCTATGGAATGCATTTAGGGACTATCAAACTTCCCATTATTGCTTACCACGAACTCCCACGACAGCAAGAATGTCTTTGTTTTTACCTCCCCTCACTATCATTAATTAACAATACACACTTGAGGGAGGGTATGCAGTTGAAGATATGCAACATCAAAATCATACAGCTCGGCAGCCATGGACTGGTCACTTCCCAGGTGTGGGCAATATTTCCACAAGCGTAATAATATTAGATTCCAAACACTAATTATAGGAATAATCACCAAACATTTACAACCCAGTGCTTCATTAATCAAAATTTTGCTCATGATTATTTTTATTACCAGAACGCATGCGTGGACATCACTGCCCACGCATGGATTACGACCAGTCCACGGCGACTGTACTGTATAATATACAGTGTAGATACACTATACAGATTGCAGTTGTTTGAAAGCTGAAAATTACGTTACCATAAGAAGACAGCCGTGAGTTTGACATAGGCGTCAGTTTTCAGAATTCTTACATAATATATTACTTTCGGTAATTTACAATAACAGGACAACTAATTTTAACGACACCTGTGATACACCCGCTTACATATGAGCATTCATTGAGTTTTTTATTGTAAATTGTTTTCAAAATAACATCGTGTTTAATAGTGATCGACCTGTAAAATTGTAACGTGCATTAAATAATCGCAACAGACAAACATCCCAACGGCCAGATGGCAGCAAATATCATACTTTGTAACCCCATCTGTTTGCCGAGCTCCTTTCAATGAGGTTTCAGAAGCTATGTTTCTGAGGTAAAAAGTGTCTGCTAATCGTGTTTCATTAACCCTTTACCCAAAGTAACGGCCAAAACCGGCCAGCACTATTCTCAAAAATCGCCAATTAATTTTCATTATTTTTTCATTTTTTGTCTCAAAAACATTGGTTATGACACCTCATTGGAACGAGCTCGTCTGCTTTTCATGTTAAGTAAAGGTTTAAGGGATACGGTTGTTTTATCAGAAAGGTCGTTCTAAAGAATCTTGAAACAGCTAAGAGCTGAAAGTATATTTTTTTAATTTTAGTGCCGCAAGGACCACAGAGAAACATATGGAGCACATTGCAGCGAGGTCAGATATTATCGTAATCTGGATGTTGATCCCATTTGGGCCACTTTGAACCAACGCTCAGTCGCAAGGTTTGGTGACATTGAAAAGAAGTCGGGTATGATACTATTATTACTGGGTTATTATCTTCTCTACAAGTACGGCCATCAAAAGTACATTGACACGATAAACATGGGGCCCGCACAATATGACTCAGTATGTTAAACGTGTCCCAGTGAACAAACATTAACATAAATCACTAAAACTTAATTTGTGCCTGAAAAGCTGTGTGTACTATAAAATAATTGAAATTAATTAAATCTGACTTATAATGTACAGTACAGTCGCCGTGGGCTGGTCTTAATCCACGCGTGAGCAGTGATGCCCACGCATGCGTTTACCAAGGAATATAAATCATCATTAGCAAAATTTTAATTAATGAAACACCGGGTTGTTCTATAATTCACTATCAGCAGGATGTCAATGGCTGGATGTGCTTTTTGGGGGATCTCATCGAGGGATCTCATGTCACGTCATAGTCAAGTGACCCAGTGGCGTCATGTTTGGTTGTCATGGTAACCCACGTAAGCAGCCGTATTGTGGCGTCATTATCATAGTCATACATGGTCTTAGTGCGCATGCGCAATACGTGCTGTTATGGTGATACGTGTTTCCTTCGGCCATTTTGTGTGATGGTGACCGTCATCTTGGTTTTTATGATGGCACGTGGTTACTATGCGATCCAAAACCCTCTAATAGGAAAAGGTATGTTCGGAGGGTCTGATCCTTTTTATAAGAGTAAAACTAAATACTACAAAACCCCGACATTTTTTCCAAATTACAAACAAACACCCAAAAACTACTGAAACGGATTTGGTGAAGGCCCGTCTGGGGTTTATAAGAGTAGCACATAGTTTTATAAGGCGCGTTCGATTGTAAATGAGTCCACCTAATAACCCATATAGACCCCACAATTCCCATAAACTTCCCCAAATCCTCGGTTTCTGCCTGTCAATCGGATTCATTGAGAATTCCCATATTAATAGGAGCACGTAGTGCTATAGAACCATAAATGCTTCTAATATAACTTTATTTAGTACGGATTCCCCGCCCTCCACCCCCCCCCCCCCCCCTTCCACCCACAAATCTTCTTTTTTCCAGTAATAGACGCATTCCTTTCTATTAAGGTAATGGCTCGGATTTTCCTCATGTTTCTGCCAATTCCCTAAATATGAAACTATTTTTTTTTTCTTAATTACTAGTTTTAGTAATATCCACAAATAACTCATTTTTAGAGTGGAACTATATTTAGTAGCTCCCTTAACTGGCGCATCTAATACTACAACTAATAAATTCTGTCCCTACTGCGATTACTACTACATTACCCCTACGATTGCAAGGTGATCAATCACGATTACACAAAGGGGGTGTGGGGTTGTGAGTACTAAGGCGTACTGCATGTTTTTGGTGCACTTGCCTTCATCTGCTGCTACTCGGCAAAGTTAGTAGTTTTGGGAATCTACCGGTTGCTCGCTGCTTCTAGTTGGTGTACAGTGGCTTTTTCCACTCGCAAAACTGTCCGACACGACGTGATCCTGGCTGTTGTAAGTGTTGTGACCCCCCCCCCCCCCCATTTAACCCTTTACCTAACCTGAAAAGCAGACGACACTTGCAAAAAAAATTCTTGAATAACTAATTTTTTTCATTTTTTGTCTCAAAAACATAGGTTATGAAACCCTCGTTGGAACGAGCTCGACGAGCTCGTTCCAACGAGGGGTCATAACCTATGTTTTTGAGACAAAAAATGAAAAAAATAATGAAAATTAATTGGCGATTTTTGAGAATAGCGCTGGCCGGTTTTGGCCGTTACGTTAGGTAAAGGGTTAAAAAAGCCGATGACTACTTCCTGCTCCTAAACGGCTATCATTGTCACGTCACATTACTATCGGCTGAACGTGAGAGTACGATTCTACATTTTATCACTACAAATTCAGTGTTTCCTTAGTACTGTTATCCTCACCGCTACTAGACCCTGTTACTATCGAAAGTGTCGTTAAATTCCATAATATAGACTAGACCAATGCTTGTTGTCCACTCCCCAAGTCTATTGGCACTTCTACAAACACCAAGGCCTTTTTATAGTAACAGTTCCCTCTTAGGCCAAAGGAGGGTGATAAATATGGTATAGAGAGTTCATGGGGGACGAGTTAGTCTCTTGTTGTATTGTAACACTTGAATAAGGTGGAAAAGAGAATAACACTTGAATAAGGTGGAAAAGAGAACAACTGATCCGTAAAAAACTCAGAAAAATGTCTTTGGGCTTAAAAATTAACTGTAATCTGAACACCATTCTGTTGAGTGCTATGGATGCCTGTGAATGCGTTCAAGGAGCTCTTTTATATAATTTATTGGGACCTAAAAAGGGGATTCGTTTTTTTTTTTGTTTTTGTTTTTGTTTTTTTTTTTTTGTTTTTTTGTTTTTTTTGTTCCTTTGGAAAGGATCTAATGTCGCTGCTCAAGCCTGCTGTTTCGAGATAATTTCGTCGGTTTGGCCACAATCCTCTCTCTATATTCCATGTTGACCCTGTCCTGCCGAACACTTCTGATCTCCCATCAACATCTCTCGGTGGTTCATATGAACACCATTTCGTCCCCTGCGTTCCAATATGTTCTATGTGCCAGTAGGCACATAGAACACATTGTAACTCAGGGGATGATTTTGTAAATCTTCTACTTCAGTTCCTCCTGCAGACAATCCTCAATTTAGAATACTGATAGCCCGCTGAAAGCTTCCAACGCTGTTTTATAAACTCTAGCGGACGTCAAAGAAAACATTTGTTTACAAACAGCCACCGAAGCGGAAATTTTTTTTCGGTTCCAGGTTATTGGGTTTCATCGTTGACACAAAATGTATTGGCATTTCGTTATTTTTTTTAATGTTTTCTAATAAATAATATATCAATATAATCGATAAAGATCATTCGTTTCATCAATGCTACTATTTTGTTACAAGCCATATTTGTACGTCAGTTACATGCAATTATTTTAGATGTTAAACGCATTGGAAATACTAATTATCACGTCAACAGCTCTCCGGCACTTCTTGTGTGCATCCAACTACATTTTCTTGTAATAATATGGACGAACAAATAGGGCTAAAACGGTTGGCTCATTTACACAATTGACTAACCGAGAGATATAACCGGATAATATCCGGTTAACCGTAGCCATTATTTCACCGAATCTGGGATCAAAACTATAGGAATTGGAAAGCAGTATTCTCAGAAACTATTCTGTAGTGTGTATACAAACGAACATTGTCGAGTACTCGGCAATGTTCGTTTTTCTGCGGTTACTCAGTACTCACGGAAATTGCCGATCATTAACGAAGTCTTGAACGCAAAAATCGATTATTTCTCAACATATACAGCGCTTCTTCGAGGTGTAATCTATCTCAAAGAAAAAGCGGCATATTTACTTCGTTTTAACCATGGAATGACAATCACTATCGATATTTCGGATAACCGGTTGATGTTTTTTTAATCGGTTAGGTAGGTAACCGGTTTTAAACCGGTTATCCGGTTAACCATTTCAGTACTATGAGCAATCATTATGAAAGATTTTAACATGCAATATTCACACACAATTCTAAAAGTCATTGTATACGTGAAACATTTCCAACGGAGGGGGGGGGGGGGGGAGGGTGGGGAGACAAACCTTCAACGTAATACTTGTATGCCAGATGCCGACTATGGTCATATAGTATCTATCATATAGTAGTTTCCTGTACGCAACACTTACTCTCAGCTATACAACAAATCCTACTGCAGTTCATAGTATCGTGTAGTACACTTTTATACGCCATACTAAGATAGAAATTATCTTATCGAACAAGATTTCCTCGACACGGGGCCTATGCATCCCAACAGGAGTCTCCCCCGCACCCAGGTATGATTACCTAACCTTGCGTGGTAATAAGAGTTTACCGTTTCAGGGACTCGCCCGTATGAGAATAGGAGGGCCGTCAATTCCCTCATGGTGATGGTTTATTTCTCTGGTCATATAATAGGGGTAACATTAAAGACGCCAGGAATCAACTTGAAATAAAAGGTTTGTTCAATTAAACGTGTATCATCCGGTTTCAACATGGGTAACCTAAAAATACCATGAATCAACATTTTAAAAAAAAAAGAACTGAAGAAAAATTACAAGAGTGTATCATGCGGTTCCAATAAGGGTATCCTAAAAGATACCATGAATCAACTTCTTTTTTAAATAAAAAAGTTTGAATGGAAGGCATTCGAAAATAAATTAAACGAACTGAAGAAAAATTTAAAAAGTGTATCATCTTGTTCCAATAGGAGTAACCTAAACTATACCATGAATCAACTTTTTAACAAGGAAGTATCCTCCACTTCAAATAATGGTATCCTAAAGTATACCAGGAACTTACAACATGATGATACTGATGATAAATTTAGAAAACTCTCTGCATTAGAGTAAATTTTTTTTTAGGCTTTTATATTAGATTACAATTTTTTTTTGGAGAAAAAAACAAAGTAAGAAGATTCATTTGTTTCAATCCCTTTAGGATTTTGTTTCAATAATTACGACGTTTTTAGGAAATGTCATATAGGACGTTTTGAGGAACTACCCCGAAAGACTTCGGCGACTCCCAGCAAGAATTCAGAGATCTACTACAGTCATCTGCATATGAACACAGAGCGCCAGTCCCCTACTAACGAAATCACAGACAAAAAGATACGAAGTGCGACAAGAGATCTTCAGAGAAGGTTTCTTGTAAAAGCTACTGAAGAGAGACTGCCTTTGGGACTTTTTTAGGAATTGCCATACAGGATTTTTCAAAGAAATTGACATATAGGACTTCGGAGAAACCCTTGTTGGATTTTGAGGAATTGGCATATAGGAATTTAGAGATTGCCATATACAGTACGTGGAGAGTGTATTATCACTAAATCACCCGCAGAGTGTAGATTCCACCCAAGTAATAATTGCAAATTTGTTGCAAGGCATAACAAGCACAAGCAAAGTTTCAGCCAATGGACCTCCGGGTTAAACCCGGAGGTGCATTGGCTGAAACATTGCTTGTGTTTTTTGTCGATATATACAAAATTTGAAAGTTATAGTCTGGGTGACAACCCCACTCCGCGGGTGATTTAGTTACAATCCACTCTCCACGTACTGTAGTCCTTTTTATGAGAGAAAGAGACTTCAGAGACTACCATATTGGACGTTAGAGACTGCCATAAGAGACTTTTGGGGACTTGCCATATTGGACGTTTTTTAGAGTAGCCCACCTAGAATTTCCTTACGGCTTTAGAAATTTTAGGTCAATCTAACATGACTTTTTCGAGGGTAGACCACCAAGAAACCATTACGGCTTTAGGAATTTTCGGTCAACCTGACAGATTCTTTAGGCTAAAGCTAACAATGGTTGGTTGGCTGTTTTCGGTAACATGTCACCCACCGATTTCTTCTTGAATGTATTCTTCATTTTTCTTGAAAAGTTTTCTTCAATCTTCTTTTACCGTATTAACCCCTTACCTAACATGAAAAACAGACGACACTTGCAAACAAACTTTTTGAACAACTAATTTTTTTCATTTTTGTCTCACAAACATAGGTTATGAACCCTCATTGGAACGAGCACGACGAACTCGTTCCAGAGAGGGGTCATATCCTATGTTTTTGAGACAAAAAATGACAAAAATAATGACAATTAATTGGCGATTTTTGTGAATAGCGCTGGCCTGTTTTGGTCGTTACGTTGGGTAAAGGGTTAAATATCTTATGGTTTGGTTGATCTGCCGTCTTGCTGCACATTCCGTTTTGGGAAAAGTAAGACAAGCCATCTCTTATTTGGTTATATCTGTACATATTGTTGTCTTTGATAACAAAATTTCTTCTTGTTTCAGTAGCAGGTTGTTGGGTTGTCCAGGTATTTGTCTTTGGTTAGGTCGTTGTGCCGTTTTCTTATTCCTTTGCTGCTGACTTTGTCCGTGGCTTCAAAACAATAGTAGGCTTTACTGCATAGACCAATGATGCCCCTACCACTCCACGCCACTTTAAATAATCCAGGTGTTTTCTTGTTGTAATCTTATCTTTCCTTGTAGCACGACTGTTAATTTCCATTCTCGGCAGTTGAACTTCGTCTCGATGAATTGACTCTGTTGTTGGTTGCAAGCTTCAGCTGCAACCCACTTATTTCATTTGCTTGTAGAACTCCGTTCTCTTCCCTTGACGGGGCGCATCTTCCCGTCTTTCAGCAGCCAGGGCAATGTAGGCAGAGTCTGTATCCATTTCGGCATATTTGTAGTTCTTCCGGTCCGCAAACTGATCGATAAAATCGTAGAACTCCAGCATTCTCAATTTGGCATATTGATAAACGAAGAAACCGATGTGCAAAGGTAAGTCGAGCTTGATGGATTTCTTGTTCTGTTCCATTTTATATAAATCTTCGGTTAGGGTGTTCAGCTTTCTGAATGACATGTCGTTGATGGCTCTGTATAGCGTATACTTCATCTTTACTGCAGTATTTGATCTTTCTAAACTTCTCTTTATTGGTTCCCGTCTTCCCATAACATCAATTGCCAAGGAGGTTCATGGTATTCCCTACTATTCGTTTATCTAGATCTTTATTGCCTTTTCTCGGTGCATGTGATACTAACTCACCAAATCTTCTAAAGAAGGCTTTCGGCTCTTATTCGATGATCTCGTAGATGTGTTCGATCTTGATTCCACGCTGAAGGTATCATTTCAGAAGCGGTGTGGCGAACAACATCTTGCTTCCGTTGAAACTACCAATCGCGGAACGTCGAGGTTGTGTAATGGTGTAGCGTAGCTTGTCGTGTGTTCACCAATATCATTGATGGAAATATTGACATTCTTAAAAAAATCGGTGTCATCTCTTCGATGTATGGCTTGAGCGGCTCGGTAACTCGGACATCACACAAAACCATTCCAAATAGTTGATTTTCTCGAATGGCCGTCAATGACTTCTTGTGTTCTCATGGGTCCGGTAATTCGTGTCTGGTAAACTTCTCCTGGAAGGTCTTGACTGTTGGATCGCTCTCCTTCATTTTTCGCCATTCCTCTAGCTCAGCAAGATCATATCCAAGAACACATATGTATTTGACCTTGTCGTCTGTGTTGTCTCAATACAGGTTTATCATCGGTTCCTTCAGTACAGCACAGGTTCGCCATCTCTGCCTCTGTTCATGTGACATGGGTGGTCATGCCAATAACATCCATTCAACTGGATTTCTATGTGTGATGAACGTTTTTGAAAACATCACGACATTACAACGTTTTTCATCGGGTTTGCATTGTCGGTGGAAATTAATTTGTGTTCGTTTCCCACAGGAGTTCGGGTTAAAGTTGGTAACTTTAGAAAAGTAATACAGACACAATATACCTTTCCATTGTTAATTCATAGGGTGGAAAAAATTTGATTGGTTGATTTACTTCGATCTGATTGGTCAGGCTAGAAAAACCTTGATCCTCATTACATTTATTAGATCTGTTACTAAAAATAATAGTTATGGGACTAGTTACGGACGATACTAAATATAGAGATTTATTAAAAACATATACTTCGGCTCTAAGTTAGGGGGTCAGTTAAGGCACTTACTAAAATTAGCACTTATAAAAAATATAGTTCCACCCTAAAAATTAGTTATTTGTGGAAATTACTAAAAATATTAATTTAGAAAAAAAAAATATAGTTCCATATTACGGGAATAGGCAGAAACATGGAGAAAATCCGAATCAATACTCTTATACAAAGGAAAGAGCCTATTATTGGACAAAAGAAGGATTCTGGAGGAATCCATACCAAAAAAGTGATATTAGAAGCTTTTATGGTCATATAGTACTACGTTTCTCAAAAAATCCGAATAATAGGTAGAAACCGTGGATTTGGGGAAGTTTAAGGACATTCCCGGGTCCATTTAGGTACTTAGATACACTCTTATACAATCGAACGCGCCTTATAGCACTATATGCTACTCTTATAAACCAAAGATGTGCCTTTCACAAGTCCAATTCGGTAGTTTTGGGTTGTTTGTGGTTATTTGGGTAAATTGTCGGGTTGTTCGTGGTAATTAGATTTACCCCCATTCAATAGAACACACCCTCCGAATTTATGCCCCTCCTATTAGAGGGTTTTGGGTCACATAGCAACCACGTGTCACCATAGGATGGCAGCCTCTTTCATGCAAAATGGATGACGGAAACACGTATCACCCGTACAACCCGTGCTGCGCATGCGCACAAAAAACACGCATCATTATGGTCATGACGACACAATATGGCCGCTCACACGGGTTATCATGACAACCAAACATGGCGCCATTGGTTTACGTGACTATGACGTCACATGAGATCCCCCGGTGAGATCCCCCAAAAGGCACGCCCAGTCCCTGGCATACTACTACTATCCACTTTCGAATGCATGCCTACGTTCATATCCCTAATAGTTACACACGTTACGAACGGTTCAATTTACCACCCAAATTCCATCGGTGCCTACATGCAAAGACTTGATCGCCCACTCAGAAGATTTAGTTATTAAAATGTGCAATAAACGGTCCAGAGTTTGCACACTCAACTACGAGGAGTTAGAACAAAAAGTAAACAAATGACACTCAAACGCAATCGGAAGGGAAAGATGCCAAATAAAACAGAACCTATTGCTGATAAAGAAAATGGCATTTTGTGGTAGAAAGGTCAATTTGGGTGCTCTATTTCACAGAGTATAAAAACCGTACAATCAGACCGGGAAATAAAGGGGTTATATCGTAACACGTTGGCAGTATCCGCAATATAGCATGGTGGTAACCCACAGGAAAAAGGATTCCGTCTACAACAATATACAAATATCAACAACTAACACGCAATCTCACCGAAGCGAGATCGCACGTTAGTTTTTGCTATTTCTTTTGGTGCAAATTCTCTTAAGATGGAAACCACATGCTATTCTATTCATATGGGGATGTAATAAGCAATCTTTGAGTTTAGATAGGTCCGACAGATTGTCAAGTCTTTCTGGTAAACATGTGAGATCAGAAAGAAAGTCATGTTGTATTACTTTGTCGTAACTTGTAGTTCGTTCGCGCATTTTACTAATGACGTCGCCCACTCGTAACCTAAAGGTCGTTCGCTGGTTATTTCCAGGCCTGTATTGCGTTTTTTTCATTTTACAGTACACTTTAGGTTAACTAAGATAATAATTTAAGAGGTCCATCTGAACATTACGAATGATATGTGGTGTGGGGATGTGTCACTGTGTTGTGAATCAGAGGGTAGTGAATATTTAGACAAAACGAAAGAAAAATAGAAGATATCAAGTGTTTTGGGGTGATACCGAAAATTATCTCATGAGTGACCGAGACAAATGTAGATTTTCTTTTTATTGTACGCCTTATAAAAAAATCTAGAATCTGATAATTCCACTCGTTCCAATCTTGAATTGAAAGTAAACAGAGCATTGAATAATTGAAACAAAGAAGTTAAATGATTGATGCTTGGAACAGATAGCGTCTTTCAATCTAATGCAGCTGGCGGATTTCTAGTCCAAACGTGGCCTGAAAGTCCGTAATATAAGTTTTTGGTTTGGTACGTCCTTTGAAAGGACGTACCAAACCAAAAACTTATATTACGGACTATCAGGCCGTGTCTGGACTAGCGGGTTTCATGCATCAATTCAAGGTCAATACGTGTTGAATTATTGCTGG
This sequence comes from Pictodentalium vernedei, assembly GCA_031216915.1. NCBI lineage: Eukaryota > Metazoa > Mollusca > Scaphopoda > Dentaliida > Dentaliidae > Pictodentalium > Pictodentalium vernedei. The sequence continues at coordinate 476,772,854 of CM062293.1, forward strand.
AAATGATCGGTATCCACTCCAAACACTAGACTTATTTTTCATTATACGTTTTTAAAACAAATTGATCAATTCCAGTGATAATTTGATTCGTATTCACCTTGAAGTGATGCTTTGAAAGCCGTCATTTTGATTGATACCGTGAAAGTGAAAATTTCTGTATCTTCACACTGGGGGATACAATTTCTGTCTTTCCGCAATTTCTTCGATAATCTATCGTTTAGCGTTTAATAAACATAAACACGAAGAGGAACAAATCTAACAGCAGAGGTGTTCCTGTTCTGGAGGCAAATGCAGATAATACTAAAAAGTGTTTTTTTCAATTTATATATTGTCTGCACAAAATGTCTTGTATGCAACCGTGGAAATGACAAGCCATTTTACATTGCCTCTCACACGGGAAATGATACACATAACCTGGCCAGACATAGTGATATATAGGTGAAGACAAATAGAGCTGGGAATTTGTGCGGCTACTCTCCAAAGGTATTTCCCTTCGTAAACAGCCCAAATATTGAATGGTGCAGGGAGCGTTGGTGAGTGGAAGGAGCATAACCGCTTGCAAACTGATTGTGGTTTTAACCTCTGATCGCTTCAAAATCTCCAGTCTGCGGCATCCTTCAAAATTATAGCAATGCGTGCGTGCGTGCGTGCCTGCGTGCTGCGTGCGTGCGTGCGTGCGTGTAGGAAGGGAGGTAGGTGGTGTTTAACCTATGTTGTAAGAGACTGAACAATATTACTTTGGTTCTCATGAAGGTTTCGCTTGCAATGAAGACAATGGCGTAGGAATTCGTTATACCATAGGGGCAGGGTTAGCCCAGAATAAAGAAAAAACTACACGTTCCCACAAGCAACCTTATGTGTGGGGATTGTGGTGTGTGAGAATGGGATGGAGAGGTGTGTGTGTCAGTAATGCTTGGTGGGTTAAGTGGTGTACAGGATGTTTTCTTTAGAAAGTTTCTGTCTCAGCAACACAAACCATAACAAAACAATTGCTACAAAAGTTTGTACACGTTATGTCAACTATTGACGTGGGTATTCAGGCTATTTGGGAGGGGAAGTGTGCCGCCAGCTGGAAAGTCATCGTAACAGTCAACAATTTTCTGCTATTAAAAAAATAATTAACCCAGACACAAATCCATTTTGGAAAGCATTGAGTAGTTTTGGGAAAGTGTTGGGTAGAATTGGAAAAGTATTGGGTATTATTGGAAAAGTATTGGGTGGTAATCGAAACGCAATGGGTATTATTGGGAAAAGTATTGGGTAGCATTGGGAAAGTATTGAGTAGTATTGGGTTGTATTGTCCAATTTATCAATATGTAATTGTCTGAGAAACTTCGTATTAACTGATTAAACGGATGCTGGAAAATCATAAAATGTAAAGAAATGGCACCACAAAGTAGATCTTCTGTTTCTCCGGCCATGTTTTGTAAAATTGCATGTGGGCAGGCGGTTTTTTATTTTATTTTTTATCTTCGTAATTATTTCTTTGCCGTCAAAAGTTCATGTTCTTGGTTTGTGTATGTTTTAGGCCTCATAATCTATATATATGGGTGGTGGTGTATTTCGTCCCTTAACTGCAAGAAGACTTTGCAATGCTACATCATTGCAAAGCCTTGTTACACTCAATGGACAATTTTATCAATTTTATTAACTTGGGTAAAGTATCAGACATGAACCATTTAGTTTTTATTTTGTTAAGTTTGCATTGGTCAGAAAAAGAGACCATGTGGCAGCCAAAATGACCACGTGGGAAGGACTGGGAAACAGTTTTTTAAAAACTTTTTAGGCTTATTCAGGGAAAAATACAATTCCTTATATACTTGTAGGTGTTTCATTTTACAATGAAAAGGGATATTTGACAGTCGGAACGCAAGGAACAACGTGGATCGAACTGACAAATGAATGCGCCTCCACGCGCGGAGTGGAAGTGGAGCTCCTGAGAACTACAGATGATTTTGACAAAACGGTTCCATTTCAGCGATTTGGCGACCAAGATGTAGCTATTCTTGAACGCACAGGTGCGGGTGTTCTAAATCCCAGAAAACTGCTGGCAGCTCAAATTGTATTGGCTTTGAACAACGGCTGTGACATTGTCAGGGACATTGTTGAGTGTATTGAAGAGACAGAAGATGAAAGCGGAACACCCTTATTCAAGCTTACAACTCAACGGGGGTGTTTGTATACCGCTGGGCGTGTATTGTTGGCCACCGGGATCTGTACGTTTTACCGTAATCTTTTGAGTAAGGATATACAGTTGGACTTTCTCCAAGCTCTCGTGACTATTGTTGACTGCGAAATAAGTGATGATAGTGCTACTAAACTCAGGTAAGTTACCCATTTGTATAATTTGTAAAATTAAAGTTGATTATTTATTTATTTATTTATTTATTTATTTATTTATTTATTTATTTATTTATTTATTTATTTATTTATTTAAGATCAATTTCAGGATCTTGGCTATGATGAACGCAAAATGCGTCAGAGAATCGAGTGTGGTATCGGAATGTGTAGTTCTGCAGTTGAGGGCCTGTTCCCATTGAAAGATGTAGAGTACCGTCTATCTTTGAAATAGTGCCCTTTTCTTGCATTACCTGACACGAAAAGCAGACGACACTTGCAAACAAAATTATTGAATAACTAATTTTTTCAGTGTTTGCCTCAAAAACAAAGGTTATGATCGCTCATTGGAACGAGCTCGATGAGCTCGTTCCAAAGAGGGGTCATAATATATGTTTTTGAGACAAAAAATGAAAACATAATGACAAATAATTGGCGATTTTTGTGAATATTACTGGTCCGTTTTGGCCGTTACGTTGGGTAAAGGGTTAAGATGTTTTATATTGTTAGTCTTTACAACTACAGATAACACAGTTTCAGTGGTGGCGGAACTAAAATCGTGTAAAACGAAAGTGTGTGGGAAAGCTAATCCAACCAGATCACTAGACATCATCTCAAATGTTTAACAAAATTAGCCTGGTTCTTATCTAAAATACAAATTACATTAGATCTATGTTTTATTTCAAGTTTAAAAATATATTTAAAGACATATTTTAAGAAATAATATATTAATGAAATAAAAATCAGCCTTCTGCGCTTTTATGTTTCAATGTAAAAAGAAAGCCACCTTTAGGCCCCACAGAGTATTTTTATGGGCATTTTTTGTAAAATTGCATGTTGGCGGGCGGTTTTTTATTTTATTTTTTTATTTTTGTATTCATTTCTTTGCCACCAAAAGTTCATTTTCTTGGTTTGTTTTATTTTTATTTCTCATAATCTACAGAATAACATGGGTGATGCTGTATTTCGTCCCTTGAGTGCATGGAGGCTTTGCAATGCTACAACATTGCAAAGCCTTGTTGCACTCAAGAGACACATTTATCATTTTATTAACTTGGGTAAAATATCAGACATAAATCATTTAAGTTTTATTTTTCTTTAAGTTTGCATAGGTTATAAAAAGAGGGCATATGGCAGCCAAAGAACCACGCAGGAGGGCCTGAAAAACACATTTTTAACTTTTTAGGACTTACCTAACGTATCGGGAGCACAACCAGCACTCGTCACAAAAATACTCATTCAGATGTTTTTATTGTTTTCAGTTTTTGACTCAAAAACATAATCTAGCCCTTCAGTGGTACGAGCTTGTTGAGGTTTGTTCCAATGAGGTATCATAAACTATATTTTTGAGGCAAAAATGAAAAATTATTTATTCTCGAATTTTTATTGCAAGCCTCGTTCGCTATTTGGGTTGGGTTATTCTCGTTCAGTCGGCATTGACCAGTTTTCTAATGTGGGACATATTGTTGTAGTTTGTGTCTGACTAATTAATAATCAGTTTCCACCTTCACCGTAATTGCAGGAAAATGTTTTTTAGTATATGACGCTCAATATCCGGGCGACTCAATTATAGCCCCGAAGTTCTAATCAGTAACATAAATGGATTGCCTGCTGACCAGTTCAATAAAAATTAGTTTAAGATTGCTTATCGTTATACGTTTCAAAAGTATTATATTGAAACTATTTATTATTATTATTATTATTATTATTATTATTATTATTATTATTATTATTACTCTGGCCTTGCATTTTGTAACAAGGTTGGAGCCTACCAAAATGCTTTGTTGAAGGGATTAAAAGCAAATGGAAAGAAAGAAACAAGAAAAGAAAGAAACGGAAAGAGAAAAACATTTTTGCGTTGGGCAAAAAGTCCTCAGTGGTTATGGATAAGACATCCAACATGTACCAACAAACAGTTAGACCAAATTTCAGAGCAGCCGTCAGACTATTTTGCAAGCTACTAGCACCCCCCCCCCCCCCCCGCCCCCAGAAAAAATGCCAACTTTGATTTTTTAAAACAGATGTTTTGCAGAAAAAATAAAAAGCACAAAACTTGAAACTGTTAAATTTAATTTAACCCTTTACCTAACATGAAAAGCAGACGACACTTGCAAAAATAATTCTTGAATAACTAATTTTTTTCATTTTTTGTCTCAAAAACATAGGTTATGACCCCTCGTTGGAACGAGCTCGACGAGCTCGTTCCAACGAGGGGTCATAACCTATGTTTTTGAGACAAAAAATGAAAAAAATAATGAAAATGAATTGGCGATTTTTGAGAATAGCGCTGGCCGGTTTTGGCCGTTACGTTAGGTAAAGGGTTAAATTGCAAGAATAAGTAATAATCAATCTTTGATTATCTTTTGCAAATACAAAAGAAAATGTTCTGGCACATAAATCATTTTGAACTGAAGGGCACTCGGTACAATGCACACATCCGCCATTGGCAACATAACATTAAAACCTTTCACTTCACGCACATTTAAGTATATATACCATTTAGGGATACTTGGCGTAACCCATCCGTTACCACAATATTTTGCTTACAGTCAGACAGAGAAACCAAACAAATAACAGAGCTAAAGTAGTCTCAAATAACTTTGAATTTCAGGCACATCAAAATCTCACCTTGCGAGTTTGCGTGCCTTTTCTTTTGGAAGTTTTATCACTAATGAAATGACCGACAAAAATAATATTTCTTTTAACTGTTTATTGATTTGCAGCCCATTCATAAAACATGGCGACTTTCTAATTCAGGAAGCTTAACTACCGTCATGACCGAAACAAAGATTACAGAAGTAACACCCCACATTGAGTACCAACTTCCATTTTAGGGGCACATTATTAATTTTCACATCAATCATTGTCTCCTTTACATAATTGTCAGTTCTGTTAGAAGTAGTGTGTTTGATGAAACAAATGTCTTCTGCGTCTTTATCATCACATTCAGACGAAGGTGGGGTCTGTTCTTTATGGCCGAATTTCAGCACGTTTCTTGGGGAAATTCTTTTTCCTTGAAGCTCGCACTTTTGGTTGTAGCAGTAGCCGCATTACAACCGCATGTGGTGTGTCCAATAACGGAGCGGTTAAGACGTGGTTTATCCTTGAACAAAACACTTATCGGAGCTGTGATTTGATCGCCCACATTGAGTGCAACACAAGCGTTTATTGTGAAATCGTTCGAATCGATCTCAACTAGGACTGTCACGATTAATCGATTAGTCGATTGTTGATCGGTCACAGCGAAATCGATTAGTATTTTTCGTTGTCGAATAATCGGTAAATTTTATCCCGCTTTAGACGTTTAATAATTAAAAGAAAATTTTATGAAAAAACTATTGTTTCTAAAGGTAAAGAGTTAAGAGCATCGATGTTAAACCCCAAGAAGCCGTTGGAAGCATTTGTCTGTCGGGTGCATTCATCAAAGCTTTGATGTTCTGAACTTTTGAACCGTCAGTGTAATAATCAAGACCGGTCGGCAGTTGCGAAGTTCGCAACTGCCGACCGGTCTTGATTATTACACTGGCGGTTCAAAAGTTCAGAACATCAAAGCTTTGAATGTACCTAAAAGAGGATCGTCTTCATTTTTTTACCGGAGGTAGGTCCACTGACTTGAACCTCATTTTTTATCGACGTCAGAGAGAGGGAGAGGGGTCATCTAGGTACGATTAATCGATTATGATCGATTATTTGCGACGATTAATCGATTCCTAAATTAAAAAATCGTGACAGCCCTAATCTCAACGTTCAACTTTGTTTCGGCACAGGATCAGAGTTTATTTGTTTTACTCTGTCTCAGAAGTTTCCATACTGATCGCTTTATCAATGGAGTTTTGAAGTGCCAATTCTTTCTCAGCATGTAGGTGTCGTCTTTTTGATACTGATTTCATTTCACAAACAAGGCGATCGCGCAAAGCTTCATTTCGAAAATCCTTCAATTCGAAGTGTTCAGACATTTTGTTTCAAACTAGCGAGGTATTCATTTATGCTTTTGTTGTAATTCTGGTCCCGATTATGAAACTTGTAACGCTCCGTTATCACCACCGGTTTCGGTGACAAGTGATTGTTCATCAATTCTACCAGTTCCGAAAAGGTTTTTTGACTTGGCGTATCTGGAAAAACACGACTCTTAACGAGGGAATACGTCTCCTGACCACTTGCTGTGAGAAGTGAACCTTTCATTTTAGCTTCAACGGGAATATCATTTGCCATAAATATTGTTCGATGAGCTCGATATGCTCGGGCCAGTCTCCCTCAGAGATCAAGAATTCAGACAATTTCCCACGGAGGTGGCGGACGCTCGATACAAGTGGAGGGATACAAATTGTCAAGGCTACCGTTGTTTAGGAAAAGTTACAATCGTATATCTAACAATCATATACATTTTGGCTTGAAAACCGCGAGAAACCATACGTATCACGTAATGTGTTCCGATTCCGTATCATATAGACGTCTCATTCTGATTCCGTATCATATAGACGACTCATTCTGATTCCGTATCATATGGATGACTCGTTTCCGGGAACGCAACGGGCTATCATAACAGGTGCATGAATACATTCTATGTGCGTTCCATTGATCGACTCAGCTGATCGCTTACAAAATAAAACAGAATAATTCCTTACAATTAGCGACAGAACTATTACTAGCATGCCGAGTGATTAGCATCAGATACTCGGTGGTGACCAGAATGGGATCACAACTCGCCAGCAATGCCAGCTCGTTGAGATCCCATTCTGGACACCACCTCGAATCTGATACAAATCACAGGACATGCACATTATCATGATAATGTGCATATATCGGTAAATGCACCGTGACACACTATTGTGTCTCGTTTAGATGAGTACGCCGCGATGTGGTCACTGTCTTGTCCATTTCTTCCAGGACCGGATTACGATTTTGTAGGCCCTTGGGCTTCAGAAACTGTGAGGCGCCCAGTGATAATTAACAAAAGCACGCAAATCGAATTTCTGATTCTTCAAATCAGTTTACTCAACTTCTACAACATAATGTCAACAGCAGGCACCGCATAGATGGGTGCAAGTGTAACACAACAAAATGAAAATCCTATAAAAAGGAAGGTAGGCATTTGCAGATATATAGGCTTGACAGGTCCATACAACGATACACTACTATAAGACTTTGACTTGGTATGAAGATAATAAAGTGCATAATTCCACAAAATGTATAGGATAACGTATATTCAAATTACACCACAGAAGAAGAAAAGAAGTTTAGATGGAATGAGCGATTTCTTGTAAGTCTCTAAACGAGTATGAGATCGTCTCATTGTAATCAGGATTGTCAGTGTGCCAATGAGTTGAAATAATGAGTAAAAAAACATTCATGTATATTATACAGTATATTAATTGAGCCCTTTTTAAAAAGAAAATTCAGCATACTTACACCTTCACTCTGCATTTACAAATGAAGTAACTTTTCACAGTAAATAAATTTAACTTAATCCCTGGAGGCCCTCAGCTGGCGGACATCCATGGGCTGCAGCCCCTAAAGCCCATGCCTTAATCCGGCACTGACTCCTTCTATTTCAATCAAATTCCAACCCCAAGGCTGGCCTTCGGGTTGAAAGATGGGCGAAGAAGAAAAAACGGACTTAAGCGACTGAAGGTGGGATTCATTGGCCAAATGTTGTTTGAATTTGGACATAATATATTACAGGAATGCTTGCATATTGGTAGGTTTTCATGCGCCCATTTTAACTAATTTAGTACTGAAAAGGTTAACCGGATAACCGGTTTGAAACCGGTTACATACCTAACCGATTAAAAAAAACGTCAACCGGTTATCCGAAAATATTGATAGTGACCGTCATTCCACGGTTAAAACGTAGTAAATCTGCCGCTTCTCCTTTGGGATAGATTACACTACACCTCGAAGCAGTGCTGTATATATTGAGAAATAACCGACTTTGGCGTTCAAGACTTCGTTAATGATCGGAAATTTCCGTAAGTACTGAGTAATCGCAGAAACTATTCCTTAGTATGTATACAAACGAACGTTGTCGAGTAATCGACAACGTTCGTTTGTATACACACTACGGAATAGTTTCTGAGAATACTGCTTTCCAATTCCTATAGTTGTGATCCCAGATTCGGTTAAATAATGGCTACGGTTAAACGGATATTATCTGGTTATAGCTCTCGGTTAGTCGGTTGTGAAAATGAGCCAACCATTTCAGCCCTAAACTAGTCTAATTGTATAACAACGAAACAAGTCTGTGGAAAAAAGTGGAGGGGCACGTGTCCCCTGTGTCCTTATGGTTCCGCCGCCTCTGATTTCCCTACAGACATGATCTGACTTTCACAACTGGAATGTTGAACGATAGTCCCTTTGAACTATTTAGAGTGATATTCGCTCTGGTTGTCATGATACGGAACCACTCATGGGGACAGTTTTTTTTTATCTCGTCGTCAATAGGGATGACTGACAAAATAATATTTCTTTTAACTGTTTATTGATTTTCAGTGCATTCATAAAACATGGCGACTTCCTAGTTTAGGAAGCCTAACTCTTGCCAAAACTGAAACAAAAATTACAGAAGTAGCACTCCGCGTTAAGTACATTACAACCAGGTCACTCAGATCAGGTGCTGGTGCCTGTGCATGTTCAGTTGATATAGTTGCCAAGCCAGCTAGTCTATTTTCGAGCAATGTAGAGCCTATGTGATTCTTTCTTATAAGTTTGGGCTTTCAGAACCTACGTTCAGCAATTTCCACTGATACTGGAAGTGTGAGAAGGATCCTTAGAGCGACCGAAACATTAATTGCATTATCCAGGAGATTTTGTTGTCGTATGAAGAGAAGTACTTCTTATGGCGGCACAGACTTTGGAAGTCTTCGAGCTATTGCAACCAGTTAGGAAAACACAGCTCTTCGGCACCAATATCTTCGTTTCCATTATGCATAAATGATTTTTCAAAATTCGTGCAGTTCTTGAGGACATCTTCAGTTTTGTTATACTGTATATATCATACAGGAAGCCAAATAGGGGATTATATTGTAGCTGCTATTAGAATCTCTCTTCAACAGATTGCATGGCCATGTCTAAAATAGCATAGTAGATGCCTCCTTTGCATTTCTGCTTTGGATCGTGTGGTGCCTCTTCTTGGGCCTTACACTCAAACTGCCGTTTCTTTCTCCTGTTCCTAACTTGTTCTGTTTCAAAGTGGTAAGAGAAGTCACCCATTCGAGTAATTGCTCGATAGTTTACTTACTCGATAAGATTCGAGTCATTCGAGCAAGCATTCGAGTCGTTTGTGCAATGTCTGTTCTAGTACTGAATGGTTAACCGGATAATCGGTTTGAAACTAGTTACCTACCTAACCGATTACAAAAACGCCAACCGGTTATCCGAAATATCGATAGTGATCGTTATTCCACGGCTAAAACGTAGCAAATATGCCGCTTCTTCTTTGACATAGATTACACCTCGAAACAGCGCTGTATATACTGAGAAATAATCGACTTTGGCGTTCAAGACTTCGTTAGTGATCGGCAGTTTCCGTGAGTACTGGGTAACCGACAACGTTCGTTTGTATACACACTACGGAATAGTTTCTGAGAATACTGCTTTCCAATTCCTATAGTTTTTATTCCAGATTCTGTGAAATAATGGCTACGGTTAACCGGATATTATCCGGTAATAGCTCTCGGTTAGTCGGTTGTGTAAATGAGCCAACCGTTTCAGCCCTTGTCTGTCCCAGTCAGGCAGACTGTGTACGACTCTTAACAGTAGTGAAAGACAAGGTATTGAGAGGCATAATGCCACAATTCAATAGCAATGGCACATATTTTGCAAAGATGGTAGAACACTCTAGTAATGGTGAAGACAACATATACCAATAGGATAGATAGTGGTAAAAGCCGATGGTATTTACGAGCTGTATATGGGGTTGGAATCCTACTTATGGAATCCCACTAATGGATTCCTACTTATGGAATCCCTTTTAGGGAATCCCTTTTAGGGAATCCCTACAAAATCTCTTTTTGTGAAACGTCTGAGGTTGTAGACTCTCCTTTCTCGACATGAGCATAAGAGTTTTTAGATAAGTTACTCATTTGAGTAATTACTCGATAGCTTGTTTGCTGGATAAGATTCGAGTCGTTCGAGCAAAGATCCAAGTCGTTCGAGCAATGCCTGTTCCAGTCACTACTCGATAGCGTATAAGCTGGATAAGATCCGAGTCATTCAAGCAATACCTGTTGCTGCTCGATTGGCTTTCGAGTTTAACCCTTTATCCAATGTAACGGCCAAAACCGGCCAGCGCTATTCTCAAAAATCGCTAATTAATTTTCATTCTTTTTTCAGGATTCTTGAATAACTAATATTTTTTCATTTTTGTCTGAAAAACATGGGTTATGACCCCTCGTTGGAACGGGGTCATAATCTATGCTTTTGAGACAAAAAAAATGAAAAATATTAGTTATTCAAGAACTTTCTGTGCAACTGTCGTCTGTTTTTCATGTTAGGTAAAGGGTTAAGAATCATATAGGACTTCGCTATACACAAGGGAGGTACTTATATATAGGTAGATACAGATTATGGAAAATGAAGCAGCCTGATCGCTGGAAGATAAAGGGTGGCACCAGAGACCTAGTTAAGCTGCTAGGGTAGTCAGAATAGCGTATGTAATAGTAGGTAGTGACAGACTAGGTTTGGAATGTAAAACTGTTCCACGCTTATTATTTGGACGAGATGTGAGCATGTCACGCGATTCGAAAACAGAACGATTTGTGATTTTCATGCAACTTGACCTTTGACATGACCCAATTTGCCGACTTCGATACATTCACTCTTCACAATGTTTTATTCAAATATACAACGTTTTGCAGTCCAATTTACTACGTGCAATGAATTATTAAGTTTAAGATATCTACAATTTAATATTTAAAATAAAATTTAACGATTGTTAATAATAATTTGACTGAAAAAGCATGGTAAATTCAATCAACTTTTACAATGTGTCTAACTGTCAAAATACCATTCACGAGCAGCTGGAAGTACTGCCCATTGGCGCAAACCCATGTGTTTGCGATAGAAAGTATCGAGTTTTTTTTTCTTTTTAAGAACCATAGTCGATAAGAGCATGGCATAACTAAAACCAATAGGTACTAGGGCTGGTAATCAGATTTAAACCACTGGCAGAATAAGGATTTTAACCACACGGCAGGGCCGAGTGGTTAAAACCCTTATCCTACTCGTGGTTTAAATTTGATTCCAGGTCCTAGTACATATTTATTCTATATTTAATGGCGAATAATACGTTTCAGCAAATATCCGAAGTTATACGATCGAATAATCCTGTAAGTATTCTATAAAAATGAACGGTTAATTTCAGCCACTATCATAAAAAAATCAGGAGATATGCATACCAGTCCGGGTCACTCATTTGATATTCGACACACACAAAAAATAATTCCAGTTTGAGAAGAGTGTAGATTATCACTGAAACACCCTAACGGGCTGTTTTCACTCAGTGACAAGCACATGGGTCTTTGTTAGAAAGAATATAGGTAACCCCATCAGATTTTCTGCAAACTGACTGGTGGAATATATCCTTAACTTGTAATTTAAAATTTGCTTGTTCTTCTTGATTTTTTTCCAAACGCTGTGAAGAGATATTATATTTTCAATTTGTACAGCAGTGGCAATGCAGTGAAAATTTAAATTTGTTTGGGAGACCCACATTTTCAAGCTCTCAGTCCAGCAGTCTACAGTACAGCCGTCGTGGCCTGTTCACTTTATACGCGTGAGCAATATTTCCACGGACGCAATAATATCAGATTCCAAACACTGATTACAGGAATTATCAAAAAGTTAATTAACGAAGCACCGGGTGCAACCCGGTGATTCATTAATTAAAATTTTGGTGATGATGATTTTATCAGCCAGTAAACGCATGCCTGGACACCATTGCCCACGCGTTGATTACGACCAGTCCACGGCGACGGTTCAGACCTCCCAAAATGTAGACTCCCATAACGTAAATCAATTAGCTTAATTGGTTATATAACACATGCTACTCATCCCAATTTCACAAATAAGTGGTACAGTTAACCCTTTTCCTAACGTGAAAAGCAGACGACACTTGCAAAAAAAAATTCTTGAATAACTAATTTTTTTTCATTTTTTGTGTCAAAAACATAGGTTATGACCCCACGTTGGAACGAGCTCGACGAGCTCGTTCCAACGAGGGGTCATAACCTATGTTTTTGAGACAAAAAATGAAAATATTTTGAAAATTAATTGGCGATTTTTGAGAATAGCGCTGGCCGGTTTTGGCCGTTACGTTGGGTAAAGGGTTAAATTGAATCAAAAGAAAAGGAACAAATCTATAACTACTATTTATTATACATACATATTCACATACAAACTTAATACAACACTAATGAAACTTGATAAACTGAAAGATAAAAATAATACAAATAAAATAAATAAATAATAATAAATAAAATTTAAAAAATAAATATCTTCTTTTTTATAATATAGAAATATCAATACTAATCCACTTCTGCACATCTGAGTATTCCCTATAATGCACTGCTAGTCCTCGGTCTTGGGTTTTCCTCCATATTGCCTGTGTGTAGTGGAAGAAGCAGCCCTTAAGTTCTGCGTCTGGAAACTCTTCGCCAAGGGCTTGTATTGCCGCAATCTCAAAGTCAGTCTGGACGCCTGTTGCGTTCAGTTTTTCTATCACACAGTGTTTCAGTCTGCTGAAGAATCTTCTGTAGGTGGCCTTCTGTCGGTCTTGGAGAAATTATAACAACGTGTTTTCACAGGGAGATCATTCATGAAAGGATATCACATGCAAACAAACAGGTCCATCTTTGTTTTATCACAGCACTGCTCATTAACAGTGATTAACAGGGATCCAGTCGAAATTATTCAACAATTTACAGAGCAGAAATCTCCTTTTAGTCACCCATTTTTGAATCCTTAATCAACTTCCAGTTAGTCTCCAATTTAAAAAACAGGAGTGAGCAGCATGTGTTATTTTACGAATTAAGCTATATGGTCTACGTTATGGGAGTCTACATTTTGGGAGGTCTGCATTATGGGAGTACACCACGGCGACTGTACCGTACCTCTGTAAGGAATTCGACGTTGTTATGGGCTGTTTGTTTACCAATGGATTTTGCGCGCAGACTACCACCACTGAGGTAAAGTTATTTTCCTTTACTCACGTAGATTTTCAGATATTTTTTTGTGCTTCAGTTAGATATTCCAATCAAAGTATTTAATTCACACTGAACACATCAAGATATTAACACATTAGTGGAATGACGCGGCATAATCGTAAAACTGTTGCTGTGGTGATTCTTCATCCCTCGTGGTGATGTCATCAAAAATTTGTTCAAATCGAGTTTCGATTTAGTTACATTTCTTCCGTTGATTCAAAGAAAATGAAAGTTGGTAATACCTACGATTCACCTTTCCGACCAACTGACATATTCCAAACGACTTAATCTAAACATAGGCGATGATCTATTTAAAGGCCAGGCTGGTTCCAGGCCATAGCAGCGTCGAATTCCTTACAGAAATAGAGTGGTGGCCTGAGACATTCTTACATTTTATACTGACAGCAAAAAAGGGTAACCACTTTATTGCGCCGTACGCAACGCGCACATCGAATCCATCGAGTGTATTGAAACTGTTAGATCAAAAGATATCCCAGAGGCCAGAACGATGTGCCACAAAAATAATCATTTTTAGGTTTATTTTGTGTCAACTTATAAATGATGACGAGTAAGTCACAACAAATATTTAGGGTTTATGTCCAAACAATCCTGTTTCTGTCAAACAAAAATGAGCGATTATTGCAACTAATATTATACACAATCATTGGATATGCAGAGTGCAATCAAGGTCGCTCATTTCATATCTGTTTGATCCGATACAAAAATAAATTACAGTATGAGCAGGGTATAGAATATTACCAGGGACGTAACGAACATTTTCTCTTGGGGCGGGGAGGGGGGGGGGGGCAAAAACGCCTTCCCAACTTGGTATTTCATATTTTCTTGCCCAACCTTTGTCCGACGAAACCCATGATCGGGAGATTTGGTGTCTTTTGGTGTGTGTGTGTGTGTGTGGGGGGGGGGGGGTGATCACACACATACAATTTACGCCCCTTAGTTTCACTGAAACTCCCCGATGGGCCGTTTTCACTCAGCGACAATCATGTAGTTCTTTGAAAAAATACGGGTAACACCACCACTTTCTGCACATTGACCAATGGAATACATCCTTCACTTGTGATTTAAAATTTGCTTGTGCTTCTTGATTTTTTTGTCAAAGCTACCCATTTAGTCTCTTGTAATCACCTGCCGCTCCTCTTTAGAAGCAAACTGTTTTTCATAATAAATTCTGCAAAAACAAACTTTGAACGCAAGAACATGCGAAAGAATGAACCTGTGATGGAACGAATTAAGTCATAATTTCTCCATGATCTGAAAATGGGAAGAGACAATTTGCAGTACATGTCACTGGACTAACGAATAGTTTGTCAAAGACCAGGGCATCTGAGCATGAAGGATTTCCAAGATTTTAAAAAAGAAAGAAACGACATTGTAGCACATGACACCAAACTTTATTATTGTTTTTTAAACTTTTTCAAAATATATCAACAAACTCATATCCTGTGGTCCCTCATTGGAACGAGCTCGACGGGATTTTTCCAATGAGGGCTCACATGATATCATTTTGCTGAATTTGTTTTGTTTTTATTTGTTTAATTTGAAAATTTCGCGTGCGGATGCGGTCGATTCGTTAGGTATTTTTTTAGTTTAACGGCATTTTCGATAGACAGGTGCATAATTTTGTCGGGCAGGTTCATGGTTGTAGAGTGCCGCAGAAACCGGTGGAATCTACCATGTAACGAAACTGCCTTATTCTGGAGCATACCAACCCGGCACAAGCATTAATTAAATGCAAGTGTGCGATCCAAATGCTTTATTCCTAAGCATACTGTACAATTTGAGAAGAATTCGGGTCGAACCTCGCCAAAAAATGTAAGCATCGTTGAACTCCAGCATTAATTTTTTGTCTCTTCAGGCACATGCCATGCATCGGCTATCGAGGAGAAGGTTCAAAGAAGTACTGGGATCGAGGTGTTACAAGTTGTTCAGGACGAGAGAAATACATTTACACTCTATTTCCGCCGGTAAAATATCCAGATGGTGAGAGATACAACGAACAAAATATATGCCAATAATTTATTTGATACAGATTTAATCTGTCTTATACGATTTCAGAGGAGCGAGAACTGTTCAATTTATTGTTGTGAACGATATTTTCGACTATCCATTTAAATGATGGAAAGAGAGAGGGTTTGAAGTTCTCGGATAAGGACATACCTAGAGGTGGGGGCACTAGGAGTACGTGATCCATCCACCCCGTCAAAGTAACTTGATATTTTCTAAATATTCCACGGCGTGGAGTTCACTATGCCCAAATCGTGGTCAACGGGAAGAAAAGTCCATGCTTATATACTTTGTCATAGTCAACGCCATGCCATACCGTGCCATGCTTATTAACCCGTTTAACACAAGAGACCGCTTTTCCTGCCCAGGAAGAGGATACGTCATATTTTCATTAGGTAGGGTGCCTGGTAAGTTAAAATGGGGGTGGGGAGGGTGGGGGTGTAGAGCAATCAATTATTGATTGGTCTTCCCCCAAATAATAAATATGGACTCTTCCAATTGCTTCCACTGAACTTACATGAAAGAAACCACCAGGATTTAAAATGGTAATTATATTGGACAAACTTAGGAAGAATCTTGCTACTCATCAGGATTCCAGTCATTAGTACACTGCCTATTGTCAATGACCTTGCCCAAAACAAGTAGGTCTCATTTTCATTATTGAATGATGAAACAGAATTCCAGAAAAAATCTCTTAAGGAGTGTGTGGCGTTCCGTCAGTTGAGCGCCCAGGAATATTCCACGTCTATTTTTAAAAAGTGGATAGTGTACGGAAATAGCGAACGATTATTTTTAGCAGCCTGGATAGATAATTAAATTGGAAATCGTTCGGCGCCCCTCAGCCAATCAGAGAATTGAAAGTCAGGTAAAACATGATATCGAGCAACAGCGTCTTGTAAAACATGGTAGTGGTAACTGTAGGACTCAAACTTGGTTTAGCTATTTCTGATGGGTGAATGTATTTTAATCCTCTAAGTAGCTTCAGGTGAATGTAAACAGAACTAATACGAAGAAAATTATCAATTAGCACATTGGGCAAAAATAGTTATTAATTCTAATTTATGGTGTATTTTCAATTCGTTTGCATTTTATATTCTAAGTAACATATGGTGAGAGTTGCAGTTTTGCTTTTCGTAATTTAAATATTTTATAAACCCACAGTTGTGTATATATGCGGGTTCTGGCACACTACCCCCACTGTGCCAGTAAAACTTTGCCAGAAATCAATCGTGATGTCACGCGTTTTCCATCGCAATATCTGCGTAGCTCGAAAATCCTTCAACAATCGTTCAGATTCACCAGCATTTGTCGAACACTTCAAAATTTAGATACTTCGCAAAAAGGTACACTAAAATGCCAAGACTTTACTATGCCAAAAATTGAGGAAAATTAGAAGAAAACAAATGATCTCTCAATAGAATGCACAGAAATGCCGAGACATTCCTGCTAATTTCTGGCATAAAAATGTAGGTATTTTTCACACATATATCTGTGTTCTGTCAGAAATAAGGAAACCTCAGTTTAACCGCTCGATTTTTATAGGAAAAAATGAGGAGATTCGTCTGAAATTTCTAGCATGCCTGTCTTTAAGACGTGAACAATGCTGCACTTCGCTGTAACAACATTTTTTACGGAGTTGATTTTTTTAGTGCAAAACTTATGGGGATTTTTATAAAATCGTCGGAGGCTTAAAAATGCCTCAAAGGTAGTGCTGACATTCTTCTTGCATGGAAATCGAATGGAAGATCCAAGAGGAGAAACTGCCATTTCTTTTGGAGTTGGCGAGAAAAAAAATGTTTTTTTAAAGAAAACGCAGAGATTATAAAAAGATCTTATGTACAGTACGTGGAGAGTGTATTATCACTAAATCACTCGCAGAGTGGGGATTCCACCCAAGCAATAATTGCAAGTTGTTGCAAAGCATAACCAGCACAAGCAAAGTTTCAGCCAATGGACCTCCGGGTTGAACCCGGAGGTCCATTGGCTGAAACACTGCTTTGTTTTTGTCGATATGTACAAAATTTTAAAGTTATAACTTGGGTGATAACTCCACTCCGCGGGTGATTTAGTTACAATCCACTCTCCACGTACTGTATAGAAAGTTTCTCAGAGATACCTTCTGTAGGGCATGTGTCCATCTCGTGGAACAAACTATTTCAATAGCATTGAGCTTAACATGTTCGGCTTACATGCAAAAGCAATATGTCAGTCCGATCAAACACATCTGTCACACCACAGGAGATGAAGAATCCATCGTACTGTGTTTTATGCCAGCACTAGAAATGCTCAATGGGTGTGAGGCAATAGACAGAAGGAAGACTGTGATCCAGTGTTGGTGGCAATGGAAGCCTTTAGATTTCGAAATTGAGGAATTTCCGAAACTGTCGAGAAATCTCACAACCTACGAACGAGGAAGTGTTTTGTATTTATTAATAAATAGAGAATACCCGACTTAGATCTTGTGAAGTAACAAATAATAAAAAAAAAAATAAGATAATAAAATAAAAAGTAAAATAAATAAAAGGAAAAATAAGCTAAAAAAATAATAAATAATTTTAAATAAGAAATGACTATTTTTTAAAATAATAAATGGCTCGATTATATTCACGAACACATGAAAACAAATTATCAGGAAAATACAAACTCTGCGATTTTCCTACATATTCTCCCCTCTTTCGCCTACCACTCCTGAAAGAGATCACAGAAAAAATATCACGATATATTATAATACAAAGCGTGCAGATGATAAGAGTTATTGTAACATTTGCAAACAGTTTGTGATGGACAGACCTTCAGTATTTCAAGAAAGAAAAGAGAACTCGAGGAGAGAATGTTTTCGAAATGTTCATAGAAAAATAAGAAAAGAAAAAGTCCACAGATATCGATAGAAATTGAAAAGTTGAGCTTTTTTCGACTTCTTCTTCAACGAGCAAATAAATTTGTTGGTATATATTTATATATAGGAAATACAAAATTGAAAAATTAATTAAGTTTAAAAAAAAAATTAACTTGAAGAAAAGAAAGAAAAACACATAAATTTGTTTATATATATATATATATATATATATATGTGAACCCCCCCCCCAAAAAAAAAAAAAAATCAATTAAGTTAAAAAAGAATTCAACCTAAAGAATAGAAAGCACAAATTAATGTTTCTGTAAAAATGGAAATGTTTTAAAATTACAAATTAATTAAATTTAAAAAAAATACACATTTAAAAAAAGTTTTATATTTATAAACGAAAAGAGAAGACGAAAAAATCATGCCAGCAGGAACACGAAAAACCGAGAAGCATGAAACGAAATATCGAACAGGATTCGCCACGCATTAAAATAAATATGAAAAAAATGCATTGTGAAGTAATGGATATTGTTGACGTAGTCATGGGCGAAGTTCAAAGTTCAAAGCAAAAAAAAAAAAACATAATACCATAACAATTTAAAGGATATCATTGAGAGAACGATATACAAGAAATTGCAATCCTCTTTCATTCCCGTAGAATGAACTCGAGACATGAAAGGATATTTTAATTCGTTTGACACCACGGGTCGCAATAAGTTTATTCCCAACAACTTTATAAAAGAAGGCGAAATCTTATGTGATGGAATTGTTTCATCAGAAAGGATATCAAAGTGAAATGACATTAAAGTGTGAAATTGTACGGATCGAGGTGGAAACCGGTAAAGGAAATATATTAGAATCTCCAGCAATATATCAAGACAAGGGTTGCAATTGGACATTTGGAGAAGTTTTAAATCTAGAAATTCACATAGACATGTTCAATCCGCTGTGCACGTCATCATATATAACATTGCCTTATTTCGTATATAAGAAATAGACAAAATCAACGTGGAAAATAAAGAAGACGGCCAATGCTTCGATTAGGTGGTCACATCCGTCGTGCATCCCGCAGAATGGAGAAATTCGCATAGAATATCGAGAAAAAGGAGATTTAAGATAAAGATTTAGATTAGTCAGGAATAAAGTTTCTCACGCGATTATGAGATATCGATCATTTCAATCCCAGCATTGCCATAGATGTCTTGGGATATGCCGATTCGACTCAAAAGGTTATTTCTACTGAGTGTGAGTTCGGACAATAATCGGGTGGAAAAATCACTTTGATGTTGATTT
Source organism: Pictodentalium vernedei (assembly GCA_031216915.1). NCBI lineage: Eukaryota > Metazoa > Mollusca > Scaphopoda > Dentaliida > Dentaliidae > Pictodentalium > Pictodentalium vernedei. Next base: position 476,792,552 of record CM062293.1, read on the forward strand.
CAGAGGACAACAATCAACATTATTGTTGAATAAATAGTTATTTTGTTGCAACTGTCTAATTCGTTCAACTACGAAGAAACGTTAGAACCTCGCGGGAAATATTGCATTGTAAATCAATGTGTTGCCATCAAAATGGCTAAACTCGATACTTTTGTGAAATTTAAAATTCACAATGGAAGACTGAAAGCAAATTTCGAATGTTTCACCGTAAAAATGAGTTCGTGTCAGCCCGAGGATAGTCAGAGTCATACCGAAAAAATTCAAAAACACGTACTGCCAAGATATTGTTTCTGCATAAAATGTTCCTTTGACGATCGGTATTCCTTCACAAATACAAAATGTTCAGACGATGATGACGTGCGTCAAAAGTTCTTGGTAAACTTAGAATCGCAAATCAAGACGTTATACGAGCAATTCAAAACCCCCGAGAAGATGATCATCGCGCAAGAGCAAGAGAATGAATTTGAGAGGTCTACGTAATGTCACATCTGCAAACAATCGTTTTCTGAACATACGAAAGCCGTGAAATTGGGAGATCCCAATCATCACACCGGCAAATTTGGAGGTGCCACGCAGTAGTTGCAATCTAAAATATCAAAATGCTAAATTGTTTCCAGTAATATTTCACAATCTGACAGATTACGACAATCATCTCATCCCCTGAGTTCCAGTGTGTTCTATGTGCCAGTAGGCACATAGAACACACTGGAACTCATGGGACGATCTATTCATGAAGAATCTCGGCGTTAGCGAGGGTAATATCCGATGTATCGCGAACACCGAAGAAAAATACATTTCTTTCACAAAATGTATAGTCGTACATAAGATAGATAAAATAGAAGAACAGATGTTGGAACAAGGAAGTACCAATCAAGCGAAAATACGTTTCATAGGCAGTTTTAAATTCATGTCTGCCAGTCTCGAAAAACTAGTCAGCAATTTAGAGAAAGGTGAATTTAAAATCATGACTGAACGCTTCAAAACGAGCATTAATCAGATAGCATATTGAGGAAAAGAGTCTATCCATACGAATACATGGACAGTGTGGAAGGATTCGAAGAGACCTCATTACCCGACAAAGAAGACTTTTAATCGAGACTGTATGGTGCTTAAATTTGTGATGTTGATTACAAGTATGCTAGAAAAATGTTTGACATGCAAACCCGAGAGATTAGCGTGATTTATATCTGAAAAACGACGCGTTTGAAACGCTGCTGAAATTGACCAAAATCTAGGGCTGGATTGTTTATCGGTTCGGTTCGGGGTTTTTTTTTAAAAAACGAAACCGAACCGCCGTCTTAACAAAAAACTGAGACTTTCGGTTTCAACAAATTTCCCAGAATTGGTAAGTTTATGACCTCTCTATCATAAGCGTCCCGCACGCCAAAGGCTAAAATGTCGGACGAAGGTAAATGCTGTACCGTTTATGCTTACTTCGGGAGGATTGACAACAAATCCCCCCAAAATAGTGGTTTATCTTAAACGATATCTACAGAACCATCACCAGAAGTGATATGAAAAATTATAAAGCCTTACGTAAGAATCCACACATGCGATTCAAGAATCGTTAAGTAAATTTAATCACAGGCGCCTGGAAACTCATTATATATAGCCAAATGCTTCAAAATAGCCCTCATATATGCCATCCCCCTAATATATATAATAACAATAGAAAGGCTGGAAACTTCAAATGCTCAAAATTTCATACCACGAAATTAAGTTACTCTCGTATCAAAGTTTTGAATCGAAAGCGGGGACACACACGTGTGTCTTCTGATGCTGAAACGACTATTCTTTCAGAATCCGGTGCCATTTGTAAAATTAATTTGCATTAATAGCTTTTCTAAGACTTTTTATTTTGATTTTCATGCTAAAATCTGTTTACAGCCACGCCATTGTTGGGAGTTCTCGGCAGTGAATATTAGTCAGAGATATCGAATATTAGAAACGTCTCTCTAAAATTCTCAATTGCATCATTACTGTAAAAAAAATATTATATTAATATTAAACACAGTCTTTTGAAAAAATATACGCTCGTTTATTTTTTTCACAAAGACTAAAAACCTGACGCCAGAGAAAGAGTACAAACACTCGACGGGTAAATTATGTCAATTGGCTGATTTTTGGCTCGTTCTCTGAATGTGTCACATGCACAGAGATAACGCTGCGCATTGGCAGTTCTGTTTTTTGTCAACAATAAAATGGTCATAAAATAGAACATATCTTGTCAAATGGATAGCAGGTAACTATTGAAAGATTTTAAAACTTATTGCGAATTCTTTGTATACTAGTTGAACTTACTTTAAGGAATCGCGCAGTACTGCTGGTCTGTCGGGTATAAACTGTCAAGTGTCAAGTTAACGCTGCATTCCCAATACGAATTTGTTATAATCAATACGTGTTTTCCTATGTGTATTTTGTGTACCGGTACACAACAAATCCCAAGATGCAATATTGAAAACTTTCAAATCCCATTATGCAGCCGTCTCTCTTCAAAAACATCAATCCCCAGTCTTGGCTGAGATGAAATCAACGCAGGGATCAGCCAAGAGGGCGAAGTGAAGTTGGCAATATATTCGCCTTGGCACCGCTCACGTCGCCCAATTTCCATGTTTAGGCAAAATCAAAGTGAAAAACGAACCTCTACAGCCGAAATTAGGAGAGATATTGTGAAAACCTTGGGGTGAGTGAGTTACCAATAAAAGTGATTCGTATATCATGACTTACTTCAATAATAGTTATAAAAATCACAAGAAATATGATTTGTGTTCCTTTTATTCCACTGTCATTTGAAGCAAGAACCATTAAGAAGCCGGGGCTGTCTATTTTGAAGCGATGTGATAATTACAGAAATAAGCACAACAATTTCATATTATCCACCAAAACCAGGGTAAGAGCTCAGCGATTCCTTAAAAATCAGGAAGTGTTCATTTTTATTAAAATGTAGCTTTTCTTGTAAATTTTTGCATCTTGACAAGGTCCCAAACCTCACTGACAGAACAAGGCAGATCCCATCAGTGGTGGGGCCATGGTTTGAACTCCCGATGGCCATGCTGGTGAAGTTTGGGTGCTATCTCAGAACTAAGGGTACTCTACTTGTACCGGGGGCAAGAAATCAAAAAGAATCGTTTCAAATTGGTAGATGGGAGGAGCAAGAGGGATTTGGGAGGGGAGTTGGGCTCCCTAGATACCCCATGGCTCCATCGCGGTAGCCCACTACAGTAGCCCACCACAATATGTCAATTAGCTAAGAGTGGTGAGTACTGAGTAACCAGGGTGACTCAACACGCAGTAGGAGCCTCATGACAGGGATGACAAACACAGACACATTTTATGTGTACATTACCCTCTAAAATGTGGATTTCTACAAAAAATTTGAGAAATCGAAAATCGAACCGAAAACCGAGGTTTTGTACAAAACCGAAACCGAACCGAAACACAAATTTCAAAACCGCCCAGCCCAACAAAATCCATTTGGAATTATTATCAGATGTGAATGTGTTGCTCGTGGTTGAAAAAAGGTGTCGGAGGCTGGGCGTCCCTGATATCTCACAGATACACGAAAGCGAATAATCATTACATGGAAGAATTTGAGCCGAATTTACCGAGTAAATACATTGCATATTTAGATGCAAATAATGCATGAGTTATCCGTTACCGATCAGAAATTTCAAATGGGTCAAGAAACGGGAGAGATGGAAAAGTGGAGACACTATCACTGTCCATGTCTTTTGCAAGTAGCTGTAAATTACTAGAGGAATTACACGCCGGGCACAACGAGTATCCGTTGAAACTAGGACTGTCACGATTTTTCAATTTAGGAATCGATTAATCGTCGCAAATAATCGATAATAATCGATTAATCGTACCTAGATGACCCCCACCCCTCTCCCTCTCTTTGAAGTCGATAAAAATGAAGTTCAAGTCAGCTGACCTACCTCAAGTAAACAACGAAGACAATCAACTTTTAGGTACATTCAAAGCTTTGATGTTCTGAACTTTTGAACCGTCAGTGTAATAATCAAGACCGGTCGGCAGTTGCGATCTTCGCAACTGCCGGCCGGTCTTGATTATTACACTGACGGTTCAAATATTCAGAACATCAACGCTTTGATGAATGTACCTGGAAGACAAATGCTTCTAACGGCTTCTTGGGATTTAACATCGATGTTCTTAACTCAATATCTTTAGAAACAATAGTTTTTTCATCAAATTTTCTTTGAAATATTAAACAACTAAAACGGGATACAATTTACCGATTATTCGACAACGAAAAATACTAATCGATTTCGCCGTGACCGATCAACAATCGATTAATCGATTGATCGTGACAGCCCTAGTTGAAACCCGAACGGTTTGAAGTGAATGGAGTGCATAAACTCATTCCAAATTTAAACGACAAACTTAAATGTGTGGCCTATTCTGAAAATTTGAAATTATACATACTATATGAGACCAGTCGATGTACATCGCACTCTCTGATTCGACAAAGAAGATTGGGTGAAAGGGAACATTGGTCATAACACTCACTTAAGGAAGCTAAACAAACCCGATTTTGAAAGTGATTTTTTTTCAACTTCATGAACAATTGCGTGTGTGGAAAATCAATGGAAAACATCAGGAACAGAACCGACATTTGTCTCATCACCTCGGAAGCCATGTCTAGAAAATACTTATAAACGAACGTTTTCGTTTGTTCTGTTCCTTGTGGTTTTATAGAAGAATTATAAGTTTCCGCCTGTATTTCCAGGTCGTTGGTTGTCGGTACAAACTTTAGGCCGCATTAAAAAATTCCTAGATTTTCATCCAACTTTGGTTTTTCAAATTGGGGCGGGCGGGCGGGCGAATTTTAGTTTTTAGTTTTTATTTCACCCGGAGATTGGATAATCTAATCTAGAACAGCCCTAAGAACTGGTGGTTTGGGCCATGTGGTGGGGGATAAGAGAGCTTCCCACGAAATGCTGTCAAGGGTTGGAATTACCAACAAAGTGCAAATTATTATAAGAGTAATTTTCTGGTAGTTATCCTAAAAGGAGACGATAAGACAATTTTTTTTAAAAAAAATGCCAATAAAAAAAAATTGAGACGGGTTGGAAAAATAAGGGCGTCTGGGGCTGAAAATCGGTGATGTTTTTTATTTCAGCCTTACGTTTGTACCAACAACAAACGACCCGGGAATAATGGCGGAACATTTTAACTTTGAGATCATAGTTTCTGGCCTTACTCAACACACTCACTGCCAGGGCCCTCGAAACATATGGCGAGGGTAGGATGGATTGGAACATGAACTCAGCAGCATCAGAAAATTCACTGCCCGGTTTCATGTGGTTTCTGAAATTCTGACTGTTTCCCTTTCTCATTCATCAAATTATAAGACGCCCCTTGTTCATGATATTTATTACTTCTAGATATATAGAAAGTAAACCTAACGTGGCATCCACGGTTCGCACCCTTTGGGAAATTATAAACAATGTGCCCCCTGAAATGTGATTTTAGTGCGTATGTCTGCATGAGGATTGGGGATAACATTTCTTATTTTTATGAGAGTATTTTGTGTCCAGGAACAACCCAAATTCTGATTTAGAAACGTTGCTGAATGGCAAAAACGGTGCTAGTTATATTTTGCTCACGGGACAGTTCTCACGCGGGGTGGGAGCAGCATCTGCATGTGTGTGTGTGTGTGTTCCCTTTGGAAACATAACCCACAGCCCCAGCCCCGTAGATCTGTCACCAGTGAAATGTGATCAATGAGCCGGAATATACGGCGATTCAACCCAGGCGACCGTGGTTCGCCCTGTCGGTTTCATGTCCATCACTCTACTTGTATACATGTATGATGCAGGTCGCTAATTACTGGGTCAGATCTGTTGAGGCCAACAAAGTCATGCCCTGTTGTTGGTATATTGAGCATGATGGAATTTTAATTTTTAAATTTACATAAAATTGGGATATTTTGAAAGGTAAATCTCAGGATGGTGGGCATAAGTGCTTATTCGTCTTTTTTGTACATACCTCTGATTTTAGATTAGGTGTATGTGTTTGAAAGAATCATACCCTGTCGGAGAGCTTACGGGTGGAGAGAGCCAGAGTAACCGGGGAGAACATCCGAGCAGCGGCGAGTAACTGTCGGACTCCAACCTCAATTGATACTATACAATTTCTAAAAATACAGTACAGTCGCCGTAGACTGGTCGTAAGTTAACCAGGTAATAAAAATCATCATCAGCGAAATTTTAATTAATGAAGCAACGGGTTGTACCCTGTGCTTCCTTTATTAAATTTTGGATGATAATTCCTATAATTAGTGTTTGTCATCTAATATTATTGCGTCCGTGAAATATTGCCCATCCGTGGAAAGTGACCAGCCCACGACGCCCGTACTCTAACTGTGGAATATTCTAGGGCGTTCGGCTGACGGAACAGGGCACGCCCTTTTTGAGAGATTTGTTTCCTAGAATTTTGTTTCTGCTGGGCAAGATCCACGACTATAGGCAGTGTTCTTAGGATTAGAATCGTTTGGGTAGCAAGACACTTCCCCATGTTGTTCGATATAAGGCCCCACAAAGCAGATGTTCTGTTTCTCATGCCATTTTTTTTGTTAAATTGCATTTGGGCGGACGGTTTTTAAATTTCTGATGATTATTCCTATAATTAGTGTTTAGAAGCTAATATTATTGCGTACTTGGGAATATTGTCCATGCGTGGAAAGTGACCAGTCCAACTTGAGCTGTGAAATATTCTAGGGCGTACGGGTGACGGAGCTGAACACGCCCTTTTGAGATATTTGTTTCCCGGAATACTGTTTCGTTATTTCTATGTTTAAGGATGCAAATACTTACCTTGGGCAAGATCCACGACAAAAAAAAACTGAGGCATCGTTAGAATTCAAGAGAAATGATTAAAATTACTTACCTACTTTCTAAAGTCCTCCAAAATATAGCTGTGACCTTCAGAATATACATTTTGGTCCTAACCAATCTTTGGCTGAACCGACCACAGCCCTTTGTCTGAGACCAGTCTTCGTCTGAGGCCAACCATCAGTTTAAGTTAACTTATTCCAGTTTGAACTGTAGTGCTACCCGTTTTCATCAGCTGACTCCCATAGTTCGGTATTTACACCTGCGCCTTCTCCGAAACTACTTTTTTTCATTGGCTCCCATTTGCGTTTGTTGTGAATTTTGTTTTAAGTATATGAACTTGATATAATAGAGACTGGTTGTAGTCCATTGTTACCCAAATGTAGCGAATTGTGGAGGGAACTGGAGGATGGGGAGAGGTTGGGGTAGAGATGAGGTGTTTCAATATGTTTTGTGATATGCAGCATTCAATCGCAGGATACTTATAAACTAGGTAGAGAAGCGTCGTTTAAATTCACACAGTCGGTCGGTTGCAAATCCCACCACACCCCTACGTGCTGTTCTTACTAACTTTGGTAAACATAATTTAGTCCTGAGTGCGGTACATTTACTGCATGGCCTATGGACTATTCTTCATTCAGGACCACTATACTGGCATGGTCAGCGACATGCCGTGCAATAATTATTATAATAGGCATAAAAAAGTTAAACATCGGTTTCGCGGCTCCCCGCATGCATGCCATCTTTTTATAACCAATGCAGACTTAAACAATAAAAAGGTAAATGGTTTATGTCTGATATTTTACCCAATTTAAAAATAAATTGATAAATTTGTCCATTGAGTGCAATAAGGCTTTGTATTGCTTTAGCATTGCAAATCCTTCTTGCACTCATGGGGCGAAATACACCACTACCCATACTATTCTGTATATTATGAGGCCTAAAACATAAAACAAACTAAGAACATGATCTTTTTGACGGCAAAGATATTATTCCAAAAATAAAATAAAAAACCGCCCTCCGGCCCAAATGCAATTTTACAAAAAGATGGCCTGAGAAACAGAAAATCTACCTTGTGGGGCCTTATACCGAACAAAATGAGGAAGTGTCTTGCTACCCAAACGATTCTAATCCTAAGTACACTGTCTATCGTCGTGGATCTTGCCCAAGGCAAGTATTTTCTTTCTTGAACACAAAAAACGAAACAGAATCCTGGAAAACAAATCTCTCAAAAAGGACGTGCTCTGTTCCGTCGGCCGAACGCCCTAGAATATTCCACAGCTACAGTACGACCGTCGTGGACTGGTCACTTTCCACGGATGGGCAATATTTCACGGACGCAATAATATTAGATTCCAAACACTAATTATAAGGACAACCATCAAAAATTTAGATAATCAAGGACCGGGTAAAACCCGGTGCTTCATTAAATTAAATTTTACTGATAATGATTTTTATTACCCGGTAAATGCATGCGTGGACATCACTGCCCATGCGAGGATTACGACCAGTCAACGGCGAATGTACTGTATTTTTAGAAATTGTATAGTACGCAGGAATACTGCACATTTATTTTTAGATCGGTAAAATGGGGAATGGACTCTCCACCGGATGACAACTTCGCGGAAGTGGACACTTCGCCGAGGTCGCAATACGCCGGAAATGCAGTTCGCCGGAATTTTTAAAACAATTTTAAATGGTTTGAAATTAGATTTTTTGGGTTCAAATAAAAACAATTAGTGAATATTATTAAATTCTAAAACCTAACCTATTCTAGAAAAAGAATCCTTCCTGGGTGCCCGAAGAAAATATGCCATGCTAATAATAGTTCGTTAATTGTCAGAAAAACAGTAAGGTAACTGGTGCACGAGGGTTCTTCGGGACCGCTCACCTGTAGCTGACACCTAACCGTCGAGTGTGCAAGATATGTTTGTACAACATTTTATGGCTTGGCTTGGATGTTTCGGTAATTTAATAGATTTTCCGTTTTGGAGACAGTTGGTTAAAGTAGATGGTACTTGAAAGAAGGTATTTTATTTGAGGGATTCCTATTTTGTTTCTGTTGAATCTGTGACTTCTTTCAAAGAAACTAATTTTAGTAATCAGTCAGTCGTCTGTCGACGAGGTACCACCGCCTGAACTTGTTACCTATAGTGGAGTGTATCAAATATCGTTAATATTTGACGGGTATCATGTACGTTGTCGAATACAGTGACGATACGTTAAAAACAGTCCCTTTTAATAGTTTTGATAACTATCAAGTGTCATACTTCTAATAACTTAGTGTTAATTGATTACTGTGCTGCTACTCACAATTATACACTTGTTAATATGCCCCGGTACCAACCGCAATACCTTGCAGTGATTGGTCAATGCCTCGTTGATTTTATTTTATGTCGCCGGGCACGCGCATATGTATACTGTCAGCGATTCTTATGTCCACTGTCAAGGAAAGCGTCTCGTTTGCTCTTGAAATCAACTGAGACAAATACATTTAACTGAAGTAAAATACACACAAAAGTACCATTATTACGTATAAAAAGATTAGTTATGTAAACATGGGTAATTATTTATGAAACCGATTAGATAATAAGGTCTCTTTTCATTAATTTATTGTAACATAAACTGAAACGAATCGAGAGCATATCGCCTCGTTGATTGCGTACGTAAACATTGAATAAAGGGAAATCACTCCAGTCTGTTAAGAAAAAAGTTAACTCCTTACCGAAACAACGTCTGCTGTCTAATATTGCCTGTACAACAACAAATTTTAAAATGATTCGAATGAAGCGAAGAACGGGACATATACGTTATTCTGTTTGTTGACAGGGGACATGGTCTCACGGTCCCTGCATGAAACATATATTCAGCCTCGGCTGACGCCTCGGTTGAATATAAATTTCATGCAGGGAGCGTGAGACCATGCCCCCTGTCAACAAACAAAATAACTTATAATGTCTATTACTGTCCAGACATGCGAATGGTTAACATAAATAAATAATTAGGCTAGTCAATAAAGTTGTCTCCCAATTCTTTATTAGCTCGGTGTTATTTTTCTCTTCATACGAATTCTAGTTTTTATATTTTTGCGTGAAGAAGACAGGTCCATGAAAAATAATTTCGGCGAAACGTCCAGAATAATTCTGGCAAAACGTCCACAAAAATTCCGGCGAAACGTCCAAAAAAAGTTCGGTGAACCGTCCAAAAGTTCGGCGAACAGTCCAAAAGCTCAGCGAACCGTCCAAAAGTTCCGCGAATTGTCACCTTAATTCCGGCGATGTGTCCAATTTTCCGGCGAACTGCCCCGAAAAAAATCTCAGCGAAGTTGTCATCCGGTGAAGAGTCCAGGATTCGGTACAATTATCGGACATAGTATAGCACCTCAACAATCAAATGATTAATATTTGCTTTTTCGATATTCTGCATGGTAATAGATTACCATTCCCGACCATTAATGAGCATTGTCTCTGTCCATTTTTATGAGGAATTGATTTCTCAACAAAAAATATCGTGATGGTGGGGTAATGACTCCACTTAGAAAACATGTGGCTTTATTGAATAGTATGGGCGAGGAGGTTCGGTTACTTTTAAACTCACAGAATACTCTGATTATTAATTCTTTTGTTTTACGGTCCCCCTGGTTCGGCGAACTTCCACGGGTGGGCAATAATTCATGGGCGCAATGATATTAAATTCCTAACACTAATTATAGGAATAATCATCAAATATTTAATTAATGAAGCACCGGGTACAACCCGGTGCTTCATTAATTAAACCTTTGCTGATGATGATTTTTACTTACTACGAGAAATAATGCACATAATTCTATAATTTCTATTTTTATGAGGAATGGATTTCTCAACAAAAAATATCGTGATAGTGGGGTAATGACTCCACTTAGAAAACATGTGGCTTTATTGAATAGTATAGGCGAGGAGGTTCGGTTACTTTAAAACTCCGAGAATACTTTGGTTATTAATTTTTTGTTTTAGGAAAATACTATATGAAGATGAGCGCATGTTATAGTACTTTGATATGCAGGGGGAAATTCAGCCGCGAAGAGATGAGAGAATGGCTCAATGGAGAAGGCAATAAAGAGCTTGCGTCCAATGTAGCTGAACTTTGCAAAACTGTTTTAAAAGGTGAGTAGAAAGTTTTTATTAAAAATGGTTAAAATTCGATAAGACAAAAAATCAGAGCTTCGCTAAAGAAAATATAAGGATGTATATGTATGCATATAAACTTTTTATCTATTTTGTACGTACAGTACGGTCCCCGCGGACTGGTCACTTTCCACTGGTGGGCAATATTTCACAGGCGCAGTGATAAAAGATTCCACACACCAATTACAGGAATAATCATCAAAAATGTAATTAATGAAGCACCGGGTACAACCCGTGCTTCATAAATTAAACTTTTGCTGATGATGATTTTTATCACCTGGAAACGCCTGCGCGGACATACCTGCCCACGCGTCGATTACAACCAGTCCATGGTGACTGTACTGTAATGACGCAGTGAAATGTGTCGATATCCTTAATTAAAGGGACAATAAACCGCGAATTTAAGAACAAATACGTTGACTATTTAACAAAATCACAATGTTCGTTACGCAAAGGTGCCGTTATGTTTCATACATTATTCGTAGAACATATTCATATCGATTAAATAAATTAACTTGAATGCGATTATATAATGGTTTCATCGATACACTATGCTATATGTTTGGCTTTATCGAAAAAATATACCGTAGTTTTTCATCCCGATCGTGCTACCCAGTCACTCATGGACGTTCCCGGTGCCGTGCAATTTTCCATATTCGTCGAAATTAGGTCTCGCAGAAAGACAATTGTGAAGGTTGTATACATTTGTTTCTATTATAGCATACGCGCCCATGAAAACTATCTCGGCTTGCCGGTTATCGATACGCGCTTTGTTGGTTCTACTGGAAGCATAACTGTGCTTCATTTGAAATAATACGATGTTTTTGTTAAATCTGATGATGGCCCGAGAGGTCTAAAATAATGCACAGTTGTTGTTCGGGGCAATCAAATATTCGGATTGTAGCTGAGGTGTTCAGTTATTTCCACGTGTATCAGAAGTCATAATACCCGATTTTCTGTTTACATCCAATCACTTCAGACAGATTCGTTTATATCTTCGCAATGTCGTATCTTCTGCAAATTCATCTGCTTGCAAGTTTTTTAATCACAGGCTTTTCGTATACAAGCAAAATCGGAGAGTCAGTATTCTTTTCAAATTAGCAGCTTATTCTCTCTTCAGCATTGTTTTCAATTGAAAACAGCCGACTAGTAGGAGAAGAGCGGATCGACCCCATTGACCGGATCCCGGCCTGGACACCGGACGCGACGACATGTCAGGTGACTTAGTTAGGTTATGTTTGGTTGTTATGGTAGCCAGCGTGAGCGGCCGTCGTGTGACGTCATTCCCATAATGATACGTGGTCTTAGTGCACATGCGCAGCGCGTTTTGTTGAGGTGGCACGTGTTTTCATCTTCCAATTTGTATACTGGAGGCCGCCATCTTGGGTTCTTGACCAAATGGCCTATAATAGGACAAGGATATGTTCTGAGGGTGCGTTTGATTGAATATAAGTCAATCTGATTACCCAGAATCCTCGTTTCTTCTTAGAATTACCCTAATAGACCCGCCAATCTTTCCAAATCACCAAAGAAAAACCTACTTTATATTTTGTTCGGAGTCCCCAGGACCCTCCTTTTTGTCAAATAGTAGGCGCGTTCCTTTGTATAAGAGTAATGTTATTGGTAAGGATTCCTCATTTACTTCATAGATTTACCCAAATTGACCCGACAACCCCTCCAAGAACACCCAAAACTACCACAACAGACTTCCTAGAATCCTCCTTTTCTCCCGCCGACGAAGTCGGGAGGGTGATATTTAAATGGTGTCCGTCCGTCCGTCCGTCCGTCCGTCCGTCCGTCCGTCCGTCCGTCCGTCCGTCCGTCCGTCCGTCCGTTCGTCCGCCCATCCGTCCGTCACAAACTTTGTCCGCTTAACTCCTCCTACAGTTTTCAGTGGATTTTTACGAAACTTGGTTGAAGTATCAGTATAAAGTGTAGATGTGCATGTGGTCAGGAATTTTCGATGCGACGAATTCTGCGTGGTTACGACCCTTGGAAATAGCAAAATTTCTATCACAAAGGTCAGTCCGCTTAACACCTCCTACATTTGTTATTGGATGTTTAAGACACTTGGTCTGAAGTATCAGTATCAAGAGTATATGTGCATGTGGCCAGGAATTTTCGATGCGATGAATACTGCGTGTTTACGTCCATTGGTAAAAGCAAAATTTCCGTCACAAATGTCAGTTACTATCATAACATAGAAGTCGGCGGGCGTTAAAATAAGAGGCGCGTCTAACCCCAAACCCCGTTTGTTGTTATGAAAGGAATAGTGAAGGGACCACTTTTCATACAGGAGGACAACGAAGTCCTTCTTGTTCTCATCCAGGCGTTCATGCTTTAGGTGTGGCAAAAAAAATAACAACACGTTTTTGAACATTCCAATCAATTTCTTTTATTGAGATAATAATGAAACAGTTTCATGGTACATTCTTTTTGGGAAAGACTCTTCGGTGGTATGTAGATTGTCAGATATTCATGAACATACTTTCCGAAGATTAAACATCTCACTGGTTTACAAAATTTTTGCACAGGCACAAATGATTACATTGTCGAGACGCGACATTGGCTTCAGCCAATAAGTAGACCCAACATTCTTCTTTGAATCTTCTATCTTTTGGAACCTCTTGAACTTCTTCGACGTCCATGAATTCTGGTGGTAAATTATGAATGTAATATTCCCTGTGTTCTTCTGTGACAGCATCTTCGTTATCCCGGCAACGCGCAATACTACCATAGTGAAAACATGCAGTTCTATCTTCGCTACCAAGATACAAAAAGCCGGCTGTTGCTAGTTCTTTCTGTGATTTTGTTCATTCCCTTGGTAACATGAAGTCGAAAGATTTGAGACAAGTTTCCAATCCAATGCGTACTTGATGTGCCCCGGTGGTCTGAGTATTGGTCCGGTTTTCATTTGAGCTACTGTTAGCCCAGGCCAGTTCTATCCATGTAGAATCTGCTTCGGTACTTGGGGGGGGGGGGGGGGGATACCTCTTCGAGTAAAGCGTTCTCTGGATAGTCCCTGGGATTCCTTGATCCTCTTTCGTTCAGCGCCATCTGTATCAAACATGACATTGCGAATATTCTTTAATCATTCTTCGTTAATTTTCTTCCTCTCTTCGGTTTGGGTTCTCCTATTTCAAGGCTTCTCTTCTTTGCTATATCCAGTGCTTTGGTCAATTGTTCCCAATCTCTCGTGGTAAAATGGAACCAAACGTCGTTCTTGGGCAATTGGATCTGTAATTCGTTTTTGAGTTTGAAGACGGTCAAATTCGTGGACATATTTTTTCTTTGGTGGTCGACGCACAAATCAGCTGAAAAGCAGATCAAATGTTTTTTGCGCTCCGAAGGCGCACAGGGACAGTGTGAGGCAAGCCCCTTTCGACCCTCTTTAACTGTAGATTGAATTTTGGCAGCATGTCTGAGCGCGACAAAGGAGGAAAAGTGTTCGTGGTTTAGTGGCGTTTGTTCCGTTTGTGCTTATTATTCTTGGAAGGAGGTGGCTGGGAAGAAGGCATGGCAGCTGTTGTTGTTTCCGCGTTTTTGCGTTTCAGCCATCTGTAGAAGAACGGGTCGCGGATCCTGGTTGCTTCCAAGTGTCCTGGCTTGTTGCTAAGGAAGTCGTAGACTCCCTTAGTCCATTCCTTCTGTGTTAATTTTAGGTAGTCCAAATAATCATCCCCCAGTTCCGTCAAACCCCAGCTTGAGTTCGCGGAAGCGCTCAATGGCACGTCCGTCTAGGATTTCAATGCAGGCTCCTAGGCTAAATATCTTCATTTGCAGTTTCGTGCTCGGACTCCGAGGTCGAACTGGATTTGAGGTCCGATTGGTTGAGGCTGATAGGGGAGTCAGGTACGGATTGGGCGACATCCATCTCCTGTGCCTCCACTTCCCGCTTCTCCTCTCCCCCGACCTCTTTGGTGTAGAGGTACGGTTTGGGATTGGTGATGCAGGTTTTGGAGGTGAGTTGACAGTTATCACCTTTTCCATCTCCTGATTCTCGGTCTCAGTCCTTTTCCTTTTGAGCCACGCCTCCATTCGCCGTTTGGTTGACGGAGATTTCTTCTTCTATCTGCGTTTCTTTATATCTGCTCCGCTGGCTTTTGTGGTGGTTGGTGTACTCTTTCCTTTTCCCTTCCTCTGGTGTGGACCAGAGCGAGCAGGCCCGCGAAAGGTGCTCCCACTCCCAGAGGTGGGTTTCATCTTGTACATGATGGTGAGCTGAACGCAGCCACTATCAACATGGACATCCCAGTTGAGAAGTGGGCTAGCGTTCAGCACCATAAAAATATCCTTAATGTCCTTCGGCAGGTAATCCATGGCTAATTTGGTGTGCACGCTCTGAAGTCAGAAGTGTGAATGTGTTCGATCGCATGACATGTAAGCCAACCTTCTTTAACTGTAGAAAATGGTTTATAGCAACATCTCCAGGCGCGTCAAAGGAGGAAAAGGGTCCGGTACTCGGCAGATGTCCGGGATTATGGTGTTCTTGGGATTTGTGGCTCGTCTTTTTGATGTTCTTTGGTCTAAACTCTCGGGTGAGGACCAGAGCGAGAGGGGGTCCTCTCAGCAAAGCTGCGACCTCTCTCCGAGGGAGCGGTGATGGTATGTTCAGGCAAGTATAATCTGTCACTTATAGGATTGTCATGTAGTGGCGTGCCATCATTGGCAAGTATAGTCTGCCTCAGGCAATCGATCGTTGGCGGAGCTAGGTTCTTTTGCTGTGTTCTGTATTAGGACCGCGTGGGATCATGAAAAAAAAGCAGCAACGGCCCCTTTCGGGGACCACCCAGAGAAAGACCCGAACTTCCCTGGTTGGGGCAGGCCTGCGTGGTAACCTATTTGGCCGAGGTAGAATGCGTTACTTTCAATAATGGGACGCAGGACCAACACTCGCCTCCCAGGAGGTGGATGACCACTTCTAGGGATCGCGTGAAGGATGTATGAGCTGAAAATCGAATGCGCTTCCGTTTTATATTTTTTAATACAGCGACTTCTAGTGGCAGGTTTCATCTATGACGTCATCAACCAATAAAAATCATTATTTATTTATTTATTTATTTAGTTGTGTTTAAGGTCACATACTTATGCACAATGGCTAATCGTGACCGTGACAGTTTTACGGGTGGAGGAAGCCGGAATGCCCGGAGAATACCACCGAGCATCGACGAGCATTTGCCAGCTCCCCAACATTCTAACACTGTTCAAGCTGCGCTCACGCAGGGTAACAGCGGTTGAAAACATGTGCACCATTGAAGTGCAGTACGCCTTAGTACTCGGCGTCATCGTGCCCCCGTGTAGGCAACCGGTGTAAAGTGCCTTGCCCAAGAACACAACGAAGGTCGACTCATTGTCCATTAGATCGGTTGTAAACATGTTGACTATGGTGTCCATCGCTGCACTGCGGCAGCAATATTTCAGATAAAACTAGACTTTATGATTCTGGAGAATCATGGCTTTTCCAGATGAGATTCCATGAACATGAATTTTCATCACGCCAGAGTGTCTGGTGAGTTGTTCTTACTGTCTCACTGAAGTTCCTGTTTCGATATTATGAGAAACGTGGGTATAATATCAAATAACTCAGTTTGATAAAAAAAATGTTTAGGTAAAAATCATCATTAATGGTGGAGAGGGTTAATATCAATATAGTCGTCCGACAAGTTAATGACCGACAAAAGGAGTGTTTGTTTGACACATACCCACCGTGTGCTGTGGCTATTTGAAAATGGTCCATTTTATCTCAAATGTATCCAAATATATATGTCTGACAGCCTGTAGAGGGTTAACAAGTGCTAACAAGAATATTTTTCCATGCAACTTCTAATGTCACACCAAAAACTGCGAATGACCATTTTTTCTTAAAATTCTATAAGCTGTTTTCAGGGAAATCTAGGGAGAACATGATTGTTACGCTTTTGATGGGTATCATTGTTTATCCAGCCAAAGACGGGTTAAGGGTTGTTTTTTGAATACCCTTATTACTTACAAAAATAATTCTCAGTGAATTCTACTTCCACTTATGCTGATCCCTCCTCTTAACTTTGGGTGCTGTGGGTATGCAAACAGATACCATTTTATCAAAATTGTGATGTTTGAGAACCTGCATAGGGTTAACAAATGCTTACTGGAATATCTTGTTCATGCAACTTGTAATGTCACTCTAAGATCTGAGAATGACCAATTTTTATTGAAAATCTACGACATGCTTTTAGAGAAATCCTCGGATAATATGAATTTTTAACCTTTTGAGGGGTATCGTTCTGTAACCAGCCCTAAACGGGTTAATGCTTGGTTTTGTGAATACCTTCACTGCTTACAAAAATGATCCTCGGTAAATTCTACTTCCAATGAGGGAGGTTATGTTTATCTCGCAGGTACACATTGGGTGTTATGGGTGCCCAAGAACAGCCCATTTTCTCAAAATGTCTATACTTGGCAGGCTCTGGGGGGTTGACAAATGCTTACCAGAGGGAAAAGCCTAATAAACAGTACCGTACACACACTGGTGACGATCCAAGAATGCGTTTCGCATAAAACTTCCAATATCCGGAATTCTTCTTCAGACAATTCTCGAATTGTCTGTGTTGTGGTAGTAATCCAGAGGAATCAAAGAATCAAAATATCGCTGCCGCGTTGTACCGGGGGAAACCGTAGTCAGCATGTTTACATGGGATTGGGGAGCAAGTTATGCAACCAATATATTAATGCCCTCACTGACCCATTGGCGCCGGTATGTAGGATAACCTCCGAAGCGGCAACTTAGTTGTCTCCTTTTGGCTTTTCTTGCTCGCTCTTCCTCAACAGCCTCCACAAAAGTGTGTGTGTGAGGGTCTCTCTCCCTCTCTCTTGGGAACAGCCGTTTACGTCCCCGGGACAGGACGGTACGATGCGACAGCATCGACCCCACAGTTGATGCTGACAGAGTGTTCGGACACTTCGAAAACTTTCCCCGACCGAGGATCGATCCCGAGACCTCTGGCTCGATACACCAGGGCACGAGAGACCAAGGCACTTATCCACTCGGCCACTATTCTCGTTGTTCAAAACACTTCGTTGTTTGGCATATCATCCATTCATAGGAATAGTCGTCAATGACGAGTGTGTTTTGAATCATTCAGTAACATGATTTTTTTTGTTTCAACGTTAAAAGGCAGACCATATTTTCTTTACGCTACGTACAAAATATTTTTAAAAAACGATCAGGGAGACGGAACCCTGCTCAGTTGTCTCGCTCTTGCTTTTCTTGCTCGCTCTTCTTCAACAGCCGCCTCGAAAGTGTGTGTGAGAGGGTCTCTCTCTCTCTCTCTCTCTCTCTCTCTCTCTCTCTGCCTCTGTCTCTCGCTCTGTAGGGGACATCCCGGCGTTTACTTCCCCCAGACAGGACAGTACACTGCGACAGCATCGACCCCACAGTTGATGCTGACAGAGAGTGTTCGGACACTTCCAGAACTTTCCCCGACCGAGGATCGATCCCGAGGCCTATGGCACGAAAGACCAAGGCACGAGAGACCAAGGCACTTATCCACTCGGCTACTACTCCCGTTGTTCAAAACACTTCGTTGTTTGGCATAGCGTCCATTCAAAGTTATAGTCTTCAATAACGAGGGTATTTTGAATCATTCAGTAACATGATTTTTTTTTGTTTGTTACAACGTTGAAAGGAAGTCTATATTTTCAAGACGTAGCGTACAAAATATTTAAAAACACGATCAGGGAGACAGAGTTGAAATTTCACACAAGAGTACCAGTGTATACACCTGGCACTACTTCCAAGTTGCTATTAATAGGTCGTGCATCACCGCTCTAAAATTGAGTATAGTGGTGGAAGGAAAAGTTAGGTCATGTAATAAAAAGTGATGTAAACTCTGCTGGTTTGCAACAATTCAACAGTGCCGGAAGGGGGCGGAGGGGGGGGGGGGGTGCGAGGCAGCTGCTCTCTTGCCTGGAAACTGATGGGGAAGTGGTGGCGTGTGTCCCTTTTCGCCAGGAGTTCACAGGTGGAAAATACTTTACTTTCCGAAAATTGTAACTGAGAGATTCTCGAGTATTCGTTTCTAACGTATTTGACTGGTGGAGATTTCTTCCTATCTTCCTACTGTGCCTTGTACTAACAAAAACTCAAGTGCAAGCCCGACATGGACTAACTGGAATTATCGGACCGTCTCTATGTTTGGACTCCCACTTGCAAGCATAAAGCAATAAAGTGCATCTCGCATCTGGGAATAATACATGGTCCGTCCCCGAAGATTGTCGCTAATGATCGATGAAAGTATAATTCATCGCCGGAGAGTTAAGTGTTGTATGTACCACTGGGACATGGAACGCTTTGGTATCCGGGCGCCGAAATCTATTTATGCTACTATTGTTTAACTGTGAAAATCCACCAAAATATGCTCAGAATTATTGTACCACGATAAACTAACTCCCGGTCATTTCCCTCACTAGAGTATATGTTCTTATGATAGTCCAACAACGTTAAAATTTAGAATTCGCTTGTTACAGTATCAAGGTACAAACATGGAGGTGGTTCGGTTCGGACTAGGCGCTCCTTACTATTTCTCTTCCTAAGAACTGTACTTCTATCTTCTTACTCTATATCAGTAAGGGAAATCTAACCAATTTGTATCTTTTTATAGTATTTTCTACTTTTCTTTATTAGCGAATTATTTGTGTCAACAGGTATCTTATTGTACACGTTCTTGATAGAAGGAATTGGTCTCACTGTCTTCTCGTTTGCTACCTGTTAAAATTATTATGAGTGGAAACGACCACAGATAAGCTAACAGCTTACTGTCGAATCCACACCCAATGATAATGTAAGCTATGTATTACCATGGAAATTCTTTTGAAATAAATGCTGTTTAAACCAATGTATTTACGTGTCAATATCAATAGTGATGAGGGTTATCATGTTTTAACCCTTTACCTAACATGAAAAGCAGACGACACTTGCAAAAAAATTTCTTGAATAACTAAATTTGTTCATTTTTTTGTCTCAAAAACATAGGTTATGACCCCTCGTTGGAACGAGCTCGACGAGCTCGTTCCAACGAGGGGTCATAACCTATGTTTTTGAGACAAAAAATGAAAATATTTTGAAAATTAATTGGCGATTTTTGAGAATAGCGCTGGCCGGTTTTGGCCTTTACGTTGGGTAAAGGGTTTAAGGGCTGTGCGATCAACAATCGTCGATAATGACGCTCTACAATCAGAGGGTTGAATTTTTTAGCTTTGTATCGTCCTTTGAGTGCAACAAGGCGCCATCTGCAATGCAATGCATTGCAGATGGCTCATTGTTACACTCAAAGGACGATATATATATTTACGTCATATCAATACTATTGAGTGTCACATTACACTTTACGAGAGGTTGTAAATACCCGATGTTAAGTCTACCCAGAGACGCCCAGAGACGAGTACACTTTTTGACCCCCCGCCCTCGGATATTTCCGGCACCGTTAGAAAAATTGTTTTTAACCCTTCATCCAAATAATCGGCCGCATCCACCCGCTAATATACAAACTAAACAGTTGAATAAAGATTATTTTTCAAAACAGTTCAACAAATCCATACATGTGACCCCTCATCGAGACGAGCGTGTATAGCTCGTGCCAGTGTGGGTTTCACGTGATATTATTTTGTTGAAATAGCAAGTATTTGGAATTTCATTTGCCTGAAAAACCTTAAACAAATTTCCTATAATGAAATGTGCACATACTTACTTCACACAGATACATTTTTGGATTAATTTTACGATATTGTTCATCAAATGCACTACATCTTCACTTCATTACTTGAAACCCTCTATGCCAATGCCAACTCAGATGTTATCAATTGGTTAGTTTGTACTATTCGAGTAATAACCTATTTATTTTATTGAACCAAACAAACAAATAATTGCAAAATGTACTCAGATATGTTACTGTTTTGACAGTGTTATTGTTTTTCAGTCTTCATTGTTAAGTCCGAAGTTTCCTCCTCTCAGAGTTCAGCTATCCCAACGTCTTGGCTTCCCCATTGGCGCAATGTTCGAATAGGTGAACTACCTCAGCTCTCATCCGCTTGTGGCTCTGAATTTTAGTTTGTATTTTGTGTATAACTCTCTTCTTTTTTCTCTTCATCCACCGGATCCTTACTTACTGCCATCATTAATTGATGACCCTAAAAGATTCCCTTTTACCTAGTAACATCAATTTTCCGGATTATTTGTTTCAACGAATAACGGTGAAATATGCCGCTGTGAACAAAATGGCTGCGGCTCGTACTGCGTCAAGGGTGACAACTCTGGTTTGGAGATCGGCCGTGTTTGACGATATATCAAACGAGCTTGATAATGGACAATTCTGAGAAAGACTATCATATCTAATAAATAAATATATTTATATCTACTTGAATTATTTCCTCGTAGTTTATGAAGCGGATTGTTTAACAACAGTATACTGTGCGGCCAATAGTCAGTGCATGTCGTAACTACCTCAACGGTTACATGAACTAGTACATCTGTATTCCAGTGTACACCGCCTTGGTGGTTGCATACTCTAGTGATTACTTGTCATTATGGTTGCATGTGTTGTTTACTTATCCCCATGGTTATCACTCTGGTGGTTATATACACTAGCGATTAGGCTTATAAAGTTAAAAATCTGTTTCTCAGGCCCTCCCTCATGGTCATTTTGGCTGTCGCGTGCTCTCTTTTATAACCAACGCAAACTTGAAGAATGAAAATGAAATGGTTGGTGTCTGATATTTTACTCAAATAAAAATTGATAGGTTTGCCCTCGAATGCAATAAGGCTTTGCAATGCTAAAGCATTGCAAAGCCTTGTTACAGACGAGGGACAAATTTATCAATTTTATTAAACTTCTTGAACTCAAAAATGCAATTTTCCTATTTTGTGGGGCCTTACTACTGGTCACATACCCTCGCGGTTACATAACTTAGTGCTTATACTTTCCATGTATACTTTTGCTACCTTTTTATAACAGCTTATCTGTCTTGTTATAACAACTTAGAAATTATTGTACTTTTGTCCTACAGCAAGGAACACAATTCCTGTTATAACTTAGAGTCAATTTCACAAGCAAAGAAGAAGACAACGCCGATTATATATTGATTCCATCGCAACCAAGGAATGCCAGGTCCGGGAATCCTAAGTCAAATTTCATGAAACTGGACTAAATAAAACATCCCTCTCCACTGAAGCTATTGAAGTCTCAGTTCATTTTGTGGATCTTATTGTGTACTTTCAGATGTGGAAATAATATCTTGGAATCCAGTCAGGTGTTCAGGGGTTGACACACCTACCTTTATACCATATATCGACATGGTATCACCAAACTTGGCCATTTTCTTCGGAGACAATGGTTTTTCGGCAAAGTGCTCAGATGAACTTGGAATGATTGCAGCAAGGCTGGCAGTGAATGGTTGTTGGTCTCACGACCTCCCTTCTGAGAAGTTTAAAGTGGTGTATGCTAACGTTTAAACCAAAACATCAAAGACGAGAACGAATAGTCACAGTGAATGTAATCAATAGATTGTGTGAAATAGAAACAAAATTGACTCGCTTTCAAAGGAGCACACTAAAATGTGTTTGCTGATGGCGATGACGATGTGAGAAAAGATGTATATGAAAACAATAAAATCTTGTATCTTAGTTCCTCCTTGTATTTTGTAAAAATTTAAACTGTGTCTGCATTTCGGAGCAAAGAATTTCTTCCCAACAGAATTTTGTTAATATTTCTAACTTTGTTGAATTTATGACGTTTTCTCACTCGAAAACACCCTAAAAGTGTATGTGATCATGCCGAGCCGGCCCCAATCACCCTCATTAACTGCTGAACATATTTCCACACAATTAAAACGGTGTTGGAATTTTGGACTGGAGAGTTGATTCCAAGAAAGGGAACAAAGAAGCAAATTTGCCAGGTTGAATAACAAATAACAAACAACAGAGTATTTAAGGCCAGAAAAAGTTAAAAAAATCGTTTTCTCAGCCCCCCACCCCCCCCACCCCCCCCCCCCCCCACACACCCACACCCCCCCCCCCCCATTTGCTCCTTTTCGCTGCCATATGCTCTCTTTTCATAATCAATGCAAACTTAAAAAGTAAAAATTGCATGGTTTATGTCGGATATTTTACCCAATTTAAAACAAAATGATAAATTTGTCCATTGTGTGCAACAAGGCTTTGCAATTTAGCTTTGCAAAGCCTTCTTGCACTCAAGGGAGTAAATACACCACCACCCATGCTATTCTGTAGATTATGAGGTCTAAAACATAAAACAAACCAAGAACATGCACTTTTGATGGCAAAGAAATAATTACAAAAATAAAAAAATAAAATAAAAAGCCGCCCACCGATATGCAATTTTACAAAAAGAAATGCCCCGAGAAACAGAATATCTATTTTGTTGGGCCCGGTATATAATATCAATTGAAACGTGTTCTCATCACAACAAATTGATGAGTGCATGATCATTGTGCATCATATACTAATTACTAATTAAATCTGGTTAACAAAGTGCTCGAACCAGGATGGATAAGATTTCACAGTTGCACCTTGAAATAATCGCATCATGAAATTCTAACAGAAGGCCGTGAATTATGTTGTGACATTATGAAGTTTGCAGTGGCTATTGCTAACAACAGTTTACTTGTATCGACGGTATGCAATCAACTGAACTATCCCCAGTTTGATGAGTACTTGTTAAGAAGGCATATTCTGGAATGTCTTAAACATAGGCAGTGATCTGAATTTCCAGCGATGAAAAGTGTCCTGCAACTCAGCCAAAAAAAAACATGACATATGAACTGGACTACGAACACGAGGAATGTCGCCTCCCCAATGCACCATAACGTCCTTGGGAATCATGTTATTGTTTTGTATTAAATAAACAACGCAAAACTTAATATTTTTTCCTTTTCTTCTTATTGGATTTGATTGTTTTTCACGCAGTTACGCCTTCTATGTTAACCAATCTACGGCAGTTAATCGGATAATCGGGATTGGCCAGGATTTTGTGTCGTTTCAGGAGAAAAATACGCCATAAATTCAGCAAATTCAAATGACATTTTATGAATTTAACGACTAAATTTGTGTTATCTAGTTTGGCTGGATACGGCAATCTCTTTCTCAGAAAAGTACAGGATGATTTGTCATCTCCAGAAAGTCGACAATAAACGATGTATGAAATCCAGAACTCTCCGGGATTCGAATTTTTTCGAATACTCAAGATGGTGTCCAATCGAACTAAATCAGTGAAAATATTCGAAACCGAATCCTGGTGGGGATCGAACCGGAGACCTTTCGGTGAAGTTCAATGCGGTAATCACTGAGCCACCACGCTCCCATACCGTACTTGTAAAAATGATTTAGGTTAACCCTTCACCCAACGCAGACGATTTCAAAATTTATTATTTTAAATATCATTTTTTAAATGTTTTCAAAAAATTTCAACAAAACTATATCATGTGACCCCTCTTTGGAACGAGCTCGACAGGCCCAGGCGGGCGGGCGGGCAGACAGGCAGGCAGGCAGGTGAGTATTTTTACTCATGTATGCTTACACCATGACACCGCGTGGCGGGAGGTGTTACCCCCAACCAATCCCAGCCAAAATTTTCACTTGTTATAAGTCAAGACTCAAGCCACTTACAGAGGCAAATTTCAAACCCTATGGTAATAGATATCGTGGCATTTATATGTTGCAGTTTCTAACATAATTTAGTGATTTCTAAACTAAATTTAAAGTAATTTTCTAACTGGACTAAACATTTCCAACTTTAGTTGAAACAGTATTCATTTGGAAAAAAATGATGATCATGTAATTATAAAACAGAAGCATATTGCATACATAGAAAATTAAACAAAGGTACGGGTAACTAAACTATACATCGCCTGAGTGCTAGAATGGCCTATGTCCCATATGGGACATAGGCCATTCTAGCACCCAGGCGACGTATAGTTAGAACATAAATATTTGTGGATTCGACATCAAGCTGAGTAGCTTATGTTGGTCGTCCCCAATTTCTCCATTTCCAACTTTACAACCCAAAGGGTGCAATTTTGTATTACAAAATGGATAATTATTCTCGCACTGAGCACAAGTAATGTCCATGCCTTTTATATTTAGTAGGACCGCTATCTTTCGAACATTGTCTCCCTTGATATGCCAACTTGAATAAATGAGGACCAATCAAATGCAACCTTACATCGCATTTGTTGTTGACCTTGGATACAGGATTTTGACGATGATCCTTCTTGTTTGAAAATTTAATTAAACTTGTGAAAATAATTTTTGTCTTGTGATATGTGAGAGTAATTTAAAAAAGGTCGAACACAAGACGAGAGGGTGCTTTAGGATTCCTGCAGCTGCTGAAAATTCACAGGTAGCAAATGTCTCGCTTAAGGGGGTGGGCAGTGCAAATTGTTTACTGGAAAATTGGACTTTTTGCAGACAGGGATGGTACAGTTGAAAATTTGGAGGGGACACAACCCAGAACCGAGATCGTCCATCAATGTCCCTGTATAAGACCACCACCAGACAATTCAGAGGTCCCTAACGATTCAAATGCTCTCATCTGAAGCTGTTATTTCTCTTTTTGGGGGTTAACGGAGCTTCCATCTTATTGGGAATTGGCTAGAAGGGTGTGCCCAGACTCTTCTCTTTCAAAATGCGACCAAGGATCCCTTCATGAGGTATGTTTCTTCTATCAGCCTTTAAATTAGAGATATTTGCTTCATATTTAACCCTTTACCCAACGCAGGCGATATCAGAATTTATTATTTTAAATATCATTTTTTCAAATTTTAAAAAAAATTTCAACGAAACCATATCATGTGACCCCCTCGTTGGAACGAGCTCAACGAGCTCGTTCCAACGAGGGGTCACATGATATGGTTTTGTTGAAATGTTTTGAAAAATAATATTTTTTCAACTGCTGAATTTGCATATTACGCGGGTGGATGCGGCCTATTCGTTGGGTAAAAGGTTAACAAATTTCGGCCCGATGGTGACATTTGTTACATATGGAGGCAAAAATGTATGTTCCCTAACTTTCGAGGGGCACTCGTTCTATCACAGTTTTATATATTGTGTTCCTACCATCCCACCATGGCGTATGGACCACCATTGAGATATATCAACATTTGAGGTACTCTTGTACTAACGATTCGGCAGCATCCCCTCGCATAGTTTTCGAATTGATAAGTTCAAAAAAACACTTTTTTCAAAACCTCCAACGAAACCATATGATATGATATGATCCCTCACTGGAACGAGCTCAGAGAGCTCATTCCAACGAGGGTCACATGATATGGTTTTGTGGAACTTTTTCGACTTTTTTGGAATAATTAAAATAACTTTTGATATTCTGTGCGTGGATAAACAGACAGACAGATAAAGGGTTACAGAGTTCCAAGGAAAGGCCAAATCATGGAAACAAGTAACAAGTTGGTTATTGTTTCTGTCTGCATTTTTATCGAGCACTGCAAAAGTCTCAGGCTATCCAGAAAACAATGCTACAATATATTAATTCCCAGGCAGTGCGGTAGAATATGTCCCACTCACATCTAAGGTTTAATATATTTCCTGTTTTTCTTATAACCGGGAACGGAGATGAAATTTCAGTCAGAACCGGGAAGCGGGAAATCACCCGGGTAATATCAACCAAATTCACGAGAGTGACAAGACGCATTTATTTTAATGAAAATGAACATATTTCATTGGCAATCGTCCCTCTCCAAACGGAATGGTTCTTTTCCCAAGAGAAAAGTGAAAACCCAAACCTCAAACTCGATCCTTTCTTCAGAATCAGTAGTATTATCACTTCTACCTCCTCCATTGCAGGGTTAGCAAAGGCTGAAGACATGCATTACGCCTTGATACACAGCGCCACCTTGCCCCAACGTGGGCAATCATGATTAAGTTTCAATCTCGACTTTTTTCAGAATCACGAGTATTATCACTTCTGCTCTGAAAAAAATATAGGTTCTCTTTAGAACCAAAACTGGTTCTAATCTTCTCCCTGAGATGGAACCAGTTCTGTTTAAACAGTATTTATTTCAAATCAAAGAAATTTATAAAGATTAACATTAAATATTAATAGAATTAAACATAAATTGAGGAGGTTTCAGCCGTAAGTTTAGAGCTTATACGAGGTTGTCTCAAATCAGTATTAAGCAAAGGAGATATGAACAGTTGGCATATCGAACCAGTTTTGGTTCTATACAGAACCAAAACTGGTTCGATATGCCAATTGTTCATATCTCCTTTGTTTCAAAATGTTTGGCGAGTGCGTTGAATAAGCTCCAAGTTTACTGCTGAATCTACTTCAGTTCATGTAATATTCTGTTACAACTGAATGCTAATCTTGGTAAATCTATTTGATTTGAAATAAATACTGTTTAAACATAACTGCTTCCATCCCAGGGACAAGATTAGAACCAGTTTTGGTTCTAAAGAGAACCTATATTTTTTGCAGTCTGCCTCCTCCAACATCAACCCCCTCTTCAATGCCGTGACCAGTCCCCTCTTCTTGAAGCAAGGTTTTCAATGCTTCGTTGGAGCAGTTTTTCTTTTAAACAAAAATTCAGTTCAACACACAAACAGTGCCACGCTTGATTGACGGTTCCGTGCTGTAGATTTCCCAGGTATTGGGACCGGCTTTAGAAACCGGGAACCCGGGAATTCCAGTTCCTGGGATTAAACCCTATAGGTAGAAATAGGTAAGAAAGGGGTGGGAGAAAGATAGACTTTAGGCCACCATTATCTACCCCGTTATTGTAATCTTCTTCGAAATTAACAGGAAAGAACACCCAGAATTTTTGCGCTTAACCCTTTTAAAACGAGATGCCGTTTCCCACCAATGGACACGATACGTCATAAGTTCATTAAGTGTGGATGGCTCCTTGGGGAAGTAATGAAAAAATAGGATGGAAACACAAAGGATAATTGGATGAGGAATGACATGAGGAAAAGGGGAAAGGATCAGTTTTATAGTTGGGGGATCGAGAAGGCGCCAATGGGGGGAACTATGAAGCAGTTTTTGGCTGAATGCTGGGAGATTAGGAGGGAGAGTGGGGTGGATATCCCAGTGGAGCACTGGGTTAACCGTTAATGCAGGCCTTCTCGTTAGAGAACCGCAACAAATCAGCGGAAGGCCGAAGATTTCTTATTATAACGATGTGTTCTCACTTTACCAGTAGGCTGGAGTTAGAAATTTTAAGACCTTTGCTATAGTCTGTATTTGTATTAGCGACAGATATTCTCAGTCGTTGGTCTTCGTTTATTAGCGGTATGTATTACACTCTAAAGTCAGTTGGGTTAAAAATCAACCCAAATCGACTGGGTTGAGTAAATATGAACCCAGTTGGGTTCATATTCACTCAACCCAGTCGATTTGGGTTGATTTTTAACCCAACTGATTTTAGAGTGTACGAATCGACGACAAATGGTAATGAGCTGACGACAGTCACAAATGTGATGACTAACGTAGCAGTTATCAACATCCAAGCACAAATCAGAACAATTATTACGAAGATCTGTTTATATAAGGGCTACAATTTAAATTTCAGCAATGCAAACTCTCGTTTCGTCGGTCAAAAATGGGAAGCAAATGGTTAAATTCACAATTGCGTTATGGAATAAACTTGATTTTATTTAATTTAAAAAAAAATATCGTCCCTTGAGTATAACAAGGAGCCATCTGCAATGTCTTAGCATTGCAGATGGCGCCTTATTGCACCCAAGGGACGATATTTATAAATAAATATATATTTTAATTAGTATTTCGTGTATGGGAGCGCCAAAATGTACAAAAATGGTCATGTTGCCACATGTTAAAACTTGTTCTTTGTCTACAAACTTGTTTAAACGGTGACTTCTCAACTGTCCAACATTTACAATTCAATTGAGTCAGTATTCTTAACTGTCCAACAATGCCTTTGCGCACAATTGGGATCAATGTGTTTATTTAAGAACTATAGTTTACTTCAGTTCAACTGAGTGACTGTTAGGTAGCACATGAGCTGCAATTCAAGCAATTCATGTGAGCTTATTTCAATTAAACGGAGTGGCCGTTAAAACTAGATAGCACATTATGTTAAATATTATTTATTTATTGGTGTTTAAGGTCATATATTTCTGCACAATGGCTAATCATGACCACGACAGTTTTACGGGTGGAGAAAGCCGGAGTACCCGGAGAGAACCACCGGGCAACGGCGAGCAACTGTCAGCTCCCCAACATACTAACTCCACACAAGCAGGGTTAGCATTGGTTGAAGACAGGTGCACCATCGACGTGCAGTACGCCTTAGTACACAGCGTCACCGTGCCCCCACGTGGGCAATGGGAGTGAAGTGTCTTGCCCAAGGACACAACGTGGTTGCCGCAGGAGGGATTCGAACCGAGGACCTCTCGGCTTGCAGCCTGCACCTCTACCAACTGAGCCACCGCGCCCCCACATTATGTTAAATGGTTGGAAGTGCGATCCCAGGAGAATAGAATTCTCAAACGCTTGCTCCAGACCGGTTTCAACTTTGTCAATCTCTGCAGTGGACTGATTTGCGTTTGAATGTGATCTGGTGTGCTGTCGCTTTATATACCTTTATTTGGAGAATAAAATATCTTTATCCGGGCGGATATTTGTACCACTATCGTCCCTTTGTTAAGTTTAAACAATATTTTATTTCCTCAATTTGACAGAAAATTATGATACATTTCATCAAGAAACATAAATGTGGAAGAGGAAAGAGGATTCAGCAGCAAGCTATAGCTTATGTAAGCTGTCTCCTTGTAACAAATTACTCACAAGAAGCAACATAACGAAGGAAGTTCAAACACAAACGATGAAAATGTAGAAATAAATTATCGTACACGGGTTGAACATAACAGAAAAAAGAGATATAATGAAATGGGAGAGTGTGAGGAAAGGAATGTTGAGTGAAGGTATAAAGAAGGAGAAGCCCAGGTTGTTTGGAATGGTTCCACATATAATCTAACAACTTTTTCCACGGGGAAAGCGCCCGATACTGGTAACGCTAATTAATCTTGGTAAAAACACCAGTTGTAGCTTGGCCAACCGACCTGTACAGTATCCTGGTTGCACTGTCAACCTGCCATATGACGAGACTCTCGGATCTCTGGACCCACGAGTTGTAAATAAACGAGAGGTATTCGGGTAACCATTTTGGACATTTATCATCATAGAGTTACCCATGTTACTTGAGGTACTTGAAAAGACAAGAGGGACGGATCGTATTTGACCGAATTGGAGAGGGGCGTGGATGGGGGTTTGAATGTATGATATGTACCGCGGTTGTAAAAAAAACGAAGCAAAACAAACAAAAAACTTGTGGGTCCCTACGGTAGCTTGCTAGTGTGATAACCACCATTCAGATAACGTCACATTAAAATCTACTGGTTGCCTCAATATATGCGTGGACGCATTTGAATATTGTCTCATTGACTTCAGGGGGAATAAGAGGTACTTCCGTATAGAAGAGTATATGTGTCAATAGTGTATGGTAGGGTTTCGAGCGTTTCAGTTCTGATGTCCGAGTACAACTGGCAGTTAAAGAAATAGTGATCAGTCGTTTCAAGCTCTCCACTCCCACAAAGAGGCGAACTGGACAGATGATTATTATAAAGGTGATCATTTAAATTGCTACAACGTAGCCATAATCTGCAGTGGTGTATTTGGGTTTTGCGTGATTTTAGGAAGTAAAAAATCTTGGGAGTGAGTAATTTGTCCCTTTTTTAGTACAACGTAAATTGGTAAAATGAACTATTCTCCCTGACCTCAGTGGGTATGCTATTCCATATCTTGGTTGTGGAGGGTATGAATGAGTCTTGATGTGAGGTAGTGCGACGATAAGGAATAGATAGATCACTGATCCGACGAAGGGAATAGCCTTGAGCAACCGAAGAGGAAGGGGGAATTAATGTTGATAAATAACCAGGGACAAGGTGGTGGTACATTTTATAAAATTGTTTTAGTTTATGTTTTTCTCTTCGAGTTTTCAACTTTTCCCACCCCGTCTCGGCATATAATGAATCTTTATTGGCACTTCTAGTTGCTCCGGTAACTATTCGGGCAGCCTCAACCTGAATTTTTTCCAACTCTGTTACCGTTTGTTTAGTGTGTTCGGCGGATACTTTGTTGGCGGATTAAAGAAAGTATCGATTGCCAGCACTTTGAAAAACATGTACCCCTTCTTGCCTTCAGACGTAACAAGAATATGAAGGACCTACTTGCTAGGACCCAAACGATTTAGCAGCCCCCCCCCCCCCCCAAATAAAACCTGGGTTTTCGGGGGAAATCACGCACCAAACGACTCCACGCACAGATAACAATTGCACCATCTACAACTTAATAGACACGCAAAAATATTTCAAAAGCACCCAAACCAAACGCCGCTACTCCCTCAGTGGGAAAGCGACATGCCGCCACAAAAATGTGGTATACATGGTAACATGCAAACAATTCCGCACGCGGTGTAGAGACGAAACAAAAAGGGAATTACGCATCAGAATAAAAGAACGTTTTTATAACATCAGGAAACAACTTGATAATAGTTTTGTGACAATGTGACCGATCAGTGGAAAGACGATAATCGTGATGTTTGGAATCATTATAATACCAACGGACCAAGAAACACAAACCATCTGGAGGGATGGCTTAATAAGCTTAAGAGGGAGGTTAAGTAGGCACACCCCAACATTTACACTTATATTGAGAATACTGAAGCAGGTACAGGCGGCAAATGAGATTTCACTGATCCAGTATGCAGCAGGCGGGCGTCGCAAGACGAAAAGACGAAAGTATCGTCGTACTGACAATACGTCCCCCGAGTTCCAATGTGTTCTATGTGACAGTAGGCACATATAAAACACTGGAACTCAGGGGACGAAATTTATAGACTTACGATACTCAAACAGAGGTTACAAAATGGTGAACTGAATGTAACAGACTATGCTGATTCTGCTTCTTGTGCGCTACACATTTTAACTGAATATATTGTGATTTATTACATGACCATGCAGTCTCTCTTATGCAATACGGCGTGCAATACGGCTGTGCAATACGGAATTCAATAGTGCACACCAACGTGTTCCAACCTGTTCACGCCATGTAGCAATGCGACTGCATAAAGTGCATGGTGTTTACCACCGTTGATAGAAAAGAAAATTAGGTCAGTAGGTGCTTGGGTCATGTAATAAATACAAAACCACATGTATGTTTCAATGAGTCGTTTTGTATTCAATTCGTCAGATGTGCGTAGAAAGAAAACGTCTCGACCTCCGGTCTCGACGTTTTTTCCTACGCACATCTGACTCATTGAATACAAAACGACTCATTGAAACATACATGTAGTTTTGCCTATATAGTGTTGTGTTTCGTTCGTTCGTTCGTTCGTTCGTTCGAACTCATTTATTTAATTCATTCCTTCATGTACATAATGTATATATAACTGTTTACATCAAAATCATTACTGTAAATACATTGTTCGAATAAATGTTGTAGAAAATCATATTAGCATTTTTATTACATGCCCATGCAGTCTCGCTTATGCAATACGGCTGTGCAATACGGAATTCCGTATTGCACACCAACCTGTTCCAACCGGGACTTTTTTATGCAATGCGACTGCATAAAGTGCATGGTGTTTACCACCGTTGATAGAAAAGAAAATTAGGTCAGTAGGTGCTTGGGTCATGTAATAAATACAAAACCACCTGTATGTTTCAATGAGTCGTTGTGTATTTAATTCGTCAGATGTGCGTAGAAAGAAAACGTCTCGACCTTCGGTCTCGACGTTTTCTTCCTACGCACATCTGACTCATTGAATACAAAACGACTCATTGAAACATACATGTAGTTTTGTCTATGTATTTAATTCAATACAGGGTATTCAAAATTATCGTTAAAAATGAAGAACAGACTATCGTCCAAGCCCGGCTAAATGCCTATTGTTCTCATTAAGTACTGATTTCTTAACTGTCCAACGTTAACATCTTCAATTTACCTCTACTACAACAATAGAAGTTGGTCAGTTGAGAATAAACTGTTTAAACCCAGGTATAATAATAACAATAACACTTTAGCCGGCCGCTGTTTTGGCGTGGTTCTCCGATGAGAAGGCCTTGGTTACCCCTGTTCTCCCAATTGCCTCCCTATTCCCACGCTTCTCCTCTCCTCCCAACACTCGGAGACGAACTGCTTGATGACATCCCTTGCCCCATTCTTCCCAATCTCTCCGATTAGCATATTAACCCTCTGCTTTGAGTCTCACACTAACCACATGTTCTTCATTCACCCATTCCACTTCCCCATTATACTCCTAGTGAATCTTATTCTTTTAGACTGGTATTTTGGGCATTCTAGAAGAAAGTGTTCCAGGGTCTCCACCACGCCCAAATTACACATCAGGCACTCCTTTTCACTGTTTTCCCCAATTTTTCCCCTCAGCTCCAGGGACCGCGACCTCAGCTTGAACAACAGTGACCACCCAGATGTGCCATCAAGGTACGCTTTAAAACCAGGCTTCTCTTTATCACGCAGGCCACCCAAAGACCTCTTTGGTTTGGCCTAAATTGCCAATTACGGTTACCATCCTCCATGACCCTTTCTCTGACGACTTTTTACCCTGGTTTGCCCCAACGTCTAGGTCTCCAATGAGTAGTTCTCTATTAGCTTCCTCACTTGGACCATCTACCCTGTCTTGATATTTGAGTTGAAAATTCTCAGGAACATTACTTTACACCATCGGCTGTCGGGAAGATTTATCCAATAATTAAGATATACATGTATTGCCGAATTAAGATTGGTTGATTGTTATTGCCATAACCACACTTGCTAATGTTTTTCAATTAACTCTAAATTGCCATAGTGAATAATAATCAATTAAACACATCTTCAAAGCTGTGTTAGTTAATATGTATTTTACATGCAGGCCTGGCATTCTTCTGCACGCCGAGAAAAAAATGAGGAGGGTAATTTTTTGTACCCCTTGATTTTCTGGAATGCCAGACCTGTTTGGGACTGCCTTTAAACTCTATTATCATTTCCTCCCCTGAGTTCCAATGTGTTCTCTGTGCCCACTGGAACAGAGAATACATCGGAACTCAGGGGACGATTTGTCAGTGTTGCATTGATTCGAAATAATTCCTGACCCATTCTATGTTGCATTTCGATAGATTTTGAGCGTAGAAGACAGTCACATAAGAATTGAATACAACATTTTGAAAAATGAGAAGACGTGTGTTCCAATTTTTTCCACAATGTACCTTGATGTGAATATAACCAAATAGCATGCAAGTTTTTGCATTTATAATTTCAGGTGCAATTGCACACCCATGCAATCTGAGGAGGGCGACTGTTTTGCACTCTTTGATGTTCTAGATTCCCAGGCCTGTAAATAAATCAAGTTGCTAGAAAGATAGAAATATAGTACAGACTATATTTCAAATCTCTATTGTCTGAGTTATCAACGCCTTTTTAGGGGAACAATACCTGCTGGCAAAGTGAGAACGCCCCATTATAACACTACTCTCAATTCTGAATTACTCAAGCACTGAACAATAATTCTCGCAGCCGAAGTTCGTGAGAATGAAAAACAGATTCTCACGAACTGGGACCAGTTTTAAGGCCAGGATGTACAGGTTAACACCCTTGAACACAGTAATTGGGACCACGTTTACAACAAAATACTGTGAAAAATCAAAATTCAATGAATAACTGGAGAAACAGAATTTACTGTGATCAGTAAATTCGAATCTGTGTGAAAATGGTGAAAATATCAGAACTAAATCATATCGAAAAAGAATTTATGGAGAATCTTTTTCGGCAGTAAAATGTCTTTAAAGAATTCAGAAATAGTTTTTCGTAAACAGCGTTTAACTCTTTACCCAACGTAACGGCCAAAACTGGCCAGCTCCATTTATAAATATCGACAATTAATTTTCAGTATTTTTTCATTTTTTGTCTCAAAAAACATAGGTTATGATCCCTCTTTGGAACGAGCTCGTTCCAAAGAGGGCTCATAACCAATGTTTTTGAGACAAAAAATGAAAAAAATTAGTTATTCAAGAATTTTGTTTGCAAGTGTCGTCTGCTTTTCATGTAACGTAAAGGGTTAAAGATTTTCATCCAGGATTCAGATACAAAAATTTAAGAAACCGGAAATAAGTTCTGTTCATAGCATTAAATGTGTTCTACAGAGGAATCAGCAATGGATATTTTTTATTCTCCCCACTTTTTGAGAGAAGAATACATGTGTGAATTTCAGAAATGCATTGCGGTTATACAATGAAATTTCAAGCAATTCTGAAAACTTGAACTTAATGAGACCCGTTTGACACTCGTGAACTGGACCCAATTTATTAACTTCCACGAAGTTTCGACTCATTTGCTGTTGGCCCCAGATCCACATGTAATATAAGGCTTGAGATATGAGTATGGCCAGTTTCAAAATATGTGACCTGCCCCCCCCCCCCCCACACACACACACACACCTCGCCAATTTTGTTTTAGAATAAAAATACATGTATGAACTGAGGCAGTGCATGAAAGGGTCATAAAATGTGATTTCCAGCAATTCTGCAAAATGCACTCAATGACCACTTGGTGAACCTAGTGACCTTGACCCATATTTTGAACCTTCATTGAGTGTCAACTCATTTGGTGTTGTTCTCGGGTTCAAAGGTCTTAGTATGTTTGAGATATGAGAGTAACAAAGATACATGTATGAACTTCCAGGATTCATTAGTGGGTCATAAAATGTGATTTCCAGCAAATCGAAAAATGCACTTAATGACCCCTTGGTGACCTCAGTGACCTTGACCCATATTTTGAAACTCTATTGAGTTTTGACTCATTTGGTGTTGACCCCAGGTCCATAGGCCATACCATGTGTGACATATGAGCGTGATCTACTTTCAAAATATTTGGCCCCACCCACTTTTTTAAGTATAAAATACATGTTTGAACTTTGGCAATGTATTATGGGGTCATATAATAAGATCTTCAGCAGTTGAAAAAAATGTACTCAGTAAACCCTGGGTAATTTTACTGAATTTGACCCATATTTTGAACCTCCATTGAATTTTGACTCACTTGGTTTGGGCCCAGGTGCATAGGTCATACCATGCTTGAGAAATGAGTGTGACCCACTTTCAATATTTTTGAACACACCCACATTTTGAGAGCAAAATGAACTTAAGGAATGCATTAGGAGTCAAAAAAGTGATTTACAGCAATTCTGAAAAATACACTCAGTGACCTTGACCCATTTTTTTGGACCACCATTGAGTTTCGATTTATTTATTGTTGATCCCAGGTCTATATGTCATAGCATGTTTCAGATAGGAGCCTGACCCACTTTCAATATTTTTGATCGCCCCCTTCTTTGAGCATGAAAATGCATGTATGAACTTTATTTTGAACCTCCATTGAGTTTTCGACTTATGTGGTGA
Source organism: Pictodentalium vernedei (assembly GCA_031216915.1). NCBI lineage: Eukaryota > Metazoa > Mollusca > Scaphopoda > Dentaliida > Dentaliidae > Pictodentalium > Pictodentalium vernedei. The sequence goes on from CM062293.1 coordinate 476,829,052, forward strand.
TTTTCCCAGGTCAATACCTCATACAATACTTGAGATATTACCGTGACCCTCTTTCAATATTTTGGCCACACCTACTTCTTTGAGAGTAAAACTGTATTTATGAACTTCGTGAATAAATTAGGGGGTCAAAAAATGTGATTTCCAGGAATTCTGAAAAATGCACTCAATGACACTCTGGCTGATCTCAGTGACCTAGACCCATATTTTGAATCTCCATTGAATTTCGACTCATTTGGTTTTCGTCACAGGTCCACGTGTCATATCATGCTTGAGATATGGGTGTGACTCACTTTCCATATTTTTAGCTACGCCACTTTTTGAGTGTAAAAAATGCATGTATGATCTTCAGGGGTGCATTGGGGTCAAAAATGTTATTTCCAGCAATTCTGAAGTCAATGACCCCCCGGGTGACTTTAGTGACCATGGCCCATATTTTGAACCTCCTTTGCGTGTCTACTCGTTTGGTGTTGGTTCCAGGTCCATAGGTTATCCCGAAACCTTGGATATGGACGTGAACCAATTTAAAACACCCTTATGAACACTTCCAATGTCCCAGAAATCTGAAAAACGTAAGTGACTGAGTAAGTGTGACTGTCTATGAGTATGCCAACAAGTTACTGAGTAATTGTGAATGTCTGTCAGTACGCCAAAGGATAGGACACTTCGTTTTTTGAGTTATTGTGAAGAAGAAGAGAAACCATACAAAAAATAGTCTGTGTGTTTCACGCGGACTTCAGTCACATTTCTTAGACATAATATCATTGCTAGCCTGTGAATAATAATATCATTTATGTCTATATGCTAGCCTGTGAATTATCACAACTTATTTAAAAGATATTTCTCTATGTCCATCGACTCGATGGATATCGAGGATTATCCCTCAGAAGCTTCCTAAATGACGTCACGCTGCGCCGCATCACGTCGCCTTAAAAGGACGAACAGCTGATCTTTGTTATTGTTTTGAAATGTACGCACTTGGGGTCGAAGTCGGCTGAAAATTGTGAAATTAAATGTCTCATAGCATATAATAAAAAGAAAATCTACTCTATTTTAGTCAGTATCTGAAATTATCTCATGAGTGTGGACCTAACAATTGTATTTTTCTCGAGCGCTTGCGCGACAGAAAAATAATATTTTCAGATCAACACGATGAATGTTTTTCAGCAGTTTCCTAAATGATATGGTTGTGTTGAAATTTTAAAAAAAAAAATAAAAAAATGATATTTAAAATAATGAATTTTGAAATCGTCTGCATTGGGTAAAGGGTTATGAACCCTTCTGAAAATTTTCACTAGTCCTGAAACGGAAAAAGCATCATTTATAATGTGTCAGGGTTAGAAAATTTACCGGATTGATGTCAGAGTCAAAATTTTGAGGCCATGTCAATTTTAGAGTAGGAAATTTGAAACTTAAGTTTCCAGTTGGGAATAAAAGATCAAAATTCCTCATCATCAGTCGGAATTTTAATATTTTTCATGAACAATGTTAATTTATTGAATTTCCAACTATTTGATTTTTGACCTCGGAATTTCCAACTATTGAAAAAAATACTCCTTGCTGGGGGCGGGGGGTGAGACACCCCCACCCCCACCCCCACCCTTTCTCCACATCTCTGCACGAGTGCTTGCGCGAGTGAAAACAATACTTTCAGGTCGACACTCATGAGATAATTCCCGATATTCACTAAAACAGCAAAGAAATCCTCTATCGCTTACTTCAGTTGTGTGTTTTTTTCAGTTATCAGCTTCTTCTCTGCTCCCGATAAATACTATTAGTACTATGGGTTCGCTGGCTCCCAAGCGAAGACGTTGAACTTCAAATCAAAGGGGGGGGGGGGGGTGGACGAGGGGTTCAGTTCGAATCTAGTATGGTCACTGTAATGAGTCCTTGGGCGAGACACTTAACATGACTGGAGCCCCGTGGCGTGATATATCAAGATGTATGATACTTTGAAGGTACAATATTGTATTATGATGATTCATCCAATGTGAATTGAGGACCGATTCACCCTCCCCTAATGAGTGGTTAGTGAGCTCAATTGACCAAAAGTTACTTGACGCTATTTTGTTGTTCCCACCAAACACTTTCCTTCATCAACGGACCTGACTGACAATGTCCTACAATTAGAAAGTGGCGTTAAAACTGTAACAAAACAGATAATTAAAATAAATAAATAAATAAATAAATAAATAAATAAATAAATAAATAAATAAATAAATAACATTTTAAAGAAATAATATCAGTGCTTATTGCACAAATAAATAAAATAAATAAATAACATTTTAACCCTTTGCCCAACGTAGCGACCAAACCCGGCCAGCACTATTCTCAAAAATCGCCAATTAGTTTTCGTTATATTTTCATTTTTTATCTCTAAAACATAGGTTATGATCCCTCTTTGGAACGAGCTCGTTCCAATGAGGGGTCATAACCTATGTTTTTGAGACAAAAAATGAAAAAATTAGTTATTCCAAAATTTTGTTTGCAAGTGTCATCTGCTTTTCATGTTAGGTAAAGAGTGAAAGAAATGGTATCAGTGCTTATTGCACTAACACATCTGTTATAACTCTTAAAGGCTTCTTCTTTGTCACCGCTAAATACTACTGCCACTATGAGTGCGCTGGCTACTTATAAAATACACCAAATTTCAAATTGAGTTCTGTGCTGAGTAATAAACTGAACAAGACACTTAACCTGACATTCACCTGTTGGAGTCCCATGGCATGAGTTATCAAGACAATGTCGCTTTGTTGGTACACTGGGAGCACGGAAGCTCAGTGGTTAGAGCCTTGAACTTCAAACCAAAAGGTCCACAGTTCTATCATGACCAGGGTAACCGCGTCGTGTACTTCTACAGGGCATTTTATCCCGATTGCCCACGTAGGGCAAAGTTGCGCTGCGCACTGTATTGCACGTCGATGGTGCACTTGCCTTCATCCACTGCTGACCCTGCATGGCCAAGAAAATGTTTCCCTTGATGCGATTCTCTCTAACATTACCTCCCCTTAATTTGGTAAAGCTGTTCAGACATTTAACACTGAGAGAGATGGGAACTTCATATAAAAACTTATTTTTTTAATATTCGTGTATTTTTATCGTCGATGTGCGCATCATTTCACAAACTACAGTCCTTTTCCTGTGGAGTAGTATAATCAAATAAAAGCTATCTTGTTACACTTTTGTCCCAATGAATTTGAACATTGGACTATTGTTCATAGTAGAAATCCATTTAAAAAAATAGAAAACTGCCTTTTCAGACCCTTTTGGTGATCTATAACCTTTTTATATTCATTGTATCAACAGTGTGCGCATCGTTGCATACAATATAGACACTGGTCTTTTTAATAATTTAAAAGTCTGTCAGATGTGGTTTTCCAATTTTTTTCCTCTGGTGAATTAAAGCTTCCAAATTGCTATGAAAACACATTCTCGGACTGTACACAAATGCAGAGATGGATAAGAAATTACACAGTGATTGCTTCAATTGGTGTCGCTATTTCACACCTCATTGTCATTCCTCCACGCACATCAAGTCTCAGAAATTTCACACCTCACCACCCACATTTACTGTCTTCTCAATTGAATTTCGAAGTTCAGTAACCTCACGGGAGATAATTTTCATGTGAGATATTTTTTTGATCAATATTGTTGGGTTTGGCTTGTGCGGAGTCAGTACGTTGGAGATGCTGATAGCTGTTCGTAGGGCTGCAAGGTATATTGATAAACCGATATACACCGTTATTCAAACCAATATCGATTGAATACCGGTGTAATTACAAAAATATCAGTTTATCGGCATCATTTATTTATCCACAATTTAATTTTCAAGATGTCTTGAATTGTTTAACAGTAGCCCCGAATGAATAATATTATCCCTTTATCCAAGGAATCATCTGTTTGTGCCCTCGTAATATACAAATTCAGCAGTTGAAAAAATAATTTTCAGAAATTTCAACAAATCTACATCATGTGACTGTTAATTAATCCTTTGAAGAAAATCTTGTTAATCATAAGCAACACACAGCGTTAACCATTTAATTCATGAGTGATAAAGTGAATATTTTAAAGTTGTGGATTTTTTTTTTCTCTTTCGCTTTTGCGTTTGCAACCTTAAAATTCATTTTATATATTTAATTTAGGAAGGTATAAGAATCTACAGGAAATTAAATTCTCCCTGCTTTCGTGAGGAGACTTTCTTTTTTAAATTTAAATGAAACTTAGCTGTTTTTCAAATATGTTTACAAAATTTCGAAAAAAGGATAGTTCCAATATTTATATGATCCTCTGAAGTGTAGCTGTTTTTGTAGACCAGGTATATCGGGTTGGATATTAATTTAAACAATATTTATTCATGAAAAAGTATGATGCATACATATAATAAACAACAACATGATTGTCATACAGAGTGCGCAGTACAATGGTATGCATTAAAGTAATGAGTCAAGAACGAGATTTGTCGAAAGGATTCAGCAGTAAGCGTTAAGCTTTTATAAGCCGTCTCCTCTGGAATACTGACGAAGCTTGATAGTAGCTGCAAGTAGGTGATAATTGCGGATTCAAGGACACGTTGTACATGTGCCATACACGTACACGTACACGGACATTTACCATCATGGGATTCAGTTTTAAATCGCACGCTTGTTCACAAAAATGTCGGGTGTCTCAGAATCCGCTGTTACTTTGAGACTCCTAGATCGCACTTTTAACGTTCAAATACCCATTGGCGAATGTGTCAAATGTACACGTTTTTTAAAAAAGTGAAAAATGTATGAAATTGTACATTTTTCACTTCATTTTTTTTACTTAAAATTTTTTGTCGACGTTCCCATCATGGATCGGACCATCGATCCATCATTGGTGAACGCGAACAAAAACGTTTTGCGGTTTCTAGGACAGCATCAAAAAAGGTGGTTTGCGGATTCTGGGACAGTGTCCCAGAATCCGCAAACGGCTTTTGAGGCAGGGGTTTTTCCAAAACTTAACAGACTACTATTGGGCGCGACGATTTCTGATGTAAGTGGGGGGAATACCCGGATTTTTCCAAACTTAACAGACTACTATTGGACGCTCCCATTTCTGCCGTAAGTGGGGGGAATACCCATAGTGGGGGGGAATACCCATAGTGGATTTTTCCAAACTTAACAGACTACTATTGGACGCTCCCATTTCTGACGTAAATGGGGGGAATACCCATAGTGGATTTTTCCAAAATTAATAGACTACTATTGGGCGCTCCCATTTCTGACGTAAGTGGGGGAATACCCATAGTGGATTTTTCCAAACTCAACAGAAAAAAACTAAGTTTTTTTGGAAAATCCCACGATGGGTATCTCCACTTGTACAGTATAAATAGAGCTCCTGCATGCTACAATCATCATTGGCGAAGATCCTCCAGGATCGGCCACACGAAAAAAAGGTGAGAAGAAATCTACGTGAATCCAAATGTAAAATAATAATAAATTTTATCAAAATAATGTGTATCATTACACCGAGTTACTCTGCGATGAAGCTCGTTCTGACACGTGAATATAATTATTCACGAAGGAAGCACTGTGGATTTTATTGTCCAGTCACTGAGGGTTGAAAGGGGCTTGTTCCCCATACCATCCCTGCGAGCCTTCGGCACGTTAAACCATTTCATTTGGATGTCAGTCTACAATGATCAGTCTGTTTTTATCAAACTGACAAGCAGGTCGCTTGTCAAAGTGACATTTACTGTATAAACTTACTGAGAACGCCATTTGTCACGCTCGAAATGTATTACAGGTTTTCATTTAAATGAGTCAATTGTCAGTTAAATGGTTTAACTAAAAAACTATTCTATGGATGAAAGCGGAAACAGTTCAAAAGATTAATTGATGTTATATTTTTCTTTTTGAAAAGCGTTACATTTACTGACATGTTTTTATTCGAGATTTTAATTATTCATGTTCTTTCTGATTTTTAACACGTTTGAAACGGATGCTATTTTAATATTTTTAACTATTTATTGAGGTTTCATTTTGTAAAATGTTTTTCCTCAACTGGTTTTAGTTATTATATTAAAGACAGAAGATTTTATTTACTTAAAACATAAAACATAAAAATAATTATACATTTAATTTGAAAATAATAAATACCTCAAGTTAGCATACTCTAAAGGAAATATTAATAATTTAGAAAACGAAAACATGTTTTTACAGATGGATGCCAAACGTCAAGGTCAGCTTTTAAGCGAATATGAATGTGCCAAGAAGAGCATTCAATCGGCTGACAGAAGCAGACGTCTTGGAGAGATTGAACCCAGACACGAAGCCACAAAAATATTTAAACCAGTGACGGAGGTTCAAGAGCGAAGCAAGAAGGAGATAGTTGAAGAATTGAGAGCCATAAAAGAGAGTTCTTTGAGAATGGGTTCGTTGCCCGTTAGTTTTGCAAATCAGTATTCCTTTCAATCTTCACCGGATTACGTTCCCACAGGGATTCAAACCGACGTGAGCGAGAGCGACGATACAGCTTCAACTATCACCACTGATAGCGTCGCGTCATCCGAGGATGGTGGTAAGAGAGATCTGTTGTATGGATTTTATAAGGATTCGGACGGTAGAACTTTTGTGGGCGACACAGAAGTGGAAATAGATGATGATGAATTAACCGTCGGCCCGAATATGTACGAATTAACTTCCAGACTGTGCAAATTGCTCCTTTATGGCAAGCCTAGTGATTACACGGAACAGGATTACAACAATTACGGTGACATTCTGGTTCAGACCAACGCCATGAAGAGAAATAACGATGACGGAGAGACGAGACCTAAAGCCAACAGAGGTTACAAGTGGACGAAAGTGGTGAAACCTATATGGAAATTGCATAAGAAGTTCGTCGAATCGGTGACTGGTAAAGGGGTGAAAACCACTTTTCTTCCAAGTGATTCTGACGCTCTGTCTCAGAGATTGAGTTTGTTGATGGCAAGCAGACGTGCTGGTAACACAGGATTAGATAATCAGATAGTTAGCATATACGATGAATTGTTAAGACAGAAGGTTTTGAATAAAAACCATTATAAAAGGCTGATGAACGAATTGAAGGATTGATGTATATAATAAGCAGAGAGAAACAAACAAACAAACAAAAATATATAAAATAAAAAACAGTAAATTTTACACTAAAATAATAAAAGTATTTAAACAATAAACGATTTACCAGTGAAAAACAAAATATATATTATAAAATAAAAAAAATATGTTGGTGATAAAGAACAGGGGATACATCAGAACTTATGTTCAAGGCGGTTCTGGCATCGTCGATTCTATAATGCGAGCGTTCACGAGCGATGCGGGTAGAAAACTCGCATCGACCGTGTTTGAGGTCGGTAAGAAGATAGCTTTGGATGCTGGTAAGAAAGCCACTTCCGAAGCCAGTGGTAGGATAGCTTCTGTGGCTGGCAAGAGGGCAACCGACACATTGATCGACAAGTTGATTAGTCCACCGGCGAAAAGAGCTGCGTTAGAGCGAACGCCGAAAAGTTGGAAAGATTTTAAGGATGCTGTGGTACCCATACAAGATTTAGCCAAAATGACGAGTGGATCCAGATTGAAGAGAACTCGCGACGGTGTAATATAAATAAATAATAATATTAAAAACTGAGTTTGAAAAAACATAAAAAATTGTGTATGAAAAAAATCCAAAATAACAAACAAAAAAAAACAAAGATGAACATTAAAGATATGTCTTGGAACGACGCCGCGACCAAGAGGTCGAATAACAAGTTCTTTCCCAAAAGCATAAGAGCCTTGATAGTGGGAAAATCGAAATGTGGAAAGACCAATCTGTTGATGAATCTGTTGTCCCGACCCGACTGGTTGGATTACGACAGATTGTTTGTGTTTGGCAAGAGCTTGTTTCAACCCGAATACAGATTGCTTCGAGAGTGCATGGATCGTAGATTGCCCAAGGACGTCATAGCCAGAATCTTTGACAATAGGGAGGAATTCGACAAAAGTGAAGCTCCTCTTTCGACTATTTTGGACGGTGCGGTGCTGGAATTGATGAAGAGAAATGCATCTTCGCACGTCGAGTGTCGATTTTATGAGAACGCTAGCGACGTTCCGGATCCTAGAGATTTGAAATCGGAAGATAAGAATCTCATGATTTTCGACGATCTGCTTTTGGAGAGACAGAACTGATGCAAATCGTATTACATTAGGGGTCGACACAGCAACGTGGACTGTTTCTACCTGCCGCAGAATTATTTTTGATTGCCCAGGCAGACAATAAGGGAGAACGATAATTTTCTATGTCTCTTTCGCCAAGATCTCAAGAATCTCAATCACATCTACGGCGATCACATCACAAACGACATGAGCGTGGCAGAATTCAGGAGATTCTGCAAGAGGGTTTGGGATGGAGGACTTTACAATTTCGTCGTGATCGATTTGACTAGCGAATTTAATCACGGAAAATATCGGTGCGGATTCGACAAGTTTTATGTTTCTGATGATAATAAGATAGAGCGTGAAAATAAAAAAAAAATAGAAAATAATAAATCTTCAAATAATTAGTTTTGAAAAAAATAAAAATAAAATTAAAATATAATGTTTGAACAAGGAGAATTGTTAGAATGGATAGCTGAGAATACGGCTGCAAAACAATCCATTCAAATCGTGGTGAGTGGTGATTCGACTCGATTCGCGATGAAATTCGAACCTTCCATCGAATTGAATAGAGAGAAAAGATACGAGATGGCGTTGGTGAATCTGGAGACTTATTATTCTTTTCCCAATGTCACCAAAAAGAATAACTCATTCAAGTATTCCGACGGAGTGGATTGGTTGGAGATTCAAATTCCAAAAGGAAGTTACGACATAGACGATTTGAACAATTACATTCAGACTTGAATGAAGATGGATGGAAAGGGGAGCAACAAGATCAGACTCGCTCCCAATCCTAATACCTTATAGACAATGTTGGATTTGGAAGATAATTTTCGAGTGGATTTCAATACGGATGATTCTATAGGCAAGATGTTGGGATTCGATCGACAGATGTATCAAGACCACGCAGCATCTGAAAATACGGTTGACATTCTCACAGTCAATAGCATTCTGGTGAACGTGGATGTAATTGCTGGAAGCTACGTGAATGGTAGCGCTCAACCGACGATCTATTCCTTCTTTCCAAACGTGTCGCCGGGTTATAAGATCGTGGTGCGACCTCGAAATTTAGTTTATCTACCAGTGATTTTAGACACGTTGTATAGTCTCAAAACCACGTTGATGGATCAAAATGGTGAACTGTTAGATCTTCGCGGAGAGAGGGTGACGATACGATTTCACATAAGAGAAATATAAAAGCAAAAAAAAAAAAAATTTTGTGTATATATATAAATAACAAAAATAAAATAAACGCAATATTAATTTTACAAAAATTATTTAATATATATAATTATCATTAAAACAAAAAAAAACAATTGAAGAAAATATATTTAAAAAAAAACACAATACATGGTTAAAAACGTGAATATATCCGTAGGACAGAGGAAGAAACTTAAGAGAGCGTTAGCAACTCAAGGCGAGGTGGTGAGATTCAAATTCACTCACGAAGATCTGACGAGAGGCGGTCAGGATTCGATCGCCTGGACCAGAAGTCAAATCAAAAGGATGGAGAAAGCGATTCGTGATGGAAGAGGGTTGACGGTGAGATTGAGTCCCGCTCAATTGAGATACAATTTGAGAATGAAAGGTGGTTTCCTACCACTATTGGCAGGGATCACCGCAAAAGCATTACCCTTCACCGCAAAGGCATTACCCTTTCTAGGAAAGACTCTTGGCATGGGAGATCTCACGGGACTCGCGAGTTCGGCAGCTGAGAAATTAATGGGTGGCAGCGGACTGTTTTTGAAGAAGGGAGGAGCCATGTGTCGCATCCACGTAGACGACAGCGGTAAAGGATTGTATCTAGAAGCCGTTAGAGGTGACAACTCTTTGAGTGGAAACGGTCTCTATCTGAAGAGTGGACGGAACGTTGAGCGACTCGGCAAGGGTTTGTTGTTTGGTGAGAATTCGCCGTTTAAGAATATACCGATTTTGAATATGTTATTATAATGTAAAAAAAATTATATAAATATAAATCATAGAAAGTATAAAATAAAATATAAAATGGATAAAAAGGTGGAAATACAATTAGACGATAATGATGAATATCGCGAGATAGAGTGCAAAAAAGATGTGGAAAAATGATTAGATGCTAATGATGGATATCTTAGGAAAGAACTGATAAAAGAGCTAAATAAAGATCGGGATATGCGGTTGAAATTTAAAAGAATGAGACGTTTTCCACCGTCACCACTATCCTCTGAAGAGAATGGTAATGATGCGAGTGTTACCGAGGGACACACAACATTCATTCATAATTATGATTCGGATAAACAAATGTGTTGTTATAAAAACGTAGCATATCACAAAAAAAGAAAAGAAAAGAAGAATCGACGCTGAAATTTAAGAAAAAGGAAACGTTATTATAATATATGGGTAATAGTGAAGAAGGAAAACAAAAAAAAAAGTAATGAGATCTAAAGATGATCTCATTACTTTTTTTTCCTTCTTCTTCACTAAAAATCAATCTCTCTATTGTTTATATTTCCAAGTCCATTATTAGCATGTTGACAATCGTGTTTTCTCCTTTTTCTCAAATGTGTTGAATGTTTATCTTTACTTTTTTGAGTTTTTTTACTTCGGTCAATGTGCACTCACCACCCGATTTGTTCACGAGTTCAAGTGAGATGTTTGGAAATATGTAACTTCCATAGGGCAACGACAAATCGTCCTTGTCAAATTCTCTATCTTTGGCGATGACGATATTCTGCAGATCGCTTTCGTACTCGTAAAACAAATCGAGCGTGGCTTCATCTAATTTCAAAGGCATGCTATATTTGTTGTATTTGTGCTCTAAGCCCTTCATCTCGACCTCGTTCAATTTGATGGGATCGTGTCATTGTAATCTATAGATTTTAGAACCGAATTTCTTATACGTTTCGACTCGTTTCAATTTCAATTTGCATCTTTTAGGTGTTGTTGTCATGATCGATTATTTGTTTTTTTATTTTATGAGTTCTTGCAAGTAATGTATATTTTAAATTTTGTATTTTAATAATTTGTTTAAATTTTTTTTTTACTCTTTATATATATATAAAAAAAAAGTTTTTTTTAATTTTAATTTTCTTTAATGTGAAATTTTTTTTTTTTTTGTAAAAGTTTTTTTCTCTTTATATATAAATAAAAAGTTAAATTTAACATCCTTTTTTTTTTTGTATTAATTCAATTTTTTTCACGTTAAGAAAATAAAAAAATTGATTCATTTTTTTGGAAGGAATTAAAACATATATATAAACAATTTTAAAACTTTTCAACAAATTATCACTTAAATACAAAATTCGAAAAAAAATATTCTTACAAACCCAATTTTGAGGTAACAAAAAACAATGATTAAATTCGAATATCCGAATTATAGTTTAGAACGTGCAAGACTTCAAACGTTTAAAAATTGGCCTTCGCATCTTGCTCAAAACCTGAAGATTTAGCTGCTGTGGGTTTCATTTATGTGGGTAAAAGTGACAGAGTTAAATGTTTTTGTTGTAACACACATTTTATGAATTGGGAACCTAATGACAAACCGTTGGCAGAACACATAAAAGATACCGAAGGTTGTTGTGATTATTTGAAGAAGATCCAGACATAAGGATTGATTAAAATTGAAAACGAAGAATGGGAAACAAATAAAAACGAGAGTTTATTAAGGGGTATTTTACAATCTGGATACACAAAGGAACAATTGTACAATACATTGAATTACGCAAATAAGACGTTATCTCAATTCTTGACTTTAGAAGATTTCATTCGATTCATGAAAGAAGCAAACGGGTTATTATCTATTGAGAAGGAGTCGAGTGATATGAACACTTGTCTGCTTTGCGAAAACAACTCTGCAAATGTTTTGTTTCTACCATGTGCACATTTGTGTTATTGTAAGGAATGTTATTCTAGAGATGAGAGGTGTTCGTTTTGCGAACCAGAAATAAAAGCAATCATAAATTGTTTTGAATAAAAAAATGGAAGAACATTTTTCGGATTTATACTTCAGATTCTAGACAAACGAGATATATCGAGCGAAATTCGACAAGCAATCGACGAAGGGAAAGGAGAAGAATATGTAGCACAACTCATCACAGAACTATTCCAATCGAAGCCTGTAGAATGGGAGAGTGCGATCAAAGGCGTTTTTCAAACTTTCAACGTGGTTCTCTCGTTCAAGGAACATAAAAAAATTGATTAATTTCATCCAAAAAAAAAAATTTTCGCATTAAAGAAAAAATTAAAATTAAAAAAAAAATCTTTTTTTTTATATATAAAGAGTAAAAAAAACAAAACTTTTTTAACAAATTATTTAAATACAAAATTCAAAAAAAAAATATTCTTACAAATGGAGCAAACAAATAAAAAAATGGAAAATTTAAATGAGAAAACCATACCTCAGTTAAACGAGATTTGTAAACTATTAAAAATTCCACATTTCAGAAATCATAGAACTAAATCAAAAAAAATTGAAGTCATACAGGAACATTTGCGAAACGCTAGAAAGGCAAATGAAATGTCGATAGCAACGACGTCAAAAAATGCATCGGTTGTGAAAAATGAGAAGAAGAAAAAGATAGTAAAAGGAATCGAAATGCCGACATCGAAAAAAAACAAAAACGTTTCGATTGTGAAAAATAAGAAGACGACTAAACGAAAAGCTGTTGAAGAACTTCAAGTTTCAAAAGAAAAGAAAAGAAAAACTAAAACGAAAACGAGTGATGCACTTCAGATTCTAGACAAACGAGCAAAATTCGATGAGCAATCGACGAAGGGAAAGGAGAAGAATATGTAGCACGACTTGTCATGGAACTATTCCATCGAAGCCTGTAGAATGGGAGGTACGATCAAAGGCGTTTTTAAAACTTTCGACATGGTTCCTTCGTTCAAGAAAATCGATCCAAAATTGTTTATGGAACGGGTGAAGAAAAAAGTATTGGATTTGTTTCGCGAACACATGAACGTGGGACTCAAAATTAAGATGATACTCCATTGCATGATGAATAAAATTGATGTGAAGTCTGGCAAGAGCATCGTGAAAAATGCATGTTTCAGATCTAATGTCGAACCCATATTTCGAGGTTCAGATTTATCAGACGTTTACGAAAAGATGAAAGACAAGATGTTGACATCTCTCACGAATTATCAACATGAAGGTAGTAATTGGACGTTTGATGAGATGTTGAAACTCGAAATTCATATAACTAAAAACGATTCATTGAAAGGATCTTCCTACGTGGAATTACTGTATTTCTTAGCTAAAAAACACTCCGTGTTCAACGTGAGAAATAAAGATGATCAGTGTTTTAAATGGGCAGTCACTTCTGCTTTATACCCTGTCAAAATCCATCCTGAGAGCGTTTCTTGTTACGAGGAGACTTCTAAAAATCTCGATTGGACCGGAGTGACTTTTCCAATGCAATTAAAATACATCGAACATTTCGAAGCTCAAAATCCCACCGAGAAAAGACGATTATTTTATTATTGATTTCGAATGGTGACAATCGTCATTATTGTTGGGTTAAACAACCGAGCCGTTTACTATCGAGACAGAATAATAAACATAAAGGAAAGATATGTTTATGTTGCAACTGCATGAACGCGTTTCACAGCGAAAAATCGTTTGTGAAACATCAGGAATATTGCAATGAAAATCAAGGTGTCGCCGTCGAAATGCCCAGACCCAACACCATCATGAAGTTTGAAAATCGCAATAGAAGGTTAAAAGTACCATTCGTCGTGTATGCCGATTTCGAATGTTTCACCGTGAAAATGAGTTCCTGCCAACCTAACGCTCTTCAAAGTTACGTCGAAAGATATCAAAAACACACGCCTTCAGGTTATTGCATTTACGTGAAATGTGTTTTCGACTCGCAACACAACATGGGTCCCTTCACCTACACGAAACAGTGTGAAGACGACAACGTGGCTTAAAGGCTCGTGGAAGAGTTAGAATCCAAAATTCGAATGTTATACGACAAATTCAAAACACGAAAATAACAGAGCCACTGAATGTCACATATGCAGAAAATCGTTCGACGAGAAATCGGAGGAAAATAAGAAGGTTAGAGACCACGATCATTACACGGGTCTGTATCGTGGTCCGGCTCACAGCAAGTGTAATTTAAAATATCGAGACGCCGTTTTCTATCCGGTGATATTTCACAATCTCTCAGGTTACGGCAGTCATCTGTTCGTAAAAATCTCGGCACCTCCCACGAAGAATTAAATTGCATCACGAACAGCGAAGAAAGATACATTTCATTCACGAAATGGAAGCTCATGGAGAAGAAAAGAGTAATCGACGGAGAGGCATTGAAAGAAAAAACAAAATTCATTCATAGAGGCATATGTTTCATCGACAGTTTTAAATTCATGTCAACCGCTCTGGAAAAATTAGTCGATAACATGAGCAAGGATAAATTTACAATCACGAGCTAACATTTCGGAGAACGAGTAGATGTCATGTTGAGGAAAGGAGTCTATCCTTATGATTACATGAACGATCTAAAGAGATTCGACGACACCGCACTACCTTCGAAAGAAGATTTTTATTCAAAATTATTTGAATCCGACATTTCCGACGAGAATTACGAACACGCCAAAAACGTGTGGAAATCATTTGATATGAAAACCATGAAAGATTATCACGATCTCTATCTGAAGACTGACGTCCTGCTCTTGGCAGACGTGTTCGAAAATTTTCGAGACGTCTGTCGTCAAAATTACGATCTGGATCCCGCTTGGTATTTCGCCGCACCTGGTCTGGCATTGGACGCTCTGTTCAAGACCACCAAAGTCCAATTGGAATTATTATCCGACGTGAACATGTTCCTCATGTTCAAAAGGGCTGCGAGAGGTGGCGTCTCGATGATCTCCCACAGATATTCTGAAGCTAATAATCCCTACATGAAAGAAGGTTTCAATTCGAAATGATCGAATGAATACATACAGTATTGGGACACTAATAATCTGTATGGTTGGGCTATGAGTCATCCTTTACCGACTGGAAATTTCGAATGGGTGACGGAACAGGAAGAGATGCAAAAATGGAGAGACTATCCTTGCATTTTAGAAGTCGATTTGAACTGTCCGGAAGAATTACATGATCTACACAACGATTATCCGCTGGCTCCCGCACAAATGGAACTGAACGAAGGAGACGAGGAAAAACTCATTTCCAATTTATTTAACAAATGTAACTACGTCGTCTACAGTGAGAATTTGAAACAATACGTCGATTACGGGATGAAATTAGTCGACATACATCGCATCATTCGATTCGACGAAGAGCCTTGGATGAAAAAATACATCGGTCTCAACACGAATCTCAGAATTCGAGCCGAGAACAATTTCGAAAAAGATTTCTTCAAACTCTGGAACAACTTCGTGTACGGTAAATCGATGGAAAACATCAGGAAGAGAACCAACGTTCGACTCGTCACGTCTGAGAAAAGAGCTAAAAAATTAGTGGCGAAACCTAATTACAAACACTGAACCATATTTGACGAAAATCTAGTGGCCGTTCACATTCAAAAGATGCACCTGAAGTTCGACAAAACGTATTATCTTGGACCAATCATCTTAGATATCAGCAAGCGATTGATGTACGAGTTTCACTACGATTACGTCAAACGAAAATTTGGTGATAAAGCCAAACTACTGTTCACCGATACAGACAGTTTAGTTTACAAGATAGAGACGAAAGACGTCTACCGAGATATATCTCCGGACATGGCCGCGTAGTTCGACACGTGCAATTATCCCCTCGATCACCCATCCAACATTGAATCAAACAACAACAAGAAGGTGTTGGGTAAATTTAAGGACGAGAGCAGCGGTAAACAAATCCTGGAATTTGTGGGCTTGAGACCCAAACTGTATCGTCTAGAAGATGAAGAGATCAAGAAGTGCAAAGGGGTTAAAGCATGCATGGTGAAGAAAAACATCTCTTTCCAAGAGTATAAAGATTGTCTGTTAGGAAGGGGTCCAGTGTATAAGACTATGAAATCGATTCGAAGCGAAAATCACGACTTGTATTCCGAAATAGTCAACAAGATTCTGCTGACGGCCGACGACGATAAGAGATTCATGTTAGATGATAAAATAAGCACTTTGGCACTCGGACATTGGACTTTGGATCTAATTTTAGATGATAGGATTTCAGATATGATTGTGGATGATAGGATTCCAGATATGAGTAAGTATGATAGGATTCCAGAAAATCAAGAGGAATTAGACGGATTCAGGTTTATATAAA
Organism: Pictodentalium vernedei; assembly: GCA_031216915.1. Taxonomy (NCBI): domain Eukaryota; kingdom Metazoa; phylum Mollusca; class Scaphopoda; order Dentaliida; family Dentaliidae; genus Pictodentalium; species Pictodentalium vernedei. Next base: position 476,845,420 of record CM062293.1, read on the forward strand.
TTGATAGAGACATCGAGAGAGTTAGTTTAAAAAGAAAAATAAAAAAAAAATAACGTCATTTTAGTGAATTATAATAAAATAAATAAATAAAAAAAAATATATATACACATTTATGAATAAGAAAATAGAGATATCTGTAGAAGGTGTCGTCTTACCTAACAAACCCCTATCCAACATCGATCTGTCGAATGCAGCGAAGGATTTGAAAATCAAAGATTTTCTAGGCGTTTTTTCTAGAGATGCCTGGCAGAAGAGAAGACATCGACAATCGGAATGCGGAATTTTAAATCTAGATGATTTATCGGGTGAAGGCACTCACTGGGTGGCGTGGTTCAAGAATGGGAAGAAGAATTATTATTTCAACAGCTATGGAATCTCACCGCCGAAAGAAATAAATAACTATTTCAACAAATCGATGGTTCGTTACAACACGGAACGAGTGCAATTGCCAGATCAAGTGTTTTGCGGTCACCTGTGTCTTTACCTTCTCAAAAGATGGTCTGAAGGAGATCGGTTTCAAGACATTCTCAATGATTTACATTAGAGAGAGATTTTTGTTTTTTTATAGCATATAAAGGTAAAAAAAAAATTATTAAAAAAATTTTAATCGAATAAAAACAAAAAATAAAAATAAAATAATTCATTTTTAATAAACTGCGTTTGAAATATATTTTTTTAAAAACAAAAAAATCTCAAAACACCATGCCAGTCGATAAATTTGGTAGAAGTGATGATGAAAAAGTCAACCTAAAAAAGAAGAGGAAGACACTCGAAGTCGACGATGGTTACGATGTTGCCAACTTGGACGAATGTTACATTTGGAGATACGAACCTTGGAAGGAATCTCTGAACATAAATGATAAGAAGCTCTACAATCTTCCCGAGCCAATAGATCTCGCAGATGTTTCGACTAAAAAATACGTCGACAGGGGGAATGCCGATTTCGAACGAATCATGCTAGATAATTATGTGGAAAAAACCATGACCGACGATCTCGATCTGAAATCTAAACGTTTGGTGAATGTCGCAAATCCCATAGATCCCACAGATGCTGCGACCAAGAAATACAGGACGACTCTCACGCGAGATTCAGTGAACACCTGAGAAATAGATACGTTCAGAAAACGATGCACTCGGAATTGAATGCCAATTCTAACAAGATAACGAACGTGGCCACTCCCACGAATCCCAAGGACGTGGCGACCAAACACTACATAGATCTGGAACAGAGAAAGTCTGACAGACGAGAAATGAAATCGGATCTGAATGCGGGATTCAACAAGATATTGAATCTGTCGAAGGTCGATGACACGGATGCAGACTCAACCGCAGTCAACAAGGGCTACGTAGATTCTGCCGTGATACGATCACAAGAATACCTAGAATCGCAAGTGGACGATCTCTACCTGAACAAACAATCTGGCGGAACCATGGAGGGTGGTATCGACATGAATGGTGAGAATTTATTCGGACTCAGTCACAACGCCGAATTCGATTCCAGCGCAGTCAGCAGGAAGTATGTGGATGACAACTCGGTCTGGAGAAAGGGTGACATCATGGAAGGTAAACTAGACATGGGTGGACACGCGCTCACGAATCTACCGGATCCCGTGAACATGAAGGATGCCTGCACCCTGATTTCGGTGGTGGAGAAAGTCAAATATGCTAGACAATTGATCGCCGTGTGGGCCGAGGAGGCCGGCACCTTAGATGAGGGAAAAGCCGAGTGGTCTTTCGGAAATGGAGGTAGTGGATCGAAACATGGTCAGGTGGGATATCCCATGCCGTTGGGAGGTGAAATCCTTCGAATGAGTCTAGCTTCCTCGAATTTGAATAACAGAGCAGTCGTCAATATCATGGTGAATGGAGTAGAGAGTGATAAGAGATACAGCGTCGAAAACACTGAGAATCAACATGCGAATGTTAGCATGTTCGGCACACCTCTCAAAGTGAACGCCGGAGACAGGATTAATTTCATTACGAAAACCAATAATCCCGAAGCCGCCACTTCTGTGGTAAGTCTGCTGATCGAACTAGTTCCTTTGAACAAACAGTGAACATGTGGAACATAATTAATTAAAAAAAAATAATGTGTGATTATTAAAAACAAAAAAAAAAGTAATGAGATTTAGAAAGATGTTCAATCTCTCTAGATCTCATTACTTTTAATTTTTTTTTTGGTTTTTTAATAATTACTCATTACTTTTTTTTTATTTTTGTTTTATTTTTTTTTTTCACACACGTCTCTAATCGAATGATCGACATCTTATTTCCATCCAATTCGAATTGTAATTCTCTGTCCGACAGGACCAGGGTGAAGGCTTCGGTTTTTCTCGGCACGTTCCTATCGAATTGAATCTTGATCTGAATATCTAAGACGCTACTCTTGAGTCATTCTCTCTGTTTACTGACGTCGAATATGAACATGGGATACATCAACTTGTATTCGCCGGGAGATATGTTAGGGTTGCTCATCAATTTGTCTAGACCGTGATACTTCTTTCTAAAATCAGCGGCATCGCCGTACAGTCTGCAGAAATCGTTCTTGTCGAACGACGCATTGTAATCGATTGCTGGATATCTCGTGGCGTTCAGAAACACTTGCATGTTTCTCAAATGGCAGTGATCGAACAGCGACGCATTCTTTTCCTGAGACACATCCCTATCGGTCTGAAACACAACCACGATGACACGCGGTCTTTCGGAAGTGGATTTCACCGTCAATCTCCAATCGAAGTGATTCGTGGAGAGAGGAATGCTAGCCGTGTCGCACTGTCTCATTCTAAATCCCACAGGTAATTTACTCTTGGATTCTATGATCTTGTAGAGATGCGCTTTTTCCACGATCGAAGGCTTCATGTGGGGAACGAACCATGATATCTTGTGTAGAGTTATCTTACCCGCATCAGTCGCAGTGAGTCTCACTATTGCGTCGTCATTTCCTTTTCGAATCAAGGTCAGATTGTGTTTGAATCCGTACATGATCTTGTTGTAATCGTCCGCAAATCCGAAGATGTGTTTCAAAGGTATCCTGAATGAAAACGTTCCTTTAGGTCTGGATGTCTTGACGACGTAGTCGAATATCGCGGCGGCGCCGGCGCTAGCAGGGCCGACGGTGTCTTTCACCCACAACTGATTAAGTCCTCTGGATTTCAAAAAATCATCAGGGTACGTCAAGAGTCCGAACATCGTGGTGGCCTGACCGGGATGAAACAGAGATTCTATCCCTTGTCCGGATAGGATGTATTTTATATTACTGAATAGATGCATGATGCCATTATTGGCTAGAGTAACCGTCTTGTCGTCGGCGTAGTCGCTCCCATCTTCCTTGGTGAGACGTCCCTGCACCACTATGTAACTCTCGCTAGGATGTATGAATAGATCTTGAGTTTCGACGTTGATTCTTATCTCTCCCGCATTGTTCAAACTCGTTCTGGTTACCGGTTTGTATTCGTGAACCTCATATTCTTGAATACTTTCATCTTTCACTATGCTTTGTGCTATATCTAGTATATTTGTCATTTTTAAAGGAGTTTTGTTTTTTTGTTTATTAATTAGCTTGCTTTTTTTTATCTAAACATAGTTTTAATTACTTTTATTATTATTTTTCTCTCCTATATATATATATGTGTGTAAACAAGAAAATGTTAAAGAGAGTAAATAAAAGAAAATTGTTTTCTTTATCAAAACTTTGTCTTCTGTAATTGTTGTTCATAAAACTTTCCGATGATCTCTTCTCCATCCAAAGCTTCGATTCGTAAGTCACCAGATCGGTGTGAAATATTTTGATTATCACGAAGATTTCCGAGGTCCATCGAGGAGTATAACCCTTTTCGAAGTGCTTCTTATAAGCGTAGATTCTCACTCGATCACCGACCGCAAATTTCGGCGTTCTAGACTTCTTCCTAATCTTAGATCTTTCAGGATATAGATTCGTGTAGACCTGTTTTTCATTTCGAGGATCGCTAGCTTCCACGGGAGTCATCTTGATCGATCTGTGTCGCGTGCTGTTGTAATCTTTAACCAGACCGTTCAGAGCGTATATGTATTTCTTGGTCGAATTCGCCATGAAGTATCTATACATCTTTTCCTTCATCGTTCGATTCCAACTTTCCACCACACTGGCTTTCTCTTCGTTTTCGATCGAGTAGAGGTCGACCAATCGATGAACGTGTTTGTTGTAGAATTCCTTTCCCTTATCCACCCACAATTTACTCGGTTTTCGAGAAGACGAGTCGAACATGCTCTTCAGAGCCTCGGCGACGCAAGGTCCCGATTTATTCTTCAAAGCTCTGATCCAACTGTATTTGGAAAACACGTCGATGACCGTCAATAGATATTTGACACCCTCGTTCCACCTCGAAAACGATCTCATGTCGACCAAGTCGGCAGACCAAATATCATCCAAACCCTTCACGAACACCCTTCTCTTCCGAAATTTACGCATGATGGGTTTGTGTAACTCCTCAGCCAATTCGCTCGTCAATAATCGTTTCTTCTTCTTTTCAGATGCGCTTTTTTTTTGAATGCCCCATCCAAATCGACGTTTCGCACCGATCAGATTGCCGACCAATGAACATTCTATCTTCTCTCTCCTGGTCGGATTCGATATGCCTCTCAATTTCCCCAGCATGTTTTTATCTCAGACATCATTGCGAGTCTTGGTGTCGGGATGTTCAGCGTAGCACAGATCGTGATCATACACTGTCCCAGAATCCGCAAACCGCTTTTTTTGATGCTGTCCTAGAAACCGCAAAACGTTTTTGCTCACGTTCACCAACGATGGATCGATGGTCTGATCCACGATGGGAACGTCAACAAAAATTTTTAAGTAAAAAAAAAGTGAAAAATGTACAATTTCATACATTTTTCACTTTTTTCAAAAACGTGTACATTCGACACGTTCGCCAACGGGTATTTGAACGTTAAAAGTGTGATCTAGGAGTCTCAAAATAACAGCAGATTCTGGGACACCCGACATTTTTGTGAACAAGCGTGCGATTTAACACTGAATCCCATGATGGTAAACGTCTGTGTACGTGTACGTGTACGGTACATGTACAACGTGTCCTTGAATCCGCAATTATCACCTACTGCTGCAAACACTAAGTAAAATATTGTTTAAACATAGAAGACAGAGAGAGTAAGGAGAGCAGTAGAGAGAATGAGAGAATGGAAAGGAAAGGGAAACTTATCCCCCTGCCCAACACGTGTAACAGGCGACACGCAAAGAAAAAATGTTTCAATAACTGGAAATTTCAATGACAGTCTCCAGAACACGGCTCACGGTCCCTCACTGGAACAAGCTCGTTGAGCTCATTCCAATGGGGGTCATAAGCCATGTTCCCGAGACAAAACCTGAAAATATAAAAGGATTCAGATGGCAAATTTTATGGGTTACAAGGCGGTACATTGGGCAAGGGGGTAAGTAGGAAACGAGGGGACAACCTGAATTCAATGTTCGCTACAAAAGAATATTCAATAGGGCAGCCTCAATAGTGTATCGGTAACGGTGGCCCATTTGTGTGACAATCAACACCGGGAGAGTCTAAGAGTGCACCGCTACTATTGAAAGCGTCCACTCAGTATGATATAGTCCTGCACGGCTCTGAAGACAAGAAGATTTTCGTTATTATTTAGTCGTTCGGATCCAAATAAGAGTGTGGAAAGCTCAAGAGTAATTGGCAATGCATTGATTGTGGAATCACGAGCATCGTTAAAGATTGGGCAGTGCACAAGATAGTGCTCAGTAGTTTCGAGGTCCCCACACTGGCAACGTGGAGATGTTGAGAGATGGTTATAGTATAAGTGGGCGTTGATATTACTGCAATGTAGGCATAACCTGCAATGATAAATTTGAGCAGCACGGGTTTTGGCTCCATAATAAAAAATTGGTGATCGTTGGTTCGCACCATTTATAAACGTCTTGAAGTTTATGAGGGAACAATTTTCTCTTACTGAGGGGGGTAATCCATTCTACTGGTCGGTAACTTCCGGGATAAACAAGGACTTATATAAATTGGTGTGACAAAAGGGAACACGGTGGTTATTTTCGGATCGGAGATAGTGGCTTTGGGTAATAGATGAAATAATTGGTGGCACCTTATTGGAGATATATGGAGGTGTTAATTTATGATACATCTTGAAAACTTGGATGAGCTTGTGCTTTCGGCGTCTTTCTTCCAGTGGATCCCATTGGGTTTCTGTGTAGAGAAGGTCTTTACGGCAGCTCACAGTGGCGCCAGTAACTATTCTTGCTGCAGCTACTTGTATTTTCTCCAGGTCCGCAGCTTGAGTTGCTGAGCAGTTGTCCCAGACAAAGTCAGCTTATTCTAAAAGAGGTCGGACAAATGCGAAGTATATCTTTTCAAGGACTTTCCGGTCAAATGTAAACTTGTGGGCCCTGAGCATGTCAATACGTGTCCAGGCTTTAGCGCACACATGATCGATATGGTCGTTCCATGTACAACCTTTATTAAAAATTACACCCAGATGCTTATGGCTGCTCACCTCAGAGATTTGAGTTCCGCTTAAATATATTGGTGGGTGCACCGGGACATTACTTTTACGTGATATGATCATGGTTTCCGTTTTAAGGGGGGTCGAACTCTACGAGCCAAGTTTTAGCCCAGTGTTCAATTGTGGCTAAATCACGGTTGAGTATGATGGCAACTTGGTCAGGATTCTCAATTATAAGATAAAGGGATGTATCATCTGCAAATAAATGTATACTGCTAAGTAGGTTTTCAGTAATATCGTTGATGTAAATCAGGAATAACAGGGGACCAAGGATCGAGACCTGCGGGACACCAGACGTTATTAGTTTCCAAGGGGATGCCTCAGAGGCTACAAGGACACGCTGGTACCGATCAGAAAGGTAAGATTTTAGGAAACAAAGCGAGTCACCAGATATTCCTGTTCTCTCGAGCTTGTGGATAAGACCAACATGCCAAACTTTATCAAATGCCTTGCTAACATCACAAAAGACAACTCTTACTTCTTTTCCTTCGTCAAAAGCATGACAGAATTCATCATAGAAGTCTGTCAGTTGTAGGACCGTAGAGTCACCTGGGGTTAAACCAGACTGGAACTGGCTCAGTATATTGTTATCACATAAAAAATGCCATAATCGTTTGAAGACACATTTTTCAAGTACTTTACCAGTACAACTAAGCAAAGATATTGGGCGATAGTTAGTAACTACATTAGATGCGTTCTTTTTCAACACCGTTGTCACATTGGCTTTTTTCCATAAAATTGGAAAATAACAGTTATCTAATAACCTACTGAAGAGGGCCGTAAGTGGGTCACACAAAGAGTGACTACATTATTTTAAAAGTCTGGGACTTATGAGATCGGGACCAGATGCCTTCGATACCTTAATACTCTTGATTACTTCGTACACTTCCTTGCTGTCAAGTGTTATCTTGTCAAGCGTTTGAAGGGGAGGCAGGGGCGGATCTGGCAAGGATGCATTACTGTCATCCAATGTCGAAATGGAACAGAAGTATTCATTGAACACTTCCGCCTTTTCGAGATTGGTTGAATAGAGTTTGTTAAGGTGACTTATAATAGGGATTCCGGGGATATTTTTACAGATAAATGTTTTTAATGTTTTCCACCATACTGATGAGGGTGTTTCTGGACAACTTAGTTCTGATTGGACTTTCGATATGTATGTAGATTTGGCTTTCCTAACAGCTGATACGACTTCATTTCGTTTGTGCTTATACCTCACCCAGTCGTGCTGTTGACCAGTGCGCTTTGCTCTACGATATAATCGTGTTCTTTGCCTTATCAATAACCGAATTTGGTTATGCATCCATTTGGGCTGGCTAGCCCTGAAGGTTATCAGTTTGTTGGGAATAAATTTAGATGCTGTTTCAAGTAATTGATCGGTGAAGGTGGATACTATAGTGTCCGGGCATGAATGATCAAGCAATGTTTCCCAGTCTACGTTATTGTATGCTGTGTTTAGACCGTCAAAGTTTCCCTCTGCATACAACCATATGCGTCTCTTAAGGTTTTTTAGGCTTTTCTTTCTTGAATTCAATAGCAATACAAACTGGACAATGATAACGAGTCATGTCAGGTACAAGTGGTTCTAGGACTTCACATTCCCGTACATATACAGTATTACTAACAGCAAATAGGTCAATTAGAGATGCAGATGATTCGGTAAAGCATGTTGGCTCTTCCACAAGCTGCCTAAGATTGAAATAATTACTTAGTTCCTGGAAGCGACCCTTGGGAGAACCATATTGGTTGTCGTTGAAGTCACCAGTAATAATTATGTCTGAAATTAAGGTATCTTTGGCTTTGTCAATAGACGCCGTAATTTTATCCCAAACATCTGAGGGACTATTGGGTGGGCGGTAAAATATTCCTAGCAGCAGCGACTTACCATGGGTCATGAACACTTCAGCCCAGATACACTCAATGTCATTCACCTCAAGATCAGTTCTATGCCGAAAGCACAACCCGTCCTTCACGTAGAGGGCACCCCCCCCCCCCACCCCTCGACAAACGGTTAAACCGCACGGGTTCTTGGAAACCATGGATCATAATATCTGATGTTAGGTCCGAGCATTGAAGCCAGGTCTCAGTGAATGCTAAGATATCCTGGGAAAATGATTCATACTCTATTATGTCTACTTTAGGCTTCAGACTTTGGATGTTCAGATGAAAGATTTTTAATGCATCGGGGGTATTTTCTGTGTTCACAGAGCCTGGTCCAGGGTTTGATTCAATGTCTCCAGACAATAACAAAACCACAGCCGATACCAATATAAAATAACAGATGGTTGAAGTAGATGGCGTTGCAGCTGGTATATTTGATGTCGGTCGGAGTTTGGGTCTTTCAACATTCGTACAAAGATCATTACTGCATTGGCAGCGTAGGATAAATTTGTTGAATAAAAGATGAAACAGGGCTGATGTCACAGTAAGGCTGACCTGAACCTCAACACGCATACACCACATGTAAAGATGCGCAGGAGCACAAAGGGACTGATGTTTTGTTAGTCTTCTTTTCAGGCCGCGAGCATAAACTACAGTATTGAATGTACCAATCCGGGCGCGATAAGACTCAAGACTATACATTATGTAATCTGCGGGTGGTAATACACAGGTATCCATGATGCCCAGCGGTTGGTAACTTTCAATGACAAGATCATTCTACAGTGGTACGAATTAAATTCAGGTCCTTTTGTACGAGAGTTTGGGAGAAAGTGGATAGAGTAACCTCGAAGAGAAATATAACAGAAAATGGTAAAGAGAAATGGAGAAGAGATATTGGAAAAGCAATTCATGTGATGATATGAACTGCTTACTCAAAGTCAAACTACATAAATCTCTAAGCGGATATTACAAGTAGAATAAATCAGGACTGGTTGGATTTCTTATTGGACAAAGAGAGCAAAGCAAAGGGGAAGACGAAATAAATTAAAAGGAAATAATATTTGTGGAGATAATAATTGTGGTATTTCTGCTTGGTGCAGGATTTATATAAACACTTGTGCCCATACACACATGCATGCACACGCATACATACGTAGACATACACATGTATGTATACGTACGCACGCGTGCGCATGCATGCACATACATATCCAATTCGAACTGAAATCTGGAATTTCAGCACATATATACACTCACCTAGATGTACATACATGTACATATACACGTACGGTATATTATTTATACATATCTCCACCCCCAAGAAGGTAACACACAAAGAAAATCAGCGTTCGGTAATGCGTTTGGGTCGGATATTGTTGGTGGAGAGGGCCGGGATGTTTGCCCGACCATGTTAGGATGTTGCCTGCATTTTCTAAAAATGTAGTCCCAGTCATTGATATTAATCACGAAATCATGTCGTTGTAAAGGCCGTGGCAGATTGTCGGGGCTTTTATCGTGGCATAGTCGACTGCCGTGGCTAATTTCGAGGGCTGACACCACTCGGATATCACAAAATCTATAAACTATTTGCCTTTCAAGCCACAACGAAAGTCTTTTCAAGATGAACTATCCAAACTGCCACGATCCAAAGAATAGCCTATCATATTGCTATTTCATTAGGACCATATAGGGTTATATCTTCGGCTTAGTTTACATCTAGTCAGGTAAAAAAAATGGTCGATGCTTGGGTTGAGCACGGTACTATAGCTCCACTCGGATTCGGCTGTCGAACTTCAGCTCTCTAGTAGGGGCATGTTGATAATGCCGATGGTGTTTTGCCCAATTCCGGGGAGGTTTCGCCCAATGCTCGTGAGCGGTTTGACCAATGTATGAATGCCAGGCCGGGGTCCTTTTTGACCAAAAAAATGAGACGTTTTGACCAAAAATTGGGGGCGACTTGACTTTAAAATTGTTTAAATTTTTAAGGCAGTTTAGTTAAGGGCCAGCATCCCATTAAAAGGTGCGTGCGTCCTTGGGAATCACGCTCGATCGGTATGTCCGGTCGGTTTTCGAAGTGATCTGTCGTATGCGTTGACAGAAGCCGGGGTCTCCAGACATTTTGGAGATGGGTGGCGCACAAATATAAAGACGGGGTGGATGGTCCAATTGAGGGAGCTAGTAGAGAACTACTCATTGGAGATCTCGGACCTGGACGTTGGGGCCAACCAGGGTAAAAAAATCGCCAGAGAAAGAGTCATGGAGGATTGTAACCGTAATTGGCGAGAGGGGGTCAAATCAAAGAGGACTTTGGGGGGTGGCCTGCGTGATAAAGAGAAGCCAGGCTTTGAAGAGTACCTTGATGGCACCTTTGGGGGGTCACTGCTGTTCAAGATGAGGTCGCGATCCTTGGAGCTGAGGGGAAAAATTGGGAAGGACAGTGAAAGGGAGTGCCAGATGTGTAATTTGGGCATGGTGGAGACCCTAGAACACTTTCTTCTAGAATGCCCAAAGTATCAGTCTAAAAGAATAAGATTCACTGAGAGTATAACGGGGAAGTGGGATGGGAGAATGAAGGACATGTGGTTAGGGGAGCCTCAAAGGAGAGGGTTAATATGCTAATCGGAGAGATTGGGAAGAATGGGGCAAGGGATGTCATCAAGCAGTTCGTCTACGAGTGTTGGGAGAAGAGGAGAAGCATGGGAATAGGGAGGCAGTTGGGAGTACAGGGGTAGCCAAGGCCTTCTCGTCAGAGAACCGCGACAAATCAGCGGCCGGCCAAAGTGTTATTATATTATTATTATTACACCAAAAACTTGAAAACGTGACTCTCTGTTATTGGCAGACATAGCCCCTGCGGCACATGTGACTCCCCTGCTCCCTTCGGAAATCACACACCCCACGTGGTAGGTCTGGTAGTAAGAACCCAAAACGACCCGATATCCCCCCCCCCCCCTCACCCCCATGCGTTTTCAGTCGGTTCATGAAAACATTGATTCAACTCTCTCACCAAAAGTTAAGTCCTTGAAACAAAAAATCTTGTTTTCGAAGCCTTGACTGAGTTTAAAGGAAAACAATAGCGATGTAAATTTTTATTGACATTTTCAAAGGAATGTTCAAACGGAAAAGCATAGTACTACGTGGTAGTTATCTTGCAAATCCAACTTAAAAGGGGATAAATATTGCATGAGTATGAGATGTGTGAACAGAAAATGTATGAAATGTGTTCTGAATATGTGCAATGTACTGACGAAAAAGGAGATATGAAATGACTATGTGAATTCTAATAAAAATAATATAGGCCTAAGTGAAAAGTGGTGATAAATAGAGTGAGAAATGTAATAAAATGGCATTTATTTTCTGGTCCCATAACACCATTATCTGTTGAGCCAAAATGACTAGAGGCAGAAATAACTAAGAGGCTGAAATGACTGGGGCTGAATGACTCGGGACAGCGTGACTTTGGGGCCGAATGGGACAGAGGGCGAAAAATGCATAAGATGGAGTGATCAGATATTGATTCGCACTAACTCAAAGAAAAACGATATGAAACAAAATTGCAGGATTATTTTTTTAATCTGCTTTACAAATAATAACTCGTCTCCGAAACTGTTTCAGAGGTTAGCTACATATCTATTCGTGATATAACTTTATAATCATCTGGGGACGAGACAACCAGGAATTACAGACACACGTTCTAAAGACCATCCGGACAAGTTTTGAAGACAACTCGGACCAACATCAAATGCGAGTCGCGCCACATTTAAAAGTTAATGTTGCTAATTTTAGAATTCAAAGAGATTATAGTAGGCCTGTGTTTGTATATATGGAACCATCAACAAATGCCACATGACATTCAACAGAGGAACAGTCGGCATTTGCTGAGCCACCCAGCATCATTCCCATACCAGAACAAATACAGGAAATGTAAGTTAAATTTAACATTATTCGTTTCGGGTCGGTTATTTAGTTCATTTTTAGTCGTTTCCGTTATTGGAAACGGCTTGGGTTTAATATCAATAATATGTTACAATTTACTCAATAAACCCGCACTCTGCAAATTCTATTCGAAAACTGCTCTTCAAAGCTGAGTTAGATAAAGAGTTCAGTCCACTTTGTATTTGTATAGTTTGTGTAGCTGTTTATATAATAGAAATATTTGTGTGTGCTTTTTAGTATAAACAAATAGTGTATAAAATATCAATAAAATACGAATAAACGAAGTTTTATTTGTGTATTTTGGCATTTAAAAAAAATGTTTTATCTTTATCCACTTACTCCCAGTTGGTCCGAGTTGTCTTGAAAACTGGTCCGAGTTTTTTTAAACATTGGTCCCACCTGTCTTTGATGTTGGTCTGAGTTGTCTTCAAAATAGGTCTGATTTGTATTGAAAACGGTCTGTAGACAACTCGACCTGGGACAAGTCGTCCTAAGTAAGACAAGTCGGACCAATTTTGAATGAGACAACTCGCCCCAAATTTTTAAAATGTTTTGGCAGCCAGTTTTTCACAAAGACAAATCGTCCCAAATGTTTTAATGCAGAAGTATCTTTACTTACATTTTTTTCATAATTTGTATAGACAACTCGCCCCTGAAACAACTCGCTCTGGACAAGTCGTCCCATGTCGGACAAGTCGGACAAATTTTGAATGAGACAACTCGCCCCAAAATTTTATATCTTTTTTTCGGCCAGTTTTTCACTGAGACAAGTCGCCCCAAATGTTTTAAAGCAAAGGAATTTTACTTACATTTTTGCGACTTCATAATTTTTAATGACTGTCAACAACGGCTCCGGATCAAGTCGCCACTAGTCAAGTTGCATCCCCCCCCCCCCCCCACACCCACACACACACACTCACACACATCTATTTCTGGGTTAAGTCGCCCCTGGTTTGGGGCGAGTTGACCTGCTTTGCGTGGCGAGTTAACCCGCCAAAAAATGGTTTTACTTACCTTAATTTTTTCTATTAGTAAAAAAACATACAATTATGGAATATAAATTTATATACTTACCTTTAATAATAAGAAAATCGTGTTCGAAATATATAAAATCATTTTATGCAAATTTGGAATCCACTACACAAAGCACAAAGAATATTAAATTTAGCACAAAAGTTCCCCCCAAATCGCATTCACTAATTGAGGAGAAATTATCCTTTCATTTCCCAGACATCTTACCTTGTAATTCAAAACTAATAATTCTAATTTGTTTTTGTTTGGACAAGCAATCTGATGAGTGAGGTTGATTGTGGCTGACGACATTTCATTAACAGCTCTGAAAAGAGTGATCATAGTTTGTTTTTTTTAGTTTGAATAAGCAATCTGATCAATGGGTGTTTTTGGTGGATTGTGGTTGTGGCTGACGACTGTTCATCAACCGTTCGGACACATAACGATATTGACGGTAAATATTTTTTTCTTGTTTGTCATAACATTCCTTTCCTCGCCGATATATCCATTTTCATTGCGCTCTCACTATAAAATTGCCCCATTGCTGCAAGAGGAATCCAAGAGAGTACAGATCAGAGTGAAAGCCGAAGATTTAGAAGCCAAGCTCTTTGGAGGCTGGTTTACAGGCAATATATCAGGACATAAGAAATGCTATTCTTTTTGTAAATGTATATTTTTGTTGTAAAATCGTTTTTTATACTTATTCCCAATCATTTGATATTGATGAATAAAAACGTGTTTTGGTTACCAGCCTCCTGTTATTTTTTTATAACCATTTCCAATTGGAGAAGGTGGGGCGAGTTGTCCCAAAAGGTGGGGCGAGTTGTCGCAAAAGTTGGGGCGAGTTGTCTCACTTGGGGCGACCTGTCTCAGGGTCTGCGTAACTCACCCCCTTATAAACAGGTTCCAGTTGTCTTAAACATTGTTCCGAATTGCTTTCAAAATTGGTCCAAGTTGTCTTCAAAACAGGTCAGACTGTTCTTGGTCCGAGTGGTCTGGACAAAATGTCCGATTTTCTGGACGAAATGTCCGATTTTTTGGGGGGACATTATGTCCGATTATTTTGGATATTTTGTCCGATCGCTGGACGAAATGTTCGATTTTTTTTGACATAATGTCCGATTTTTTTTTATACATTATGTACCGTACATAATGTCTAAAAAATCGGGGTGCTGGTCCAAACGTCGGACATAATGTCCCCCCCCCCCCCCCCAAAAAAAAAAAAATCGGACATTTCGTCCAGCGATTGGACATTATGGCCAAAAAAATCAGACATTTCGTCCAGAAAATCGGACATTTTGGCATTCGGACATTTTGTCCAGACCCCAAGACGAGAGCTGTTTGATTCGCGGACTTGAATCCGGATAAAACTGTGGGCGTCGCATTTGGGTTACCGGTTATTTATATCTTGTTGTGTCAAAACAAAACTGAAAAACATTGCGAAAGTCGATGGAGGGTTATTTCCCCAGGTTTTAACAACTAAACATGTCGACAGAGTTTACACCAGAAGTGATAAAGTCTCTAAAGTACAAAGTGTTCCAGTCCGCCAGAGATGGAATGGCTATCAGTATATTTGCGATGTTATGGAATTTAGATCGAAATTTGGTGAAAGAAGTTTTGGGTCACGAGACTGAAGAAAATGGACAAAAAACAACCCCTCTCATAATTGCTGCTAGAAATGGGGAAGATAAAGTAGTCCAGGTTTTACTTAGTAATTTCAATGTTGACACAGGACAAACTGGAACAGTTAAATTTGATGGTTATGTTATTGAGGGTGCGACTTCACTTTGGTGTGCAGCTGGTGCTGGGCATTATTCTGTTGTCAAAACATTGATAGATCACGGATCAAATGTCAACAAAGCAACTGTGACAAACTCCACGCCACTGCGAGCAGCCTGTTTTGATGGACGTTTAGATATAGTGAAATATCTAGTTGAACATAATGCAGACCTGACCATTGCAAACAAATACAACAATACATGTCTTATGATTTCTTGTTACAAAGGGCATCGTGAAGTTGTTGCCTATTTATTGGAGAAAGGTGCAGACCCGGACGTTAAAGCTCATTGTGGTGCAACTGCATTGCATTTCTCAGCAGAGTGTGGTCATCTTGACATTGTTAAAGAGCTAATCAATTATGGTGGATCGCTGTTGAAAAATGATCATAAAATGACCCCACTTACTGTCTCGGCTGAATGTGGAAACAGCAAGGTTGTTGAGTATCTAGTATCATTACCAAGCTGCAGCAGATCGGAAAAGATTGACGCCCTTGAATTACTTGGGGCATCCTATGCCAATGACAAAGACAATTATGACATCCAAAAATGTTACCAGTATTTGATGATGGCAATGGAGGAGAGATTTAAGATTCCAACAGATATTGTTAATAAACCAGAGTTTCCTCCAATTCCAGCTTATGACAACAGAGTAGAATGTCGGAAAATTGAAGAACTTGAGCAGTTAGAAGGGGACCAAAATGCCATTCACATGGAAGCACTGACTATTAGGGAAAGAATTTTAGGACCTGATAACCCAGAGTTATCACATCCTGTCATATTTCGTGGAGCAGTATTTGCAGATAATGCCAGATTTGACAGATGTATTGCCCTTTGGCTCCATGCACTAAAGCTACGTCAAAGAAATAAATATTCAATATGTAAAGATTTGCTTCGCTTTTCACAAGTGTTTTCACAAATGATCCATATTGGAGTAAATCTTCCTTATGAAAATGTTAGAGAAGTCTTCCAGCATGCCATTATTGAACTTGAAAGAGACCAGAAGAAAATTGAAAAAGAGGAAAGTGACACTTTGATGGAGTATTATCAGTCAAACATTCATACATGTTTGTATCTCTTAGTCATAGCGGTAAAGGTCAGGAAAAGCAGTGCAGATAGTGAAGAGCTATATAGACTTGTGTATAAATTTCTTCATTTAAATCCATTACTGAGAAATGGTTACACCCCACTTCACATGGCTATCGATAGTGCAACAATAGTGGATGACTTTCATGTAGTTGATGTTGTGTCCTTTCCTAATGCCTCACTCACATCCCATTTTGTGAAATGTGGTGCAAATGTCAATGCATTGGACAGACAGGGAAATTCTCCACTTCACATCATTGTTCGTTATGCTAATCCAATCAGTGACTTTGATACACTCCACAAAATCATGATTACTCTTATTAAGGCTGGTGCTCATTTAGATATCTGCAACAAAGAGAGAAAGACCCCAGTAGAATGTACAACAACTGGAGTTGCTGAGGTCATATTGAGAACACAAGCTCATATCTCACTCAAATGTATTGCTGCAAAAACTATACAGAAAAACAGTGTCCCCTTTAAAGGTGTTATTCCTGTACATCTGGAAGAATTTGTTTCTCTACATTAATCTCTTACCTGAATAATCGGCTGCTTCCACCCACATAATTTACAAGTTTAGCAGTTGCAGAAAATATTTTTCCCAAAATTTCAACAAAATATCATGTGAGCTCATCAAGTTCATTATAATGATGGGTCACATGATTTTTTTTTTTTAAATTTAAAAAAAAAATTAAGAACTACAGTTAAAACTAGAAGTCCTGTCATGAAATGCGCGCTTATCTAGGCTTAATTGCATGTAGGAATTGTGCGCAATTGCCATATCAAATGGCATCCAAAGCATGGCAGGTTCTCCTGGTTACTCATAGCAAACACATGCAATGTTTCGGCCAATGGACCTCCGGGTTACCCGGAGGTCCATTGGCTGAAACATTGCTTGTGCACAGGCGATATGTACATAATTTGATAGCCTTACTATGCTCATAACGCATAGATTAAAGCACAGATCAACATGCTATTTGTGCGCATTTCATGACAGGACTTCTAGTTTTAACAGTAATAAAGAGTTTACTAATTTTGATTAGTGTTCAACTGATTACCAAAAGTGGCCGCTGACCAATTACAGGTTAGTTATTTGAGCTCACAATCGTCCAATTCCGATTGTAATACTGTGTACTACTAGACAAGTCAAGACCTGAAAGAACTACAGTTAAAACTAGAAGTCCTGTCACGAAATGCGCACAAATAGCACGTTGATCTGCGCGTTAATCTACGCGTTATGACCATAGTAAGGCTACCAAATTATGTGCATATCGCCTGTGCACAAGCAATGTTTCAGCCAATGGACCTCTGGGTAACCTGGAGGTCCATTGGCCAAAACATTGCCTGTTTGCTATGAGTAACCAGGAGAACCTGCCATGCTTTGCATGCCATTCGATATGGCAATTGCGCGCAATTCCTCCACGCAATTAAGCCTAGATAAGCGCGTATTTCGTGACAGGACTTCTAGTTTCAACTGTACATGTACATTAAATTGAACATACAGTTAAAACTAGAAGTCCTGTCACGAATACAGTTAAAACTAGAAGTCCTGTCACGAATAGTGCGCTTATCTAGGCTTAATTCCGCGTTGGGATTGCGCGCAATTGCCATATCGAATGGCATCCAAAGCACGGCAGTTTCTCTTGGTTACTCAAAGCAAACACATGCAATGTTTCTGCCAATGGACCTCCGGGTTACCCGGAGGTCCATTGGCTGAAACATTGCTTGTGCACAGGCCATATGTACAGAATTTGATAGCTTTACTTTGGCCATAACGCATATATTAACGCGCATATCAACGTGCTATTTGTGCGCATTTCATGACAGGACTTCTAGTTTTAACTGTAGTGCACTTATCTAGGCTTAATTGCGCGTTGGAATTGCGTGCAATTGCCATATCGAATGGCATCCAAAGCACGGCAAGTTCTCTTGGTTACTCATAGCAAACACATGCAATGTTTCTGCCAATGGACCTCCGGGTTACCCGGAGGTCCATTGGCTGAAACATTGCTTGTGCACAAGCCATATGTACAGAATTTGATAGCTTTACGTGGGCCATAACGCGTACATTAACACGCATATCAACGTACTATTTGTGCGCATTTCATGACAGGACTTCTAGTTTTAACTGTATTTGATAGTGTTAAACTCTGCTGATGCTGGTCCAGTAAAATGGCCGTCATACACACTTGGGTGGTAAACATGGCTCTTAAGAGTCACGTTTTCCACCCAAGTGCACTTAATTTTACTGCGAACTGAGTCAATGGAATGCAGCCTTCACTCGATTGCCATGAATATGCTCAATTGTAAGCTTTGAATGTCGTTTAACTTGTATATCCCGTAAATTGGCGTCTGTAGAGATAAAGAATACTCATTGTGTTGTTTTTTTCAACTTTATTGAATGGTATCATTGACATCATTTTACATTAACAACAATTGAACAATTGCTAAAGATAATAAAATGTGAGTTTATGAATCATCACAAAATTCTCGGAAACAATCTGTTGAACCGATGTTTCAGGAGCCGTTGCTGCTGGTTCCGATCATCAGTTGAACACTACATGTACAGTTAAAACTAGAAGTCCTGTCATGAAATGCGCACAAATAGCACGTTGATATGCACGTTATGGCTCAAGTAAAGCTATCAAATTCTGTACATATGCCATGTGCACAAGCAATGTTTCAGCCAATGGACCTCCGGGTACCCCGGAGGTCCATTGGCAGAAACATTGCATGTGTTTGCTATGAGTAACCAGGAGAACCTGCCGTGCTTTGGATGCCATTTGATATGGCAATTAAGCCTACATAAGTGCACTATTCGTGACAGGACTTCTAGTTTTAACTGTAATTTACAAATTCAGCAGTTACATGTACAAAAAAAATTATTTTTCCCAAAATTTCAACAAAATATCATGTGACCTCATTGGAATGTGCTCATCAAGCTCATTCCAATCATGGGTCATATGATTTTTTTTTTTTAAATTTAAAAGAAAAATTAATAACAAATAAATAACAAATTTTGATATCTTGTGTATTAACTAAAGGGTTCACCAGCAGAAGATTCTTTGAATATAAAAGCTGTGTGGTTTTGATATTTCAGTTTGATTGACAGATGTAAGCTCAGTTTTAGTTTGATAAACTCATTTGATTTTCAGTTTTGTTTTCATTCTTCAGTCCTGGAAATAAGATGGGTACGAGTGCAATTACTCCCGTCAGCACCTGTGATTTCTATTTTACGGGAGCTAAAAAATGCTGTCATTGAAAAATATTGTACAGTTAAAACTAGAAGTCCTGTCACGAAATGCGCACAAATAGCACGTTGATATGCGCGTTAATATGCGTGTTATGGCCCAAGTAAAACTATCAAATTCTGTACATATGGCCTGTGCACAAGCAATGTTTCAGCCAATGGACCTCCGGGTAACCCGGAGGTCCATTGGCAGAAACATTGCATGTGTTTGCTATGGGTAACCAAGAGAACCTGCCGTGGTTTGGATGCCATTCGATATGGCAATTGCGCGCAATTCCAACGCGCAATTAAGCCTAGATAAGCACACTATTCGTGACAGGACTTCTAGTTTTAACTGTAGAGCACTAATATACATGTACTGCGAGGGCATATAAATGTGTGTTGTTTTGTGAAAGCAGCTCACTGTGGCCAGTGGCAAGTTACTGTCATAATTCAGCAATTCCATATACACTTAACCCTTTGAACACTAGTGGTATCTACCATGCCAGTTCAATGGCAGCAATTAGAAGAATCCATATTCATTATTTGAGGGAGACCACTCAGGTTCAAAGGGTTAAGGCTTCTGGTGTTTGGTGACAGTATTCCCTCAAAAATTCATATACTAACATTTTACGGGTGCAATTTACATGTACATGTACTCTTGTCTCTGATTTTGCAGGAGCTTAAAACTGCACCTGTCAATTTTGTTCATTTCCAGCACTGATTCTTAAATGTGCATGTACATGTATGAGATAACAGTAAGTAGTACATGCTTTCTTTGAAATTGATACAGTTAAAACTAGAAGTCTTGTCACGAATAGTGAGCTTATCTAGGCTTAATTGCGCGTTGGCATTGCGCGCAATTGCCATATCGAATGGCATCCAAAGCACGGCAGGTTCTCCTGGTTACTCATAGCAAACACATGCAATGTTTCTGCCAATGGACCTTCGGGTTACCCGGAGGTCCATTGGCAGAAACATTGCTTGTGCACAGGTCATATGTACAGAATTTGATAGCTTTACTAGGGCCATAACGCGTACATCAACGCGCATATCAACGTGCTATTTGTGCGCATTTCATGACAGGACTTCTAGTTTTAACTGTACCTTAATAATTACAGCACTGCCATTATATACCAGAAAAGAAATGGTTGGCTCATTTTCGCAACCGACTAAGCAAGAGCTATAACCAGATAATATCCGGTTATCTCTGGCCATTATTTCACTGAATATGGGATCAAAACCATAGGGATTGGAAACCAGTATTCACAGAAACTAAATATTCGGTAGTGTGTATTCAAATGAACATTGTCAAGTACTCAACAACATTCATTTCTATACATACTACGAAATAGTTTCTGCGATTACTCAGTACTTGCGGGAATTACCTATCATTAACGAAGCCTGGAATGCCAAAGTTGATTATTTCTCAATAAATGCAACAAGGCTTCGAGGTGTAATCTGTCCCTAAGGAGAAGTGTCAGATTTACTACGTTTTAACTCAAATTAACTGTGGAATGACAGTCACTATCGATATTTCTGATAACCTGTTGATGGTTTTTCTAATCGGTTTGGTAGATAACTAGCTCCAAACCAGTTATCCGGTTAACCATTTTAGTGCTATTATATACATGCACTTATAGCACTATGTTCGCAACAGCAGACAGAATTTTCACCATCAATTCATGACTAGGTTGCAGTGCAGTCAAAATTGTCTTTCTGCTTTTCTTCCCACAGCCTTGTAGAATCTCACCTGTTGGAAAAAATTGTGAGAACATTGAATGTACATGTAAGATGCTATTTTTGTTTATTCACCCTTGGTTTTGCATTTTTTTATTTGTGAAGTCTTGACTGACTTGTGTGTACATGTACACATGTGTCAAGACCAGATCGTAATCTTTCAGCAAAAAAGAAATACAGTTAAAACTAGAAGTCCTGTCACGAATAGTGCGCTTATCTAGGCTTAATTGCGCGTTGGAATTGCGCACAATTGCCATATTGAATGGCATCCAAAGCACGGCAGGTTCTCCTGGTTACTCATAGCAAACACATGCAATGTTTCTGCCAATGAATCTCCGGGTTACCCGGCGGTCTATTGGCTGAAACATTGCTTGTGCACATGCCATATGTACAGAATTTGATAGCTTTACTGGGGCCATAACTCGTACATTAACGCGCATATCAACGTGCTATTTGTGCGCATTTCGTGACAGGACTTCTAGTTTTAACTGTATGCCTGTGTTTAGTGCAACACTACAGTTAAAACTAGAAGTCCTGTCCTGAAATGTGCACAAATAGTACGTTGATCTTCATGTTAACCTACGCGTTATGACCATTGTAAAGCTATAAAATTCTGTACATATGGCCTGTGCACAAGCAATGTTTCAGCCAATGGACCTCTGGGTAACCCGGAGGTCCATTGGCAGAAACATTGCCTGTGTTTGTTATGAGTAACCAGGAGAACCTGCCATGCTTTGTATGCCATTCGATATGGCAATCGCACGCATTTACTACACGCAATTAAGCCGAGATAAGCGCACAGTTCGTGACAGGACTAGTTTTAACTGTGCCAACTAGTGATCAAATGACTAGTGAATTCCAAAGTCGACTAGTCAATACCCAAAAGTCAAGTCGACTAGTCATTGGTGATAACTTGTCTCCATATAACAGTGTTGGTGTTCCGGTAGAGTGCTGAAGGTCCAAATTTGGCTTCACTTGGGCATTCATATGCAGCAACTTACTGGAACATTATTCTGTTAATGTGCTTCTACATGTAATTATGCTAAGGGTGAAATTATATAGTCTCATTTAATTTGCCTTGTTGCGATTTATGGGAGAGTGCCTATAGGCACTCTCCCATACAGTTAAAACTAGAAGTCCTGTCATGAAATGCGCACAAATAGCACGTTGATATGTCTGTTAATGTACGCGTTATGGCCCACGTAAAGCTATCAAATTCTGTACATATGGCTTGTGCACAAGCAATGTTTCAGCCAATGGACCTCCGGGTAACCCGGAGGTCCATTGGCAGAAACATTGCATGTGTTTGCTATGAGTAACCAAGAGAACTTGCCGTGCTTTGGATGCCATTCGATATGGCAATTGCGCGCAATTCCAACGCGCAATTGAGCCAAGATAAGCACACTATTCGTGACAGGACTTCAAGTTTTAACTGTAAATTGAAACAAGGCAAATTAATAACATATCCTGATAGCCCAAAATAATTCAGCACTCTACTAGTACCAGTTAAAACAAACTACTGTCACTACTATTAGATGGCAATAGATATATACACTGATTGCCCAATATTGCTGTTCAAACTGTCTGACAGTGGCACAGAAGGGATACTATTTACCTAAAAGCTTGAACTCCTCCGACTAGTCGACTGCACAATTGAGAGTCGACTACTGGTTTGCCCAGAGTCGACATCAACTAGTCGACTAATCGTTTGAGTACTAGTACCAACCCGAAAAAAAAAATAAGTTCGAGTAAAAATGCACAAGCTAAGTCAAACTAGAATCCAAGAATCAATTCACGTCAAGTTTTGCACAACAAAACCACCGAGAATCCTGGTAGATGTAAAAGTTCTTTTTTCAAAATGCAAATAAACTTATAAAAAAAAAAAATGGGGGCATACAGTTAAAACTAGAAGTCCTGTCATGAAATGCGCACAAATAGCAAGTTGATATGCGCGTTAATGTACGCGTTATGGCCCAAGTAAAGCTATCAAATTCTGTACATATGGCCTGTGCACAAGCAATGTTTCAGCCAATGGACCTCTGGGTAACCCAGAGGTCCATTGGCAGAAACATTGCATGTGTTTGCTATGAGTAACCAAGAGAACCTGCCATGCTTTAGATGCCATTCAATATGACAATTACGCGCAATTCCAACGCGCAATTAAGCCTAGATAAGCACACTAATCATGACAGGACTTCTAGTTTTAACTGTAAGAAATAAATTTTACAATGAGGGCTGTTCTGTCCGAAAATGTGGGCCGTTCTGTCTCGAAATCTGTGCTGCTCAGTCTCAAAATCTGGGCCGATTTGACTAAATTCAATCTGGACCATTTCGTCCATAGGCCATTTCATTCTGTGTTGTAAACCAAAGTTCCAAACATTGAAGGGGGAAGGTGTAGATGAAAAACCACAAAAAATGCCAATTGCAATAAAAAAAATTTCCTGTTTCACATTCAGTGTTATTCGTGATAGTTTAATCAAAAATAATCATCAGTAAATTTATCTCTTTCGGCATTGAGTTTGGGAAAACATTAGATTGATCTATTTAGTGTTACTTTCAGCACTGTAACTGCAAATGCCAATACGGCTTGGGCTAGAGGCCGTATTTACATGTATGAACCGATCTTTACAAAACTTCTTGGGTACCTTTGTTATCACCGTGGGACGAGAATGAGTGTTTTGGGGTCCGGTCTGAAATTCCACTGAATTTCACTGAAGATGGCCACTGGCAGCCAGAGAACAGCCTAGAGGCTAAATTTTAGGAGAAGTCACTTCTCCCTCCCAAGGTTTTAAGGAGAAGTGAGATGAAAATAGGGAGAAGTGAGCAAACAATATTATTTCTCAAAAAGCTATGTCAAGTAAAGGGTTAAATTCAGTTTCAGCTTTCATAAGGAAGTTCTGCGCAAAAATCTGATTGCACCTAATTTTGTACAAAATGGCTGCCAGTGCATGTGTCAATACGGCTTGGGCTGGAGGCTGTATTTATGAAACGATCTTCACAAAACTTCTTGGGTACCTTTGATGTCACCTTGGGACGAGAACAAGAGTTTCTGGGTGCGGTCCAAAATTCAAGATGGCTGCCAGTGGCCATTTTGTACCGAAATTAGGTTCAGTCAGTTTTTTGTACACAACTTCTATATGGCTGAGGCTAGAGGCCATATTTATGAACCGATCTTTACGAAACTTCTTGGGTACCTTTGTTCTCACCGTGGGACGAGAACGAGTGTTTTGGGGTGCGGTCCAAAATTCAAGATGGCCACCAACAACCATTTTGTACCCAAATTAATACAGTCAGTTTTTTGTACAGAACTTCTGTATGAAAGTTCTGATTTGAATAAATTAGTAACATGGAATACATCACATACATGTATAATACAAGTTTTTTTCTCGTGCAGAAATTATGCAAATTACATGAACTTTGATTTGTTCAGTGCTACTTACATGTATACACAGTAAGTGCACATGTCAATACGGCTCAGGCTAGAGTCTGTATTTATGAACCGATCTTCACAAAACTTCTTGGGGTACCTTTGTTATCATCTTATGACAGGAACAAGTGTATTTGGGTGCCTTTGTTATCACTGTGCTATGAGAACAAATATTTTGGGGTTCAGTCAGACCCACTCTGGGACTCAAAAGATTTCTTTTCTAGTTTAGGATCTAACTGTCCCCCACCTTTACAATACTTTTCCTATATATTTGTTACAGGCTACGGTCAGCATTTATGTACAGACCGTTACAATACTTTGCATGTACCTTTGTTATCAGGTCATTACCTAGATGTTTGTCATTGCTGTGTCACATACTATACATGTACATGTCTTAAACAAGTTGAGCTACAGTGTCATTGACACTTTCATTTCAGTTTATTAGCAAGTATCAGCTGTTCTGTGATGTCGTCCGAATCGTCAGTACTGTTAGGTATAACGTCCGGGATACCTTCTCTTCAGAACTTTCAAGCTTATTGACATCCAATTTTGCCTTTTCTAGATGATGAAATGCCATATTGTTTGCAATTTGGTTGATTAAAAAACATGGCATCGTTTCTGGAACGTGTCTTTGACGCAAGACTTGAATAAAAAAAATTAATTGAAAATAGGTGCAATAAAAGAATATGGGTCGGCAGGCTTAAATTGGGCAGTCGGGAGAGGGCAAACAAATCCTAGTTTTATTTTGGCCTTGTAGACCTACAAACGATCCTCATTTTGTTCCTGTGGGTTTGAAAACATGGTCGCCAAAGGCATTCTTTGCATGGTTTATGACTGGGACACCCTCTACCAGCGATCTTCATTTAATGTTGATCGGGTTACAAACATGGCTGCAATTGCAGCTTATTTTCCTATAAAAACCCTGTGGGAAATAACATGTTCATCTTCGTCTCTGGAACTCCTGAGCCGATGTGCTCCAAACCTGGTGGGGATAGTCTATGCCAGGTCCTCTACAAACAGTCCTCATTTTGTTCCCGTGCATTTACCACCAGAGGCATTCTTTGATTCTGGTTGGTGGATTTTGAAAAATCTTCTCTGAAACCACAGAGCGAAATGTTCTGAAAATAAAGCTTGCATTGTTGATGACTGGGCCCCCCTCTACCAACTATCCTCATTTAATGTTGACTGGGTTGCAAACAATTGTGGCTTATAGTTACTGTAGAAACCCTATGGGAAATCACATTTCCATCTTCTTCTCTGGAACTACTGAGCCCATGGGAACCAAAATTTGACAGATATGGCCTATGAGAGGAAGGAAATACGTGGCCACCAGACGCTATATTCTAATGCTTAACCCAATGCCTTTTCATTCTTCATGAAGATCAGTACTGGCAGCAAAATACTTGTTTTTTGAGAATCTGGTAAGGTTGGTTCCAGTTTTCTCCACAGAACTGGGAAAAAACCCCAAAATATTGTGTATACAGTACAGCTTACTACAAGTCAAAATAAGTTTTAGCATAACCGCAATAAACTAAGTAAACTGCTGCTCCTGCACTGATAAGATCAGAATCTGACATCATTTTCTGGAAAGCAATCAGTGAGAGCTTTCCAGAAAATGTCAGCTTCTGGTCTTATCGGTGTTAGAAGAGATATATACATAGTTTATAGTTGTTATCCTACACTACGTGGAGAGTGGATTGTAACTAAATCACCCACAGAGTGGTGTTATCACCCAAGCTACAACTTTCAAATTTTGAACATATCGCCAAAAACACAAGCAATGTTTCAGCCAATGGACCTCCGGGTTTAACCTGGAGGTCCATTGGCTGAAACTTTGCTTGTGCTGGTTATGCTTTGCAACAAATTTGCAATTATTGCTTGGGTGGAATCTCCACTCTGCGGGTTATTTAGTGATAATACACTCTCCACCTACTGTACTTACTTTGACTTGTACTGTAAACAAGTTTGCATCTCAACATGTAATTATGTTAATATTACTCTCATGTTTCTTATCAGAAATACTGATTGATGGCAGGTGTTTTGTTCACCATCATGTGGAGCTGTTGCTGTCAATTATGATATCATGTAAGATAGGGGGCGCTGTGGCATTGCGGTAACCAGTTCTCGCCAGGTCACTGAAGTTAAACAACGTCGAGCCCAGTTAATCCTCGGATGGGTGACCGTCTGAGCAATCGGTTCGGACTCCCGCTTTGTGTCCTTGGGCAAGGCACTTAACCCTGATTGTCCACATGGGGGAACGATGACACCGTGTACTAAGGCATACTGCACGTCAATAGTGCGCATGTCTTCAACCGATCTAACCCTGCCTGTGCTGCTGTGCGCGGTTACGATGTTGGGGAGCTGGCAACTGCTCGTCGTTGCTTGGTGGTTCTCTTCGACTTCCTACACCCATAAAACTGTTACGGTCATGATTAGCCATTGTGCATAAGTATGTGACCTTAAACACCAATAAATAAATAATCATTTAAGATATATTGTAATTTTCAAAATATTTAACCTTTTTACTGAAACGCTCTCTACAAACGATCCTCATTTAATGTTGATCGTGTTGCAAACATGGCTGCAATTGTGGCTTATTGTTACTATAGAAAACCCTATGGGAAATAACATTTTCATCTGCTTCTCTGGAACTACATTTACTGAGCAGATGTGAACCAAATGTGACAGGAATGGTCTATGGGAGGTACTCTACAAACAATCCTCATTTTGTTCTCGGCGGAATCCCAATGAAAAACATGGCAGCCAGGGGCATTCTTTGATTCTGGTTGGTGGGTTTTCAAAAATCTTCTCCTCTGAAACTGCAAGGCCAAATGTTTTGAAACTTCATATAAATGATGACTATGACACTCTGTAACAATGATCCTCATTTAATCGTGATCGGGTTGCAAATGTGGCTGCAATTGCAGCTAATAGTTACTATAGAAACCCTACGGGAAATCACATTTTGATCTTCTTCTCTGGAACTACTGAGCCAATGTGAACCAAACTTTCAAGGCATGGTCTCAACAACTGTTACTAATTTTATTCCTGTTGGATGAAAAACATGGCCACCAGAGGCATTTTTTGATTCTGATTGGTCGATTTTGAAAACTCTTCTCCTCTGAAACTACAAGTTCAAATGTTTTGAAACTTCATATGATTGAGGACTGGGACGCGTTCTACCAATGATCCTCATGTAATGTTGCAAATATGACCACAATTGGGGCTCATAGTTACCATGGAAACCCTATGGGAAATCACATTTTCATATGTAGTTCTGCCAGATGAGCGATTAAAGGCTCCTTAGAGCCTCTGCTTATTATTATACATGTACAGTTAAAACTAGAAGTCCTGCATGAACTGTACGCTTATCTAGGCTTATTGCGCGTTGGAATTGCATGCAATTGCCATATCTAATGGCATCCAAAGCATGGCAGGTTCTCCTGGTTACTCGGAGGTCCATTAGCTGATACATTGCTTGTGCACAGGCCATATGTACAGAATATGATAGCCTTACTGTGGTCATAATGCGAAGATTGACATGCAGATCGACGTGCTATTTGTGCACATTTCATGACAGGACTTCTAGTTTTAACTGGACATGTACATGTACATGTAGATTCCAAACACTAATTATTGGAATAATCATCAAAACTTTAATTGACAGCAAGGTTGCATTACAAAATTTACCCTCTGTGAACCTCAGTCTGAATCAAGGTCTCAAGCAGAAACAGAAAGATGTACCTAAGTTACATGTAAATTATTGGTTATGCCGTCATAACTTATCATTAGTCACAGTACTGCAAGTTCATTTATCAGGCCTGGATTCGCATACTTGAAGCTTGAGTCTCGGAAGTTTAACTCGTAGCTCAGGAAGCTCATCTCGAATCTCATAAGGTGAAGCTCATCTCGAATCTCATAAGGTGAAGCTCATCTCGAATCTCATAAGGTGGAGCTCAATTCAAATCTCATGATCATTTCGAATCTCAGAATTCCAGTGACTTTGTATCAGAAATTTGTGATGTCCATTGTTTCTTTGATTCCCATGAGTAACAAGTATTCAAGGAAACCATTCCATAGTGCACAAATGTACATTACAGGCCTTATATTTCGTTGAGAATCTTTTCACGCAAACATTCGTGCAACAACCAGTGCAAATCCATGTAGATTCCCATTGCACCTCTGCTAGGATTCGCGTGAGAACGAAGTCAATATTTAACCTTTTACCTAACAAAATATTCAAAATTAACCAAAATAAGGCTAGCATGACCTGCAATAGCCCGACACTCTCTCAATAAAATTGTACAAATATGGCCTTCATTGGAACTGGCTCAATGAGCCGGTTCCAGTGCCATCCATATTTGTATGGTTTTATTGGTGAATATTGTTTATTTTAAACAAAAAAAATCAGTTGATGTTTAAAATTTAAAAGCTGTGTTGGGTAAAGGGTTAACATGTCTTATCAGTATACAACAGAGGTTCAACCATGGTGGCCTCATTGGATCCTGGGACACTCATAGCCGATATGGATTCTCCCTACCATTTTCGGAAGAATCCAAATGGATTCTCTCAAACTTTGTTGAAATATAAGCCCCCGCATTGTACAGAAAACAATCGCCAAGTACAGCTCAGCAAAGTTTGTTTGTAGATACACTACAGAATAGTTTCTGGAAATACTCCTCGTTAATCCCTCCTTTTTATCTCATAGTCAGTGTACAACATGTAGAATATTGTGATCACAAAGGCAGTATTTGTTGTGATCGGATCATAATCCGATCTTGGGCTGCACATACATGCATTGCACAGTATATTGATAAACCAATACATACCAGTATTCAAACCAGTATTGATTGAATACTGGTGTAGTTACAATTATACTGGTTTTAATATCATCTTTATTTATTTACTCTGTTTTACTGGTAAAATAGGACCCGGTCACCAATGCCTGGGGTGCAAGTCCTCTAAAAAGGGCAACATGGGTTTGAACAATTGGCTGAACTTGACTTCATCTCCATGTTGCACTTATGAGTAGCCTTTGTACTGAAGTATGTGACCTTAAACAGCAATAAGTAAAATCAATTTATCCATGTGCAGTTTAATTTTTCAGATTATCTTGAGTTTTAATTGTAGTCCTGAATGAATAATTTTATCCCTTTACCCAATGAAGCGGCTGTATGTGCCAGCATAATATACAAATTCAGCAGTTGAAAAAATATTCGTTGAGCTTGTTCCAATGAGGGGTCACATGATATTATTGTTTTCTTGAAATTTCTGGAAAAATTTGATAAACTAATATTTAAAATAATAAATTTTTATATCATTTGCGTTGGTTAAAGGGTTATTTGAACTGCATCATCAAGGCATGCTAATTCGTTCTGACTGTGATGGCTCAAGTCCAGCTTCTGGTATGTATGTTCAGATATCTGAACAGTCTTTTGATATACCGGAATACTGCAATAGTTTACCGTATTCAGTTTAGAATATCATGCAGCCCTAATACGATCGCAACATGCTTTTACCAATGGGTCGATATTTGTCACAAAATATTTCTCACATAAAATACTGCAAAATCAAGACTGCATCAACAAAACCTAACAAAAATAGCATCTCAAATTTAATGCTTGTGAATTTCTTTAACGTCACATGAGATTCTGTAGTGTTGCCAGGAGATAAGCACACAGTGAATTTCGACTGGATCATGACCCAGTCGCGATTTGTTGGAAATTCACTGTCTGCTTTTGTGAT
Organism: Pictodentalium vernedei; assembly: GCA_031216915.1. Classification (NCBI taxonomy): domain Eukaryota; kingdom Metazoa; phylum Mollusca; class Scaphopoda; order Dentaliida; family Dentaliidae; genus Pictodentalium; species Pictodentalium vernedei. The sequence continues at coordinate 476,875,766 of CM062293.1, forward strand.
CATAGTACTACATGTACATGTAATAATGTTTGTGAATATCTTGATCATACAGTATGGCTGCCATGGACGGGTGGGCAATACTTTCACGGATGCAGCAATATTACAGTTAAAACTAGAAGTCCTGTCATGAACTTTGCATTTATCTAGGCTTAATTGCGTGTAGGAATTGTTGTAATTTCCATATCGAATGGCATTCAAAGCACGGCATTGGCTGAAACATTGCTTGTGCACATGCCATATGTACAGAATATGATAGCCACACTATGGTCATAACGTGAGATTAACGTGCAGATCGACATTCTATTTGTGCCTATTTCATGACAGGACTTCTAGTTTTAACTGTACATGTAGACAAACACTAATTATTGGAATAAGCATCAAAAATTTAATTAATGAAGCACCGGGTACAACCCGGTGCTCCATTAATTACAATTTTGATGATCATTTTTATTATCTGGTAAAAGCCTGCATGGACATAACTGCCCACACATGGATTACAGTCAGTCCATGGCAACTATATTGTATTAAGTTCATAACTGATTATTATTGGTCTGCAGCCCAGAGTTAACTGGTTACAAGCAGGCCTTAAACTCTGTCCCCACAGGCCCGTCGGAACCGGGGGGGGGGGGGGGGGCTGCAGCCCCCCCCCCCCCCCTATACTTTGCTCATATTTCGTCGATAGTTTTATCCATGATGGGAGCAACCGATGTAATCTGAATAAAACTGGACATTACATTATTGAACTCAGATTAGAACAGTGGCGTAGGAACCGGTTGGGGGGGGGGGGGGGGAGGGAGATATTTCCCCCACCCCCACAAATTTGTCAAAAGTAGGCTTTACTGGACTGGGTTGGTGGTTTCTCCACACGGGATGCCCACTGGTTACCATATTCCGATATTACTGTTAATGATTACTGGATTGAGTGGGTTCCATGTGGGCTTTCTTCCACCAATAAAACTGACAGTCGTGTTTTCGCCTAATTGTGGAAAGCGATGTTAAACCCCAACCAACCACAGGGTAATTCATTGCATGTTCACTATTCCTGTCATTCTGCTTGGAAATCACGCTGAATTGATCAGAGAGCTGACGTATTTCCATATTGACGATGTATTTGCTCAGAATCACTCAGAATACATATTTGTACATCTTAAATTTTAAAAAATTCACGGCGGAGGCCCCCCGGACACCCACCAACGAGATGGGGAGGTACCCCCTCTCGTGCTCACCCCAACTCGCCTTTTTGCGGTTCGGATGACGCTTCGCGTCATAGGAATATACGATTTATTTGCTTAGAATCAACCAGAATGCATGTTTTTACATCTTAAATTCGAAAATTTTCCCGGGGGAGGCCCGGACCCCCCACCAACGAGACGGAGGATATCCCCTCTCTTGTTCATCCCCACTCGCCGCTCGGATGATGGGAATATAGGTCCTACCCCTCCCCCCCCCCCCCAATAAAATTAGCTTACTACGCCCCTGGATTAGAATTTGAACGTATCACTGAATGTATAACATCCACCTGCATATCGTCCCCTGAGTTCCAATGTGTTCTATGTGCCTACTGGCACATAGAACACATTGGAACTCAGGGGACGATATGTGTTGATGTGCAAACGTTTTGAGCAATTCCTTTGGCAGCTCAGAAGACCACGACAACCGTTAGCATAATGATAAAACTTATGAATCCACCATAAGGCCTGACTGTTTTTTAACATGACGGAATACGGCCACGGCCTGCAGGGGAGCCTGGTGTGAGAACTGTCCCCAAATGTTATGGGGTTCTATTGGGATTTTTTAAACATTTTGTTAAAAAAACAACTTTTGCCGTTTAAAAAAATCAAGAGGTTTTTGCTTCAAAAGCTACCAGAATGCTTCCTTTGATTGCCCTTTTCAAAAAATTTTCTGGGGGAGTAACCCCCCCCCCCCTCCCTCCCCCCTCAAAAAGCTTGTGCCTTCAGCACTCGCGCCAGATGCCTTCGGCATCTGGATACCCCATACCCATTTTGTAAAATTAGTATCAGCCAGTTCACCCAAATTAGCAATATCAGCCCCCCCCCCCCCCCCCCCCCCCAATATAAATTTCATTCCGACGGACCTGCCCCATTCATGAGAATTAATTTTAATTCTCAAGCTCTGCCGCAAGAATAAATGAAGGGTTTTTCAAATATTTTTTGAACTTGGGAATACTGAAAAAAAAAACCCAGGAGTCATGATGAGTGTAACCAGAACACTTCCATAGCTACAAGCAACCCTTGAGGGTCTAGTTCCACTCTTGATGAGTTTTTTGTCTTATATTATCCATGCAAGAAACTGTTCTCACATACAGGATTTTTGTGGTCTTGTCGGTGGTCGATACAGTATGTTGATAGTGGTTTCCAGTGAAATCTTGGCTACCAATGTAGTCAGCCAAGACTTCACTCAAGACCACTCCTAAGGCAAAGTGTTACCTTATTGTGAAGGGGCAGAAGATAAGGAGAATTCTCCCAGAATTTAACCCTTTGTACAATAGTGGTATCTTGAGTGCCAGTTCGATGGTTGCAATTAGAAGAGTCCATATTTTTTATTTGGGGTAGACCAATCAATATTTTCAGTGTGCAGCCTCAGGGCTGCACACTGAAAATATTGATTGGTCTACCCCACATATTTACTGAACAGCCATCCAATTTAATGACATTATGACGTATCATGTTGCTGACCGGAAAAACAGCCGTTTGGGTTCAAAGGGTTAAGGACAATTTCAGAATCAAATGAACATATTGCGAGAATCAGAATTGGTTCTCATTATTTAATTTTTGTGAATCAATTCTGATTCACACATGTAGTTTACACCCTGACAAGAGTGGGCAAGCCATTTCGGCACTAAAATTGTTACACACACCTATGATATTTCTTTCGAAAGCATGGTGGCTCTGGTCATGGCATTGAACTTCAAACTAAAAGGTCAGTTGTTCGATCTCCACCAGGGGTAACTGCATTGTGTCCTTGGGCAAGACTCTTCATCCCATTTGCCCCACTTTTGGGGCATGGTGGTGCTGAGTAATAAGGCATACTGCACGTTGATGGTGCACCTGTCTTTAATCAGTGCAAACCCTGCATGTGTGGAGGTAACTAACGGTATATTGGGGCAGTGCCATATCCAGGACATTTTTGGTACTGGTATACCGGTTTGGGTGCCCAAACTCCTCACACCAAATTTATCATACTCTGAGCAATAATTTCCATCCTATAGATTGGTGAAATTCTCGGAAAAATTTGTTCAGAAAATACACTCAATTTAAAACAACACAATGCTAATCACTTGATTCCCTTACTAGGATACTGAAATTTATTAAAATTATGCTCAATGTACTCCAATAAAGTGCGCAGAACATTACAGTAATTCCTAATTTCATGTTCTGTTATGAACTCATCGATTTCTGATTCGTTATATTTTGTGTTGAAATTCGTTCATGTCTCGTGATGGGTGGTGGTCCAATTATATTTAAATCTCTGTCCATGGTAATTTTGCTCATTCTGAACATTGGCCAGTTTAAATGAATTGGTATTTACTTCCCTGCATGTCTCTCTGCCTATGTATGCAAACAGGCCTGGCATTTTCAGGAGAGCGATTTATTCGCTCGCCTACTGCTCGCCTTAAAAAAGCTAGCCGTCCTGGCCTTAGAAAATAATAATGATTACCATAACACCTACTCCTAAAACCCACATCTTTTCAGATCTCTGCTCTTTTAATGATCTCTGTAAGTCAGGCTTGGCAATTTCAGGAGAGCGATTTTTTAGCTCTCCTTACTGCCCTCCTGAAAGAATTAAGGAGAGCAAAAAATTGCCCTCCTAAATATTTTGGTCTGGGATGATTGAGATTACATGTATTATGCTCACATTAAATTTTTCTTGTAAAGCAAAAATGTAATTTAACTTCGAAGTCACATAACATCACGTAATTTCATTTTGAAAGTGGTTTAGTGGTAAAAGGTAATGGCTGCAACCATACCCAAACACAGTTGCAATCATTTGAAGCAAAATGGGTCACAGCAATATTTTTTTTCTGTCAGTTTCAAGTTCAACAACTGACATCACAGTTTGAGGGGTAATTATTCAAGGAATATTGACACTATAATATACTACCATTACTACTATCCTGTCACTTGAAGCACTTGCACCAGGATGTGACTGTAGATTCAAGCAGACCTTTTGTCCAAGAAAGTCAAACGCCTACCACTACCACCTTGGTAGGCATATGACTTTCTTGGACAACAGGTCTGGGTACACACACAGGTCTTATCAAGTGTGTGTTCGGTTGTTGAGTGAGACATATAGATGTCTAAGAGATTTCGCTTTACCTTAGTAAAGTTAATAAAATCACTGATGTAGTCTGTTGGTTTCAGTTTCAATGAGTTCGTTCAACTGGATACTTAAAATGCTGTGTAAAGCTAATTGCTCTCCTAAGCTGATTGAGGAGAGCGATTTTTTGCCCTCCTGAATTTTTCGGAATGCCAGGCCTGATAAGTCAGCCACACTGACCTACCCACACCTCCGGGCCTTGTCGAGGCCTGGAGGTGTGGGAGGGGCAGTGTAGCTGTCTGACAGAGACTACCCTGTTAACAGCACCAAATAAAATGTCAAAGCCCACCAGGCACCATTCATTAATAGCAAAACTTCATTTTGTCACTTTTAGCTTGTGTACATGTAAGCTTGAGGAGAGCCCTCCTGCATTTTTAGCTCAACTTGACAAAGTCAAGCTGAGCTATTGCCATCACTTCTCGTCCGTCGGCGTATGTCCACAATTTCCTTTGGCACACCTCAGAGGTCGCATTTATGATCAGATTACATTGAAACTTGGTATCCTTGTTTGGGGTGACCTCCAGATGGGAGCTATCGATTTTCTTCAATTTCCATCAAAAAATGTTGCCACGGCCAGCGTTCTTAAAACTTAGTTTAGTCAAACCACAATATTTCCCTTTGGCACACCCTACAGGGCACATTTATGATTTGATTGCTTTGAAACCTGGTATGCTTATTTAGGGTGACTTCTAGATGGGAGCTATCGATTTTCTTCAATTTCCGGCAAAAAATGTTGCCACGGCCAACGTTCGTAGAACTTAGTTTAGTCAGACCTCAATATTTCCCTTTGGCACACCCTACAGGGTTCATTTATGATCAGATTGCTTTGAAACCTGGTATGCTTGTTTGGGGAGACCTCTAAATGGGAGCTATCGATTTTCGTCAATTTCTGTCAAAGAATGTTGCCGCGGCCAACGTTCTTAGAACTTAGTTTAGTCAGAAGACTCAATATTTCCCTTTGGCACATCCTACAGGGTACATTTATAATCGGATTGCTTTGAAACCTGGCATGCTTGTTTGGGGTGACCTCTAGATGGGAGCTGTCGATTTTCTTCAATTTCCGTCAAAAAATATTGCCGCAGCCAACGTTCTTAGAACTTAGTTTAGTCAAACCACAATATTTCCCTTTGGCACACCCTACAGGGCACATTTATGATTTGATTGCTTTGAAACCTGGTATGCTTATTTAGGGTGCCCTCTAGATGGGAGCTATCGATTTCCTTCAATTTCCGGCAAAAAGTGTTGCCACGGCCAATGTTCGTAGAACTTAGTTGAGTCAAACCTCATTATTTCCCTTTGGCACACCCTACAGGGCCCATTTATGATCAGATTGCTTTGAAACCTGGTATGCTTGTTTTGGGAGACCTCTAGATGGGAGCTATCAATTTTCTTCAATTTCTGTCCAAAAATGTTGCTGTGGCCAACGTTCTTAGAACTTAGTTTAGTCAGAAGACTCAATATTTCCCTTTGGCACACCCTACAGGGTACATTTTTGATCAGATTGCTTTGAAACCAGGTATGCTTGTTTGGGTTGACCTCTAGATGAGAGCTATCGATTTTCTTTAATTTCCATCAAAAAATGTGGCTGCAGCCAACATTCTTAGAACTTAGTTTAGTCAGACCACAATATTTCCCTTTGGCTCACCCTACAGGGCACATTTATGATTAGATTGCTTTGAAACCTGGTATGCTTATTTAGGGTGACCTCTAGTTGGGAGCTATCGATTTTCTTCCATTTCCATCAAAAAATGTTGCCACAGCCAACGTTTTTAGAATTTAGTCTAGTCAGACCACAATATTTCCCTTTTGTACACCCTTCAGGGCACATTTATGATCGGATTGCTTTGAAACATGGCGTGCTTGTTTGGGGAGGCCTCTAGATGGGAGCTATCGATTTTCTTCGGTTTCTGTCAAAAAATGTTGCCACTGGCAAAAAAAATGACATTGGTACCAATGATCTTCAATTTTGCCATTTCATTTATAACTTACCAAGTTCAAGTTTGTCAAGTTGAGCTACAGTGTCATTGACACTTTCATTAAGAACGCCAGGCCTGTGGGAATTCGACTGGTATAAAAAATATTTCCCATCATTTCCATGAATTTAATTTCATAATTTGTGTGTGAATTATGGACCAAACTGTCCTGGAAAATTTCAAATTGAAGCACCAGAAGACCTCTGATTTTTTTCTCTCAGGACATTAAATTTAAAAAAATTTCCTGGACTCCTCTCAATGAGAGGGGACATACCTAACTCCACCACAGGCTTACTGCCTTCGAATGTGCTTACGGCAAATATGGACCAGTGCCCCCACCCAAATTATTCCTGGATATTGCCCTGTTTTGGGGAGTCTGGCAGTTGCTCAGCATTGCTATGTTGTTCTCTCTGGTTACTCTGGCTTCCTCCACCCGTGAAACTGTCCAACACGGGGAACCCTAGCTGTCAAAAGTGTCACTAAATGCCAATAAATAAATTTCTTTCATTCTTGAGGCTACATGATTAATGCAGACAAGCTCTCAAGCTATCTATCTAATTTTGCAAGGAATGTGATGTAGTCGTGGGCTGTTCGTTTACCCACTTTTCATTGAGTTTGCGTGCAGACTACCATTGATTTAATGTAATATCTCTTACCTTATCTAATCGCCCTCCATCCATCATGCGTCAACATTATGTTATGGACTCCACAAAACCACTAGGCCAATTCAATTGAAAGTTTGTATGACTGATGGTCCTGAAGAGACATAGAGACATTGTGTTTTTGTTCAAATCAACATGTCCAGCCCCATAGGGAGGGGGTGGGGGAAAATGTTTTTTTAGATAATTAATCTTCTTGACTTGATATATGGTATGGAGATTCCTTTTGAGGTGTAGAATTTTTTTTGACCCTTCCCAAAATTTCAATTTTCTGAACCGATTTCAAAAGAAAATTTTCCTTTCCACTCGTGGGAACCCTGGGAGCTAAAAATCGAAATATTTTCAAACACCCTTATTTCCCAAACCACACGGAACAGAGAACTATTACGTGTATTGGTATGCAGCATCCTTATGGCCTGTAGAATTGAATGGTAACAAAAATTGTCATAGATCGTGTCAGGTTGTTCTTCAGTACCAATGATCAGAATCTTTTGATATTTAGTATACAGCATCTGCATGGGGGTGGGGGGGCTGGGGGGGGGGGGGGCAGATACAAGTTTTCTTACAACAGTGCCCCTTGGTTCATATTTATCCTCAATACAGGAGCCCGAATTTTTAACTTAAAGCAGTATGGGAAATAATCTTTAAAATTCTTCTTCAGAACCAGCAATCAGAATCTTTTAATGTTTGGCATACGTCATTGTTATGAGTGTCAGATTCAAGATTGTTTAAATCAAGTCCCTTAGTTAATATTTGTGCTTTCTGTGGAAACCAAAATTTTAACTTCAATATATATGGGGGACAATCTTTTAAAAAAAGGGGGGATCCAATTCAAGTTTGTTCTAATTGGGTGCCTGGTTTTAATATTTGGTCTCCTTATGGGAGCCCAAAATTTAACTTAGTGAAATACATGTACATGTATGAGGGAATTTCTTTAGAAATCTTCTTCAGATTCACCAGTCAGAATCCTTTCATATTTGGTATACATCTCTAGGGAGGTCCGATTCAAGTTTCTTTAAATTGGGAGCCTGGGTTAATATTTGGGCTCCCACTGTTAGCCCGAATTGTAATTTAGTGCAAAATGAGGAAAGTTCTTTAAAAATCTTCTTCTTCCAATCCACCAGTCGGAATGCTTTCATATTTGGTACACAACATCTCTAGGGAGTTGAGTTTCAAGTTTGTTCAGATTTAGTTCCTGGGTTAATATTTGGGCTCCCTGTGCGATCCCGAAGTTTAAAGCAGGAATGATCTGTAGGAGGCTGTCAACAAACTATCCTCTTTTTGTTCCCGTTGGTTGGAAAATATGGCCACCAGAGACATTCTCATGTTCCTGATTGATGAATTTTGCAAAAATCTTCCCCTTTGAAACTACAAAGTCAAATGTTTTGAAACTTCACATGATTGAGGACTGGGACACCTTCTACCAATGATCCTCATGTAATGTTGATGTAATCTTGCTAACATGGCCACAATTGCAGCTCATTGTTTCCATGGAAAGCAATTACAGCTTATAGTTACTATAGAAACCTATGGGAAATCACATTTTCATCTTCTCCGAAACGACTGAGCCGACATGAACCAAACTTCGCAGGAATGGTCTATAGTAGGCCGTCTACAAGCGATCATCTTTTTGTTCCCGTTGGTGGGAAAATATGGCCACCAGAGATATTCTCATTTTCCTGATTGATGGATTTTGCAAAAAATCTTCCCCTTTGAAACTACAAAGCCAAATGTTTTGAAACTTCACATGATTTGAGGACTGGGAAACCTTCTAAATGATCCTCATGTAATGTTGATGTAATGTTGCTAACATGGCCACAATTGCAGCTCATAGTTACATGGAAAGGCTAGATGGGAAATCACATTTTTAGCTCACCGAAGGGAGCTTAACTTACCACTTGCTGTCCAGTGTCGTCTGTCATGAACTTTACGTTATCAACTTCTCACAAATACCAGACCAAATTGACTCAAATTTGGTGTGCATGTTCCTTATGATATGTCAGTTCAAGTTTGTTCAAATCAAGCTGACCCACCCCTCGGTAGGGCAACCCCCAAAAAGTGAGCCTAAATCTTATAAATCTTCTTCTAATGAACCAGCAGTAGCATAGTCTTGATATTTGGTGTGCAGGTTCCTTTTGAGGTGGAGACTTAGATTTGTTCAAGAGAAGTTCGAGAGGCTATCTTTGCCATCGTTATGGGAGGTGCAAAAATTTTTGCCCTGCCCAAAATTTCTATTTTTCAAACCGAGTGGCTAATTTGAACCAAATTAGATATGAGGGCTTTTTGGGTTATAAGTAGTTAAGTTATGCCCCCAAAATATTCGCGTCACCCCATGGGAACCACAGGAGCTGAAAATTGAAAAAAGGAAATTGTAAATGCCCATATCTCCAAAACTACACTGCACAGAGAATTTTTATTTGGTGTGAAGCTTCCTTAGGACCAACAGAATGGAATGGTCGAAATAAATTGCTATTGGTTTTATCATAGGGTACATTTTCAGGACTTTTGAAAAAGTGCTGAGTCGGCATATTTTAACACTGTGGGTAATTGGGAAAACATTAAAGAATCTTCTTGTCCCAAACCACTGGTCAAAAAGTTTTCATATTTCACATATAACTTCATTGGAAGATTGATTCACATATTTGTTGAAATCAATTCCCTGGATCCCTAAATTGGACTCGCTCTTGGAGCCCGAATATTCAAATTAGTGCAACATGAGGAATATTCTTTAAAAATCTTCTTCTTCAGATCCACCAATCAGAATCTTTTGATATATGGTATGCAGCATCCTTAGGGGGTTGAGATTCAAGTTTGTTCAAGCCAAGTCCCTGGGTTCATATTTGGGCTCACTGTGGGAGTCCGAATTATAACTTAGTTCAAAATGAGGAATTTTCTTTAAAAAATCTTCTTCTTCAGATCCAGCAGTCGGAATGTTTTGATATTTGGTATGCAGCATCCTTATGGGGGTGAGATTCAAGTTTGTTCAAGCCATGTCCCTAGGTCCATATTTGGGCTCATTGTGGGAGCCTGAATGATAACTTAGTTCAAAATGAGGAATTTTCTTTAAAAATCTTCTTCAGATCCAGCAGTCGGAATGTTTTGATATTTGGTGTGCAGCATCCTTAGGGGGGTGGGGGGGGGGGGGGGAGGAGTTTCAAGTTTGTTAAAGCCAAGTCCCTGGGTTCATATATGGGCTTGAATTATAACTTAGTTAAATATGAGGAATATTCTTTAAAAATCTTTTTTTTTAGATCCACTGGTCAGAATCTTTGGATATTTGGTATAAGTTTTTCTTAGGAGGAGCAGATGCAACTTGTTGAAATCAATTCTCTGGGTTGATATTTAGTCTACTGTGTCAGGTGAGCGCCTCAGGCCTCCTGGGGCCTCTTGTTTTATTTATTTTTTTTTTTGGGGTGGGGGGGGGTGGTGGTGGTTGTATTGTGCTTCCTTCTGGGTTGAAGAATAAAATTTTGAAGTTTGTGGTTCAATATTTGTAGTCAGCCTGTAATGGGCAAAGGTTTTTGGTACCACCCAATTTTTCACTACATGTATTTAAAACTCTTAGTCCGATTTTAACAAAATTTGATATGCTGCATAAGTGTGCAATAGGTATTGTTTTATATGAAAAAAATTATCCCTAGCTCTTATGGGACTTGATGTGCTAAAAATAAAAACTACATAATTCCAAAATCATTTTAGAAGGAACTACATGGCTGAAGAATTTGATATTTTTTCTTAAGTACCCTCTAGAGGTGTGTGACTAAGATAAATCCCCATAAGTTGTATCAAGGGGCCCGATAGGGGTGCTATACTTTTTAAGTTATGATTAACTGGAAAAAGGCATGATGCTTGGATTATTTTAGGGGCTCCTGTGAGGCTCAAAGAATGAGAATGGATCCTATGGAGATTGAGTGCTTAATGTATATCCATTATAGGCCACTATTTATATGGGGTTCTGTTCAAGGCGAGTGCTTCAGGCCCAGTGGGGCCTCTTATTTTACCCCCCCCCCCCCCCCACACCTCCCCCCCCCCCCACCCCCGCAAACAAAGTTTGGAGCAAATTGGGGGGTATATAGGAATCACCCTGTCCATCCGTCTGTCCATCCTTGTAAGCGCAACTCCTCCTAAACCGTTTGAAGAATTTTCATGAAACTTTACACAATGGAAGAACTCCATATGAAGATGTGCATGAAGCAATATAATTCCGTTCTGACATTTCCAAGGGGAGATAATCTAACTTATACATTTCAGGCGCGGGGGGGGGGGGGGGGGGGTATCACTTTGTGAGTTTGCTCACAGTACCTCTAGTTTATATTTATATTCTTTATTTATATTTTTTTGTCATCTGGTTATAGATATTCCAATGAATAAATCTTTGTTTTGCATTGAAAACATCAATTTATTAACATAATTGGTGGAACTACAGTACAGTTGCCATGGACTGGCCATTTCTCCACCCACTATACGTGAAACATAATCGTCTCCCGGGTGAGACAGCAGGGTGAGATATTTCTATCCCACCCACCCCACGTGACATACTCATTTGCATATTTTATTAGGTCGCCAGAACTATTTCATCATCATCTGCACAATTGCAACATGGGGTTGAAACAAATCAAGTTTAATATTTGAATAATAATTAAATATTGTTGATATAGACTCAATATTTAATTATTATTGAAATATTAAACTTGATTTGTTTCAACCTCATGTTTCTCTGCAGATTTAATAATATCACTGGGCGAATTTATCGATCGATCAATAATCTCACAATGCCCTTTACATTAGAGTTTGATACGTCCAAATTTATTATCCCCTTAACGGACAGTGCTACAAATCAATTTTTTTTAGTATATACCTATGGTACTCACCCGGGGCAAGATATTTGAACCAGACCCTCGGCAAGCCGCATGTCCGGTTCAAATATCTTGCCCCTCGGGTGAGTTTCCCCATCCCACGTCTGCCAAGTAATAAAGTTCATCATCAGCAAAATTTTAATTAATGAAGCACCGATTAATTAAATTTTTGATGCTTATTCCTATAATTACTGTTTAGAATCTAATATTGTTATACCCCGACTTCTTTTTCCCAAAGTGGGGTATACTGGATTGCGTCTGTCCATGCGTCTGTCTGTGCATCCGTGTGTCTGTTCATCTGTGCATCCATTTGTCCGTCCACACTCGGATGTCAAATCGCATTATAACTTCAACATTATTGCACAGATTTTGATGAAATTACATACAGATATTCACTATCGTGAGATCTTTATGCAGCATTAACCATTTTGCTGTTGGAGTATTTTTTTCTGTGAGTTATGGCTCTTTGAATATACAAAAATAGGCTATTTTTTGTCTGTTTGTGTCATATCTCAGGTTTGGGTGATTGGATCTGAATGAAATTTTGACTGAAAATTGTTTATGGGAAAGGCTTTCAAATGAATCTCTAATGATATTTCTTACTTTTTACATTTTAGACTTATCCCCCCTTTTAACTTTAAAAATTCGCTGTTTGTCTCGTAAAATATCAAATTTTTTGTCTGTTCGCCTCATATTTCAGGTTTGGATTATCAGATTTCAATTAAATTTGGGATGAAGATTGTTTATGGGAAAGGCTTTTAAGTGAGTCATGTCCCTGCAGTAAAACAAGAAAATACCTGCAAATCACATCCCCACATGTGGCATTATGTCTTGGTTCTACATCTCTTATCTGGATGGTCCGGTCAACACTAGATTTCAATAATTACCCTGCTGTAAAACAAAGACAATAATTTTGCTATTTGCCTCTTAATTAAAATAGCAAATTTTTTGTCTGTTCGCCTCACATCTCTGGTTTGGGGTTGGCAGCTCTCAATGAAATTTGGAATGAAAATTGTTTATGGGAATAGCTTTCACGGTATCATGGTTCATTTCTTCTGTTGTTGTCATTGTTTGGGGGTATGCACTGTGTGTGGGTGTATGCCCCAGGGCATGACCCCTCTCTTGTTGCACCTGTGGAAAGATTGCTTTCCTGTGGAAAGTGACCAGTCCATGATGACCATACTGTATACAACATAATCATAAAACTATAGTCATGAGTTTTCATTCACAGGCCTGGCATTTTCAGGAGAGCGATTTTTTCGCTCGCCAACTGCTCACCTCAAAAAAAGTAAGGAGGGCGAAAACTAGCCGTCCTGGCCTTAGAAAATAATGATTACTGCCTATTCCTAAAACCCACATCTTTTCAGATCTCTGCTATGTTAGTGGTCTCCCTAAGATGGCCACACAGCCCCTCCCACACCTCCGGGCCTTCCCGGAGGTGTGGGAGAGGAAGTGTAGCCATCTCACAGAGACTGCCTTGTTAGCAGCATCAAATAAAATGTACATAGCCCACTAGACAGAACTCATTAACCCTTTACCCAATGAATCGCCCGCATCCGGCCGCGTAATATGCAAATTCAGCAGCCGAAAAAAATTTATTTTTCGAAAAATTTCAACAAAACCATATCATGTGATCCCTCTTTGGAACGAGCTCGTTCCAAAGAGGGGTCACATGATATGATTTTGTTGAAATTCTTTGAAAAAATTTAAAAAATGATATTTAAAATAATAAATTTTGAAATCGTCTGCGTTAGGTAAAGGGTTAATAGTATTACCACTTTTAGCTTTTGTAAGCTAGAGGTGTGCTAATCGCTCTCCTAGGCAATGCGAAGGGGGCGATTTTTAGCCCTCCTGCATTTTTAAGAATGCCAGGCCTGCATTCGTATTTTGTAAGTATTTTAGTTTACAAACATGTCTTACAGTATTGTATTGTCATTAAAAAAATTCAATTCTTGATACATTTCTTGCATTCATTTAAAGAAAGGGAGCATTATAGCTCAGTGGTTTCGGCATTGAAATTCTAATTCAAAGGTCCACGGTTCAATTCCTGCCACGAGTAACTGAATTGTGTCCTTGGGCAAGGCACTTCATTCCGATTGGCCACCTAGAGAGTACAGTGGCGCTGTGTACATAAAAGTGTACTGCACATAGATGGTACACTAGCCTTCAATCAGTGCTAACCCTGCTTGTACAGGGTTAGTATGTTGGTGAGTCTGACAGTTGCTTGCCATTGTTCAATGGTTCTCTCCGAGTACTCCGGTTTCCTCCACTTTAATACTGTTCAACACCAGGTGACCCTGGCTGTTGAAAGTGCCATTAAACTCCAATAAATAAATAATAATTTAAGGAACAGGAATGTTTGTGATCCGTTTTGATCATGTCTCTGTTTGCTTTGCCTTTTTACACAATGCACAGGATACCAAAATTCAATATTTTTAATATAATTATTGTTTTTTTTTAAATTCTTCAAATACTTTCAAGAAAACCATATCATGTGATCCCTCATTTCAACAAGCTGAACGAGGGGTTACAGAATACATTTTATTGAAATGTTTGAAAAAAGCAAGTTTTTCAACTGCTCAGTTTGTATGTTAGGAGGAGGGCTGCGTATGATTCATTAGTTAAAGGGTTAACTTCCAGAAACAGTATAGAATATTACCAGTCGCAAAAGAATACAAGAATATTGAATGTGATATGCTGTTTTTGTTTGGTTTATTAGAGCAGGGAGACTTCTGCCTTCCTTGCGAAAGGATCCAGGGCCTATTGTATTGGGGAAATTTGCACCATGAATGCTTCAATTGGGAATTTGCATTGAAGAAAAGAAACACAAAGATTAAGAAATATCACCTTCAAATTGAACTGAGAACAGTCGCCGGCCATATTTGATGACTTTTGCATTTGTCAAGTGTCTAGGCAAGTCTTGGCTGCCTATATAGGCAGCCAAGACTTGCCAAAAAACAACTGAGAAGGTTCTTAGTGGGTAACTTGCAAGTGTATCTAAACCTACCTGCTGGGGCACCTGTTCTGCTAAAGTAAAAAGTGACCAAATAAGAATTGGGCTTTTAAGGGTTTAAGAAGAACATACATGTACCTGTTGTTTGTCCTTAACCCTTTGAGACTTTAATTATCCTGATGTTCAAACATCACTGGGAATTCAGTTTCTTCAACGTTTTTCAAAATGCGACGTCAAACGTCGGAAAGTACAAATAATAAGATATCTTTCACATTAGTGATTATCTGGTTGAGGGCTAGATTATTTTTGTGGTCTGAATTTGTTATTCAAAACTTATTCAGAGGCATTCTCCAATAATTTGTAATAAATAAATTTATTAAACAAAAATATTATTTGTGTTTGACTGATTATGAAATATAAACAAGGAAAGTGTTGGCTTTTGCTCTGGTATACTCATTTTTTGAAAGCCTGATAGTGGCTTCTAGCACTCAACCAGTTAAAAAGTCTTGACAGCAGGATTATATTAGTATTTAAGCTGCGATAACATTTGGCTCAACAGTTGTCACTGAGCACTATTCAAGAGAAAATAGGAATTGAGGTTAAAACTTTAAAAAAATCGAAAACTAATAAAACAAATCACTACAAAGTATCAACACGCTGTTTGATTTCATGCGATATAATACGTACAAAAGTATCAAAGGGTTAAATTCAGATGCTTTTTATTCTTTGTTAGGTTTGTAAATATTGGTGTTCTAAGGGCTTATTGCCTCTTTGTTCAGGACATCAGTAGTTGAATATTTTTTTTTTTTGAATGCGGTCTGAGATTGGGAAATTTTCAGTTTGAGCTAGGAAAAATCTTGCTCAAACGCCATTGGGAAAGGGTCCCATATTCACCCCTACAGACACCTGAAATTATGACTCATATGGGCGGACCACAATTTTACGAATCTGCTTGTTAACGAAGTCAACTGTCAGGGTGCATCCATCAGTTTCACTGATATTCTTGTCTTTTTTTAGCAGTTATTTTGTCTATCAATATCAGGAATGGGCAATTACATGTTCATGTATGTTAGTAGGAAATCTGACAGAGCCTAAAGTTACTCAAAATATCGGGTAGGGAGGAGGACAAACGTTATCACCACCCTTCTGTACATCTATCTGTACCCAGCCTTTTGAAAATGTTGGGGTCAACAGTGTGCAGCAGCTGATAAAATACCATTTTAATAACATTTGGCCTAAAGAGCCCTTTGCAACAGTGTATTGCAGTACTGTAATTTGAAAAGTGAGTAGATCATTTTGACCTGATCTTGAGTCAGTCACGAACAAGTTGAACTGTCAAAATTCTGTGGGTCCACTTTCCTTCCTTATGTAGAATCTTATAAAACACATACATCAACATTAAATATCACATGCTACTTTTGTTTGATTTCATTCTGCCAGGCCTGAATTCTCGAGCTGAAGTGGGTAAAGGGTTAATATATATTAGGGTTTTCTTGATCGATTAATCACATGGATTAATCTTGGTTAACTGATTAATCACTTGCCCTAATATGTAGCTGAATAATTGCTGAACCTTTGATGATTTACAGCATTGACCTTCTACTCAACATAACAGACAAAACTGGCCAGTGCTATATACAGAAATCTCCATTGAAGTTTTATTATGATTTCAATTTTTGTCTCAAAAACATAGCTTATGACCCCTCATTGGAAAAAGCTCATTGGGCAGATTCCAATGAGGGGTCATAACCTATGTTTTGGGGGACAAAAATTGAACACTTTTAATAATTAAAGAATTGATTTTGCAAGTACATGCATATACAACCCTTGGTAGAGTGTTATGGATACCATTCTTTGCTACTAATACAGTATAATGAACATGCAAATGAACAAGTATGTCAGCATGTAATTTGCATGCATTACTCCATCTCAAATAATTGATGCGAGTCAGTGTAACAATGATTTGCCTGTTTTGAAGCAAATTTGTCCCTTTGTTAACCCATATAATACAGTAGTTCAAAAGTAATGGTTAATCGATCAATTACTTTTTTGCTTCATCAAGACGTTGACCATTGGTTAATCAATTAATTGGTTAACATTTTACCTAATGAATTGTCCACATCCACCCATGTAATATGCAAATTCAGCAGGTGAAAAAAATATTATGTTGTAAAATTTTTTAACAAAACCATATCATGTGACCCTTCAATGGAACAAGCCCATTGAGCTTGTTCCAATGAGAGGTCACATAATATGGTTTTGTGGAAATATTTTGAAAAATTTGAAAAAATAATATTTAAAATAATAAATTTTGATATCGTCTGCATTGGGTAAAGGGTTAACCATCTCAGCTCTACTGAATTCACAGTACAACTTCTTCTCCCTCATCTGGCAGCTATTGTTCAAGGAAGAAGTGTGATAATCTCTCACATCAAACATTTACCGACTAAAGTCTGTTTTTGATTGATGAGAGGTTTTGCAGTTTCCTAATCTGTCGGATAGACAAGAAATTAACTCAGTTCAAGTGATTACTTTTAATTAATCTATGTGTGAACAGAGTCCATATATTATTACCTAGTACATTCACATTTATTAAAATCCTGTTGAGTCCCAATTGTCTAACAGCCCTGTAATATCTTCCCTGAATAGTCTTTCAACACCATTTGTTGTCTGCGGTCCTACTGTTTCATGATGTAATTACATATATGTAAATCGTAGTTTTCTTCAATCCAATTCCCAGTTACATAGTCAGTAAAACTTCACAATGTCTGGACTCATTGGAGCTCCTTCTAATGTGTGCTACCAACATCACTCACCATTAACTGGTAGAGTGCTGGAAGCCCTATTTTGGGCTTTACTAAAAGTGACAGGCAATAACTGTCTGTAGCTACATTCTGCCTGAGGAAGCCTTTATAGTCCCTGAAATGAATCAGATTTTTTGTACAATACCTTACTCTCTGACATTTAATTGGATAGTGCCTATAAGGCACTATCCAATTAAATGTAATAGAGCAGTATATGATGAGCTTTGATTTGTTGTCAGAAAAAACTCAGCACTTCACCAGTTAATACACATTGATGCAGGCACAAGAAGAGTTCACTGTGGTAAACAAGCTCTCATTTACTGGTTAAATACTCTTACCTCACCAATAATAGTGATGGCTGAATAATAGTGATGGTCAAAATATTTGATTGGATATAATATTACTCACTGCCAAATAATATTTATTGCTGTTTTTTTTTCTCCAAAACTAATAATGGTGTTGACACTATTAATAAGCACATGAGAGAAGGACACAGTTGCCAATAATCACCCATAATCAAGTCCAGTGGAACCCACTAAATTGGATATCTCTGAATTGTATATCCCTGTTAATTGAATATAATTTTCAAACACAAAACCATTTACCATATCTTCAGTACAAATTTGATCTGTTAATTGCATATGGGTTGTAGAGTAAACTCCTGTTAATTGTATATACAATTTTGTAATATGTCAAATAAATTACTGTGACTCCCACCAAATTCACCTTATTTATCAACCTTTTTGCCTCACAACATCCAATACAGGCATTTATTCTATTATATCTTGTTTAACAGAGCTCTTTGAGCTCTGTCAAACAAGATATAATAGAATAAATGCTCAGTTTACCTCCAGAACACAGGAAACTAACCAAATCTCTGTTAATTGTATACTCCTGTTAATTGAATAATTTTCACTGGCAAAATGGACATTCAATTATGAGGATTCTACTGTACAATACAAAGTCGACGATTATGGGTTTTCATCACTCCTTTACTGATGAATTATTAGTTATTACTCTCCTCCCCTTCGCGATCCTAAAAAGTGTCAGAGGCTGCAGAATAGGCCCCACAAAGTAGATCTTTTGTTTCTCAGGCCATTATTTGTAAAATTGCATGCGTGCGAGCGTTTTTTTATTTTATTTTTTATTTCAGTAATTACTTCTTAGCCATCAAAAGTTCATGTTCTTGGTTCAAGTTTTAGGCCTCAAAATCTACAGAATAGCATGGGTGGTGGTGTATTTCATCCCTTGAGTGCAAGAAGGCTTTGCAATGCTAAAGCATTGCAAAGCCTTCTTGCACTCAAGGGACAAATTCATCAATATTTTTCAACTTGGGTAAAATATCAGACATAAACCATTTAATTTTTATTTTTTTAAGTTTAAATTGGTTATAAAAAGAGCATGCGGCAGCCAAAAGGACCATGCGGGGGGGGGGGGGGGGAGGGGCTTGAGAAACATATTTTTTATTCTAGAAAGTATGGGAGTTCAAATAATTGGCCTTCTCAGTTTGCAAAGGAGTGAAATTGCCTTCTAAAATCTTATTGCATCTATTATTAGACTCTTGACTGCCTCAGGTACAAACCTGAGCCTAGGCTCAGGTTTGGGCCTAAGATGGTCAGGAGTCTGAATTTTCCTCAGAGAGCATTAGGCGTGCACTATGCCTAAAGAATGTCCAGCCCAAAGAACTAATGGGCCAAAATATTGTTTTTTCTATATAGTTGCTTATAGAGCTCTCAGAGGACATTTAACTCTTAACCTGCTCTGACCCGCTGAATAATTTTGAGGACTTCTTCATCAAATCTAGTCATGGCTGCTGTGAAGATGAAAGATTCATGAAAATTTGACATAACAAATTATTGGTCAAAAAGTCTACACAATTTACAGGGAAAAATTTGGTCAAGTATTTTCAAATTTTACTCATTATAATGGAATATCTGCCAGCAGCATGCAACGAGTTAAAATCAACTTTAATGGATTATCCCCTTGGGCGAGGCACTTTATCCCAATTGCCTACATGGGGGCACGATGGTGCTGTGTATTAAGGCATACTGCACATCGATGGTGCACATGTCTTCAACCACTGTAACCCTGCTTGAGCGGAGCTTGAACCGAGTTCGAATGTTGAGCTGACAGTTGCTCGGTGGTTCTCTCCAGGTACTCCGGCTTCCTCCACTCGTAAAACTGCCATGGTCACGATTAGCCATTGTGCATAAGTATGTGACCTTATAAACCCCAATAAATGGATTATTCGTCTTCAAAATTCAATCATGAAATTTCATAATCGGTCCAGTCCAATGTAAAATAGGACCTGTTCACCATTGCCTGCCCTGGAAGTCCTCTAAAATGGGCAACGTGGGTGTAGACGATTGGCTGGGCTTGATTTCATATCCATGTTGTGCTCATGATTTACTATTGTGCAGATATATGTGAACTTAAAAACACATTTAAATAAATAACTCTATTTCATTTTGCTGTTCATTTAATGTTTTTGTAATAATGCAGTTCCCTTGTATGAAGTAATAATGTCAGCTTCTGGCCTTATCAGTGTAGGAAGAGAAAGATATATAGTTTATAGTTGTTATCCTACAACTTATTTTGACTTGTACTGTAAGTTGATATTGTGCTACAGTGTTAGTGAAAATCATTTGAATGATAATTATATGAAAATTTCTCATTGCCTTCTTACTGATTACCCGTATACACCAGGGGGGCGCAGTGGCTAAGTTGGTGGAGGTGCAGGCTGCAAGCTGAGAGGTCCTCGGTTCGAATCCCACCTGCGGCAACCGCGTTGTGTCCTTGGGCAAGACACTTCATCCCCATTGCCCATGTGGGGGCACGGGTACGCTGTGCACTAAGGCATACTGCACGTCGATGGTGCACCTGTCTTCAACCAATGCTAACCCTGCTTGTGTGGAGTTAGTATGTTGGGGAGCTGACAGTTGCTCGCCATTGCTCGGTGGTTCTCTCTGGTTACTCCGGCTTCCTCCACCCGTAAAACTGTCGTAGTCATGATTAGCCATTGTGCAGAAATGTGTGACCTTAAACACACCAATAAATACATAGTGTACCAGGACTTGTGATTGATTCTTGGAAAGCTATTGCTGAGCGCGTGCCGCAAATTAACATCAAGGGCTGGTATTATCATGTTAAGATGCAATTCTTAACATGATTAATTTATTTATTCATTAACTCACCGGTCTCAATCTATCAAGTGATCACTTTCTGTCTGTCCATCGTCCACCTGTCCAGCGTGAACTTTACATTATCGACTTCTTGTAAACCTCTGGACCAAAATGAACCAAATTTGATATGCATGTTCCTTATTATATGCCAATTCAAGTTTATTCAAATAAAGTTTCCAAGCCCACAGGGGGCACCACAAGTGTGATTGCTCTGATAGCACCCATGAATTGTTTTCCAAAATTAAAAAAAGTCTTCTCCAGAACCATCCATTCGAATATTTTTATATTTGGTATACAACATCTCTAGATGGGTCAGTTTCAAGTTTGATCAAATCGGGTTCGTGGTTAATATTTGGGCTCTCTATTGAAGCCCAAAGTTTAACTTAACTCAATATAAGGAAATGTCTTAAAAAATCTTCTTCTTCAGATCCACCAGTCAGAATCCTTGCATATTAGTTATGTGACATCCCTGGTGGTGTCAGATTCAAGTTTGTTCAAATTGAGTTCCAGGCTTTATATTTGGGCTCTCTATGAGGGCCCAAACATTAACTTAGTGCATTATGAGGAATATTCTTTAAAAATCTTCATCAGCTACACCAGTGAAAATATTTTGATATTTGGCTTGGTATGCAACATCTCTAGGGGTCAGATTCAAGTTTGTTCAAATTGAGTCTCTGAGGTAATATTTGGGCTTTACATTAGAGCCCAAAGTTTAACTTAGTGCAATATGAGGAAAGTTCTTTTAAAAATCTTCTTCAGATCCACCATATGAGGAAATTTCTTTTGAAAATCTTCAGATCCACCAGTCAGAATCCTTTCATATTTGGTACACAACATCCCTAGGAGGGTCAGATTTGATCAAATCGAGTCCCTGTTAGTATTTGGGCTGTTTATTGGAGCCCAAAGTTTAACATTGTGCAATATGAGGAATGTCTTTAAAAAATCTTCTTCTTCACATCCAGCAGTCAGAATCCTTTAATATTTGTTATGTGACATTTCTATTCCGGGACGAGCCACGTTGTGTCCTTGGGCAAGGCACTTTATCCAGGTTGCCTACATGGGGGGCACGATGATGCCGTGTACTAAGGTGTACTGCACGTCAATGGTGCACATGTCTTCAACCGCTGTAACCCTGCTTGAGCGGAGCTTGAACAGAGTCAGAATGTTGAGGAGCTGACAGCTGCTTGTCGATGCTCTGTGGTTCTCTCCGGGTACTCCGGCTTCCTCCACCCATAAAACTTCACGGTCACAATTAGCCATTGTGCATAAGTAAGTATATGACCTTAAACACCAATAAATAAATAAATAATATGTGACATACATTTCTACTGGTGTTAGATTCAAGTTTGTTCAAATTGAGTGCATGGCTTAATAATTTGGTTCTCTTTGGAACCCGAAAGATTAACTTAGTGCATTACGAGGAATATTCTTTAAAACTCTTCATGGGGGGGGGGGGGGGGGGGGGGGGCGGGGGGGGGGGGGGGGGTGCAGATTAAAGTTTGTTCAAATTGGGTCCCTGAGTTAATATTGGACTCTGTATTGGAGCCCAAATTTTAACTTAATGAAGTATGAGGACATTTCTTTTAAAAATCTTCTTCACATCTACCAGTCAGAATCCTTTCATATTTGGTATACAACATCTGGGGAGGGTTGTGGGGGGGGGGGGGGGGGGGTCAGAATTATATTTGTTCAAATTGGGTCTCTGAGTTAATACTTGGGCTCTCGATTGCATCTCAACGTTTAACTTAGTGCAATGTGAGAAGATTTATTAAAACGTCATCTTCTTCAGATCCACCAGTCAGAATTCATTCATATTTGGCACATAACATCTCTAAGGAGATCAGATTCAAGTTTGTTCAAATTCCATCCAATAACTGATGAATGCTGACTCAAATCAATTTTTTTTTTTGTTGATGGATTATTGTGTGTGGAGGAATCTTCCTTTTGATTTGGTTATGTCCCGATTGACTTGCCTACCCTTTTATCACACCGCCGGAGGCATTTCCACGCTTTGCGTTGCTCGTTATTTATTTATTTATTTTTGGGGGGTTAATGACACTTTTGACAGACGGTCACCTCATGTCAGACAGTTTTACTGGTGGGGGAAGCCAGAGTACCCGGAGAGAACCACCGAGCAGCAACGAGCAACTATCAGACTCCCCAACGTACTAACTCCACACAATCAGGATCAGCATTGGTTGAAGACAAGTACACCATCGACGTGCAGTACGATTTAGTACCCAGTGCCACCGTGTCCCGACAAGGGCAGCCGGGATTAAGACTTAGAACTGAAATGGTTGACAGGATAACCGGTTTGAAACCGGTTACCTACCTAACCGATTAAAAAAAACGTCAACCGGTTATCCGAAATATCGATAGTGATCGTCATTCCACGGTTAAAACGTAGTAAATCTACCGCTTCTTCTTTTGAGATAGATTACACCTCGAAGCAGTGCTGTACATATTTAGAAATAATCAACTTTGGCATTCAAGACTTCGTTAATGATCGGCAATTTCCGTCAGTACTGAGTAACCGCAGAAACTATTCCGTAGTATGTATACAAACGAACGTTGTCGAGTACTCGACAACGTTCGTTTGTATACACACAACGGAATAGTTTCTAAGAATACTGCTTTCCAATTCCTGCAGTTTTGATCCCAGATTCGGCGAAATAATGGCTACGGTTAACCGGATATTATCCGGTTATAGCTCTCGGTTAGTCGGTTGTGTAAATGAGCCAACCATTTCAGCTCTAGATTTAGTGCCCTGTCCAAGGTCACAATGCATTTGCCCCGGGGGGGGGGGGGGGATCGAACCATGGACCTTTAGGTTTGAAGTTCAATGTCGTAACCACTGAGCCACTGCGCTCCAAACCATACTGTGTGTTATTCTCCCTATTGTTGGGATACAAACCATACTGTGTGTTATTCTCCCTATTGTTGGGATACAAACCATACTGTGTGTTATTCTCTCTTTTGTTGCGATACAAACCATATTGTGTGTTATTCTCCCTATTGTTGGGATACAAACCATACTGTGTGTTATTCACCCTATTGTTGGGATACAAACCATACTGTGTGTTATTCTCCCTATTGTTGGGATATAAACCATACTGTGTGTTAATAGCTGCGTCTAGCAGCTCTATAAGTGGCAATGCATGTCGGTCGGTCGGTCGGTCGGTCGTCGGTCGGTCGGTCGGTCTGTGACCAACGAGTTTCAAAACTCAATAACTTTTGAAATACTTGATGGAATGACTTTATATTTGGCATGTAAGTGTATCTTATTGATGTCTAGCCACTGTTCAATGCATGTGTTGTTCCAAATATTTTTCTTGGAGTTATGGCCCTTGATGAACTTAGAATGTCGGTCGGTCTGTCTGTGACCAACTAGTTTCAAAACTCAATAACTTTTGAAATACTTGATGGAATGACTTTATATTTGGCATGTAAGTGTATCTTATTGATGTCTAGCCACTGTTCAATGCATGTGTTGTTCCAAATATTTTTTTTTGAGTTATGGCCCTTGATGAACTTAGAATTTTGTGAAATTGCACCACCCTTCGCAGCTACGGCGTCGATGTCGCGATTTTTCTCCCTATTGTTGGGATACAAACCATACTGTGTTTTATTCTCCCTATTGTTGGGATATTCTAGTAATTGGGGTATACTGATAAAGGGTGCGAGTTTCTTGGAATTTAAAGGCCTGGAATATCCAGGTACCAAAAACTCACACAGTACCATACGGTAAATTGTACATGTCCAGCTTTCTGTCCGGTAGGGGAGTTAACTCGAAATATGGGGTGAACGAATGCAGAAAACATCAACGAGCGAGAGAATTAACCGAATGGTTTGTGATTGCCGTAAAAACAATCAGATGTACAAGCGGATCTTCATTATTACTTAGATCATATATGACAATATTAGTAACACCTTAGCCCGTCTCAAATCTGTAGCTGTTAACAGAAGACCTGGTTTATATATTTTATCCATTGTTCTTGGAGGCTTCATTTCTTAGCATTATAATTATTTGGATTAATCCATTGCCAGTGTAAAGAAAGATAGCATGAGATAAATCCAGTGTAATTTTCTGAACTGTGATTGTATTCTTTATCATCACCTTAAAAAATATACTCAAGGGGAAATTTTTAACCTTTCTTTATGACAATAAGGATAAATTTCTTTTTTTTTTAAAACTAATCCTAGCAGTAGTGTTCTTTGATGGAGATTTCTTTCTTTCCTTTCATATTTATTTCAATTGTATTTCAAGAAAAAAATCACCAATGCTCACGTGCCTTTAATTTCAGTGTCAATATACATAAGAGAAGCAGAAATGACGAGTGAAAAAAAAATTAAAAATTATGAAAATTACAATCACCTTAATGTAAAATTGTGAACAAAAATCACATAGCACATGAATATTCCACTTTATCCGAAGTAAAGAGAAATACTCTGTCTCTTAAAAGACGAGTTTCAACCACGCGTAATCTGACGCTCACTTGAAATATTCTGAAAAATGCTCTTTTTCAGCCAAAAAAGGAAGCAAAAACAAAATATCGTACACTCATTATATTTATATTACTGTTTTCTGTATTTATTGCAGATTACTAAAATAACGCGTAAAAATTTCACCTAACATATTCAAAGGTCAAAAAATACATTTAAACACACTTGGGGGTGGCTTTTTTCGTAAAGTTTACTAAGGTTCTACACGATGGTCAGGACCAATTTTCAAATTAAAAAGGAAGCAAAAAATAATTGCGCTATAATCAACATAAACATATTACATTAAACTAGAATAATGGATCTAAATGGAAATAATGCGTAAAATATTGTCTTTCAACAGGTTATTTGTGTAATTAATGTTTAAAATATTTTGTCCATAGGCATCAGTGTTAAGGTTTAGACCCACTTTTTCCTCGAAAGTGACACATGCGCAGTAGACACCGGACTGAAAGCTGGGTATGACACAGACGGTGGTCCTGGATTAACACTAGGGTTTAATCCTGCGAGCGAGAATTCCCGGGTTCTCGGATCCGAAAGCTGATCACGATACCCGGGAAATCTTTGGCACTGGACCGGGAATCACGCATGGAACTGTTGTGTGTTGAACAAATGTTTTCTGAATTGAAAAACTAACCCAACGTACCTTTCTAAGATTTTGACAGCCTTTTACACCCGAACTGTTTACAATCCTTCTTGGAAAATCCTTTTCACCAAATCACTGCAGCTCTCAATCAGTTCCGGAGGGCTCCTTTCTTCAACAGCAAGGTCTTCATATCATACTCGTCTTCCTTTTTGGAATCACTGATATCACTCACTATTAACTACCTCCTTCAGCATCAGCTTCTTTACTGTCGTCACCAGTTTCCTCTGCATCAAGCAGAGGAGACCGGTGACGACAGTGTAGAGGGAGTCGAACTTGTGATAAAAATAGCGATTGTGAAAATGTAAACTAGTTGGGAGTGGGTCTGTTGGGAGTGGGTCTGAGTTTTCACACTTCTCTGAGGAAAAGAACTTTTCCATATGCAAATGGCAGGTTGCCAAAAAAAAATGGTCGCTTCACGAAAATAAATTTGGCTTGTTATTCTTGTAAATTTACTTGATATTATCCGGGATATTTCCTGGTTCCCGATGCTGAGTGAAATCATGGCCAACAATTCTACGGAATGGGCAAGGGAGTTAACTCGAAATTCTGATGTGATCGATCGCTGAAGGTATCACTGAACTAAATACCTGAATTAGAAATACTCTCCTTGAAATGTTGCAATGTCGGAAGTGATGCAATCTCTAAAAATAAACAGCCTCGGGAAAATAAATTGTTTCAATAAACTTTTGAAGCATTCTATTGACATCTTGCATTATTGATGAATATTCCAGATAAAAAACAGCGTGATTTGATGATTTTTGGATCTCATTATTATTACTATTTATTAGTGTTTAGGGTCACAGACTTGTGCACAATGGCTAATCGTGACCATGACAGTTTTACGGGTGGGGGAAGCCGGAGTACCAGAGAGAACCACAGAGCATCGACGGACAACTGTCAGATCCTAAATATTCTAACTCTGTTCAAGCTCCGCTCAAACAGGGTTAGAGTGGTTGAAGACACGCACAATCGACGTGTAGTTCACTTTAGTACACAGCGTCATCGTGTCCCCATGTAGGCAACCGTGATAAAGTGCCTTGCCGGCCGGGGATCAAACTCGGGACCTCTAGCACCGAAGTCCAACGGTCTACCACTGAGCCATGGCGCTCCCTCTTTTTGATCTAAAAAATACAATTTACATTTAGTGTGTTTTTGTAGGGAATTCTCTGAAATATATGTGCACGTGACCGGTACTTCCCGTGCTGTCAATTTTTCTCTCTTATTTGTATTCCCGTTTCCATTACTTTCAAAAACCGGGAATATACTAAACTTCAATTATCACTAAAACTACTAGTGCTCGACATGTGCCGAAGATTATGAAAAATGGTGTATTTGAAGGTTGTTTGACAGATTATGTATTTTCCCATCATTAAGTATTATAAGAGAGACAAGGTAATGAACTCGCTGGCTTGCTCAAACGCACAGAAAAAACAAATGCGTGAATTTGTGGTCGAGATATTGATGTCATCCGACTGTTAAGACATTAAGCTTGACATTGGTATACCACTTAACCAATTTAATATTTTTTTAACGCTAAAACGGGTCAAATATATCTCAGGGAAGGAGTTACTTTTTTCTATACGGTAGTGATAACAGAGACTCGGAGAACGAAGGCGAGTTTGAACGATGAAGTGGGTGAAGATCTTGCTGTTGAAGAGTGTGTGGGTGGGAAGGGGGGGGGGGGTGGGTTGGGCAGTGGCTCCAGAACTGGTTGAGAGCTACAGTGATTTGGTGAAAAATGTTCGTCATGAAACAGAACTGTGAAAGTTTCAAGCGGGGAAGGGCTGATGAAATCCTACAAAGTTACATTGGGGCTGTTTTTAGCTCACCTGACTGAAAGTCAGGGTGAGCTTTTCATATCACTCTTCGTCCGTCATCCTGCGTGAAGGTGATGTTTGAGCCTCTTTCCCCTAAACCACTGGCCACATTTTAATTAAATTTCATGTAAGTAGTGGTTATATAGGTGCATTTTGATTTTTATCCAAATTAGGTTTCGGCTCATATTGAGCAGAGGTGTGGGGAAAAAATTGCCATTTTTTTTGAAAATCTTCTTCTGATGAACCACCAGTAGCAAAGACTTGATATGTGGTATACAGAGTCCTTTAGAGGTTTAGAATCAAGTTTGTTCAAGAGAAGTTTGTCGGCCATTATTTGCCTTCGTTATGGGAGGGGCAAAAATTTTGGCCACGCCTAAAATTTCTATTTTCAGAACCGTAAGGTCGATTTGAACCAAATTTGATATGGGATGATAATGGGTCATACGTAGTTGATTGATGCAAAAAAAAAATTCTCATTGCCCCGTGGGAACCTCGGGAGCTAAAGATAGGAAAAACCTTAAAACTGCCATATCTCCAAAACTACACGGCACAGAGAATTCTTATTTTGTTTAAAGCTTACTTTTATCCAGCAGAATAGAATGGTTAAAAAAAATCCCTATCGGTTTGATCACAAGGTACTTTCTTCAGGACTTTGAAAAAGTGCTGAGTCAGCACTTTTTAACACTGTTGGCAATGGCAAAAAGATTAAAAAATCTTCTTCTCCACATCCAGCAGGCAGAATCTTTTGATATTTGGTATGCAACATTGTAGGGTGGATCTGATTCAAGTTTGTTCAAATCGGCCCCCTGGATTCATATTTGGGCTCAGTATAGGAGCCCGATTTCGAACTTAGTGCATTTCAGGCAAATTTCTTAAAAAATCTTATTCTCCAGATCCAGCAGGCAGAATCTTTTGATATTTGGTATGCAACATTGTGGGGTGGATCTGATTCAATTTTGTTCAAATCGGCTCCCTAGATTCATATTTGGGCTCACTATAGAAGCTCGAATTCGAACTTAGTGCATTTCAGGCAAATTTCTTCAAAAATCGTCTTCTCCAAATCCAGCAGGCAGAATCTTTTGATATTTGGTATGCAACATTGTGGGGTAGATCTGATTCAAGTTTGTTCAAATCGGCCCCCTGGATTCATATTTGGGTTCACTGTAGAAGCCCGAATTCGAACTTAGTGCATTTCGGGCAAATTTCTTAAAAATTCAAGTTTGTTCAAATCGGCCCCCTGGGTGTATATTTGGGCTCAGTATAGGAGCCCAAATTTGAACTTAGTGCATTTCAGGCAAATTTCTTTGAAAATGTTCTTCTCAAGATCCATCAGGCAGAATCTTTTGATATTGGGTATGCACCATGCTTAGTGGGGTGAGATTCAAGTTTGTTGAAGCCAAGTCCCTGGGTTCATATTTGGGCTCACTGTGGTAGCCCGAATTATAACTTAGTTTAAAATGAGGAATTTTCTTTAAAAATCTTCTTCAGATCCAGCAGTCGGAATGTTTTGATATTTGGTATGCAGCATCCTTACGGGGTGAGATTCAAGTTTGTTCAAGCCATGCCCCTAGGTCCATATTTGGACTCACTGTGGGAGCTCGAATTGTAACTTAGTTGAAAATGAGGAATTTTCTTTAAAAGTCTTCTTCAGGTCCAGCAGTCGGAATGTTTTGATATTTGGTGTGCAGCATCCTTAGGGGGTGAGATTCAAGTTTGTTAAAGCCAAGTCCCTGGGTTCATATATGGGCTCTATAACTTAGTTCAATATGAGGAATATTCTTTAAAAATCATTTTTTTTAGATCCACGGGTCAGAATCTTTGGATATTTAGTTTAAGCTTTTCTTAGGAGGAGCAGATGCAACTTGTTGAAATCAATTCTCTTGGTTGATATTTAGGCTACCATGTCAGGTGAGCGCCCTCAAGCCCCTTGGGGCCTCTTGTTCTAATCAGAAACAGTGCCACGCTTAATTTCCTGTTCCGCATAGATTTCCCGGGTATCGGAACCAGAACCCGGGAATTCCCGTTCCCGGGATTAAACCCCAATCATGACACGATCGCGATCCGGTCCAAATTTTTTGTCCGTTTTCCAGCTCGCAATATGATAGAATCCCTTGTATCAAAACAATTAGGAAAGCAACGCATATCTGGTAATATGTCTGTGTTTTTTTTACATGAACTTCGAACGTAGTGGCTCAGGGGTTACGGCATTGAACTTCAAACTGAAAGGTTCATGGTTCGATCCCCGCCAAGCACTTGGTGGCAAGATGGCGCTGTGTACTAATGCGTACTGCACGTCGATGGTGCACTTTCCTTCAACCAATATTGGTTGAAGGCAAGTGCACCATCGATGTAAAACTGTCCGACACGGGGTGATCCTGGCAGTCGAAAAACTGTCTGACATGGGGTGATCCTGGCAGTCGAAAGTGTCGTTAAACTCCAATAAAAAAAAACATTTTACATGCACTTATATTACCAGGACTTACATTTCGACGAGAATCAGAGAACCGTTTCACACAAAGATTCGCTCAACAAAACCAGCGAGCTGCACCTCTGTTAGGGTTCGCGTGAAAAGAATTGAGTCAATTTAACCCTTTACCTAACACAGCGATCCCTTCCAATGAGGGGTCATAACCTATGTTCCAATGAGGGGTCATAACCTATGTTTTTGAGACAAAAAATGAAAAACATTAGTTATTCAAGTATTTTGTTTGCGAATGTCGTCTGCTTTTCATGTTAGGTAAAGGGTTAAAATATATAGGTTATAATTTATCAACACTCCTCATCTTTTACATGGGCTTAAGATCGGCATCTATAATACTTGGCAGATTTTCAGGTTTTTTCAACAGTGAAATTCGCTATTGTTTTTTTTTTTCTTCTCTTTTTAGCTTATCTTGACAAAGTCAAGCAAAGCTATTGTCATGGGGCATGCGGAAGTCTGCGAGTCTCTCTGTCCACAATTTGTATGGCGCAGGCTACAGGCCGTAGTTCTTATCCGATCATCACCGAATTTCATATACATGTGCAGGTTGGTGTCTAGATGAGAATGTTCTATTTTGGTCATGGTCAGCTGCTTACATTGGCTGCTGCAGCAGCCATCATGAATTTTGTATGGCGCAGGCTATAGGCCGTAGTTCTCATCTGATCATCACCAAATTTCATATTCATGTTCGGGTTGATGTCTAGATGAGAACGTCCTATTTTGGTCACAGTTGGCCGCACACAGTGGCTGCTGCAGCAGTGTAGGGTGATTTTAAAAATTTGTTTTATCTTAACCAATTTTCTTGAAATTTGACAGGTTGTCTAAGACTGATGAGTAGATGAAACCTTCCTATTTTGGTCATGGTGGCTGCCCCTGGGGTGTGGGAATTGAGGGGTGAAATTGTTTTGGCTTGTTTTCTCTTCTACCACATTGAGTGAAAAAAACCCCAACAAAGCACTGAATAAAATTGTCTTTGTGTGAATGTAATAGGATATCTCAGGCATGCAGGACACTGTCATCAATTGTGTGTGTTTGAGATCAGTAAGTGCATTCTAAATGTGTATTTATTTTCTCCAATTGATGAAAATTTCATTTGCAGGTTTTTTAGCTTTGACCATGACTACTTTTCGTAATGTTTGACTTTAAATCAGCCAATGGTAGCATGGCTGCTGCAGCCTTGTATTTGTTTCTCCGATTTTAACAAAATTGCATATGCAGGTTTAGCTTTGACCATGACTACCTTTCATAATGTTTGGCTTCAAATCAGCCAATGGTAGCATGGCTGCTGCAGCCATATATTTTTTTCCCTGATTTTTACAAAATTTTATATATGAGTTCAGCTTTGACCATGACTACTTTTCATAATGTTTGGCTTTAAATCAGTTAGTGGTAGCATGGCTGCTGCAGCCATGTATGTTTTTCTCCGACTTCAACACAATTTCGTATGTAGCTTTAGCTTGACCATGTCTATTTTTCATAATGTTTGTCTTCAAATCAGCCAATTGTAGCATGGCTGCTGTGACCATGTATTTTTTTTCTCCCAATTTCAACGAAATTTCATATGCAGGTTCAGCTTTGACCAACCATCATTACTTTTCATAATGGTTGGCTTCAAATCAGCCAATGGTAGCATGGCTACTACAGCTATATTTTTTTCTGCTTTCAAATGAGTTTTGATGGATTGGAAGTGATTTTATGCAATATATATATATATATATAATTGTCCAGTTCAGCCGATGGGGTGGGGGAGGAGGGGGGGGGGGGGGGGGCTAGGGTTGGGGGTCCCATGGGTGATTTTTTTTTTTGCTTTAGAGTTTATTATGGGGGATTTTGAGTAATTTCATGACAAAAAAATTTCATCCACGGTGCGATTCAATTTTTTTTCTGCATGAAATCACTAAAAATGCCCCAAAACACATTTTAAGGCCAAGGAAAAAATTGTTCACCCAGTTCACCACATGGGGTGGGGTCCGGGGGGGGGGGGATTTTTTCTTTTTTACCTTTATTTAAAAAAAATCACCCAATTGACAGGCCCCATATAGTTGGGCTTGGGGTGATAGGTTCATGGGGTGAATTTTAAGATCTCTCAAAATCTCCCAAAACACAATTTGGTGCAATATTTTTTCCTTGTTCACCCCATGGGGTGGTTGTGGGGTCCCAGTGGATGGAAGTGATTTGATGCAACCCACCCCCACCACCCCCACCCCCCACACACCCAAATTCACCCAGTTGGCCATATAAGATGAAGGGTCGGTCCATGGAGTAGATTTTGGGGGGGGGGGGGGGGGCATAAAATCACTGAAAATATCCAAAACACATTTTAAAGCCAAAAAATCTGTAGTTTCTGATAGACAACGAAAAGTCAATAATTATGGCACGATTTACTTGAATGTAACATAAAAGTTGAGTAATTATGACATTAATCCCCAAAATATATCATAAGGTCAAGATAAGCTACTGTGTCATTGACACGTTCATTTAAATTATCAACTCCCATCATTCTTTCCCCGGGCTTGGGACCGACAATTATAAAACTTAGTAAATTCTACAGTGAATTTTGCTACTGTGTTTAGCTCACCTGAGCGAAGCTCAAGGGGAGCTTTACTAATCACTTTCCGTCTGTCGTCCGTCCATCCGGCATCCGGCGTTAACTTTACATTATTGACTTCTTCTAACAAACTACTGGACCAAATTCAACAAAATTTGCTGTGCATGTACTTTATCAAATGTCAATTCAAGTTTGTTCAAAGCAAGTTGACCCGCCCCTTGGTAGGGCTATGCCCAAAAAGTGAGCCTTAATCTTAAAAAATCTTCTTTTCATGAACCAGCATTAGCAGAGACTTGATATTGGGTGTGCAGCTTCCTTTTGGGGTGTAGACTCAGATTTGTTCAAGAGAAGTTCTAGGGGCTATATTTGCCATCGTTATGGGAGGGTCAAGAATTTTTGCCCCTCCCAAAATTTCTATTTTCCAAACCGAGATGCAGATTTGGACCAAATTCGACATGAGAACTTATTGGGTCATAAGTACTTAATTTATGCCATGAAGCAACATTTGGCTTTGTAATGGGAGGAGTAGGATTTTTGGCCCCGCCCAAAATTTCTATTTTCTGAACCGATTGTGCGATTTGAACCAAATTTGGTATGTGGTATTATAGGGCTATAACTACTTGACTCGTGCAAAAACAAAAACAAAAAAAACAAAAAAAAAAAAAAAATTCCCGCATCCCCATGGGAACCCCAGGAGCTAATAGTAGAAATATTTTCAAATGCTCAAATTGCCATCGGTTATGTTAGGGTGTTCTGTAGGGGGCACAGAAAAAGTGCTGAGTCCGCATATTTGCAAAAAATTTAAAAATATTTTCTCCAGAACCAATGGTTAGAATATTTTGATATTTGATATACAGCATCCAGGGGCCGGGGGTGGGGAGTGCAGATACAAGTTTGTTAAAGTGAAGTCCATTGGTTCATATTTGGGCTCAATACAGAAGCCCGAATTTTTAACTTGGGGCAATATGGGGTATATTCTTTAAGAATCCTCTTCAGAACCACCAGTCAGAATCTTTTAATGTTTGGTATACATTATTGTTATGAGGGTCATGTAATGGAAGCCCAAATTTTAACTTCGTGCAATATGGGGATATTTTTTAAAAATCTTCTTCAGATCAACCAATCAGAATGCTTTCGTATTTGGTATACAACATCCCTGGGGGGGGGGGGGGGGGGTTGGATTCAAGTTTATTCAAATCGCGTCCCTAGGTATATATTTGGGCTCGCTATGGTAGCCCGAATTTTATCTTGGTGCAGTATGAGGAAATTTCTTTAAAAATTTTCTTCTTCAGATCCACCAGCAGGAATGCTTTCATATTTGGTATGCAACATCTCTAGGTGGTGGGGGAGGGGGGAGCGGTCAGACTCAAGTTTGTTCAATTCGAGTGCCTGTGTTAATATTTGGGCTCCATGTGGGAACCTGAAAATTAACTTGGTACAATATGAGGGAATTTCATATTTGAATCCTTTCATATTTGGTTTACAACATCTCTAGGGGAATCAGATTAAAGTTTGGTCAAATTGGTTCCCTGGGTTAATATTTGGCTACATATGGTAGCCCGAGTTTTAACTTAGTGAATTATGAGGAAATGTCTTTAAAAATCTTCTTCTTTAGATTCACCAGTCAGAAAGATGTCATATTTGGTATACAACATCTCTAGGGGGTTCCGATTCAAGTTTGTTCAAATCGGGTCCGTAGGTTAATATTTGGACTCTCTATGGTAGCCCAAATTTTAACTTCGTGAAATATGAGAAAATTTCTTTACAAATTTTTCGTCTTCAGATCATCCAGTCTGAATGGTTTGATATTTGGTATACGACATCTCTAGGGAGATCAGATTCAACTTTGTTCAAATCGAGTGACTGAGTTAATATTTGCGCTCCCTTTGGGAGTCGGAATTGGCCAAGTAGCTGAAGAAGTTGATTTTTTTTTATTCAATACTCTCTCGAGTTGTGTAACTAAGATTAATCCAGAAAGTTTGTATCAAGGGTCTTCACAGGGGAGCTCCAAATTTTACATCATGATCAACTGAAGAAAGGACATGATGCTTGGACTACTTTTGTCACTCCCGAGGGGCTCAAGGAGTGACAATATATCATATCGAGATTGATTGCTTTATGCAGATTTATTCTTGGACTCTTGTTCTATTCAAGGTGAGCGCTTCAGGCCGGGTGGGGCCTCTTATTTATTCATTTATTTATTTGTTTATTTATTTATTTACTTATTTTCCCTTTTTAATTTATCAACTCCCCACTGGCAAGTATAAAACCTGGCTACTTTAGAGTTTGTTTTTGTTTTTTTGTTTTTTTTTTTGGGGGGGGGGGGGGGGATAGTGCATTTCGCTACTGTTTTTCTTTTCTCGGCATCTTCAAGGTGGGCTTTTACAATGCATTTCGCTACTGTTTTGTCTCAGCCTCTTTGGGCATTCACGGCGCATTTCTTTTTTCCCATTACGTTACTCGGATTGCCTGGTTTTATTGCTGCAAATCACGTGGGAATGAATTCCCAGGTTGATTCAGTTGACTTGGAAAACAATGAAAAAAGAACCATGTATATACTGAATCCACCGAATGCAATGTTAGCAATATTCGTATTGTGTTATGCCACCTCCAAACGTAGAAGTGTATTTTAAAACCATTTTTGTTTTAATACATCCACCCTCGATTATATTAGATGGGATGTCTGCGTGAATATTTTTCCCAAAGTCGCAAAATGTATGTGGCCTACATTTAAGTATTCTGCTTTGTTTATGTTGTGTGGAGGGGTGGTGTACCTTTCCTCAAGTTCTTTCGAATGGAGATATTAACCCCCAAAATGTAGCCACCACCGCCCTTGTCAAATAAGTTTGAAATTCTTTAAAAAGAATATTCGAGAACCCCGCCCCACCAGTTGAGTTGCTTTCCGGGACTATCCGTCTGAAAAGCTGATCTTTTTGGGTCGGTGTGTGTGTGGGGGGGGGGGGGGGGGGGGTAGGGGTGCCTTTTCAAGTTTTCTCGAAGGAAGATATTAACCCCTATAGCCTATAACGCTGTCCAAATACTTGAACTTATTTTAAACTAATTCCCTGTGAATTCTCAGTCACGTGCAATACTTTGAGATGTGGTCACCTCCTTTTAATGAGAGAAATTTAACTTTGTTCACTGAATGTTTCTTGTTTTTGTTCTGATACAGAGAGATTGCATGTTGTATGCACAAAATACGAGTGTTTCATGGGCATTTTCTCGCGCGCTTGTGCTTGCACAAACGTTTTCTTGTTTTTTATTGTAACTTCATTGCGTGAATGCACAGCGAGTCCCTGTGTTTGAACAGTTCACATTGGGGTCACAGCGAAGATTAAGTAACATGCACGTAGCCCCAATTACTATCAGCTGATAACCGGGTTTCTCAAGTTTTTTTTCTATTTATTCGTGCGTGTGCAAAATCAATTACTTCGCAAACACACAGTCTTTCTGTTAGTCGAGTGATGTTCGAAATGTTCGGTGTTCAAGAAGACAACTTTTCCACTTGTATTATCTTCTTTGTGGTGTTAATTTTGACATATTATTTTATTGGACGCAGAAGACAGTACAGCAATCTTCCACCAGGACCAACTCCTTACCCCTTTGTGGGGAACTATTTACACTTTGTTGGAAGGAATTTCTGGGAAGTGCTTAGAGATTACCGAAAGGAATATGGAAATATTTACACAGTGCATATCTTTGATAAAATAATAATCGTTATCAGTGGTTATGAGAATATAAAAGATGCCTTTGTAAAGCAAGCAAGTGATTTCTCTGAAAGGCCTGTTTTTCGAAGTGAGCTGTTCAAGGGGAGCGGTAAGTTGAAGACAATAAACATGACAGCAGAGGCAGACGAATCTCGTTTTTTCGCTGGCATTAAATCTCAAATCGTATCAGGCAACATTTTCAAAACTCAATCGAATCTCGAATCAAATGCACGTAATCTCGATTACTCACAAGGTGGCACGGTGTCGCTGTGTACTAAGGCGTAATGCACGTCGATGATGCACCTGTCTTCAACCAAAGTTAACTCTGCTTTTGTGGAATTAGTACGTTGGAGAATCTGACAGTTGTACGCCGTTGCTCGGTGGTTCTCTGCGGGCACCCCGGATTCCTCCATCCGTAAAACTGCCCGATACGAGGTGACCCTGGCTGTCGAAAATGTCGCCCAACTCTAACAAATAAATAAAATAAATGAATAGACGAACCGCGTGTGTAGAAGCAGGTGTACCTAACACTTGCTTGAAGAGTCCGGTGTAAGCCGAATAAACTTCTACTCACACATCCAGTAATAATTGTCAAACTTTAAATAAGTCAATCAAAAGCATATTTCTACGCATCTCGTGCACTGAGCGTAACTGGCTCTTATGGTCAACAGGCTTGATGAGATCCAGTTTAGACTGAGGAGAGAACCGCGAACAATGGACAATAATAATAATATACCAACACACTGGTTACAGAATACCTGCAATTCGGAAACAGGTCAATCCAGGTTTGTATGACGAGTCTTTTTTCAAGATTTAGCAAATCTTTCTGTTTTTAGTTTACCTACATTTTCGACCATTTTGGGTAATGTTATTTCCAAGAGCAATTGCTAAAGAATAACTCAAGTCAAATACAACAGGCAAAACTTCGTCTGGGGTGCTAATTATCTCCATTACCTTGATGCATTTAAGGTTTTGCAAGAGGATGTTGTGATATTCCATTATTCAGTATATCAGTGGGTTAAAACATGACATTCTTTCCATAATACTTACCTGAGAGAATATCGGCCATAATATACCAATTGATATCTACATTGGGGTTAGGGTGAAAGTTGATGAAGGAGGGTTCCATATGTGCAGGCCTGGAATTATGGAGATCCTGGAACATTTCATTTTAGAATGTCCCAAATACCTGCCTGGTAGAATAATACTCCTTGAGAAGCTAATGGAATAATGGGACAAAAACCAGTGTCGGAAACTGGGCGTGGTTCTCTATCACTGCCGTTCCAGGGCCACTAACGTATTGCCACTTTATTGGATTCCTTTCCTCTAACACGTGATGGAATGTCACTTTACCATTGCCGTCGCATGGCCACTAATGTATCGTCTCTCTACTGGACGCTTTTCACTCAAGCAGTCGCCACTTAGGGGGTTAAGTGCCCCCCCCCCCCGACTTTTCGCAGGCAAAGCTTACTCCTCTGTCTGGCTTGCCTTCTACACCAGGTAATACCGTCTGCCTAAATGCAACTATTCGCGGTCTCCCCGAGTTTGTACTTCCTACTTCTGATCCTACACTCATCTATGGCCACCGACATGGCCCATAACTGATCCTGCTCTAAATATAAGCTCTGCAGATCCCCCTACATTACATCTTGCTTATACTTTCGCACCCATGTGGCACCTCCTCTAGGCTATAACATTGGACATCACCAGCTCCTCGCCTACGACCCGCATCCTTATGCACGTTTAGACTGGAATAAATTTTTCGAGAAAACCCCCGACTTATTCGATTGCAAGGGCATCAATTCCCATTTTAATCCATTTTAATTGCTTCTCCTGAACTTGGCCCCTATAGATCTGTCTTAATTTAAAATTCTCTTTAAGTTCTTGTAAGGTATAATATTTTAGCAACACATTGACACTTCTGGCAGTCCAATGATAAAAAAATGTGGCACTCCATACAACACTAGACATTAGTTGTGCACTATGTGTGAATAGGAGATTATCGACAATAATGACCTTAAAATTAGATGACTGATTACCTTAGAAGGCTGAACGAGTGTCTTTTGTTTGCAGCTTATAAGGCGAGATCGTTGTTTCAAATCAGATGCCCAATACTGGTGTGTGTCCAGAACCTGTGGGATGTCCTGTTTACGACAATTACCTACTAATTACATGGATAACGACCACACGAGACCACTCATTTCCCCCTTCCTTTAATCTTTATCAGACGGCTCAACAGATGCTCAGTAACAGCCATTAAATTTCATGCTTAACAATTTGATAAATACCCTTTTCCAAGTGTACGTTTGGTTTTATTAATATGTACGGCATTCCCCAATTGAAAATGTATTTTTTTCTTTTGAGTTTTTTGTCCATACAATTGTTGAGAAACTTCTACTTCTTTTTCTATAGATAAGGAAGCAGGAGTTCTTTGAGTACTCTGATGGAAACTATGATTGTAACTATCCACTAAGTTTTGTAACACATCAATCTATTTTAATGTTCATTTATGTGTGAAGCATTGAATATTGAAAAAAATGAATATTTTCTCTCATCAGAAATTTCTGAACAACCTTATTTTTCAATTCAGAACCTTTATCAGATTGTAACGATAATGGTTTACGACCAGAAGTTTTCCAAATAGTTTGAAATGATCTTGGTAACGTCAGATTTATTACGGGTGGCAATACCCGTGCATATTTTGAAAATACATCAATGACACAAACTAAATAACGAAATTGATCATTATAGAATTGTAAACTTTGTAAATCTGCAAAATCAATTTGTCATTGATGATCAATACCACCTACTATAGTGTTACGCCTTGAAAGTTTTATCTGAATAGGTTTTTGTAGAGAATATGTTCTTTCTCACTTAGCCAATCTTTTACTTGACTAAGTGTAATAGAATTATATTTTTGATGTGCTGCCTTGTACAATTGTTGTATACCACAATAACCAGCAGGATGTTTTGTATTGTAATACAATTCACTTAATAAATCATTCAATAGGCTTCCCATTTGTCTGAAATTTTATGTTTAGATAATTTACGTTTTAGTAATGATTTTGGTTTGTCTTCACTCCACTGTTTTTTCTTACTGTTTCATATCGAGACAAGAGTCCCTGGACAACTATCTTCAAGGGGACTCTGATATTTACTGCTAGCTTTTTGAGTGTGTTGTCTATACATCCATAGCCAACGTTCACGATTTCCTACAAAATTTTGTGGTATATTTATATTTTTTAATCCATGACTGAATATTTCCCACCCTCGTGGTTTGAAACCTTTTCGATGTCTTAGAACATCATTAACTAAATCAATTATGTTTGAACCGCATATGGCTTCTCCATCATGACTTAATATACCCTGATCATACCAGCTCATGTTTGGATGAGTTGATAAAGCAGATAATAATGACATTGCTTTGCGTCTCATTGTAAGAGGGACACTTTCTATAATTCGATCTTGTAAAGATAATCATTTTGTTTTCTTCTGAATCAGGTATGACTAGTTAAGGTTGTAATGGTTTCTAAGGTGACCTTGAAATTTTTGCAAAGTTTCCCCATACTTAAGTTCTTTCTCACTTTCTGATAATTGTGAATTGTCTAACATTGATGATAAATTATTCTGAAGTTGTGCAGTATTTGTAACTTGTGGGCTTGGTGGTAATCTAGGACGTCGAACATTTTCATTTCTAAACTGTTGCATATCTTCTAATAGTTGATAAGGAGCAATAGCCATTTTGTTCATATTCTGCTGACTAATTCATTTCCCAGATTTGTTGCAAGTCCAACCACTGGAGCAAGTAATCCAGGTAATGGTAGAAAACCACCGTTTGGTTTAATATTTGTTGTTTTTTTTTTTCTTTTTAACAGAAACTGATTTACTAGCAAGTGTTCTTAGTTCTTTAAGCTTTGGATACAATTTCTGTTTCTGACTAGGTGTTAGATATACATTGCCTTTTAAAAGATTATGACAACATTCTGACAAACAATTAAGTAATTCTTTAGGTGCATTTCTTATTATTTCTTTTCGAAAAGCTGGCTCATTGCCAATAACATATCACCATATTTTTTTCAGTAAAGGAATGTTTTGTTTCTTATTTTTTCTTGCCATCCTTCTCTATCAGTATCTACGGATGAAATGAAACGAATAAAATCTATTGCTATTTATATATGTGTGAACAGTACACTTTATTTATTAAAACATTTTCACTTAAAATAAGATCTTATTTCACGAGTAGGTTTAGGAGAATTTAAAGCTGTAAAAGGTGTCATTGTGGGAATCTTTTCTTTTAATGGTACATACTCTGTATTTTGTACAGAATGCATTGGCTCATGATTTGTTACACCATCTTTTGTTATTGACACTACATGTGTTAACTTAAGTCGTGACACTTTTCTTTGGTTTTGACAATTTTTCACAAGTAATGCTTTTGTTTTTGTAAGCTTGTTAGTTGGAGAATTATGGGGTGCGATTTCAAAATTTGTGTACATGTATTTAGGTCCTACCTTTCATTGTTTTTTTTGTATCTCTCTATAACTTGATGAAATTATTTGATCTTTTTAGGAGATTCCTTTTCTCGTGTGATTTGTTCTTAAATGCTGATTAAAGATTTTAGTTGTTTTATAACCATCCCTTCAAATTAAATTACGAATAATAACACCACCAAAAAACCCACCACCACCAGGTTTTAAAATAATGTTTCGTTTTGTTGC
This sequence comes from Pictodentalium vernedei, assembly GCA_031216915.1. Taxonomy (NCBI): domain Eukaryota; kingdom Metazoa; phylum Mollusca; class Scaphopoda; order Dentaliida; family Dentaliidae; genus Pictodentalium; species Pictodentalium vernedei. The sequence continues at coordinate 476,916,946 of CM062293.1, forward strand.
AAGATCTACTCTCGGATTTGCAAGTTGTTCAAGATCTTGTTTATGTTTATCCATATAGGTTAAAGTTTGTTTTGGCAATATAATTTTCTTATTTAGCATGACTCTACTTGCTAATGTAAATCATTTTAAAGTTTTCTTAAATCCTTTCTTAAGTAATTTCTCTCTTTGAAATGGGTTTATCTGATGACTAAGTTTACACCATGATGGTGTGTACTCATTAACAGATTTTTAAACAACTGGTATAAATATCATATCACTAACCTTTTTATAGTTTTGTATAAATGATAGGTCCACGTTCATCTTGTGTTACCCATGAATAAAAGTTATCAGTTCTTCATCTCAATGAATCAGTAGTTCTAGAATGAAAATCAATTAATGAATAACCATGCTCAGTGCTTGTTGCATCTTGATAAACTGAATTTAAATGTGGTAATTGAATTTGATTTGACAAGACTTTAATATGTCCTTTATTATCGCTTGTATTTTGAAATAAAATCATATAATGTGCATTTCATATAATGTGCATTTAAACTTATGGTGCCACTAGATTTAGATTGTTGAAACATATTCTGAGTTATTTAAATAACACTTGCATTTCGATAATGTCCTTTATGAGTAAACCATAATTTGATTTTTTCTTCATCTTTATCTCCTGACATATCATCAAAAACTACAAGATGTGGTATACTGGCATCATTAACAGTGTTAAATTCATCATCGGGAATACCTTCAGTGAATTTGATGTCTTCACTTTCTTTCAGTAAAGTATGTCTTTTGCCATTCCTGATAACACCAAGTGATGTTTTGAGGTACAATTTGAAATGAATCATGTTTCATATCAATCTGTTTTCAACAAATTCTCTTTTCCCTGAACCACTAGGTTCTGAGATAAAAATATTACAGGGATGTTGAAGAAATAAACATTCAGTTGATGTCATAATTTGCGTTTTGTGAAAAATTTTCTGTCACCAACTTATATACTTTCTTCCATACTTTCCTCATACCACTTGGTGGGAGTTTTCCGTAAAGGTGGTTTTAACTCAAATATGGTTTCTGTAGAATCCATTCTTTGATCACTTTGTGATACACATTGTTTATGTAAATAATCTAGGATTTCTTCATCATAAGTAATAAAATACCACATAATTCTTGTCAAAATATTTTGTAAATTGTCTTTGTAAAAAGCATTCATCATGTATAACGCATTACAAAATTCCATATACATGTCTCTTGTTTCTAATTAGTTTTGAATAACATCTTTTATTTAATGCTCAGGCATCAATTCACGCTGAAAAATTAAGTCATATTCCCCTGTCGGTCGGCAAAACGAAATATCAAAATGATATTTAGAAATCGATATTTCATCGTAGGTTCGGATGACGAATCACATGTACTTTAAACGAGTCAGCACATCAGTAATGAATTCCAGAGTCCCAAATACAAACGAATTCGAATAATTGATAGTGACAGTGACTAAATCAATTCATTAAATCAGCGGTTTCAAAGTTTGACTTTCTCATTCACCTTCCAGCGAAAAGCCGAAATCACTTTCAAATTTCTTCAGTTCAACTTCACACGTCTTCAGTGCATTGAGTTCAAAAAAAATAAAATGACGTGTCTTGTTATTGAAAATAAGAAAGTGGTGTTTTTTGTTATTGTTCTATTTCTTCGAAACACATTGCGATTATTTCAATTCGCCAGCCTTGGTAAATCGTAAAGTTAGGGGAGAAATAAGACGGGACTACTTTTTGTGCGGATATTCACACATTCCAATGGTTGGAGTTTGGTTGTTGTAATTTTTGTATGGACGCCGGTTCGGCACATAAATTTTGCGCCTTAATGGCAAATAAAGGCCACAAATTGGAGAGTTTGTAGTCGTAGAGCATTAAATAAAAAGAAAATTCACGAAAATTAGATGAATACCGAAAATATCTCGTTCGTGGCTACAAGAAATATGAGGATCTTCACTCGCGACTGCGTCGCTCGTGAAGATCCTCATATTTCTTTGTAGCCACTCACGAGATATTTTCGGTATTCATCAAATTTTCGTGAATATCCTCTATTTATTGTTTGGGTACTCGGAGTAATAAGTTGAAAAGCATATAATAATGCATTACGTGAGGTCTTGTTTTCTAAAAGACATCCCAGCTGATCAATGGTTGAAATTCAAATGTTCAATTGACATCGTAGGTGTGGGCTATTTATACTTTAACCCTTTACCTAACATGAAAAGCACACGACACTTGCAAAAAAAAATCTTGAATAACTAATTTTTTTCATTTTTTGTCTCAAAAACATAGGTTATGACCCCTCGTTGGAACGAGCTCGACGAGCTCGTTCCAACGAGAGGTCATAACCTATGTTTTTGAGACAAAAATTGAAAAAATAATAAAAATTCATTGGCGATTTTTGAGAATCGCGCTGGCCGGTTTTGGCCGTTACGTTGGGTAAAGGGTTAAACCTGTATGGACTTTTCTCATACTTATTTACGCTTATCTATTCTTGTTTTCATTTAATTCTATTTATACCATAAACATGTATGGGCATGTCTCATCTTTATTCATACTCATCTCGTCTTGTTTTCATTTAATTCTACTAATATCTTAAACCTGTAAGGACATGAATCTTATTTATTTACCACATAACGTTTTGTGTATACAGATCGATATGTTTTGGTTTGGTTTTCACTTGTGACTTGTCTGTTCTTGTTACATTTAATTCTGTGTGAGTATTCAATGTTTGTTTTGTAATTCTGTCCATCTTGCACACATTCACCCATACTTTCAAATTGACTTTCTGTGATGTGTTGAAATCTAATATAATCCCTTTGACTTTACATGACATGTGTATTTTTCCACCTTTCATGTATTTATATAACCATAATTTTTAGGACCTAAACCTATCTATTCAGTGAATTATGCATCTGGATGTTCATCTGTCCAGTGACCTAACAACTGTTTAGAATTGTTGGATTCAAATGTAATGAGTTACGTATATAAATGACTATCTGTATCAGAATATAATACCCATTTACATAATCCTCTTATAACTTCATACAATTCCTTCATACAATTTGTTGTGGCAAAAGAAGCTATTACAACATTAGCTGAATAGTGAGGCTCATACATTTGTTTTGTATCTGTGTAATTCACTACAATGATATTTGGGTCCTGTATGAAGTCAAAATACTTGGATGGATTATGTATATACTTTGTTTGAGTTTCAACATTGGTTTGTGCATTTCCCCCCATAAACAGTCTAACATATTTTTTTTTGTAAATGACCTTTTTCCTGGATTTTTTTTTTAAATGTCTTGTAATTTTATGTTTTTAATGTCTGCATATTCTTGTGTGAAAGTGGTTGTATCTATATCTGTTTTCAGCCTGTCTGGATACCCACTAGCTCCTTGTTTCATTTTTAAGTATTTATTTATGCAATTTTGTAAATTTCTGAAGACCATTCTTTCCAGTGCCAAATCTTATAAGTGTCTAGTATTTTGTACCCCATACCCATTGCTTTAAAAAGTTCCACAGTTGTCTATGTACCTACAGGACTGCGTTGTTCAGGTGTGTGGTCATGGTAATCATTTTCTTGTTCTCCACATGTATTGCAAAGTGCAAAAAACATTTTCTTGTTACAGTGAATTGGTAAAATTGGCAGGTGAAGATTTTGAGGTGGTAAAATTTTACATTTAATGAGCCCCTAGGCTGTCATAAATTATGTGTATCTATGTCTTCTTTTGTGAGTATTTTCGGATGACCTACTGGATATTCCCTGTGTTTATTAACATACAGATAACGTTAACAAATATCTATGTACATTATTTCAATGTTTGAGCTTTGATCTATTTTATGGTACAATTTAATGGCATTTGTTCTCCCTCCAAATAATGCTTCCCGTTGTTTAATTGGATCCATGTTTGGAAAAAATGAATTGACCATTGTTTTTAATTCAGAATATGTTTTGCGTAAAGTGTCATATTCATGTTGCCATATCCCTTTCACCGTGTACCTATGTAACTTCAAATGTTCTATCTGATCCCGTGTAGGGCTGTACGATATATCGGTAAACCGATATATATTGGTATTCAAACCAATACCGATTGAATACCACTGTAATTACAAAAATATCGGTTTATCATCATTATTTATTTACCCACAATTTAATTTTCAAGATGTCTTGAGTTTTAACTGTAGCCCCGAATGAATATTATCTCCCTTTACCCAGGGAATTGTCCGCATGTTCCCGCATTCTATTATACAAATTCAGTAGTTCAAAACATTTTTTTTTTAAATTTCAACAAAACTATATCATGTGTCCCCTCATTGGAACGAGCTCGCTGAGCTCGTTCCAATGAGGGGTCACATGATATTCTCTTGCAAACATTTTTGGAAAAAAAATTTGATAAACTATTAATTAAGGTAATAAATTTTGATATGTCATCTGCGTTGGGTGAAGGTGTTTCGAATAGCATCATCAAGGCATGCTGATTCGTTCCGACTGCGATGCCTCAAGTCTCGATTGGTGCTTATGTTCAGATATCTGAACAGTTTTCGATATACCAGTATATTGCGGTATTTTTTGGAATACCGATACCGGTATTCAGTTTGAATACCGTGCAGCCCTGATCCTGTGTCTGCATGTGTAGAGTTTTGTAACATTTTAAATTGAGTAGGGTTTTCGCATTTCTGTCAGGGTAACATTTTTCACATCCATGCCACATACATCTAAAAAATTCTAAAATGGGGGTTGTGTCTTTGTGGAAACCATCCTTTTTAACTTCCCCACCTTTCAGTTGTTGCCCATGTTGTATGTGTATGTATTCTTGTGCAAGTAACTGTACAAATCTGATAGCCTTTATGGAGTATTTGACTGTAAATGGGTAACCTATGTCTGAAATGATGGCAGGTGTGTGTTCTGGCACAGATGTTTTTCTCTCTAGGGATCTCTTCCATCATTATCTAAAACTTTCTGTCTAAATTCTCCACAACCTCTTAGTAAAATATCTACATCTGACCAACAATACATTTCCATTTCCTTTATAAAGTTAAACGTAGGATTGGCGGTGAGTTTTTGATTATGTCATTTGAAGAATTCTTGCCTATCTGATGGAGACATAGAATCAGGCATGTAAAATTTTGCATCTAAATAATCACCAATATAATTTGGATAGGTTTGTGCATTTGCCAAATGAGGGAAATAACCTTTTGCTAATTCAGTCAAACCAAATGTTTTAATGTGCCAATCCCACTGAAAGAAAACTTAAAGAATCAATTAGTCTCACACCTTGAACTTGAAGTAGGATAATTTTGTTTCCGTTCATAATAATTTCTGGATTTGCCCTATAATTTTTAACAAAATGTCTTAACACAATTGTCCATCAAATCCTCTTAAATTAGCAATAGCTCTACTCCCTTTATGTTCTTTACTGAAAAGCCATTTACAAAAATCTGCCAAAGTAAACTTCCCTTTAAATATTGTTTCTTTGTGTCCAAATAGATTACAATAAGTACATTTTTGATCTATGGGTTTATGGATATAATCTGCACAAACACGGTGAGCAATACAAACATTTGGAATGTGAACTCCTGGGTCTTGATTGGTTTCAGGGTCAAAAATACAAATGGATTTTTTGTCATTTTGTTATTATACTCTCATGGAGTCATTTTCTTCTATCGTATATTCATCTTTAATCTCTGCTAACATGCTGTCAAATACTTTGGATAGGTTTTCAAATGGATTCTTCTCATCAAATTATTTGAATGTTATTTTTTTGACATGGGATTCTGAATGGAATTTACTTGATGTTCTTTGAATCTGTGGGTTTTATGCATTTCTCGTTCAATCTCAAATCTTTGTCTCGTGCTCTCTCTACTACCATCCTCTGTTTCACTCTCTATCTCACTGTTCTCCTCAAAGTTTCTCTATTTCTTCTGTATTCTCTTGTAAAAATCGATCTTGTCTTCTTGGCATCCAAAAAATCAAGTGTATCGCAAAACTGAGAATCACTCCCTTTTTGTATCCCTTATTTCTTTCACAAGAAACGGCTGTATTTCACTATTCTATTCCCATTGTCTCTTTTTCTTGAGGTAATGTACTTTGTAAATATGGATAATCCTTTTCTGCACCATCTATGAACATTTTGTCTAACTTAGTTTTGAATTTATTTGCAAGTGCAGCTTTTCTGCAATCATAACACAAAATGATATATTTACATTATCTAATAACATGAGTGAATGTAGAAAATTATAATCTGGAATAGGGTTTAGACACTTGTCATATTTTTTCATAGTTGAAATATTTGTTTTAAATTGTATCCATAATCCATCACTGATAATATTTTATCCTGAGGTGTTTGCATACATGGTGGTGGATTGTAAAACTGAAAATTTCTTATCAAGTGACAAAAAGGCAAGTGACATTAGAGCAATTTGGTGACCACTTAACATGTTCTTGTAAAGGAATATCTTTAGGTTCCCAATTCGTTAACCCTTGCCAACATATGAAACATTTTACTTTACTACCCCTCACATAGAAAAAGCCAGCTTTAGCTGATTCATCTTTCTTGGATTGTAAAAGAGAATTTCTTGTCATGCTAAAACTCGAAAGTCTTGTAAGCTCTGATAAGTATATAGGATATGCAGGATTAAGTGGTAGAGATATGTTTACTGTTCAATGCTTTACTTTGACTTTTCTGTAAAACCTGATTGTTCTCTTTTCTATGACCATGAGACTGATATGTGGGATGAAATGTTTTATATAATTATTGAAATAAACTGTGTAGTGTACATTTGTCACAATACACTGGAAATAAAATATAATGAATGCAGTTATTTGTAATTTAATGCATTTTTTATTTCCAGTGTATTGTGACAAATGCATACAGTTTATTTCAATAATTACACGAAACATTTCTTAATAGGAGAGTATAAAAGGCCATCGATTCACGGCTTTCTTCACACTTGCTTGTTGACTACCAAGAGGTTAAGACTCAATTTCATATTGCCCCAAAGATGTATGAAGTTAGAAATTCAAGATTAAAAAAAGCAAGTGACCCAAAGAGTATTTATTATAAAACGAAAGATAGAGAGATAGCAAGATTAAAAAAATAGAGAAAACAAGTAATCCAAACAGTATTTATTACAAAGAAGAAGTGAGATTTCTTGAAGAGGAACTTTATAAGATAATACCTGATACATGGTATGAAGCAAAAACTGTTATCGATCAGCATGACGAACTCACGAAGCATTGTTATATCTGTAACGAGAGTGGACATCTGGCTAAAGCATGCCCAAAAGGGGTATGTTGTTATTGCAAGCAGAAAGGACATTGAATTAATGAATGTGCATTGAAAACGTTATCTAAACAACCAAAATGGGGGACTCCAGATGTTCTATCACCCACTACAGCCTTTGGCATTCTTCCAACACCTTCTGCAGGGCTTGACACTCGTCCAAGCAGAGAGAACGAAAGTTTCAACCACTTTATATCACAATACATAATACCTCGCCACAACAGCCTGATGATAATGTGTTACCAGATTTTGATGAGGAATCAGACCCATTGTCATATAATATGGACATACGAAGTGAAACAAAAATAGATGATGAATTAGAAACATTATTTCCAGAGAAAGAGGCACCACCAATTAAAATTTCAAGAAAACGTAAAGCTAAGGACAGTAAACTAAAAGTGTCGAAACTGCCCAAGAAACTGTAATGAACATTTAACCCTTTACCCAACACAGACGATATCAAAATTTATTAATTTAAATATCATTTTTTTAAATTTTTCAAAAAATTTCAACAAAACCATATGATGTGACCCCTCGTTGGAACGAGCTCGACGAGCTCGTTCCAACGAGGGGTCACATGATATGTTTTTTTTTTAATTTTGTGAAAAATAATATTTTTTCAACTGTTAAATTTGCATATTACGCGGGCGGATGCGGCCGATTCGTTGGGTAAATGGTTAAAATGACTTTCAAAAAGTGACATTCAGAAAGTGAAACATAACTGTATCACGAAATATTCATGGAATAAAATTCAGAAAAAGGCAATGATCTTATGTTTTCTGTTCAAATATTTCTCAGTTAGGAAATCACGAAAACTATTTGCCAGTCAAGTACAAAAAAAAATGCACAGAACTTAAAAACTAAAAAATTATTTTTCTTTCCGCAAATAAATTTTTCTGAAAAAAAGTTTTTTGTAAAAACTTTTTTCAGAAAAACTAATTTGCAAATAGAAAAATAACTTCATAGAAATAAAAAGTACAAAACTGAAAACAGAACAAATTAAGTTTTCAAAACATAAAAATCATTTTTGAGAAAGTAAAAATAGTTTATGTTGAAATAATTTGAGGTACAGTGCAAAACGTGTTTGTGTTACACATAAGTTGTTTTGTTTTTCTGAATTTGTACAATGCACACTTTCTGAAAAACAAAAATACTTATGTGTGATACAAACACGTTTTGCATTACACCATTTGTAAAATCACCAAGTATTTCACCACAATGAAACAATTGTCAAAACATGGGAACTGTGAGGTTTATACCCCTTGAATTGAGTAAAGTCTTGGCGCCAAGACTAAAGTGAGGGAACTGCCAAGTGTGTGTGTCAAGAGTTTTCTCCTTTTACAATATGTGGTGGCCCTGAAAAGGGCATTTTGCTTTGTTTCTCCTTATTTTAATCGTTAATCCATGATATGTTTTCCATTCTTCTTACATCCTTTGTTAACATCAGTAACAATGGCTTGTTCACCTTCTCTCAATCTTGAGTATTGGATGCTATCCCAGATGACATTCCGTAGAAATTGTTGTAAATCTTGTTGAATATCGTCGAATACTATACTAATGGTGGAATTCTCCCGACTCCCGTACTTCTTGCAATTATTATTTCTTGGAATAGTAATGGTTGATTCCCGTCTCATTCCACCTCTTCCAAGTCTATTTCTCCCATTCGTTATCTTCATCTCTATGAATAACTGTATTCTCATGGTTTGTTCAGTATGAAGTATATAGCTGAGCACGAACTGACTGTTTTATACTTAATCCAACGACGTGATAGTAAACGTCATAAAGGAATGACTTTCTACTTCAGCTTACTTTCTCTATAAAAACCAGGTCACAATAACAAATGATGACTGTATTTTGTTCACTCAAGAAAATATGACAGAGCTCAATTTCTTATCAGACTTTGACGATTTGATAAGCATTGATCCTGCAATACTATCATCACAACCCGGGAAAGAGAAGTCTATAACGAGTGAATCGGAATCAAACACAACTTCAACAGACCGTAATGAAGGTTTATTGAAGGCTGTTTTAAAAGCTGTATAAGAAATGAAATCTTGTCACAACTAAGTACTCCTATCAGCAGAGAAACTAACAATACCAGTGAAATTCAAGATGGTAGAAGAGAATCCGATACAAATTCCACAATGGCAAAAACCACGTAAACGACTTATTACTACTGATACACAAACTGAGGTTTTTGAAGATGAGAAAACGGAACAGTTCAAACACCCATTCACTCCAGCACTCAACAAACATGTACACTTCAATGGAATTGTAAAGATATTGGAAAAAATGGATAAGTAAATACATTGACAGAATTTTGAAAATGCCCTTTTCAGGGCTACCTAAATGATTCAAAGGAGAGGGACATACGTTTACAAAAAATCTTAGAGTCACATCCCTTTTTCAAATACTTTATTTCTTCCTTATGTTCAACCGAGTGAGAGGGAGAGGTTCGTTGGATATCTTTGTTTGAGAAAAAATAAGACACTTGACTTACACAGGGAAAAAAACATTTTTTATTTCTTGCTTTTATGTTCAATCAACGTGGGATGGATGAGGGAACTGTGTCTCTCTTTCTGAGACTTTTTTTTCAGAAAAACATGTAATGTGATTGAGAAAACTCTTTTGAGAATATGTGAGCCCTGAGAAGGGCCAACGCGAAGCCACTTAATTAGTGGTGAAGTTCACCCTGCCAAGGAGCGGCGTTGAAGCGATCTCATCTCCTCTTTAGTAAAGCATTCTTTTCCCCAAGCTTCTTCTTGTCTGTTGCCAAACATGATCGCCTCGTAGACGGCCGTTGGGTATTCGCAGGGTTGATTTTGTCTGTTGTGAAACTGGATCTCTCCAAACGGCCGTCTCACCGCCCCTATCTCCGGAAACTTCTCCATCATCTCTCTAAATTTATACTTCGGCAGGGTTGAACTACTGGTGAAAAGCTAACAGGAAACCTTCACCTGTCCCCTTTCTTTCAAATATCTTTCTCCTTCTTTTTCTGCATCTTCATCTGTTAACTCTCTAATTTTTTGAAAAATCCATGTTGATGAAACAATTCAGCTCAAAAATCGCCAATTAATTTTCATCATTTTTTATTTTTTTGTCTCCAAAACATAGGTTATGACCCCTCATTGGAACGAGCTCGTGGAGCTCGTTCCAATGAGGGGTCATAACCTATGTTTTGGAGACAAAAAATGAAAAAAAATTAGTTATTCAAGAAATTGTTTTTGCAAGTCTGCTTTTTCTGTTAGGTAAAGGGATAAACACCAAAAATTAACAGCAACGATACCTTGATTTTTTCACTTGAGAAGTGGGGAAATGAGCTCTCAGTAGTTCATATTTCACAAACTGTCCTGGTATCCCTCTCTCGCACTCCCCCCTCCCCCCGGTGTTTGACTACGCAGAGCGGGCCGCCAAAGTCGATCGTGCTGTCCCCTACAAGCTCCCGTTTACAATAACCCCTCCCATCCCCACCGCCCACCCTGATATTATAAGCTTCCTACGCCCCTGCTTTCAATATCTTCAAGTCTACGAATAGCTATATTCAATATCAACTAATAATTCAGCTCGAGTTGGTAGTCTTATAGTTACTCCAGTGACGTGATAGTAAACGTTGTAAATGATTGATTTTCTCCCGCCTTATAACCAAAATAGCACGTGAGCGTTTTTGGGGAGATTTTTATCCGAATGACAGTTTGCGTTGGGTATAAAAAGCAGTGAGCATTTCATGTACTCGTCCATCATGTCATGCATGTCATGCGCCACCATTCATCATCATTCACACACTTCTAACTTCAGAGCGTGAACACCTTGACTACCATGGAATTACCTGCTAGACTAGAGAAAGCCATATCAGCTCTGGGCGTCTCTTGCCCTATCTCCTGGACTATCCAGGAAATAGACAAGAGCGTCCAACTGACGCTGGAATTTCGAGTAGAGGACACCACTACACCACCCTCCTCGGGGAGAGGTAGTGCCTTTGCTGATAGGATCCCCTCTCACACTAGTCCTCACCTGAGGAGGCAGGGAGGCCCTGAAAAGAGAAGTAAAAGACTAGACAGAAGAGCCCGTCGACCAAGCGTAGGGACGCCCGACGCTTGGCGGCTTTCCTGAATAAGCAGAATGAGATGAGCGACGGGGTGGAGGTTCCGGGGGCAGCCACCAGTTCCCCTCCTAATCACACAGGCACACCCAACCAGCTGCCGGCTCCCCGGTTGGTAAAGTTAGACGAGGAACGTCCTGTGGAGATTGAGGAGGAACTGGAAGTTGCTTTTTCGTCACCTCCCCCCCCCCCCCCCCCCCCCCCCACTTCCTCCGCTTCCGGACAGCTCGGGTAAGGAACTCACAACAATCCAGCCACCGGAGTCCGCTGAATCACGCGAAGAGGAAGATCTTGAGGAATTGCGACAAAATCACGGCTGAGACCGAGGAATTCAAAAAACAATATGTTGAAGTATACAGAATGGCGCAGGAATTGATAGAGAATATGAAAAACAAAAGCAACAACAAAACGAAGAAACAGCCTCTCCATCTCCATCTCCATCACAGCCACCTCCAAAAAGAAGTCTCGCAAAAAAGATAGAAGAGGATAAATTGCTTCCTTCTCCATTCCTCCTTTGCCACTCCCAGACAAGTCAAAACTCATCTACAGTTGAAGAGGATCGAAAGGGGCTTGCCCCACACCGCCCCTGCTCGCCTCGGCGCGAGAAACCATTTTAATCCGATCCTGTACTCATCATTTCTTCTTCCATGAAAAATGAATGTAAGGTTCGCTCTTGATCAAGAAGTTTACAGAAAGTGGAGGACCGGAAAAATATCAGATAACGAATGGAATAAGCGCCTGGAAGAAGAACATAGAAGAATAGAGAAGGAAAAGATGCGGCATAGACAGTTACCAGAAGAATGTTTTGGCCAAACGCGCTGCACCGGTTCTCTAAAGTATACTCGTCAGTGGAGCCAGCAAATTATTGATTAACTGGAACGGCGTGCAGGGATAAGACAGTTCTAAGCGGCTCGTGGTTATGAAAAAGAGACGTACCGGGTAAAAAACGGTTGATCTGTATCCTAATCTTAATTGGCAACCCGAAAGTACATAAAAAATGGGTTGTGAAATTCAATAACCTATGCCCGGATTTGACTGAATTCTATGAGGATTCCAAAAAATCTCGGTATGGGTTATTGGATTTTTTACCCTGACAAATATTCAGGATACAAGTTAATCTGATTTATCCTAATTCTTTTTATCTCTACATGTCGTTTTCAAAGGGTTGGTATCACAAAACGAGTATCATCAAAATTACCTCCGCGACGGTCCTTCTCAGGACCAACATATTCTCAAAGAGTCTTCGCAATCACATCACAAGTTTTTTTTTTCTGAAAAAAACAAAAGTCTCAAAAAGAGAGACGCAGTTCCCTCGCCCATTCTGCGAATGATTGTCTATATTGAATGTTTGTGAGTAAATAAAATGTTGCAATTACGCCAGAGTGTCTCCAGGGTTGTCTATGGTGAAATCAGTGCTAAGATTGCCTCGAGGATTGTCTATGGGCAAAACAATGCTAAGAGGCGATGACACAATGGGGCCCTAATCAAACACTGAAAACTCCATAGACATCTGTTCGTCAGAGAAAAATCACGATCGTGTATAATATGGGGACCTGATTTAACCCTGAACATACCCATAGGCATTTTTTTTCGCCAGAGTGGCATCGGCCGTCATCCCGTACTACTAACGTAGTGGTATCTTCAACACAGTTCAAATCGAGATCATCCCTTACAACTAACGTCAGTTAGTCACCGAAACATTCGGCCAGAACCGTTGGGAATTTCAAAGTTTAGTTCACAGTTTTGCATAAGGTATTTGTTGGAGAAGACACTTGCAAAATTTAAAATAGGAGGGGGGGGGGGGGTGAGAAAGTGTATTTTACTGGTAAAATAGAACCCAGTTACCAATGCTTGCGATGGAAGTCCTCCAAAATGAGAAACATGGGTATAAATGATTGACTAAACTTGATTTGATCTCCATGTTGCGTTCTCGAGTAACCATTGTGCAGAAATATGACTTTAAAGGCCAATGCATTGTAATGAAAACGTAAATTGTTTTGGATAAAGGTCGGAATCGGACACCATTACATTAAAATAGATTAGATATCATTTACAATTATGCCAAATTTTATGAGTGTTGCGTTTATACTCTGGAATTTGGAGGCAGAATAACAAAAGAAAAAAGGCCAAGGGTCATCAATGACAACATGAATATGAAGTCAAAAGTAGTAGGAGAGGGATGGATCGGCCCCATTGACATGACCCCGGAAGTGATGTCATGTCACGTGACCTAGTGGCGCCATGTTGTGTTGCCATGGTTACTCGCGTGAGCGGCCATCTTGTGACGTCATCGCCAAAGTGATACGTGATGTGAGTGTCCGTGCACAGCGCGTGTTGTAAGGGTGATACATGTTTCTGTCGTCCCTTTTGTATACTGGATGCAGCCATCTTGGTTTCTATGGTAGCACATGGTTGCTATGTAACCCAAAGGATTCTTATAGGACAGAGGTATGTTCGGAGGGTATGTTCGATTGAATAGCAGATAAGAATCTCTATTACAGAAAGCCTTATATGTATACAGTGGAAATCTGATTGAACATTTTGAAGGCCTGAGCGAAGGTATAGCTAGGAGGTAGTGATACAAGTCAATACTAATGGATGTAGTTTAGTCAATAGTACCGGTACAAGGCCGCAATGGCATAAGACTGCTGAAGAAGCTAATGATAGGACAGATAGACCATAGACAGGTAGTGGCCTTGGAGATTTGGAGAAAAAGATGTAAGTGGTTGGTAAGACTACATTAGACCTCATTGAGGGATTACTCATGACCCTCATACGACAAAAAAGGGATTATCCATAAGGTATCCTCGATAGGTATCCTCACATAATACAATACCAAGCCATAGGTATCCTCAAATACCGAAATGAGGCTATGAGGGATAGTAAATGAGGCCTCACTGAGGGCTTTTTCATGGCCCTCATGCCCTCACAATAAAATGAGGCTATGAGGGATAGTAAATGAGGCTTCATTGAGGGCTTTTACATGGCCTTCATGGCCTCATACGACAAAAAAGGGTGCCGAAGGCCATATGTTTTCAAAAAAGGGTGCCGAAATTGGGGTACCTGGGGATATGGCTGTTAAAAACCCAGATGAGGCTATGAGGAATAGTAAATGAGGCCCCATTGAGGGATTTGTTCATGGGCCTCATGCCCTTAAAAGAAAGTGAGACTATGAGGGATAGCAAATGAGGCCTCATTGAGGGCTTTCTCATGGTCTCATACGAGAAAAAAGGGATTTTCCGAGGCCTCGTTTAGGGCTTGTCCATGCCCCTCAAGCCCTCAGAATAAAATGAAGCTATCAGGGATAGTAAATGAGGCCTCATTGAGGGATTATTTCATGGCCTCAAAAGAAAATGAGGCTATAAGGGATAATAAATGAGGCCTCATTGAGGGCTTTCTCATAGGCCTCATGACCTCATACGACAAAAAAGGATTCTCCAGAAAGTATCCTCGATAGATATCCTCTGCATAGAGATTACGGAAAATCAAGCAATCTGGTTGGTTTGTTATAATCTATATAAATGATCTAGATAAATGAAACGGCAAGAGTACTCGGAATAGGGTCAGAACTGACAAGAATAGACCAGAAATTGCTAAATATAGTAACAATAAGCAAAGCTGTTCCAGTTGCTATTCTCTTCTACTCTACTGGAGTATACTCCTGGTCAATCAAACTTGTGCCCCTTGGTACTATAGCACTACGTGCTAAGCCGATAAAATAGGGAATCCGTAGTGAATAAAGTCAATTTCGGAGATTTGGAGGGATTGTGGAGTTTATTTGGGTAATTCTTGTACTCCGATTCAATCGAACATACCCTCCGAACATACCCCTGTCATATTAGAAGGTCTTGGGTAACATAGCAATCGCGTGCTACCATAGAGACCAAGGTGGCGACCGCCAGTATACAAAATGGATGACGGAAACACGTATCACCCTAACAACACGCGCTGCGCCTGCGCCGTAACACCACGCATTACTGTGGAGATGACGTCAGAAGATGGCCGCTCATGCGGGTTACCATGACAATACAACATGGCGCCACTGGGTCACGTGACATGACGTCACTTCCGGGGTCCGGCCAATAAGGCATGAACCATAATGCTGTACTATTATCGTTTATACCCATGCTGCCAATTTTAGAGGACTTCCATCTCAAGCATTGGAACCAATAAATCTGAGCTTGTTTACCTCAGTCAACATAGTAAGGTTATCAAATTCTGTACATATGCGCAATTCACGAGCAATGTTTCAGTCAATGGACCTGGAGATTTTTTGGCTGAATTACTGCTAGTGCTCTCTGTTGATAACCAGGAGAATCTGCCGTGCTTTGGATGCCATTCGATAGGGAAATTTAATGCAATTCCTACGCGAAAGTATATCAAAATAAGCGCATAGTTCGTGACAGCACTTCTAGCTTTAACTATAGAGTGGATTCTGTGGGATAGGTGTGAAACGTCTTATAGTTCTACGAATCAATCAAAAGAACTATCCTGTTCCACCCTACGCGGCAGAACGATTAGCTTATTTCTTATCAACCTACTCACAATTGTTTACTTCAGGCTTGCACTACAGTGGAAGTCCCTAACTCGGATAAAATACTCTCTATTCTTGTCTTTCCCAAGCAAGTTGGGAAAGAAAAGGGGTGCAAAAGCAACAATAAAAAATAAGCCAAAACTGGGTCGAGTGCAA
Source organism: Pictodentalium vernedei (assembly GCA_031216915.1). Taxonomy (NCBI): domain Eukaryota; kingdom Metazoa; phylum Mollusca; class Scaphopoda; order Dentaliida; family Dentaliidae; genus Pictodentalium; species Pictodentalium vernedei. The sequence goes on from CM062293.1 coordinate 476,933,029, forward strand.
CCGGTGCAGACCCAGTACGGGACGCTCTCTCCCAAGTACAACTCCACGACTTCCGTTGCCAGTGCGCGTGTACCGTCTCTAAAGACTCATTCTTTTTATAATCCGCTTCGTGTCGAGATGCTTTTGCACGCTTATCAGTGTTCCTCCAGCTCGATGTTTGATGATTCCTGATTCATTGTACCTCAGTGTATCCTTTGTATTCTCAGGAACAGTGTTTGTTTATATTCTCTTTTATATTATATGTCCATAATGTATATTTAATTGTTCTCTCTCGAGTCGCGCGCGAATTTCGTGTGCCATGCGGTTCGGACTTATATTATTTCACAATTATTGTAAATGCTTTTTTTGCTAAATTTTCTAATTGTGTTAGAGTTAGGTGTCAGCGGGGTACCACTCTTACAGTTTTTCTTCTTTCTTTTGAGAGTAGTCATCCTGTTGTGTGGTTCCCGGTCGACCGTCTGGGGTCTTTGTTTCTGTCACCTTTCTCTCTTCTTTGGGGGTGTTCTGTTTTCTGATTTCACCTTCTCTGCTCCTCTCACCTCTATCATGCCCAGGACAATTCCTTGTGGGCAATGTCTGCTGCCAAAGCATGTGGACGATGTACATTCGTCTTGTTCCTACTGTAATGGGTGTTCGGCCGAGCGGCCATGTGGTGTCTGTGGATCCTGGTCATCCACTTTCTGGGCGTCAGTTAACCGTGTCGTTCGTTCTCGTGGCCGTGCCTCCCGCTGCCACGGGAAAGGAGAACGTGGTCGTTCGGAGCCTCCCGAGCCGACCTTGTCTGGTGAGAGTTATTCCTCCTCCGTGGGGGATGTGCAGTCTTTTCCTGTGGTGGATACTGCGGGAGCCGTTGAGTGTTCTGGTGAAGAGGTGCCCGGTTCCGGGACTACGGTCCCCCTCCAGTCGACATCTGAGGCTGTCACTAGGGTTGTGACTCCTCCTTCGGAGCCGAGCCGGTGTGCTCTCTCCACTATTTCACCAGCCTCAACGACTCTCGACGTATCTACTACTACTGCTGGTCCATCTGCTTCGTCGTCAGTTTCAGCCGGCCTCGGCTTTTCGCTGCAGGGGACTGCAGGAATGTTCGGTACTGTAGACGTGGGATATCGGCCTCAGCCTTCCCTGACTTCAACTCGGCGAAGTCGGAGGGGGCTGCCGGCCGAACCCATCTCTGTGGTCTCTTCGCCGTCGAGCACCACAGTTGTGTCTTTGGATTCGGATGTTCTTAGTGGAAACACTATGAACTCCGTGGTGTTTCCGTCTACTCATTCTGGCCTCACGGCCAGTTTTGGGGGACCAACGCCTTTTGTGCAGCCTGGACCTTCGGCCCCGCAGAGGTCCGCGGTGACTCTCATGAGTTCTCGCCATATTGATCCTCGGGGTGCCTCGTACCCCTATACACGTCTGCCTTCAGATGTTTCGGCTGCCGCCCGTCGTCCCGCGTCGGGTGTTTTGGAGGATCGTGACCCTTCGCTGGTTAAGAGGGTCAGAGATGAAGCCACTTTGCCGGTTCGCTCCCCTGTCGAACCGGTCGGTACGGGCAGTGAGCTTAGGGAGGCCCTCTCCTTACTCACTCAGGTTCTTTCTAAGAGCCTTCCTGTTGCTTCCAGCGAGGCTATGAGTGGTTTCCAGGCGCCTCCTATGGCGCCGTCTCCAGGGATTGGAAACAGGCCGGGTTCTGATTCCTCTGGTGTCCCGACACCATGGGAGGCGTCGGCTGGTTTGCCCACGATGGGCTATGTGTCTTCCGACTCTGGTGAGGAGTCCGACATGCTTGAGGTCGATGGCCGGCAGTATTCGGACTTGGGGGCAGCTCTTGACTTTGTGTTTGGGTTTCTGCCTGATCTCAAACCTGCTAACCAGCCGACAGTGTCAGCCTGGCCACGATCATCGGTCGCGCGCCAACAGCCTATGGAGTAACCTGCTTCTGGGCGCCTTCGACCGTGCCAGTCGGTACAGATGGTTGAAGCTTTTTCAGCATTGGATTCCAATCTGAATTCCAAGGCTTTGAAGACTTCGTTCTTCACCAGGGTTGACACTTTTTTGCCTCCTGTGCGTTATCGTTCCTACGATTCCGCCAATCCGTCGGTCTGCCAGACTTTGACGGTTCTGGATCAGGACTCCACTTCCAAGCCCAAGTCTGCCGTCATTCCAATGACGACTCTGGAGTCCACGTTGGGCTTATCTAGAGAGATGCTTGGCATGCTTTCTCTCTCAGATCACGTCGTCTCAGCTTTGGCTGCTTATCTGCCTCCAGATAAGTTTGACGAGGTACAGGCTCCTTTGCGTGTGCTGTCCAAGGCGCTTATGCACCTTACTCACACGCATGCCTGTAACACGGCTAATCTGGAATTAGTTCGAAGGGACGTTGTGCTGGACACAGGACGATCCCTTCCCGAGGAGCAGCGTGCTGCTCTTCGATCTGCTTCTTTGGCAGGTCCGCAACTTTTCCATGGTTCCGTGTCGACGGTCCGGGATGACGTCCTACGTCATTCCAAAGATCAGCTGCTGTTTCGTCAGCTTGATCAGCCTTCTAGGGGAGGCAAGGGCCGTTCCAAGCCTAACAAGTACCATTCTGCTTCCTCTGTGAAGCAAAAGGCTGGTCCTTCTGCCGCCGCCTCTACTTCTTAGTCAAGGGGTAAAGGTAAGGGTCGGCAGAATCGAGGGAAGTCTCAGGATTCTTCATTTAGCAGAGGAGGTGGTTTCTCCTCTCGCGGGCCTCGTCGGGGCTCGAAATGAAGGTCCTCACCTCGACTCGTCCCAGGTTAGAGGAAGGATAGCAGAGTTCGCAGGCCATTGGGCCACCATCACATCCGATCCGTGGGTGTTAGATGTTGTTAGGTCCGGGCTGCGAATCTCCTTCCGACGGCACCCCACTCTGTCAAGGGTGCCTCTTCCAACCACAGTTCCTTCAGACGTTTTACGTCGGGAACTTTTGTCCACAGAGATTGCCAATCTCCTGGCAAAGGGGGCGATCGAGGTCGTCAAGAACATTCAGTCAGTGGGTCTCTATTCCCGCCCGTTCTTGGTGCCGAAGAAGGACGGCCGACTCCGACCGGTTATCGATCTGAGTCTCCTGAACCAGTCTATCATTGCTCCCAAGTTCAGCATGGAGACTTTCAGGTCGGTCCGCCAATCAATTCACCAGGGAGATTTCGCAGCCAGCATCGACCTGCGAGACGCTTACTTCCACGTTCCGATGCATCGGGCGTCACGGAAGTATCTCAGGTTCGCTTCGCTGGGGCGAGTTTACCAGTTCAAGGTCATGCCTTTCGGCCTCAACCTGGCTCCTTGGGCGTTCACCAGACTGATGTCGCATGTGATAGCGTTCCATCGCACACAGTCCAGGGTGACTACTTCGGCATACCTGGACGATATCCTCCAGAGGCATTCCAATGCTGCCTTACTGGAGTCGGATGTCTCCACTCTGTTGAGCTTGCTCACGTCGCTAGGATTCAGAGTCAACGAGGAGAAGTCGGACCTGGTCCCTTCTCAGTCGTTTTGTCATCTGGGGATGTCTTTCCAAACCAAATTCAATTTGGTAGCGGTTCCCCAGGCCAAGGCTGCGGTTCTCTCAGCTTTTGCTCTGACTCTGTCTCAGTCCATGTTCGCGACCCCTCGGAGTTTTCTCCGGCTGATCGGTCTCTGCGGTTCGGTGACGGATCCCATTCCTTTAGGTCGGCTGCGTGTCAGACCTCTCCAACACTTTCTGCTCAGTCGTTGGATGGCCGAATGTAGATTCTCTAGATCAGGTGCTTCCGTTTCCGGACTCTCTGTATCCTCACCTTCTTCCCTAGACAGATGTTCAGTGGATTACGCAGGGTGTTCCACTGGACTTACCCACGTCCGATTGCGTTTTGACGGCAGATGCCAGCGATCTCGGATGAGGTGCGACGTTGGATCCTCTCGGTCTTTCCCTACACGGGATGTGGGACCAGGATCAAGCAGCTCTACACATCAAACAGAAGGAGCTTCTTGCTCTTCTTCTGAGTTTCAGGCAGTGGATCCCTCACCTGTCGAATCGCCAGGTCCTTCTACTATCCGACAATTCGACAGTGGTTGCTTACATTCGGAACCAGGGCGGCACGCACTCGGTCCCGATGTACGAATTAGCTCGGGATCTTCTACTGCTCGCTCAGGATGTTCACGCCGGAGTGGTTGTTCGTCACATTCCCGGTCGTCTGAACGTCCTAGCCGACTCCCTGTCCCGACACGGCAGGGTTATTTCCACCGAGTTGATGCTTCACAGGGCAGTGTTCCAGTCGCTTTGCGATCTATGGGGACGTCCCCACATCGACCTCTTTGCGACTTGTTGGAACCATCAGGTGGACACTTTCGTGTCCCCGTGTCCAGATCCTCTGGCATTTGTCCCCGTGTCCAGATCCTCTAGTCGGCTACGCCTTCCCGCCGGTTCCGATTCTTCCTCAGGTTCTCGCCAAAATTCGAACCTGCAGTTGTCGAATCATTCTGATCGCTCCCCTGTCGCCTCAGCGGGTGTGGATCAATCAGCTCCGTTCGCTGATGGCGGCGGTTCCGGCACGTCTCCCGCTACGTCGCGACCTTTTTTGTCAAGGTCGTCCGAGGAGGTTTCACGTCGACCCGACTTCGTTGTGCCTTCACGCATATCTTTTGTCAGGTCCTGTCTCCTCCGTAGAGGTTTTTCGAGACGAGCAGTGGAGTGCATTTCTTCTTCAAGGAGGCACTCCACTGGTTTAGCTTATGCAGCTAAATGGAAGGTCTTCTGTCGATGGTGTGCTGATCACTTTGTTGATTATGCCAATCCTTCGATTTCACAGATTGCGGAGTTTCTGGTATATCTGTTTGATTTTCGGAGTCTCCAGCCTGTTACCACCAAGGGTTACAGGTCTATGCCTCTCAGAGACTTTTTCTTATGTGGGGAAGCGTCGTATCGGCACTAATCCTTACCTCTCCAAGCTTGTTCGGCACTTTTCTTTGAAAAGGCCTCGGACTTTGCAGCTTACTCCACGATGGAATCTTTCGTGGGTGCTGTTTGCTTGGGGGGGGGGGGGGGGCGCCGTTCGAACCTTTATCCCAGGTGGATATGCATTTTCTCACATATAAGACGGCTTTTCTGATGGCATTTGCTTCGGCCAGACGGTTGACCCGGCCTTTTTTAGGAGCTCTCCCAACAGTGTTACTTTTACCACTGATTGCTCCTTTTTGGCCAAGAATCAGTTACCAGATACTACTCCTCCTCCTATCTGTATCAGGGCTCTTCCTTCAGTTGAGGGTAATCGCCCTTTGCTCTGTCCGGTCCGTGCTATTCGCATTTATCTTGATCGGACACGCTTCATACGTAAAGGCAGGAAACTGTTTTTTCTGTCTCTCATTCCGGGTCGACAGAAGATCTCTCCTCAATCCATTTCTCGATGGATTTGTCTTGCTATTCGTACGGCTTATGGTCGTTTAGCAGCTGGCGATTGTATTACCAATCGTATTTCTGCCCACGAGGTGCGGGCACTGTCCACCTCTTGGGCTTATTCTAACTCCGTCAAGTTGTCGGATGTTATGCAGGCAGCCTACTGGAGAAATGCTTCTACTTTCTCCACCTTTTATTTGCGTCATTTGCAAGAGCAGTCGGAGGACCTTTTTGCCCTGGGTCCTCTTTCTTCTGCTCAGGCTGTTGTCTGCCATAGCCATTAGGCTTCTTGGAGGCCAGTTTCAGCCTTGTGCTGTTACTGCCTTTTTTTCTGTCTGTGTGTCACACAGGCCCATATCTATGTCTCTTTTCATTGTCGTTTACCAATGATTGCGACATTATGGTTGATAAGCCTCGGGACCTCTTCCTTCTGCTTCACGGTTTCAGTGCACTGGGGTTATGTGTGGGTTGGTTATGCGATTCCCTCCAGCCTTTTGTCTATTCAGCCTGAAGTAAACAATTGTGAGTAGGTTGATAAGAAATCTAAATTTTATAGTAAATTTCCTTTCTTATTTTTCCTACCACAATTGTTTACATGGAGGCCCTCCCATCTTCTTTACGGGTAAAGAATCTTTCCTCCCCGCTGATCACATAACTCTAAAGTTGACGGATTCAAAAAGAATGAGTCTTTAGAGACGGTACATGCGCACTGGCAACGGAAGTCGTGGAGTTGTACTTGGGAGAGAGCGTCCCGTACTGGGTCTGCGCCGGTTGTACTCGACCCAGTTTTGGCTTATTTTTTATTGGTGCTTTTGAACCACTTTTCTTTCCCAACTTGCTTGGGAAAGACAAAAATAGAGAGTATTTTATCCGAGTTAGGGACTTCCACTGTAGTGCAAGCCTGAAGTAAACAGTTGTGGTAGGTATAATAAGAAAGGAAATTTACTATAAAATTTAGATTTCTATATATAAGTATATATTTGTATATTTGTTGATGGGTAGAATATTTATGCTAGGAGCATGGTGAGTGGCCATAGGCCTGTTCAGGTTAGGCTGATCATTAATCATCACCAGTTATCAATTGGTTGGAAAGAAAGGCTGTCTGGACACCGGTTCACCCTGGGAATGGATAGTGGTGTGCGGTACGGTATATTGGATGTGGTTGGTCGGGCTTCTTGGTCGGGTCTCCATGTCGAGGGTCGGGCTTCTTGGTCGGGTCTCCATGTCGAGCCTTTCTACGCTTTCGTACACGTTAGCTAAGAAAATGAAAACAGTTTTATAGGCGTCAAATATCAACTAACATTTTCAATATATTCTCTTAACTAGACTATTGGTGCAGTTGGCGGAGAAGGGATTCGGGATTTTAAAAAAAAACTTTTGTATCCAGGGCTGCCACTGCTTGCAGACCTTTAAATCTAAAAAACAATTTTACAAAAGGAATTCCCGAAAAAGCGTGGTGGGTTGACATTAAGAAACGTTACCCATCCATCATAATCAGGAAGCCAGAACCACTCACCACCACACGTGCTAGAGGCATGGATCCCACTGTTGTCGGGAAATACTTTATCGACTTGAAGACACAAGTTGTCGATGTCCTAGCACAGTGCATATGGAATATGGACGAGACGAGTATTTCACAAGAATATGCTCTGTCGACAGTCGTCGCAAGAAAAGGATCCCGGTTGATACCCAGTAGGACAGCAAATTCAAGGGAGAGTGAGTGTAACATTTCTGCCGCGTGTCGGCGCAACGGGGGCCGCATTCCACCATTAATAATCGTCAGAGGCAAGACAACAAGAGCCATTTGCAGTTTCAACACCCACGGAGGACCCCAAGAAGCTCTTTGGTAATACCAAAACAATGCGTGGATGGATGATACCTTGGGGACCCAGTGGTTCCCAGACGTGTTTCTGAAATACTGTGGTCAAGCAATATTACAGGTACTCATTGTAGATAATCACAGTTCTCATGAGAAGACTGTTGGGCTTATAGAAGCCGCGATAAAAAATAGCATACATGTTATAGCTATCACTCCACACACCACATATTATTTGTGTCCGTCAGACAGAAGTGTTTTCGGACCCTTAAGGAAAGCATACAATGTCGTTTGTTTTGTGTTTATAGCCTTTTCCATTATAGCCACGCTTAACCCTTTGCCTAACCTGAAAAGCAGATGACACTTGCAAAACAAATTCTTCAATAACTATTTTCCTTTCATTTTGTGTCTCAAAAACATAGGTTATGACCCCGCACCCAGCCCCCCCCCCCCCCCTCCTCCGTTGGAACGAGCTCGTTCCAACGAGGGGTTATAACCTATGTTTTTGAGACAAAAAATGAAAAATAATGAAAATTAATTAGAATTTTTTTTAGAATAACGTTTGCCGGTTTTCGTCGTTACGTTTGGTAAAAGGGTTAACAAACTCACATTCCCAAAGTTGAATGACGCACACAAACAATCGTTTACACGCTTTAATATCGTTTCTGGATTTGAAGCTTGCGGGATAGCAGACTGGTCCCCAACTACAATTCCACGCGAGACCGTCTTTCCCTGTGTACCTTTTGACAACAATTCTACTCGACCAGAAGAGCATCCTTTACAGTGGGTGATCAGGGAATCGGATTTCAATTTTGACCCAGTTCCAAATACTACATGTATGAGTGAATGCAGGAATGCGATAGCCATGCAAGTTTCAACTGAATTACCCGATGTGCCTGCTACTGACGATGCAATACCCGTAATTATGACCGATATCTTAGACACTTCTGGTAACGTTATAGGCCTGGTTCAAGTGTGCAGAGACCCACTGCATTCGAGTACAATGTCATCAGAAGAAAGTTTGCATTTTTGATGTTTCCTCGTCGGATGAAATACATTGCAGTCAAGAAGGATGGTCCAATCTATGGAACAATGAACTTCACACAATGTTTGAGCTTCCAACACCGAAAATTTCTCGCGAGCCTGCACAGAAAATGAAAAAAAAATAACATCGCAATGAATGCTTACTAGTGAGGAGGTTATCCAGGAAAAGCGAGAGGAGGGAGAGAAAAGGGAAGCGAAAAAGATGGAAAAGGAAAACAGAAAAATGTCCCGGGAAGAAAAAAGAGAGCGGATAAGAAGATCAAAATAAGATTGTCAGCTAATGGTTTAAAAAGACTAACGAGTGAAAGAAATAGAGAGTAGTCGTTTGACTGGGCTGGCTTCGTGAAATAATTCATGAGAGGTGAAGGACGTTGTACAAACACAAGTGCGTGAATGCGCACGAGTGTTTTACAATGTAGTCCCTCGCCTCGAATGAATTGTTTAACGTAACCAGTCCAGTCAAGCGACTACTGTCTATTTCTTTTCCTAACGTAACGGCCAAAACCGACCAACGCTATTCTAAAAAAAAAACACCAATTAATTTTCATTATTTTTTTCATTTTTTGTCTCTAAAAATAAGTTATGACCCATCATTGGAACGAGCTCGACGAGCTCGTTCCATTGAGGGGTTAAAACCTATGTTTTTGAAGCAAAAAATGAAAATAATTGTTATTGAAGAATTTTCTTTTTTTTGCAAGTGTTGTTTGCTTTTCATAGTTAGAGGGTTAAAAAAAACAAAAACAAAAAACAATGAAGTCCCCATTACACCCACGGCAAAGCGTCTCCGTTTGCGTGCACGGATACATGACACAATTGTGGATAGCATAATTCACTTGTGAAGTTATCGTTAAAAATCAAACCCGGAAATCCTAGTAAATCACCACTTTGGAAAGTAATAAATTCAATTAAAATGTTTTCCTTCGGCATCTTTGTATTTATCCAAACTTTCGCGTTGTCCATTGCTATCGAAACTTTCCGTAACCTGTAGTTCGTTCTCTTATCTTATAACTGACGTAACAAACACGCGACCTGAATAGACGTTCGCGATTTAATTACAGGTGTGGTTGGGCTGTGCCCAATCAGACCTGTAATTAACTCGCGTAACTTCCATTCAGGTAACTAAGACGTACGATTAGGGTTAAAATTCTTTATGTAAGTATGATAATTAATATAGTATGATGCTAAAATAATTAGGTATCATACTAAATTAATTAAGTATCATACCAAAATTAATTAAGTACCATACAGAATTATTTAAGGGTCATACTATATTATTTTAGTATCATACTTAATTATTTTACTATCATACTAAATTAGAAATTATGACCCTCTCGTACGCGAAGAGCATGATGCAGGTTCAACTTGTACGATGCTGGGTCAAATGATACTTAATTATTTTAGCATCATACTATATTAATTGAGTATCATACTTAAATAATGTTCACCCTAATCGTACGTCATAGTATCCTGAATGGACATTCGCGAGTTAATTACAGGTCTGATTGGGCTAAGCACCCCCTCACAAATCACACACACACACACACACGCAACACACACACACACACACACACACACACACACACACATACACACACACACACACACACACACACACACAGGAGCAAAATGCCCTTACCAAAACTACCCACTAGTAGTAGGCCTATATAAGTATCGTCCAGGTATCGTTTCGGTATTCTATTTTTTCAATTGTTAGAACTTTTGAACATTTGGTTACAATTGCCTGCTATACCAGACATGAAATAATGGCTGTTCTATTAAGTTAAGTTATCTGACCGGGGGGATTAAAACAGCCGCCTGAAACTGATATTACCTTCCCTAAGTGATACCACGAAGATATTTTGAAGGTATCCAGTGTTTTCGTGGATATGGACGATTATCTAATACGTGGCATAAGAAAGTTTTATTTCACGAGCGGCTTTGCCGCGAGTGAAATAACTAATTTGTTGCGCTAACGCATGAGATAATGTTCGATATTCACGAAACAACAGTTAAGATTCTCTTTTTATTATACGCATTTCAGATTAAATTTTATTTTTTTGAAGAGACATTTTCTGGAGGTTTTTTTTTGTTGATTGCAGAGAAAATGCCGTGAACCAAATTTTCTGTATTTTCCCAAGGGAGATATAGGGATTTAAGTTCACGACATTTTCTCTATAATTCATAGTTGGGCGTATAATAAAATATAGCCGCCACTCTCCAGGGCCGTATGTCACATAATTTGTTACCACTCTAAACCTAAAGCGTACATAAAGGTGAAAAGTGATCTGTCTGAATGTAGCAGACCATCTGTCTGAAAATACCATCCATTGTCCGAAGGTACCGCCCAGACAATGAATTTGTTTCCGGTGTGGCAAATGAACACAACCCCCGTGAGTTTCCCTGGCGATTGTATAAACAAAGGAAGTTAGAATAGCGTGTGATTGCGATGATTCTGATATAAAAATTTCACTCAAATGTAAGCGTAGAAGATGGGGAGCGGTAGCGTTACGGTAACCGGTTCTCGTTAGATCACCGAAGTTCAGCAACATTGGGCCCGGTTAGTCCTCGGATGAGCGATCGATTCGGACTACCGCGTTGTGTACTTGGGCAAGGCACTTAACCCCGATTGTCCACATGGGGGCACGATGACGCCGCGCACTAAGGCGTACTGCATGTCTTCAAACAATCAAATCCTGCATGTGCTGCAGTGTGGAGTTACTATGTTGGGGAGCTGGCAGCTGCTCGTCGTTGCTCGGTGGTTTTCTCCGGTTACTCCGGCTTCCTCCGCCCGCAAAACTGCCCTGGTCATGATTAGCCATTGTGTATAAATATGTGACCTTAAACACCAATAAATAAATATATAAGCGTAGAAGACCTAGTACTTTTGGGAATGGTGAATATTCTGAGTCTTCCGATGATGAGAGCCTATATTTGACAGCGATGATGATAAAACTTTGTGTTTTATTTCGGTGCCGGTAACAAGGATGTAAATTCCAATTCTGACGATTTGGATGAAACCATACCACTGAGTTCATATATCGAAAAGAGAAATAATATTATCCCATAAATGGCCGTTTATTCGAACAATAAAAGCCTTGGATAAATTTAATCTTTAATCACCTTGTGGGTGATAAATTTTCCTCGAAGGTTTAACACTGACAGAATTTATTCCTGTAGTAGAGACGGACTTGGTGACGTCTGACCTCTACCGAGTGTAGCATAATTAATAGTTCAGTTGTTGTTTTCGTTAAACCTTTTTGAAAGTATTACACAATGCCAGCAGAAAACACCACACACTGTTCATTTAATAAAGTATTTTTGCAAGTTGAGTTCAAGTTTGTAGGGGAATTATTTTTAGACAGAAATGTATTACTGCGCCTTGTTTATTTTTGCCAATTTTGCTGGTCGATCGAATTGGACCAAGTACTCCTCACTTCTCGCTGTGTTTTGTAGCGAGTAGCAGCACGATTTCGCCGCGACAGCAATGTAAAAGATTTATGGGATAAACAAAATATTTGTACAGTGTTTGCAAGTAAAAAATTTCTTCTACTCGTAGAATTAAGAATGAAACCGACTTGTCAGAGGCTCGTCGGTTTCAATCTTAATCCTACTCGTAGAATATTTTTTTACTTGACAACACTATATATTTATTTTATATATAATAATGGCTATGTCGAATCTGAAACTAGTACAATAGATTGTGAAAAAATAAACAATTTAGTTACCCAAATTGAAAAAGAATCACACAATGAAGAGTGGTGTTCTAAGGTCCACCCCACCCGAAATGGTGTGTTTTGTTTCTTAAGATTTAACATCAATCCCTATTATCTCCCGAATAGTGCTCAGTGAAACCCTTTGAGCCAAATGTTATCGCAGGTTAAAATTTTAACATAACTACCGCCAAGACCTCTTAATCACTGATACCCTGGTGTGAAAAATAACTCGTTATTTATACTATCCGACGTTTGACGTCGCATTTTGAAAAATGTTAAAGAAACTGAACTCCCAGTGGCATTTGAACGTCAGGATAATTAAAGTTTCAAAGGTTAATCGGAAGTATCGCTCAAAGCTCGATATAGTTCGGAAATGTGCAACACAAGAGGATACACTTGAAGCTATATTCTCATCAAAACTGGATTTCAAGGTTGGATCGGGCGTTGTTTTTCGAGTTCCGCCACCGATTAATGACCCAATCATTCATAGCTAGTATTAGTAATAGAGACTACACAACCATTCACCTTTGTAAAATGTTTATCGTGGTCGATTTTGTTTAAGGGGACGTCCAGCCTAACTTTGGTCAAATTTCAGGAAATGTTCTTCAGAGTTAAAAAAAAAATAACTAGAAAGAAATAACCTCAATGAATTGTATACCAAAATTTTTGGACAGAAACATAGAATATGTAGAAGCTTACATTTGCTATGGAACTATTGTCGTATGGTTGATAGCACTGCCTGAAAGTCTCCTGTGGCGTAACTAAGAGATCAACATTTTGACAATAAATTACCTTAAAATAACAGAATGGTTGAATTTTGCAATCCTTCTGGTACAGACACGGAGAAACCTTTTTGTCATTAATTTTATGAAAAGAATGCGCAGTAACACAACTCCAGTCCATGGTCTCTACCATTCCCAAATGCTGCCACTTTGTTTTGTTGTTTTGATTTGATGAAGAAAGTTCAGCAGGGTTCAACTCCATACAGTTAAGAGTAACAGCCATGGAGGCACAAGTGACTTCACGAATGAAACATTTGCAGTAATTATACCTCGTATTTCAGTTGAAGATGGTTTAATATTCATGGCAAATTCACAAAAAAAAAATGATTTCATTGATAAACTAGGGGAAAAGTCTACAATGATATATCTATTTGGTATCATGCGGGACATTGAAGGTCATTTCTGGTGTTTAGTTATTCCAACTGCCGTTTAAATACACAAATAAAGTGAACTACGGTAACAAAGATTGCAACAATCATCAATATTAACAGCCCACATAAAACAAATTTGTATCGGCTAACTGATTTAGTTTAGAGTGTGTGGTTGTTTATTCTATGCTTTACTTTGCATAAGTTGTGCTGAAACGATCGTCCCCCTGTAGTGCGTTCCTGGGAAGGAGGACTGTAATTTGCACCTACCCATTTTACAGCAATAATAGCCTATTTGTTGATTGATTCCAACCAGTCAATGAAAGGCGTGAACAAAATCACGACTATTTCGGGTAATAATTTCATTTATCTGTAGTTTCATAAGCGATCGGGACATATTTCGGTAATCTGACGGACCTAACCATGAAGGATTGTTGACGTTGTGGGCCTACAATGCTCACTTTCCATTTCGGTGGCACGAATTTCATGTTACAAGACTTAAGCGATAAGATCGGCGTTGGTCGATTTTAAGCATTATGTTTTGATCGGTGATCGATCGACAACTAGCCAACGACCAATCCCGTTCAGTTGCATCCCGATTCGCTGACTAGTCATCGATCGGTCTCAACCTGTTGCAAGCCTCTCGCCGTATCTGCGGTGAATAGTTGCCGGTAAATTGTCGACCAATCACTGACAAGTTGCAAAACCTATCGCTGATTGATCGGAGATCATGCTTTAAATTCCAAATATGGACAGAAGTGTTTGCACCGGTCTGTCGCAAATGAAATAAGTCACCAAGAAGTTGCCTCGCGGTCGCATTGTCTGTGTGACCGGGGCTTTACACTAAATGTAATTACGTGGCAAAGAAAGCAAACGTTATGATGTTTCTAAATTTCACGGAAGATGGACAGCTAAAAGCGTTGTTGTTCTCTGTGTTTTTAAATTATTTTGACAGCAGACAAACATGGAAACGGAAACAGGAAGTTGTGACAAATATAGTTCGGCCTTCAATCAAATGATATGTTCGTGCAAACAAAGGTTTGACGATTAATGATCATTAGTAATATGGCTATTAATATTTATATTTATTTATTATGGCTTAATGACACTTTAACAGCCAGGGTCATATTATGTCGGTGACAGTTTCACAGGTGGAGGAAGCCGGAGTACCCGGAGAACCACTGAGCAACGACGAGCAGCTGTCAGCTCTCCAACATCGTAACTCTGAACTCAGCACAGCGGCACAGACAGGGTTAGATTAGTTGAAGACATGCGCACCATCGACGTGCAGTACGCCTTAGTACACAGCGTCATCGTATCCCCATGTAGACAATCGGGGTTGAGTGCCTTGTCCAAGGACACCACACTGGAGACCATTTATATTAATGGTTTGTGAGGATATATTTTTGTTTTGGAACCTTTTCATCCAGTTTAATATTTTACGTATCGATAACAACAAAATAAAAAAATTCCAAAACAGAGGTGTAGTGATCCATTTCTAAAAATGGCATCCCTGGATAAGGAAATTGAAAGAAAATATCCTTCAATTTCGACTTCATCAGGTAAAAATGGGATTGGCAATGTAACTTTCCACCGAAAATGTTTTGAGCATTTTCAATTCCATCACCTTGCAGATTTTAAAAGAAACAATATGGCCGTTTCTGCAAGTCTCAGATCCCTGAAAACAATATGTTGCCAAAGTTCGAGGTTTGCCTTATATAGTTGGTATCAGTACACGAAAAGATTTGCATCAGCTCATCAAGCCCAATTAGAGTGAAACAGTCCTCAATCCATTTAGTATATCATCTCATTCAAAAATTGCACTGGAGAAAAATATATGTTACCGTGTGATTTCTGTATTTAAATTTGGGGTTTCCTTTTCTATCGTCCAGATTCGCACTGAACTGACAGGGCATATTTTTTCCTTGTCCTCCAGTCTATTTTATCAACTTTCACATTTAGGAGACCAAAGCCAGTGCAAATATTTTAAGTCTTTTCCAAAACAGATCCTTTAACATTTTTATTGAGGGTTCCAAACTCTACAGATATTGGCCCAATCAGCTAATCCTAAAGATTTTATACTCTATTAAATGTTTAGGTAAATTCCTAGGGGCGGTTTTTGCATCTATATAGTGTATTGTAACCAGTAACAAGCCTTTATGTGACTGATTTCCCCACATGGTTTCGTAATGGGAGCTTTTCTTACGTACATTTTTCTTTGAGACATTTGTAACACATCGGAGACGAAATGGTAAAATGTGCTTTCCCCGAGTTTGAAGTTCGAAGTCATTTATTTGAAACCCTGTCACTGGAATTACCGATCTATTCGCGATATTTGCAAATCGTTACTATGCCATTGGAAGCGTGTCTATCCTCAAAATCGCAGAAAAAGATGTTTTCGTGAAAAAAGTGAATATATTCCATTTCCTTGCACTCGAGTCATTATTTTGATGTATAATATGGCTTTCTGTAATTCTTTTATCAGTATTTTGGGCTCTGGTGACAATTTCAAAAACTGCAAAAGTTTTGTTGAACGAACCCTTAGTTTAGATTGAAAAACCCTGCTTTGAAGGTTTACGTTTACACGACTTTGCGAAAACTAGAACAACCCCGATTCCCAATCCACAATTTCAGGAAAAGACGATTCGTCCGCTTAACCCTTTACCTAACCCGAAAAGCAGACGACACTTGCAAAAATAATTCTTGAATAACTAATTTGTTTCATTTTTTGTCTCAAAAACATAGGTTATGACCCCTCGTTGGAACGAGCTCGACGGGCTCGTTCCAACGAGGGGTCATAACCTATGTTTCTGAGACAAAACATGAAAAAAATAATGAAAATTAATTGGCGATTTTTGAGAATAACGTTGGCCGGTTTTGGCCGTTACGTTGGGTAAAGGGTTAACCACTGCATTCAGAGCGTAAGAATTTCACAACGGCGAAAGAGTAGTTGTCCTGGTGAAAATGTTTACTGTGGAATTCCATACCCCCCCCCCCAAAAAAAGACAACAAAAAACATACCCGAAAACACCCCCCCCCCCCCCCCCCCCCCCCCACCCACCCACAAAAAAACAAAACAAACAAAAAACAAACTCAAAACAAAAGAAATCTTTGTTGCTAAACTTTGCCTTGCCTGAAGCTGCTTGTCTGGGTGGATATGTTTTTTCTGCTATCAAAAAGGCAATTCTCTGACTCGCTCGTAGACTATCCGTCTTCACAGTCACATCGTCCCTGTTCGGACACAGTCGGTGAGACGTAACTATAGGGGTGTAGAGAATATGACGTCCTGAAATAATTTTCCAACCGGGCCATTTTCGTCTGGATTGGAAACTTAGATCAATTTGTTCTTGTTCGCGGGCACTTTTTATGGCCATAAATTTTCTTCTTGGATTTATGTCATACACGAATTCGGTCTCATGCAAATGGAGGTATGTGATTAATTAGGTGTCTTGGTATCCCGGAAGCTCATGCAACTCATAACATTATGTCCCGATACCAACCGCAATATCTTACAGTGATTGGTCAATGCCTCGTTTTATTTTATGTCGCCGCGCACGCGCATATGTCTATTGCCAGCGACTCTTATGTCCACTGTCAAGGAAAGCGCCTCGTTGCCATGAGCAACGGTTCATCGCAATGTCTTTTTTCACATGAAATCAACTGAGACAAATACATTTAACTGAAGTAAAATACACACAAAAGTACCGTTATTGCGTACAAAACGATTAGTTATGTAAACATGTGTAATTATTTATGAAACCGATTAATTTACTGTAACATAAACTGAAACAAATCGAGAGCATCTCGCCCCGTTGATTGCGTACGTAAACATTGAATAAAGGGAAATCACTCCAGTCTGCTATGATAAAAGTTAACACCTTTCCGAAACAACGTCTGCTTTCTAATATTCGCTGTACAACAACACGGCGGTGTTTTTTTTTTGTTATTTAAGATTACAATAAAATAAAAGATTTTTTTCCAATTCAACTTTACTTGTGTAAGAACGGGACGTATATATTATTGTTCCCAGTTGGCATGGTCTCACGTTCCCTGCATGAAACATATATTCAACCTCGGCTGACGCATCGGTTGAATATAAATTTCATGCAGGGAACGTGAGACCATATCCCCTGTCAACAAACAGAATAACTTACAATGTTCCAGTGCTAAAATCCTCTTCCTCTGATTGGACGAGAGCTCGCTTAGTATATTTACGGCTTAAGTGGCAAATATTACAGTCTGACGTCACAACGCGAAATATTTACAATGACGTTGTCCGTTTCGTAACCGCTTCATCAACGGAGTGACTAGCAAGCCGCTTCATTTTCTGGGTGTTTTACATGTGTTCACAGCAGACGGTGTTCCGGATGAAGTGTTGTTTTACATTACAAACTGATTTACGATTTAAACTAATATGGAATGAGTTTATCTGGTTCAAATTATTATTTATCAAGTGCCGTCGTGGATACACGAGAGGTTTATTTACTAAACCTGTGGTCGTTAAAAGTTGCCTTGAACAAGGCAACTTTTAACGATCACAAGTTTAGTAAATAAGCCTCTCGTGTTTCACAATGTAGGTTTTGGGCTATGGGTAGTGTCTATTGGAACATATACGTTATTGTGATGAATTGACGGTACCATGGTCTGAGGTTTGCGGCTCGGAGCGTATGTTCAACCTCGACGTTTCGCGTCTCGGTTGAACATAAGCTCCGAGCGGCAAACAGACCATGTTACCGTCAGTTCATCACAATAACTTATAATGGTCGCCGTGGGAAGTCACTCTCCACGGTTGGGCAGCACAACCCGGCACTTCATGAATTAACATTTGGCTGATTATGTTTTTTATAACCTGGTAAATGCATGCGTGGACATCACTGCCCATGCGTGGATTACGCCCAGTCCAAGGCTAAATTTCTTGAGATTTTTTTTTTAATTTTTTTTTTTTTGAAAACTATAATCCCATTTGAGAAATATTCCATCGATATCACCAAGGCAATTCTTCGAAGAAGGCACGCCTTGATCATGTCGTTGAAAAATGTCTTCAGTTACGTCAAATTGGGTTTACACTTTACACCCCTCAATCGACCATTTTCATGACGCCCCTGCAAGGTCATGAAATGTGTCCATCTAATAATGGGAACATAATCTTCGTTTCAGGTGTAATAATGGCGAGTGGAGAAATTTGGAAACACAATAGGCGTTTTGCAATACACACATTGAGAGACTTTGGAATGGGAAAAAATAAACTCCAGAGTAGGATACATGAGGAGATCTCATATTTCCTGGACGCCATAGAAAAGCATCGTGGTCAGCCATTTGACATCAAAGACCTACTCAACATAGCGGTATCTAATATCATTTGTTCTATTGTGTTCGGTAAACGATTCGATTATCACGACGAGGATTTCTTAAACTATGTGCACGCACTGGATGAGCTGATTACATCAAGCACTTTTACAAAACCTAAATGGTTTAGGTACATACCTGGCGACCCGTTTCAAATTGAAAAGATATTTTGCCACGCACAGAATCTTTTAACGTTTTACAAGACAAACATTCAGGAGCACCTTGATGATTTTGATGCGAACAATGTGCAGGATCTCATTGGTACCTATATAAAACAAATGAAAGAGAGTGCTGCAGCGGACGAACCGTCCCCAATGAATGGTAAGTTACACAGTTTCAAGCTCCCAGTATAATTCTCTTTAGAATTCGACGATGTTATGGGCTGTTTGTTTACCTACTTTTCGCGTAGTTTGCGACCGTTTATACAATGTGATGTCGCTCTGCTCACGAAGATATACTGATGTTCTTGTGTTCCCCATTTATAGATATTTCAATCAATAAGTATTTAATTAATCTTGAAAGATAATTGGTGGATCTGTGCAGCGTAGGTCTAATCATGGAATTCGGCGGCCGAGTGGTGTGCGTGGTTCAGTATAGTTTCGCTAGGTGATTGGTGCTGAAAGAAACTCTCTCGGCGTGGGTTCGAACCCCCACATGGCCAGTGTGTACATACAATTATAGTTTTAGTGGTCTGTCATTCATCAAAGATTCGACTAAATCAAGTCAATACTGAGAAATTTTTTTTGCGATGGTTCAACGGAAATGAAAGTTTATCGATGTTCTTTTCACATTCAATTGGATGGAATACTTCAGTTGGTAGGAAAAGCGAACCATTGGTCGCTTTTTCGACCAACTGAAATAGTTCAGCCGGTTGAGTCCAAACGTCGAATTCCTTACAGAATTATGCTAAGGCTTAAGGGCTTTGCACAGACCTATGTCGTAAGTAGTAGGACATGGTTTACTCGACTCCCATCTTATGGTTCTCATTTTCTGGTTCTCATGTGACGTCATAGTTTTTTGGTGAAACGTGGTTTCTGTGTAACTAATGGGCTTCAATAGGACTAACGAGAATTTAAAAGGTGCGTTCGATTGCATAATAGTATATCTAATTACCCAAATAGACCCGAGAAATGCCCGAAATCACCAAAACCTCCCCAAATCAACGAAATGGGTTCGACCCCCCCCCCCCCCCCAGAAGATTTATTTTTTGTCCAACAGTATTCGCATTCTTTGTACAGGAGTGTATCTAATTACTCCAATTCTAGTTTAATTTGTAGAATTACCCAAATGTACCCGCGCTTTCCATTGAATGGAGTGTATCTAATTAACCAAATCTTCGTTTAATCCGTAGAAGTACCCAAATAGGCCTGACAAATGTGTACAACTATGGACTTAATTCGGCTCGGGTGTTTTTAAAACATAGACCCGTCCCTACAGACACACAAACACACACACGTCTTTCACTCCTAATTCAGTAATATTAATGCGAGTATGTTTTTTTTTTTAGTTTTTTGAATGCTGGTATTTTGTTTTTCTTTGTCAAAATCCTCGTTTCTCCGACATCGTCCCGCTTCCTCAGAGTACTGTTCCGTTTTTCCGGAGTTCGATCTATTCACCTTAGCTCCCGCCCATGAGCTTCCTCTCTCCAACTATTGTGATTTGTGTCTGCTTATGTGTTTGTACACAATGTGCAAATAGCACATGCTGGAAATTAGTACATGCAAAATGTGCCGACATTTGCCTATGTAAAAATAGACAATGTGCGTACAACACATGGGGCACATTCGGGTGATTGGGGACCAGTGAGAACCACTGTTCGGGGACTAGTGTTGACCAATGTTTGGGGACTAGTTGGGACCAATGTTTGGGAAGCAATGTTTGGGGACCAGTGTCAGATATATCATTGTCGTCTAACCACCGTCTCAGTCAATTACTGAAGCTTTTTACCATTTGCATTTCACGGCCTATTCCGGAACCACTGATACTAAATCCATCACCGCTACTATGAGATGGGCCTGTACACAATGTGCGAATATCACGTGCAGTACATCAGCACATACACAATGTTCAAATATGTGCCTGTGTGCAAATGCTCAATGCGCGAACAATACATGCAGCACATACGCACATGAGGGTATTTGGTGGCTACAACAGACCATTTGTGGGGACTAGTGGGGACCAAGACGTTTCCCATAAAGGATTTCTGTGGAAGGGATCTACAAGCACCATTCTCTTAGCCTCTACTTCAACTGTCACTTGTCGGTAACCCTTTACCCAGCGCTGGCGATATCAAAATTTATTATTTCAAATATAATTTTTTTCAAAAACTTTCAACAAAACCATATCATGTGACCCCTCATTGGAACGAGCTCGATGAGCTCGTTCCAACAAGGGGTCACATGATATGGTTTTGTTGAAAGTTTTTGAAAAATAATATGTTTTCAACTGCTAAATTTGCATATTACGCGTCGGATGCGGCCGATTCGTTGGGTAAAGGGTTAAACTACGTTGTACCATTCTCCCCTTCTCATTATCTCCTAGTAGTCCTGCTGTCGGCTTCCATCGTGGCTTCAATTGTCTATTATCAGTGATGTCATCGGTCACTGACTGTTTATACAGAGTTATCTCATCTGTGTCTAACTGTCCTACTCTGTCCTTGGGCAAGGCACTTCACCCCAATTGCCCACGTTGGGGCACGGTAACGCTGTGTACTAAGACGTACTGTACGTCGATGGTGCACTTGTCTTCAACCAATGCTCACTCTGCTTGTGTGGAGTTAGTATGTTGGGGAGCTGACAGTTGCTCGCCGTTGCTCGGTGGTTCTCTCCGGGCACTCTGGCTTACTCCGCCCGTAAAAATCGTGGCCATGATTAGCCATTGTACAGAAATATGTGACCTTAAACACCAATAACTAAATAAATAAATAAATATAACTGTCCTACTAATAAGTATGAAAGTCGATCAAATAGTCACTGGAACAGCCATTGCTTGAACGACTCGAATTTCGTGCAATTAAGTTATCGAGTAATTGTTCAAAAGAATGCTTCCACATACATCACAGATTTTCATCTTCATACTTGATTATACTTATGAAATAGGCAACTACGTTTTGGAGAATAGTTATCGGAAGATAGATATCCGAGGATAGTTTTCTTTAATATGAGGCTTCCGCGTGGGAACCGCTGGAAAACAGGACCCGGTCACCAATTCCCTGGGGTGGAGGTCCTCTAAAATGTGCATCATGGGTACTGACTGGACATTACTTTATATCATGTTGTGGTCAGGATTAGCCATTGTGCATAAAATATATGACCTTGAACGGTCAAAGGTCACTACCTTTATGACATGGCTTCATATTAATTAATTAATTAATTAATTAATGAAGCTATGTCATAAAGGTAGTGACCTTTGACCGCAAAGTGAGCCATGCTACCTGCGAACAATAAACACTGCACTTACGACACTGCACTTATTAATTACTCAATTCATTAATCTATTATTTCTTTATTAGCTCACCTGACTCAAAGTCAGGGTGAGCTATTCTGATCACTTTTTGTCCATCATCCGTCATGAAGGTGGTGTTTGGGTCTTTTTCTCCCAAACCACTGGGCAAATTAAAATGAAATTTCACATGAGTAGTGGTTATCTAGGGACATTTGGGTTTTTCTTCAAATTCGGTTTTTGTTCATATTGAGGAGGGAGTGGGGCCAAAATGCCCCATTGATTTAAAAAATCTCATGAAGCAGCTGTAGCAGAGACTTGATATTTGGTATTCAGTTTCCTTTTGAAGTTTAGACTCCTATTTATTCAAGTGAAGTTCAAGGGGGTATATTTGTCGTCATACGGGAGAGGCAAGTATTTTTGCCCCGCCAAACGTTTCTATTTTCCAAACCGAGAGGCCAATTTGAACCAAATTTAATTTGAAGTATTACTGGGTCATAAGTACATGATTTGTGCCAAAAGTGAAATGTTTTCAAAATGCACTTTGGGAACCACAGGAGCTAAAGATAGAAAGAAATTCAAACGCCCATATCTCCAAAACTACACGGCACTGAAAATTCTTATTTTGTATGATGCTTCCTTAGGACCAACAGAATGGAATGGTCCAAGAAATTGCTATCGGTTTTAAAATAGGGTACCTTTTCGGAACTTTGAAAAAATGCTGAATCAGCATTTTGTAACACTGTGGGTAATGGGGAGACATTTAAGACTCTTCTTCTCCCAAACCACCGCTCCAAAAACTTTCAAATATCACATATAACATCTTTGGAAGATTGTTTCACATGTTTGTTGAAATCAAATCCTTGGGTCCATATTTAGGCTCTCTGTTGTCGCCCAAATTTTTAAATTAGTGAGTGCAGTATCAGGAATATTCCTTAAACATCTTCTTCTTCAGACCCACCGATCAGAATTTTTTGATGTTTGGTATACAGCATCCTTAGGGGGTGAGATTCAAGTTTTTTCAAGCCAAGACTCGGGGTTCATACTTGGGATCCGTGTGGGCCCGAATTGCAACTTACTTCAATATGAGGAACATTCTTTTAAAATCTTCTTCTTCACATCCACCAGCAAGAATCTTTTGATATTTGGTATACTGCATCGTCAGGGAGGTGAGATTCACATTTGTTAAACCCAAGTCCCTGGGTTCATATTTGGGTTCTCTGTGGGGGCCCAAATTATAACTTAGTTCAACATGAGGAATATTTTTTTAAAATATTTTTCTTCAGACCCTGTAGTCAGAATCCTTTGATATTTGGAATACAGCATCCTCTGAGAGGTGAGATTCAAGTTTTTTTCAAGCCAAGTCCCGGGGTTAATATTTGGGCTCCCCAATGGGAGCCCGAATTATAAACTAGTTCCATATGAGGAATATTTGAAAAAAATAAATTTTCAGATGCACCTGTCAGAATGTTTTGATATTTGGTATATGGTCTTCTTCATGGAGAAGATGCAAGTTTGTTCAAATCAGGACCCTCGATTGATAGCTGTTAGTGTCAGGTGAGCGCTCTCAGGCCCCTTGGGGCCTCTTGTGTATTTATTTATTACTGCCAGGACATCACAAATGATATCACTTCTTGTATGACGTAACAACACTGCTTCTATCACTACTACTAACCTGTAGCACTGCATCATTCCTGCTAGCCATCTCTGACTCTGTCTCGACCTCTTCCCTCGACCAAGTCTCAGTAGGCTCCATTTATCTAAGCCTTTAACGGTGTAAGGAATTCCTTGGCGCAGTGCTTGCTAGGGTAGCTGGCATATAAGAGACTGTCTGTTGATTGCACCCTAGCAAGCACCATGTTAAGGGACCATGTAGAACGATAGGGATTTAACAAGAATGAACCCTATCGATTTTGAAGTTGGTAGCTCCAAGGTCCAGGTTCACGTGACTGTTAATGTGACTTGATCGAAATAACTTTCCTTTTTGGAGAAGAATCCAACTGATTTTGCAGTGTTTGCAGCTGCAAGTTCAAAGGTTATGGAATGCAGGGTTGATGCCCTCATGGGAGAAAAAGGGCATATCATTAACCCTACAACTTAGTAAAATATGTTACTTTCTCAAATATTTTCAGAGGATGAATTAATTCGCATTATGCACGACTTGTTCCTTGCCGGAACAGAGACCACAACCACATCTCTTAGATTCGGATTGATGTTTCTGCTACGTCACCCAGGCATTCAGGCCAGATTATCGGAAGACTTACAGAAAGCCGTTCCTCTCAACAGATTACCAGATTTATCAGACAAACCTAACCTCACATTCGTAGAGGCAACTGTCTTTGAGATATTTCGACGAAGTCACCTAGCTCCATTTGGTGGTCCTCATAAAGTTAAAAAGGATACGGAATACAAAGGATATAAAATACCCACATCTGCAATGGTGTTGCCGCATTTGGAATCAGTTTTAATGGACGATGATTTATGGGACAATCCAGTAACATTCAACCCGTCTCGATTTTTAAATGAAAACATGTCAATAACAAGGACTGAAAATCTGATTCCTTTCTCTGTCGGTGAGTTAAAGTGTTATTTTATCTCCAGATCACACCTAATGCAGAAATATCGTTCACAACGCGTACAATAAAGGCGTGATGTCAGAGCTCAACGCGAGGTAACATTGCGAGTTAGTTTTAAAAGTAGAATTGATTTACTCTTCTCCTACATTTCATTAACTGTTTACCTTTTACGACCAGCAGACGACTGTTACGACCCATAATGTAATAAATGCCCATAATGTAATACCTACCCATAATGTAATACAAAAAATGCCCGTAATGTAATACGTACCCATAATGCAATAAAAAAACGACCCACAATGTAATAAATGTAATAACGTGTAATAAATGTTAGGCGCCCATAATGTAATAAAATTCAAAGAAATTTAGATACAAATTACACTCATCCAGGCCGTAATGTAATAAAATTCTAAGCTTGATTTTTGTTTTTTCTCCTTACTCCAGCAGTGTGTTCAGCTACTTATGACACATCCTACGCCTCCGTCAATGTTGCCAATGGCCCCTATGCCGTACATAGCCAACATGTATGGGTGTGTTGGGATTACGATGGAGATGAAGAATATTCCGGGACCTGGGGCGGGTATACTCTGCTCTGAGTGACAGGTATTATCCCTCTTCTATTTGTACCACCAACGCAAATGACTTCCTCGGTAGCCTCTACTTCCCTGCCACAACCATATAGGTCTACCTTACCAGACATTCAATAATTTCGATTCCAGGATGGTCATTTATAACTGCAATTATCATATTCTACCGGCTGTTCACTTGCACAAAAGCAATGTGTGTAGCAGGTTCCTGGTGTTAATAAATGCAAGTAACTCTGCCCAATGTTGCTGGGGCAGCGGGTGGAGTGGGGTGCGGTGGGGTGGGGTTTGGATGCACAATGACCGGATAGTGTGTGTGGGGGGGGGGGGGGGGTGGATAAAAGGAAAATATAGAACAGAAGCAAGACGTTGAGTCAAGCGGCGCAGAGGAATATCAAGAGGCGATATGGTGAGTGTACTGGTTTTGGGATAGGGGATATACTATAGCTCGATAGGATTTGGAGGCTACTTTGCTCTAAATTAAGCGTACGATCTATCCTCTGTCTCTCCAATTTTCTCTTCCTGAACAAATTAGTCATTTCCCTGTACTGTACTACTATAATAAGTTCATGTCGCACCCACCGCACCTGGAAACTGATGAGCCCGATCCCAGGATGACACTTAATAACGACCACATCATATTCCCGGTGACCATTTGCATGTCTTGTTATTTGTATCAGATTCTTGGGCTCCATGAGATCCGCTTGTAAAGACGACCTCGAATCTAATACAAATTACAGGACATGCACACGATCATGATAATGAATATTTATCTTACAATCGACATGTATTTTGTCTGAATTAACTGCGAAACTATCGTGTATTCGACCCCCTGATACAAGCACTTTCCTTTCGCGTGAGTTCCGTTTTTAGCTCATCTTGCCAAAGTCAAGCTGAGCTAATCTCATCGCTCCCCGTCCGTCGTCCGTCGTCCATCAACACCATGTTTTGGTCTTCTCCTCCAAAGCCACTGGGCCAATTCAAGTGAAAGTTTGTGTGAGTGATGGCCTCAAAGGGGCATTTCATTTTTGTTCAACATAACATGCCCCAGCCCTATAGGGAGGGAGTGGGGGAAAATGCTCCAAAATATTTTTTAAAATCTTCTTCTCAAGAACCAGTGTGTACAATGACTTGATATTTGCTATGGAGCTTCCATATGAGGTGTAGAATCAAGTTTGTTCAAACGAAGTTCGTGAAGTAATATTTGGCTTTGTAATAGGAGGGGTAAGATTTTTTTTGGCCCCGCCCAAAATTTCTATTTTCTGAACCGATGGTCCGGTATGAACCAAATTTGGTTTGTGGTAGTATTGGGGCATAAGTATTTGACCCATGCAAAACAAAAATATTCCCGCATCCCCGTGGGAACCCTGGGAGCTAAAAATAGAAATATTTTCAAACGCCCATATTTCCCAAACCCCACGGAACAGAGAGCTATTATTTGGTATGAAGTATCCTTAGGACCAGTAGAATTGAATGGTAAAAAAATTGCCATCGGTTGTGTTAGGGTGTTCTATAATGGGCATCGAAAAAATGCTGAGTCAGCATATTTGCAAAAATTTTTTAAAATCTTTTCTCCAGAACCAATCATCAGAATCTTTTGTTATTTGGTATACAGCATTCACAGGGGGAGAGGGGGGGGGGGGGGGGGCAGATAAAAGTTTGTTGAAATCAAGCTCATTGGTTCATATTTGGGGTCTCTACAGGATCCCAAAGTTTTAACATAGGGTAATATAGGGAATATTCTTTAAAAATCTTCTTCTTCAGAACCACCAGTCAGAATCTTTTAATGTTTGGTATACATCATTGTTATGAGGGTCAGATTCTAGATTGTTCAAACCAAGTCCGTAGCTTAATATTTGGGCTTTCTACGGAAGATTCCAGGTTGTTCAATTCGAGTGCCTAGGTTAATATTTGGGCTCCATATGGGAACATGAAATTTAACTTAGTACAATATGAGGGAATTTCTTCAAAAATCTTCTTCTTCAGATTCACTTGTCAGAATGCTTTCACATTTGGTATACAACATCTCTAGGGGGGGTCAGATTCAAGTTTGTTCAAATCGGATCCATAGGACAATATTTGGGCTCGCTGTGGCAGCCCAAATTTGAACTTAGTGCAATTCGAAGAAATTTCTTTACAATTTCTCTTCTTCAGATCCAACAGTCAGAATGCTTTCATATTCGGTACACAACATCTCTAGGGAAGTCAGATTTAACTGTGTTCAAATCAAGAGCCTGGGTTAGTATTTGGGCTCTCTACGGGAGCCCAAATTGGCCATTTGTTGAAGAATTAAAAATTTTGTATTCAGTACCCTCTAGTGGTGCGAAGATTAATCCACATAGGTTGTATCAAGGGGCTTCATAGGGGAGCTCTACATTTTACTTTATGATCAACTGAAGAAAAGGCATGATGCCCAGATTATTAGTCCCCTACGGGAATCGTAAGGGGACTATAGGATTGCACTCCGTCCGTCCGTCTGTCTGTCCGTCCGTCTGTCTGTCTGTTTTTTATGTTACCACCCTCTCCCTCCAACATGCTTTAAGCTACACCTTTCATATTTGGAACATGGATAAATGGTTCTGAGGGGATGATGCACGCTCAAACTTTTTTTTCAAAATCCAAGATGGCGGAATGGCGGCCATTTTTGTTGTGTTTTTTAAGCTTTTTTTCTCTATTTTCATGTTACCACCTCTCCCATCAACATGGTTCAAGCTACACCTTTCATATTTGGTACATGGATAAATGGTTCTGAGGGGATGACGCACGCTCAAAATCTTTTTTTCAAACTCCAAGATGGCGGAATGGCGGACCATTTTTTGTTGTGTTTTTTAAGCTTTTTTTCTCTATTTTGATGTTACCACCCCTCCCACCAACACGGTTCAAGCTACACCTTTCATATTTGGTACATGGATAAATGGTTCTGCGGGGATGATGCACGCTCAAATTTTTTTTTCAAAGTCCAAGATGGCGGAATGGCGGCCGTTTTTGTTGTGTTTTTTAAGCTTTTTTTCTCTATTTTGATGTTACCCCTGTTTTTTATGTTACCACCCTCTCCCTCCAACATGCTTTAAGCTACACCTTTCATATTTGGTACATGGATAAATGGATCTGAGGGGATGATGCACGCTCAAATCTTTTTTTTCAATATCCAAGATGGCGGAATGGCGGGCCATTTTTGTTGTGTTTTTTAAGCTTTTTTTCTCTATTTTGATGTTACCCCTGTTTTTTTTATGTTACCCACCTCTCCCTCCAACATGCTTTAAGCTACACCTTTCATATTTGGTACATGGATAACTGGTTCTGAGGGGATGATGCACGCTCAAATTTTTTTTTTTCCAAAGTCCAAGATGGCGGAATGGCGGCCATTTTGTTGTGTTTTTTAAGCTTTTTTTTCTCTATTTTGATGTTACCACCACCCTCCCACCAACATGGTTCAAGTTGCACCTTTCATATTTGGAACATGGATAAATGGTTCTGAGGGGATGATGCACGCTCAATTTTTTTTTTTTTTTTTCAAAATCCAAGATGGAGGAATGGCGGCCATTTTTGTTGTGTTTTTTAAGCTTTTTTTTCTCTATTTTAATGTTACCCACCCCCCCCCCCCCCCCCCCCCCATCAACATGGTTCAAGCTACACCTTTCATATTTGGTACATGGATAAATAGTTCTGAGGGGGTGATGCACGCTCAAATTTTTTTTTTTCAAAATTTTTTTCCAAAATCCAAGATGGCGGAATGGCGGCCATTTTTGTTGTGTTTTTTAAGTTTTTTTTCTCTATTTTGATGTTACCACCCCTCCCACCAACATGGTTCAAGCTACACCTTTCATATTTGGTACATGGATAAATGGTTCTGAGGGGATGATGCACGCTCAAAATTGTTTCTTCAAAATCCAAGATGGCGGAATGGCGGCCATTTTTGTTGTGTTTTTTAAGCTTTTTTTCCTCTATTTTCATGTTTCCATCCCTCCCATCAACATGGTTCAAGCTACACCTTTCATATTTGATACATGGATAAATGGTTCTGAGGGGATGATGCACGCTCAAATTTTTTTTTTCAAAATCTAAGATGGCGGAATGGCGGCCATTTTTGTTGTGTTTTTTAAGCTTTTTTTCTCTATTTTCATGTTACCACCCCTCCCATCAACATGGTTCAAGCTACACCTTTTATATTTGGTACATGGATAAATGGTTCTGAGGGGATGATGCACGCTCAAAATTGTTTTTTCAAAATCCTAGATGGCGGAATGGCGGCCATTTTTGTTGTGTTTTTTAAGCTTTTTTTCTCTATTTTGATGTCACCACCCCTCCCACCAATATGGTTCAAGCTATACCTTTCAGGTTTGGTACATGGATAAATGCTTCTGAGGGGATGATGCACGCTCAAATTTTTTTTTTCAAAATCTAAGATGGCGGAATGGCGGCCATTTTTGTTGTGTTTTTTAAGCTTTTTTTCTCTATTTTCATGTTACCACCCCTCCCATCAACATGGTTCAAGCTACACCTTTTATATTTGGTACATGGATAAATGGTTCTGAGGGGATGATGCACGCTCAAAATTGTTTTTTCAAAATCCTAGATGGCGGAATGGCGGCCATTTTTGTTGTGTTTTTTAAGCTTTTTTTCTCTATTTTGATGTTACCACCCCTCCCACCAACATGGTTCAAGCTACACTTTGCATATTTCGCACATGGATAGAGGGTTGGGAGGGGATGATGCACGTTCAATATTTTTTCTTCAAAATCCAAGATGGCGGCATGGCGGCCATTTTTGTTGTGTTTTTTAGCTTTTTTCTCTGTTTTATGTTACCACCCCCTCCCTCCAACATGGTTCAAGCTACGCCTTTCATATATGGTACATGGATAAAGGGTTGTGAGGGGATTATATGCACGCTCAATATTTTTTTTAAAGATCCAAGATGCTTATATACTCTAGTGTCTTCTGTGACAAAAACACCTTATGTCACAAAAGCGCCGAAGGGGACTAATACCACCTCGGTGGTCAAACACTTGTTTTTGTCACTCCCGAGGGACTCAAGGATTGACAGTGTAGCCTATGGAGATGGCTTGCTTAATGTAGACTCATTCTTGGACTCTGTTTAAATTGTGTTCCGTTCAAGATGAGCGTTTCAGGTCCCGTGGGGCCTCTTGTTTTTCTTTTTGTTCATCCGTACGAATAAATAGTTCGTTATAAATTCGTCTATATTCTTGGCTTATCCCCAATATATTGTCAGATAAAATGATTATTACCATTATGTGGATGCACAAAATATGTATCCGAGTCTCGCCCCGGGTTCTAAGGGTGGATCACGACTCGTCTTCGACTCCTCGTGAGCTACCCTTAGAACCCGGAGGTCGATTCGGATACATATTTTGTACATCCACATAATGGCAATAATCTCTATTTATCATTGTGAATCTGCAGATAACGGGGTATAGAAATAAAGAATCGCATCGAATCGAATCAAATGTGGGAATAGCATGTTCGCAGAACTGTTCTATTCGTTACTTCACATAATAAACTGCAAGTTAAAATCGACTAAAATTAACCCTTTACCTAATATGAAAGACAGGCAACATTTGCAAACAAAATTATTGAATAACTATTTTTTTTTTCATTTTTTGTGTCAAAAACATAGTTTATGACCCCTATGTTTTTGAGAGAAAAATGAAAAAAATAATGAAAATTAATTGGCGATTTTTGTGAATAGCGCTGGCCGGCTTTGACCATTACGCTGGGTAAAGTGTTAGCGTTGTGTCCCAAACTGACAATAATCAGACACATTACACTGCTCTCTGGGCTGCATTTGGCCGCACCGGTTCGACCCCCTTAAGGTACCAAAACAGCAAGGGTGGTGCGGTCCGGAGTCCGGCCCTAAACTTGTACCAGACCATTATGCTGTTGTCTGATCCGCAAGAATATGATTTTCGCGCTAGGTAAACACGTGACGTTCGATGAAGTGAAATTTGTTATACTGTGACTATTTAATTTCTGAATTAAACTGGCAAGTTATTACTGATTTTTTATATAGAACAATATATGAATTAAATTAGTTATCGACAGTGGCTGCGGAATGGTCGTAATACACGCATGGACAGTGATGTCCACGCATGCGTTAATTATCAGGTCATAAAAATCATAGATGTCGGATAGAACTATCCGATATCTATGATAAAAAATCATAGATAACGAATGGGGACTGCTGATCTAGTCTTCTATCCGATATCTATGATAAAAATTACCATCTTCAAAATTTAACCCTTTACCTAACGTAACGGCCAAAACCGGCCAGCGCTATTCTCAAAAATCGCTAATTAATTTTCATTATTTTTTTTATTTTTTGTCTCAAAAACATAGGTTATGACCTCTCGTCGGAACGAGCTCGACGAGCTCGTTCCAACGAAGGGTCATAACCTATGTTTTTGAGACAAAAAATGAAAAAAAAAAGTTATTCAAGAATTATTTTTGCATGTGTCGTCTGCTTTTCAGGTTAGGTAAAGGGGTTAATGAAACTCAGGATTGTACCCGGTGCTTCGTTAATTACATTTTTGAAGACTATTCCTATAATTAGTGTTTGGTATCTAATATTATTGCGCAGTAGTGGAAAATACGGCAATCTGGCTCACTTAAGTCCCCAAAAATAGATCTGGACAAGTTTTGAAAATATTTTTCTGTACGAAAATAATGTATATATTGAACTGGCATTAAATTTATCGCCGATGATGTGCTGAAAACGATACAGGATCACCAATCTGACATCTCTAGGAACAATTAGGTAGTCAAATTGAACTTTTAGTGCCACTGTTTGAAAATACACCAGAACAAGGTGTGATTATAGACCATGCTTTCTTTCGTAGACATCACAAAATAGAGACTGATCATACAACAACTGGATCTTGAAACTAAAGGTTGGATTACAAAATTGATGGCGACCTCATAAATAATCTTTCCGTGTGACACAAAGTGCATTTCTGGCCCATACTATTAATAGTCACTGTAAAGCGCACTTCGATAAATTGGAATTCAAAAATAAGAATATATATTTTATATGGGGGTTCACTGGGAAGAACATGGAGTATTTTAAATATATTTGTCATCAAATCTTGTCATTGCTGCTTTGAAGCAGCCATGACTAGTTTTGATGAAAAATTCATCAAAATTAATCTCAAGAAATCATTGGTCAAACGGTCCATGAAATTTATCGAGGTGGGGGGGGGGGGGGGGTGGGGGTGAGGTTGGTTAAATGCCTCTAAATTATACCTATTTGAGTGGCGATTTCGTGTACTGCACAGGAATATCCAATCTACACGTATTGGATGAATTGACCAGTTGACATCTCGAGCAGATATTTTATTTGGAATTAGGAATTGTTAATAAACATGGAAAGAAGTAAGAACCAGGATTTCGCAACAGTAATTTGATATTCTCGTAGTGAAAAAAAATGAAAGCACAATTCCTTTCCCGGAGACCTAAAACGATGTTTCAGTAATCGCGTTAGCATCCAGAGAGAAAACTATATCAAGTTATAAGCAGTCCTATTGGTTATTGTTACTGCTAATATCTGTTCTATATGTGACTCGGAACTGCGACGGGAGGGGACGAAAACAAAAGCATTTTTTTTTTAATTCTTGGCTTGAGACAAGGTTGAGCATCACCATGCTTGTCGAACGTTTCAGAGTCTTGACCTTCACGTCATAAAGAGAGGGAGAGTCATCAATTGACGTGGCCATTAATGACTGGGAGAGTCTGCCCTTCCTTAATATCCCCACTGCCCACCCACTAAAAATCCTGAATTCTTCGATCTGCTTGTGGCTTCATATAATGAAATTACATATGACATACCACGCTTGCTAAAAACTGACGCCTTTACAAGCCCCAAAACCTCCCTAATTAGAGACAATTTGGGGGCAAATTTTCAAAACATTTTCAGGGACAGGCGCAAGCCTGGGCTTCCAACGGACACAGTTTTTAAAACATATACCCCCCCCCCCCCAACCCCACTAAAGCAAGGGGGCACCACCTCCATGTCTTTTTCAAGTTTTAACCTATATGCCTAACGTGTAGAAATGTTTGCCCCTCTCCCTAATATAGATAACGGCAACGCGCCTGGTGCGCCCCACCTCATGGGAATTAATGTTTGAAAGCTTTCTGTCTGTCTTCCTCAAAATGTCTCCAGATCGAGCCATTTGGGGGCATGTTGTTCAATTTTATTCCGGGAAGGCCTAGGCCAGGGCCTCCAGCGGATAAATATTTGAAAAATATATCCCAACCTCACTAAAACGAGGAAGAGGGGAGAATGCGTCCCACCTAATGGGAATTAATGTTTGAAAGCTTTCTGTCTGTCTTCCTCAAAATGTCTCCAAATCGAGCCATTTGGGGGCATATTGTTCAATTTTATTCCCGGAAGGCCTAGGCCAGGGCCTTCAGCGGATAAATATTTGAAAAATTCATCCCAACCTCACTAAAACAGAGGAACAGGGTAGACGGCACCACCTCCATACATTTCCTAAATTTCGACCTTCGTGATAATGCAATAATGCTTGGACTTCCAAAAAATCCCTGTACCTCTCCCCTAATATTGATACCTGTTTACGCGCCTGGCAGAACCTACTCACTAACTGGGAATTTGTATTTGAAAAATGTATGTCTGTTATCCTCACACCCCACACTCTCTCCATTTATCTTAACAATCAAACCTTAAGAAGTGTTCTTTCAATATTTGAACAACGCACACGTTATCACAATTAGTGTTTTAAATGATTTTTCTTTTAACTTTTTCAAAAGATTTCAACAAAACCATAACATGTGACCCCTTATTGAAACTAGATCGTTTCAAGAGGGGGTAACCTGATAAAGTTATGTCGACTTGGAAAAAAAGACATTCAGTGTATGTAATGTTATGTATAGTGTGCGGGCGGATGCTCCAATCCGTTAGGTAAATGGTTAATGTATGAACACGAAATGAGGGAACGTATCATTTTCCAATTGCAGGTCCAAGAGTTTGTCTTGGAGAAGCTCTGGCTAAAATGGAGATGTATCTTTTTCTGTCGGCAATGTTGCAGAGATTCAAGTTCCTTCCTCCAGAAGGTGAAGACCCACCGAATTTAGATGTTGTTTATGGAAATGTATGTTCGCCGAGGCCTTTTCAGTTAAGGGCCGTAAAAAAATGATACAGACTGCGCGGAGAACATAATTCCAAACAAAGTTCAAATAACGTGTGAATACTACTTAGTATACATGTATTGACTACCATTCACTTTACTGGAGCTTGTACGATTTGATGCGCACACAATTTTGTCTTACTGTGCAGACAGTTATTATATGCCTGAAATCCCCATCCACAGCAACACTACACCATGCGAAAAATGAAAATCCATTCCGCACACATGTGCCGTACGGAAATCGTTGGCGGACTATTTTTAAATAGAAGCGAACTTTTACTGGACCTTTCTACAAATCGTGCACCACAATTACAATTTGAATCGCTGGCGATATCTGAACATAGAAAAACGGTTTCCCTCGCAAATTTGGCTGGCGATAAAATGTGTTCATTTTGTTGATAGTTCGTCCCCCTGAGTTCCAATGTGTTCTCTGTGCCCTTCTAATAATTGCTTTTATAGACGTGAAAGAGTGTAATAAACACGTGGGTGAATGGTTTAGTCGATTTGACACTTGTGCCATCGCAAAAGGCTAAAACTCGAGGCCTGTGGCCATATCTATTAACCCATTGACAGGCGTGTGCCGTTCTGTGTATTTTCTACACTGTAAACGTTATTGTAATAAATATGGTCAAATATAGGGCCCTGCACTCCACTCAAGTATTATATTCAACGGTGACTCGTCTTTTGGGCAAGTCACTCAGAAAAGCGGAATATTATAGAATGGAATCGAAATAGTAATTTTGGAAGAGGAATCTCCTTGAACTCTTCTTCTGCTATCAGATCTCCTATTCAGGAGACCAGGAGCCAATTCTATAAAACGTTTACAATTGTATTTTCTAGAATTGTATTTTCTCCCTATTAATATAACTGACTAAAATGAACCATTAGCATTTTAAAAGATATGGCAATTTACCAACTGGCAAATTGCCACATCTTCGAAAATGCTGATGGTTCATTTCAACCCATTTAAAGTCATAAGTAGAAAATACAATCCCAGAAAAAAGTTTGACAATATTGGCCCCAGATGTGACACGAAGAGTTCAAGGGGAGAACATATCAAAGATTTCCGAAACAGAATGATGCATACCAAATGTAATCGAATCGTCGAGACAATTTTGAATCCATTTGAATTTCGAGGCTTCGTAGATCTTAGTCATTGTTAACCGGATATCCGTACAGTAACTGTAAATTTTATAGTCTTAGCTGTTACTGTCTCCAGTGTAGTCATACGAGATACCAAGAGAGGAGTGCTCGTCTTCAGTGGACCAAACACATAGTTATGGCGGGTACTTCAGCGAGCTGGAATTTAGAAAAATGGAACTTTCTGCAGTAATTTGTTTCTGCAAGGGTGGTGAGGGTAGGTTGCGTGCGGAGGTTCTGAGCGATTAACATGGGCGAACTGTCGACATGGGTATTTTCCGTGATATGCAAAATTCTTAAAGGGTCCCAGTTCGTTTAAGTGACGCACTGATAAGAAAGTTTACTATAGAAACTCCAAAAGCGATCCAGTTCGCGCAAGTTATCCCCCGGCGAAATAAAAATTACTCCAGAAATTCCCATGGGATTTTCGAAAATGACAGTTCGCGTTTTCACACATCTCATCCCACCCAACCCCACTCCACCGTCAAACCACATTTTTAGAAAAAAATCTTGTAACTCCTTTTGTAACTGTTTTTTTTTTTTTTGTAAAATAGCGTTGCCCATGTAGAAAGATAGCTTTTCTTAGAAATATTCATTAACCTTGACGGAGATCAGTTAATCCCATTTATAAAAGAATAGACTGTTTTTCTCCTGAATCTGCTTTGCTTTTGTTGTGCCATAAACACCAGAAAGGGTTTTTCCAAGTAGTACCACACCTACACTAAATGGTCATTTTAAGTATTAGACGCTGAAATTATTTTCCTTTTTGTGAAATTAACGAAAAACTCCGTTGCAAACTGAGGGATTTTCCATGTATTTTTTTTTAAGATGAGCATGACGTCACACGGGAATCTCAAATATCCCGGTGTGGAATCGTCACGTGGTATATTAAAACAGAAAGGCTGAAACATATTATAGTCTGTTCAAAATCGCAGTGCAGTCGCCGTGGATTGGTCATAATCCATTAAATTCACACGCGGTAAGTGATGTTCCCGCATCGGTTTACAGGGTAATAAAAAAATCATCAGCAAATTTTTAATTAATGAAGCACCGAGTTGTACCCGGTGCTTCATGAGTTAAATGTTTGATGATTATTTCTATAATTGGTGTTTGGAATCTGATATTGGGGGGCGCGGTGGCGTCGCGGTAGCCAGTTCTCCCCAGAACACCGAGGTTAAGCAACGTCGAGCCCGGTTAATCCTCGGATGGGTGACCGTCTTAGCGATCGATTCGGACTCCCGCGTTGTGTCCTTGGGCAAGGCACTTAACCCCAATTCTCCACATGAGGGCACGATGACGCCGTGTACTAAGGCGTACTGCACGTTGATGGTGCGCATGTCTTCAACCAATCTAACCCTGCCTGTGCTGCAGTGCGGAGTTACGATGTTGGGGAGCTGGCAGCTGCTCGTCGTTGCTCTGTGGTTCTCTTCGGGTTCTCCGGTTTCCTCCACCCATAAAACTGTCACGGTCATGATTAGTCATTCGTGGATAAGTATGTGACCTTAAACACCAATAAATAAATAAATAAATAAATAAATAAATAATAAATAGAATCTAATATTAGGCCTTTTACGTCCCTGGAAATATTGTCCACCCATGGAAATGGACCACTCGACGGCGACCACACTGTTGTTCTGTGCATCGTGGCTTCAAAGTAACTGAATGATATCACGCGATGAAATCAATAAACTGTTAATCACGTTTCGACACAGATTTACCTTGATTGATATGTAAAACACCCTTCCAAGAAGACCAAAATATGTGTTTTTGGAACTCTGTATAGTTTTTGGACGTGATCATACATCATGTAGGCCTATACACCTATGGGTGATTGAAAACTAACAGATAATAGCTTATTGTATGTGTATTTTGAAGCTGGTAGAAAGTCCCGCAATCCTCAAATTTCTAATTCGATGAAAAATGTGTTGAGTAGATTGTTCCCAGCTTAATAAAAATAGACTATATTTTATTGATGATGAACTGATTCAAATGAGTTGTGGTAAGTCGGACGAAATCCGGGAAAACATTCTGATTTACAATTTGAAAAAAAATTTACATTTGATGAAATATTTTAATAAATATTGTATATCTTCATTTTTATTACTATATCCTACTTTTTTCCGCTTGCCCCATGCCACTGTATATTATCAAATACCACGATAACGGCCCCAAAAAACCTCAAATTTTATGATCTGATCTCTGACTGAGCAGCCGAAATTGCCTGAAAAAAAACATCTTTTGTTGTGTGTAGGGGGAGGGTGGGCGGGGGCTCTACCCATGTATATTTTCAAACACCCCAATGGCGTTGCCCGAAAGCGTTGCCCCAAAAATATAAAATTCTATGATATTACGCGGAGAAGCAACTAATACTGCTTGGAAAAAATGTACATGTTTTTGTTTGGGGAGGGAGTTGTTGGAGAGGGGAGATGTTTCATGCATTACTATGCATTATTATTAAATACCAAAGGGATGTACCCCATCCTCTTTCAAATCTCAAAATGTCTGATCTGTGTATATAAGCAACTACTGTAATTACAGATAACAAACCACATTCAGTGGAAAAGTACGCTTACAAAAAGTAATGATATTGCAACTTGGAATATATAACTTACTTTTAAGGGATTCGGAGGAGTGGGAGAAAACTCTTCCAGCCATTTTACTTATTTTGCAAAAGGCACGTGCATGCTATGAAGATGTTAAACCAAAACCAATCTCCAATGAAAGTAGTTTCCATTTTTTCTCCACCCCTGTATTTTGACCCAAATATCGACCTCGCTTCATGAAGATTTGGATTGTGTCATTTTTACAACATGTACCTTTTATCCCTATCACGTGTACATGTATATAAGTTTGTACATTCAATAACAGAAAAATCGAAATATAAATTACTTCTTTTCTCAATTAATATTACGTTTTATTCCCGCACTTACTGTGGGTTTATTTCTAGTATTTATAATAAACTTTTACCAAATATCAGTTGCGTTGTTCTACCCCAGTTGTAGAAAATGGACATCGTTGAAAAAACATGCTAGTTTTTTACTGAAATATTTTATGGTACAACTACAGGATCAAAGACTACAATACCACATCCACCCCGACTTCTGTGATCTGTGTTGTGGCGGAACATCAAACTGAGCGACCAACTGCGCTTTTCGTTGTAAAAGGAAAGACCTGCCTGAAAAGCAGGCAACTGTATACTCTGAATACAATCGTTCTTGAGTAGTGATGGCGCCCCCCCCCCCCCCCCCCCCCAGAAACAAGGATTCCCCGTACCTAAATGCAGCACTCCAGGAAAAAAAAATTACTTTTGAAATTCCCATAGACACATTGTGTCTAGAGTACCACCTTTGGTTAAGACCCGAAAAGGCGGGGGACAACGTTATAATGACAGACCGCAGACCCATAATAAATTTTGCGTTTTTTTTTTCTAGCGTGGCGCCTCTGGGTATGGGCAAATCATGTGATAAATCCTTTTATTTCCAGACAGGCTGTAATCTAGCAATTTGATTGGCTGACAGGTACGAAGTAAATAATACCCGGTACGGTGTGAAAACATGAATATGCAGGCAATCTGATTTTTTTTTTAAATCAATAAAAATAGTTTATGGCACGTGTATTAATATTAACAGTGCTGTTCATTAAAAAAATAATCAAAATAATTCCCTTAATTTTGTGTTATTCGTGACAAAAAAATCAGAACACTGATGGAACTATATTTTAATGTGGAGTTATCAGTTTTCCTTTTCTCTTTCAAAATGTCATTTGGACAGTATTTCGTCGCGTGAGAACCAGAAGGTTCTATCTGAATTTTGGCGGGAAATGAGTTATTGGTACCGTTGTAACCGCCAGCTTCATATATGTCCGTTAAACGTCTTACGTGACACCGAATCAAAGTTTTCACACAAAATGCTATGAAAATAAGTTATATCTGCAAACGACCTTTATCGGGAGAGCAAGAAGGTTCTATCTACATATCCAGTAGGATTAGAGGACCAGCATCAGGTGACTGAAGTTTGGTGTATGGCTGCGGACGAGTTTGTAATGTTGTTGTATCTTCGATAATATGAGGTAAATATTATTATATTTTGATATTATCATGACATGGCCCTACCTAAATCTTCCCCTGAATACTATTAACGTCCCCAGTCTTGTAAAAATCCAAATGAAGTGGATAAAATACCTTTATGAACTATATTGTAGATAGAACATTCTGACTTTATAAATTTCCACACTAGGATTTCATTTAGTTCTCGCGGGGGAAGATAGAACGTTTTTGCACTGTGAGTTGCTCTTTCATAAGTTACTTTACAATGTTCCATCTACTTTTAATGGTGTGATTTAGGTTCTCTTCATCTACTCTCAGATACGCATCAGGGTGTTTATCGGTATTATTTTCCACGAGGGAGTCTTGTTTCTTGATGGGAGCAGCAAGTCGTGTCAAACATCATTATACCCCCTCGCCTTGTCCATATTTTCTCTTGACTTACTATTTAGACATTACAAATTTGATTTGAAACATAACTTTGATGGTGTAACGCGCATAGGCGTATGCGTATGGGCCGGGGGGTGGAGGGGGGGGCTGTGACACCACACATCCCTGAGTCTGGAACTAATTGAGTTTTTTCGGGCAGTTTTATATTTGTTTTTTTGTTGTTGTTTTTTTTTTTTTTTTTTTTTTTTTGGGGGGGGGGGGGGGTATCTACTCTCAGATACGCATCAGGGTGTTTATCGGTATTATTTTCCATGAGGGAGTCTTGTTTCTTGATGGGATCAGCAAGTCGTGTCAAACATCATTATCCCCTTTTTCGCCTTGTTCATATTTTCTCTTGACTTACTAATTAGACATTACAAATTTGATTTGAAACATAACTTTGATGGTGTAACGCGCATAAGGCGTATGCGTATGGGCCGGGGGGAGGGGGGGGGGGGCTGTGGTGGGGGGGGGGGGGGGGGGCTGTGACACCACACATCCCTGAGTCTGGAACTAATTGAGTTTTTTCGGGCAGTTATATATTTTTTTTGGGGGGGGGGGGGGGCGGGCGGAAGTTTGGGTTGCCCCAGAAATTATGAAAACTGACCGGAAATATCGATTTTTAAAATGCAACTGTAGACCTTTGACTTCCCCGATAATTTGTTGAAAACAGCCCGAAAAATTACTTTTTTCTCGACTCGGGTGCTGTTTGTGAGGGGGGGGGGGGGGCTGGAGAGGTGGAGGGGTGGCTGAACTTGCACAAAAATATATTTGGCCCCAAAAAGTGGCAGATTTTCTCATTAATTATGGGGGGGGGGGGGGGGGGGGGGCATTCTCCCATGCCTTCATCAGCGTTACGCGCCTCGATGGTCCTTCGGATTCACTTTTCGGGCAAAATATGTCAGCGCACCACCCCCACCCCCCCCCCCCCCCCCATTAACATTGTAACGCAATTATACAGTCTCGTGTTGCAGCTCCGTTGAAACACTTTTCATTGAAGAATCTGATGATGGGTTTTGGTGTCCTCATTGTCTCTACAAGCATATATTTTCGCGCGTCCAGTCTCGATTGCGATTTCAATCCGCAATTCGACGCGCTTGGGTGGGTTCACACGATACTACTGAAGGGTATCTCGACTGGACAAATACACATGTATAGAGATACGATAGACACAATCCGTATGACTGTATCACCAATGTACACCCGTGGTAGTTCGATGTTCCCTCTTCCATTAGACTTAATACTGATACCTGTTGTACCTGTTTCAGTATTAAGTTCAATCGAAGAGGGAACATCGGACTACACATGTAGTGGAGAGTCGAGATATCATCTTTCTCTGTAATGTGGTCGTAGATACTTATCTCATTAAAGTTCTAAGCTAATCCCCAGTCATGGTGGTGGTTCCACTTATCATCCAAAATGTTAAACCTTCGAGCTCTATCACATTGTGAAGTTCAATTGCCCGATGTGAGCTTGTACTTAAAGGTGAAGAAGACCCCGATTCTAGATCAACTTCAAGAAGTCAAGCTGAGCTGTTGCCATCACAACCATCACGGTGGATATTATGTACGTGTGCGACTAATAGACCCTCTGTTCTTCTATTTTCAATGTCAAATTGTTGGATCTGCCAGACTGCATCCTTGTAAATATCTTCAAATATGTTTCATTATATGAACTTTTGCAAACCGTCGGAAGAACATGCACGCAGTTATATGTCATTATAAAGGAACGTTCTGAACTTTGAAGATTATTTGAATTCCCACATGTTTTGTTGCTGAGACGGATAGACCTCGAGTATGTTATGCAATATGCTAAACATTTTGTGAATTTTGACATCTCATATGCAGAGATTCACTCATCGACTACCAAATCGCTCGCGGTTTTGCATACGCACATCGCATAACGTCGCCCAATCTTGCTGGATGTGAGGTGCCCACGTTGTGTTTTCTACTTGGGTTAAAACGAATATAATTTCTCGATGTCTCGGAATGTAAAAACTTGTCAGATAAGGATTTTGAGCCAATCAGAGAGTGTTGAACATTGAAATAATTTATACCTGTCATATAACACAATCAGCCCGAAGACTGCTCTGTCATCAGTTGAGAACTTGCCGTTGAAGCTCTTGGACATAGAAGTAACTGACTTGACAATCAGAGATGGTATTGTGTTGTTGAGCTTCTTGGCAAGATCTCTAACTTATCTGCAGTCAACACTCAAAGATAGAGGTCTTTTGAATCAATTCCGTAACACAAATGAACCAGCATTTCCAAACTGTAGATTCCAAGTAGGCCTAAATCATTCGTAATGGATGTAGATGACGCATTGAAACTGTTTGAAAATCGTGACTCTGAAATCTCTGACACTGAAGATTTTGCTGATGATGCCGTCAGTAATGTTATATCTCTCGAACCCGTGATTTATTTTATACCAGAAGTATCAAATCCAGTTTCGGACATTGATATAGAGGTACCAGCTATATACCCAGAACTTCCACGTGCATCGTGTGAAGCTTTGCAAGTCCTGGAGATGGAGACCAGGCGAGATGATATGATTACTGAAGATTGTTCCGAATCCGTTAGTGAGCCAGAAGATACCGCTATCTCAGACTTGCAAGAAATTTCCAATTTACCGTCACATGCACAGGGTGAATTAGTCAAAGAGCTGGATATAACAAATACATTTATGGATGCTATTCCACGGGATTCTGTATCAGGCGGTAATCAGGCATCTAGTGGTGATAAAACGAGATCACAAAAACGACAGAAGAACGATGATGAGTAGAAGAGGGATGTTCGAAAACGGCTCCGTCAATCCGGACAACAGTACGTTGACTCTACCGGGAAAGAACGAGGCGCGCGAAAAGTTAAAGCAACCAAAGATTGTCGAGACCGATGCCGTTTTCAGTGTGCTCTTAACATTACAGATGATGAACGAAACGCGATTGCAGCTGAATTCTGGTCCTTGTCTGACAACGACAAGAACGTGTTCTACGGCAAAACTACAGAACGACACGAAAAAGTGCGCAGAACAACATCGAAAAACTGTAACTGACCAACGCCGAAGATTTTCTCTATTCTA
Source organism: Pictodentalium vernedei (assembly GCA_031216915.1). Classification (NCBI taxonomy): domain Eukaryota; kingdom Metazoa; phylum Mollusca; class Scaphopoda; order Dentaliida; family Dentaliidae; genus Pictodentalium; species Pictodentalium vernedei. The sequence continues at coordinate 476,975,926 of CM062293.1, forward strand.
CTACTTCATACCCCAAGACCAGAAGATACGTGTTTTTAGACAATTTTATTTAACTTCATCAGCCATTAGTCAAAAGCGGATAAGCTATTTCCATAATGAGAAGCACAATTGTTTTCAGGACCGAAGGGGGAAATCTCCTTCTCGAAATTCTCACTTGACCATGGCGTTGAAACTTTTTCTTGAAAGTCATCCCACTATAAAACGTATTCATCAGAAGTTTTCAACTCCGGGCCACTCGTGCATTCAAGAAGTTGACAATGTACACTCCCGCAATCAGCAAACACTTAATTTGTACGAAATCTTTACCCCGGTTGGTCTAGGGAGATTTTTGAAAAACGTGAGACCAAATGCCACACGCGTGGTTCAGATGAGACCTGTAAATGTTTTTGACTTCCAGAAACCTTCACGATTTCTAAAATTTTCACGAGTTCCCTATACCCAGGTGAAACAACTAACAATTGATTTTGATAACCCAAACATGGTGTCTTTCAAAACCTATTTTGCCGAGACCAACTTTACTGAAGTCAGTTTAGTAGTTAGCAGTAGATGTCAGAGGGTTCTAGACCTTCCTAAAGCAAACATAATGAAGAAGCCTGCAAAACTACCTAACGATGAGGTTTTTAACATTCAGTCTATGTTCAAGTGGATGCCCACGTTAGACAAAAACTTCTACGAAGCCATATTCCGCCGTAAGAAATAATGAAAGTGCATATCGTGGTTGACATAAACATTGGATGCACGATATAGTAGCATATCACAGTATTTTAGCGCCTGGAAATTATAATCTTTATCTTGCTACAGCAAGTTAGTTATCTTGCTGCATCAAGTTGTTACCTTACAGTTACTGCAGTAAGATAACTAACTTGCTACAGCAAGATAAAAAGTATAGTTTCCTGACACAATAACACCACCGTAGTACGTGCCGAACGGATTGTGACATAACTTTTACAATGTTATTCGCACCTGTCGTCAACTCCTTTAGTTGATGATTTTAAATTTGATTTTTGATGCAATTTTCCAGAAGGGAATAATGTTATTTTAAATTTCATCAAGAGTTCATTATTAGCGGTTTCGCTATGTTTTTCATCAAGTTATTATCTTGCCGCAGCAAGATAACTAACTCGCTGCAGCAAGATAAATATAATAATCCGTACGGCACATACCATAGTGTTGCCGTGCGGATTGTGACATAAGTTTTACAATTTACAATGTTCTTCGGACTTGTCGCCAACTCCTTTAATGGATCATTTTAAATTTGATTTTCGATGCAATTTTCCAGGAAGGAATTTTTTTTTCTAGTTTCATCATGAGTTCAATATTAGCAGTTTTGCTATGTGTTGTTGTTCGTGTTCTGAAACTTATTACAAAATTCAGCTTCATTAGAATTTACCAGTTTGTTTTTCACTGTACAATTTTACGGAGGTCTAACTACTTGACACTTCAAACTGCAAAAACATACACCGGAATTGGGCTGAAAGTTGTACTCAAAGAAAGAACTATCATATCCAATCTCCTTATCACCCCCATATAACGTTCTATGTAGGTGACAGCGAGATAGGGTATAGTTGTTCTATCTTTGCGTACTAGATTCGATCTAATTCCAGTGAACAGAAGTAGTATGTAATGTGGTTTTGGAGCCTAGGTTGCCGGACCCCGATGCCGGACCCCGGAAGTGACGTCATGTCACGTGACCTAGTTACGTCATGTTGTGTTGTCATGGTAACCCGCGTGAGCGACCATCGTGTGACGTCATCTCCATAGTGATACGTGGTGTGAGTGCGCATGCGCGGCGCGTGTTGTTAGGGTGACACGTGTTTCCGTCGTCCATTTTGTATACTGGAGGCCGCCATCTTGGTTTCCATGGTAGCACGTGGTTGCTGCGTTACCTAAACCCTTCTTATAGGACAGGGGTATGTTTTGAGGGTATGTTCGATTGAATCGGAGTAAATCTAATTACCACAAACAACCCGACAAGTTTTACTATTTCGAATTCTTTTAGAACCCTATTTAGAACCGCCATTCTTTTGGCTTATAATAGTAGCACGTAGTTCTATAGTACCAAGGGGTCCCCTGGGGGTGTGTTTGATTGCACTAGAGTATTTTTCTGACTTATAATTCTCCCAGAATTCTCGAAGAATTACCCAAATGGACTCGACCACCCTTACAGACCACCAAAATCTCCACCAAACCACCCAAACGGACATGTGAAACCCCATTTTGGGCATATAAAAATAACACGTTATGCTAGAGTACCAAGGGGTACAGATGTATGTTCTATTGAATAGGAGTACATGGCCTGATTTCCCAGAATCCCATTTTTAATGCATATTGCATTTGTTTCTCTATCACTAACAGTCTATCCAGTCCAAAATATCTCTGGTTCTCTCGTCCAAGTCTTATAATTACCAGTGCTTGATTTTCCATAGTGCAGTTATCTCCCTTGTGTATATCAAAAGCATTCCCAAACCCAATAAGCAATCGAGCAGTTACTGATAAACCATTGCTCGAATGACTCGAATCCCATCGAGCAAATGAGCTTTAGAGTAATTGCTCGATCGAGTGACTCGGCATATTGCTCGAACGACTCGAATCCCATCGAGCAAATGAGCCAACGAGCAATTGCTCGATCGAGTGACTCCTCGAACGACTCGACGACTCATTTCAGAAAAAAAAGGATTCCATAGCCACAGGCGTTTTCGAAAAAGGGATTCCACAAATGGGATTCCAAAAAAGGGATTCCACAAATGGGATTCCGTTTCCATCTTGTAGCCAAAGCTCCAAGGCCACTACAGGTCTATAGTTTATCTGTCCTATCATTAGCTTCTACAACAGTCTTGTTCCATTGCGGCCTTGTACCAGTACTATTGACTAAACTACCATCCATTAATATTGACTTGTATCACTACTTCGCTCAAGCCTTCCAAATGTTCCATCAGATTTCCTCTGTAGCCTGTATTTTTCCAGTTATTAAGAATTCACGTTCACTTGCACAAAGTTTTGTTTCTCTTAAAATGAATTTGTGTCCTTCAAAACGTGTTTGTTTTACAGCCAAAGGAACTTATAAGGTTTGCAGTACACAACATTATTTAACAGAAAAGAAAACTTTGTGCAACTAAATGTTTTGTTTAAATGGATTTTTTGTATTGGTACTCACAAACAAAAAAAAAACATTTGAGAAAAAAATGTTCTGATGGTTTTAGTTGAAGAAATAACAATTAATATTGGGTCAAGTTATTTGTAATTAAATCACACCAACGCCAATTTCTAAACAAATACGTTTTGCAGTACCCAAATGCATTTAACAGAACAGAAACTTTGTGCAATTAAATGTTTTGTTTAAATGTTTTTTTTGTATTGGTAATGTTTTTTAACACAACAACATTTAAGGAAAACTATTCTGACGCTTTTAGTTGAGAAAACAACAAATAACACAAGATTGTTTGAAATCCCAATGCAAACTTCCACAAGTCATTCAACGTAATACGTCCATCGCCGAGTGTGTCCAAGAACAAAAAGAAGTTGTCAGCTTCATTTAAGAAACTACTAACGCATCCCACGTCGCTCCGTGCTACAAGAAAGCAGTGCATGTCTCACATCAGATTTATAATACCGTCTGTTGAGAGTGAACTACAGCAAAATATCTTGGAGCAGCTATTCCAAATTTTAAGTGTTTTTTCTAGATATGCAGCCAAATACGGTATTACCATTCCGAAATCCAGAAAACAATTGTTAACCCTTTACCCAACGTACGCGATATCACAATTTATTATTTTAATTATTGTTTTTTCAATTTTTCAAAATATTTTAACGAAACCATATCATGTGACCCCTCATTTCAACGAGCTCGATGCGTTCGTTCCAATGAAGGATCATATGATATGGTTTTGTTGAAACTTCTTGAAAAATATCTTCTTTCATCTGCTAAATTTGAAAATTACGGCTGTCGATGCGGCCGGTTCGTTAATTAAAGGGTTCACCCTTCCAAGAAAATGTCCAGAATGAACAAACTTTGGAGTGACCTAAAAATGTCAAAATGGCGATAAATAAAAAAAAAACAGCTACCTTCTATTTTTTATAGCTCCGCAACATACTAAAATTTCTAACAAATGCGATGCACTTTCATTTTTTACACATTACACCCCTAAATGTCACCCCCGACTTGCGAATAATATTCTACCAACACACACACACAAAAAAGACAATTAAATGCTGTTTTTAATTGAAACCACAAGTAGCATCAGGTCGAGTTACGTGGTGCTCAAAACACACTTATACAAATGCACTAGTGGACAGAGAGACATGTTTACATACTTTGTGATTGCTGCAGATACGTTAAACTTGTCAACCGATCAAAGACGCCTACAGCACTCAAATTGGGCCAGTATTATAATTAGTATTGAAATGGTTAACCAGATAACCGGTTTGAAACCGGTTACCTATCTAACCGATTAAAAAACGTCAACAGGTTATCCGAAATATCGATAGTGATCGTCATTCCACGGGTAAAACGTAGTAAATCTGCTGCTTCTCCTTTGGGATAGATTACACCTCGAAGCAGCGCTGTATATATGGAGAAATAATCGACTTTGGCGTTCAAGACTTCGTTAATGATCGGCAATTTCCGTGAGTACTGAGTTACCGCAGGAAATATTCCGTAGTATGTATACAAGCGAACGTTGTCGAGTACTCGACAACGTTCGTTTGTATACACACTACGGAATAGTTTCTGAGAATACTGCTTTCCAATTCCTATAGTTTTGATCCCAGATTCGGAGAAATAATGGCTACGGTTAACCGGATATTATCCGGTTATAGCTCTCGGTTAGTCGGTTGTGAAAATGAGTCAAACGTTTCAGCCCTAATTATAATCGCAACACCATCTAGTGATATCAGAGGTAGCGGTAATAAAAGTGATTGTAATAGGGAGACAGTATATGTTCTACACACCTAGTCGTGGTTCTATTCTGGTAACATTAGTATTACATTTTTACTATCCACAAAGAGGTGAAGACTGTATTCAACTCACGCTTTAGTCGCTAATAATCAGATGACGTGATTTATTATCACTAAATTATCATTATTTACAAAGAAGTGGAAACTATTCAACTCCCGCTTGAGTCACCAGTTATCACTGTACGTAATTCACTATCATGTTGCCACTCATTATAGCTTTAAAGGAACAATACGCCTGAAATGACTAAATCGTTTCTTGTGCTTTTGATAAAACCTGCAGAGTCCAATCGCCAAGCAACTTTATGTTCATAAGTCATGATGCAGCAGGCAGAGGGGTTAATGAATTTACAATATGAACATTTGAAAAGAGACATTTTTCAAAACATTTCATCAAAACCAAAATCACGTAAGAAAATATTGAAATGAGCTCGTTCCAATGTAGGGGGATGGGGTATATTGTATGGTTTTGAGTCAACACCTAATCTCACTCTCTCCTTATTTCTTCCAGTTATTTCTGGGAAAAGGTTGTGGTCACATGTCTCCTGAGAACCTACGGTTCCTACGTCCTTACTGCCCTATTAATTGCAATTAGACTCGTTGTTGTACATTCTCATTCTTTCAGTAAGATCAGCTTTACAACAGTGGGCGCATAGTCAGCTGGGTCTAAAGCAAGCTTTCAGGTCACCAGTCTATTTCTGCAAGGACTTTGTCTTATCTATGGCATGAACACAGTCAAGCCCTGAAATAGTCCATCGCCTACAGTAGGTGGTGAGTGTATTATCATTAAATCACCCGCAGAGTGGGATTCCACCTGAGCAATAATTGCAAATTTGTTGCAAAGCATAAACATCACAAGCAAAGTTCCAGCCAATGGACCTCCGGGTTGACCCCGGAGGTCCATTGGCTGAAACTTTGCTTGCGTTTTTTGTCCATATATGCAGAATTTGAAAGTGATACTTTGGGTGATAACTCTACTCCGCGGGTGATTTAGTTGCAATCCACTCTCCACGTACTGTATGTTTAGATTCAATCGGTTGGAATTCTTGAGTTTGTCGGAAAAGCGAACCTACGGTTCGCTTTACCGAACAACTAAAATATTCCATCCGATTGAATCAAACTTCGATAAACATTCATTTTCTTTGAATCAAGGCAATAAATGTTTCTGAACCCAGTCCTGACTTGACCGAATCTTTCATCATGTTTACCAATATGAATGAAAACCCACCACAGCCATAGTTTCGTGATTACGTTGCTTAATTCCGTTAATGTGTTAATATCTTGATCTTTCCAATGTGAAGAAATAATAATAATAACATTTTGGCCGGCCGCTGATTTGTCACGGTTCTCGGATGAGAAGGCCTTGCTTACCCCTGTACTTCCAACTGTCTCCCTATTCCCACGCCTATTCTCACCTCTCAACACTCGGAGACGAACTGCTTGATAAAACCCCTAGCCCCATTCTTCCCAATCTCTCCGATAAGCATATTAACCCTCTCCTTTGAGTCTCCCACTAACCACATGTCCTTCGTTCTCCCATCCCACTTCCCCATTATTATACTCCCAGTGAATCTTACTATTTTAGAATGGTATTTTGGGCAGTCTATAAGAAAGTGTTCCAGGGTCTCCACCACGCCCAAATTATACATCTGGCACTCCTTTTCACTGTTTTTCCAAATTTTCCCCTCAGCTCCAGGGACTGCAACCTCAGCTTCAACAAAGTGATCCTCCAAAGGTGCCATCAAGGTACTCTTCAAAACCAGGCTTCTCTTTATCCCGCAGGCCACCCAAAGACCCCTTTTATTTGACCCCCTCTCGCCCGCCAAGGTGACCATCCTCCATCACCCTTTCTCTGACGATTTTTTACCCTGGTTTGCCCCAACGTCTAGGTCCGAGATCTCCAATGAGCAGTTCTCTATTAGTTCCCTTACTTGAACCATCCACCCTGTCTTGATATTTGAGTTGAAAATTCTCAGGAACATTACTTTCACCATCGGCTGTCGGGGAGACTTACCAAATAATTAAGATAACCGAGTTTCAATAAGTCTATCCTGTCCTAACCACTTACTGATTGAAAGATCAAAAAGAGGGGGTTCTCGGAATGCCGTCACCTCATTTTTTACAAACATGGAGTCAGTAGTGCATGTTGATTACTAAAGCAACACATTTGGGATGTTAGAAATCTATAGTTGGCTTCGTACAAATGAGAAAGGTATGAGAGACAATGGTTCATAGGATCAGATTCATTTATTCAAACAAGAAGGTCAAACTTCACAAACTGGTAATATATATATATACAATATGGGCTAAACAGACAAGAATAGTTACTATTAACAATTCCGAGCATGACGGCAGTAAATAAATTTACAAAAATATATAATAGATAAATTTGTCATGATTTTCAAAGAGCCAATGAAGAATGAAATACAGGGAAGAAACATACAGATTAAACAAATATTAAAAATACTATACACAGCATTCATGACTTACAAGGAATCTCAACATTTATATTCATGCATTTATTGCGGTTTAACGGCACTTTCGGCAGCCAGGGTCACGCCGTATCGGACAGTTTTACGGGTGGAGGAAGATGAAATACCCGGAGAGAACCACCTAGCAACGGCGAACAACTTCCAGACTCACCAACGTACTAACTCCACACAAGCAGGGTTAGCATTGGTAGAAGACAAGTGTACCATCGACGTAGAGTACGCCGTAGTACACAGCGCCTCCGTGCCCCCACGTGGGCAATCGGCATGAAGTGCCTTGGCCAGGGACACAACGCAGTTTAGTATAAAGACAGGGGAAACCGTCGAGCCTACCCACTTTTCTTTAAGCTTTAAGGTGCCACTTAAATAACAACAAACGAATTTACAGTGAAAATCTCAAGTCTGAAATTCATAAATTTATAACAATTGGCCACACTTTACTTTATGCTTATTGTGCTGTCGTGGTATAGCCTTACGCGAGTAGGTGACCCTAAATACCTAAATAAAAAACAAACAACAAAAAGGCTCCCAAAATCCGCGAATATGAAAAACTACAGAATTGCCATAGGTACTATCTCAAGGTAAAATGTCTACATCTGGGGTTTAAGCAAAGAAAACTGGAATGGAGTACTTTCTCATAATGTGTATTAGTTAGAACTTTAGTCTCAACAAGGACCCTCTGGTCATTATCCCTTCCTCCCATTTCCCTTCAGAAGAAGTGGAAGGAGGAGATATCTACTGGAGGGTTCTACAGTTAAAACTAGAGGTCCTGTCACGAATAGTGCGCTTATCGAGGCTTAATTGCGCGTTGGAATTGCGCGCAATTTCCATATCGAATGGCATCCAAAGCACGGCAGGTTCTCCTGGTTACTCATAGCAAACACATGCAATGTTTCCGCCAATGGACCTCCGGGGTACCCGGAGGTCCATTGGCTGATACATTGCTTGTGCACAGGCCATTTTTACAGAGTTTGATAGCTTTACTGGGGCCATAACGCGTACATTGACGCGCATATCAACGTGCTATTTGTGCGCATTTCATGACAGGACTTCTAGTTTTAACTGTAGGTTGGACTAACCAAAACCCGTCTAAAATACGATCATAGTACGTCAGAATTCTGATGTTCTAAGGATCTTAAACGTCCAGCGGCGCATGACAAGTTATCAGGCATCACATGGTCTTCTGAGATCAATGGACTTGCGGTAATTAGAACATTCCCTGCAATTATCCCTATATTATACTCAGTGAAAACATTGTTCATGGCATTTCAATACCCATATCCATGCATGCATTATGTTCTGGTCCTGTGGTTTAGGTGTTGGACTCCTGAATGCCAGGTGAGGTTACTAACGATTCGATTCCCGGCTGGGGATCAGAAATCAACATTCTAAATTCTCAGTAAAACATGATTGTGTCCTTCAACACACACACACTGTCTCTCCTTACATCGAAAATTTCAGTTCATTGGAGAAAATTATTATTCACAAATAATGGGTTATCCTATGGGCAAAAGATTCAGTCCTAATTTTACAAGTATTTATGTAGCAGAATGGGAGGAAAATACCTTAAGCAAATGTGCAAATCATCCTCTCGTATATCTCCGATATTTAGAATATATTTTTATCATTTAGGAACATTCAAAAGAGGATTTTGATGATTTTTAGGCATTTTAATCAATCATGACCCAACCATCAAATTGAAAGCTACTATCAGTCAAAATTCTGTTGATTTTCTAGATGTGACCGTGTTTCAATGGAAACAATTCCAGGCATGAGTCATAATAGATTATAAGGTATATTTAAACCAACTGATTCAAATAAATTGTTGCACACAAAATCATTTCATCCTCAACATACATTTAAAGGTATCATCGAATCACAGAGCATTCGCTTCCACAGAAATTGAAGTGATAAGTTAAATTTCAACGAGGCTTGTTCTACCCTAATTTGAGCCCTCAGATCGAGGTGTACTCATGCACTTTTTGCGTAGCTTGAAATCTCAAACCCCGATAAAGCTGGAAAGTCATGCAGAAATCACTGATTTCGAACCACTGAAAATTGAACACAACCGTACCCTACAGAATTGTAGTCCGCGGTATTGAACTGCAAAAAGCCTCGTTGTAGATTGTATTATTTTATGCCTGATCAGAGAGAGGAATTTTCATCTGAACAAACGAAAAATCATTATCATATCCGAAACTCCCTCCATTGTGATTCATCCAATATCATTTACCTTATCACTTGTAAACACTGTCGGAAGCCGTATGTTGTCAAAGTCAAAATCCTTTCCGAGTGCGTGCTACGCGACACACACATGATAAGAAAACGTAATGCTGATGCCCCAGTGCCACATTTAACCTTCCAGGCTATTCTGGACGATTTCCAAATACTTCCTATTGATCAACCACCAATTAAATATACAAATATTTAGGTAAAAAACGTGAAACTTTTTGGATCAGTGCGCTTCAAACCCTCTGGCCATTTCGTATGAACAAATCAGAGGGAGAATGCGAAAGGAAGTCTATAATTCCTTTCACTTTAACTTACAGCGTCATTACTTCGCACCATTACGTTGCGTCGTGATCGGAAGTAACGAATTGTGCTCTCCGAAATGTCTTTCTCTAGAAATCGACTATCATTCGAATATTTGTTAACCCTTTGCCCAACGTAACGACAAAAACCGGCCAGCGCTATTCTCAAAAATCGCCAATTAATTTTCATTATTTTGTTCATTTTTTTGTCTCAAAAACATTAGTTATGACACCTCGTTGGAACGAGCTCGACGAGCTCGTTCCAACGAGGGGTCATAACCTATGTTTTTGAGACAAAAAATGAAAAATATTAGTTATTCAAGAATTATTTTGCAAATGAGGTCTGCTTTTCATGTTAGGTAAAGGGTTAAATATCGATTGCGGGTCATCGAAGATAAATAAACGGAATCGAAACGATTGAGTATGGATGTGCATGAAGACAATCTGATCGTAACAGAGTCCAGAGATTACACATTGAATGTAGAAAGGGTAAAGAAGAGGAAACTTGAAGGGATGTCGGATAAGCGTGAGTACATTAAAGTCAAGTATGAGGGGAAGTGTTTACGATAGACCTCGATACCAACATATTTAACTTTTATAAAAAGGCAATAACTGATAAATACTGGTACAAGACTAAAACTATCGAAAAATTAGGAGCTATATGGAGATGTGTTAGCGATACCGACAAGAATTTGGTAGAAAATATTATAAATGGACCCACAAAAACTAAAACAAGGAGGGCTACTATACACCTCATAAGGGCACAAAATAAAATCATGCTTCAGGTATCGAGATTGAATATAACCTGGCGGTTAGAGAACGTTATACCAGAAATCTACAGATTAGGGTTCAATTCAGAATTACCTGGTGATGTTGTTGAGCCTGTAATGGAGGAGTTGCTTGAAAGTGAAAAGTCCAATGATAACCCAAATGATGAAATCGTAGAGAATGAAATTACGGAATGCGTTGATAATGTCGAAAACGATGACCAACCAGTTATGATGCCATTGGTAAAGGACAGGTGTAAAAATCGGTTCTGTTTGTAACACCGAAACGGAAATATGGTGTGCATTTGAGTCAAAAGGTGGGGGCGCGGTGGCGTTGCGGTAACCGGTTCTCGTCAGTTCACCGAAGTTAAGCAACGTCAAGCCCGGTTAATCCTCGGATGGGTGACCGTTTGAGAGATCGATTCAGACTCTCGCGTTGTGTCCTTGGGCAAGGCCACATGGGGGCACGATGACGCCGTGTACTAAGGCGTACTGCACGTCGATGGTGCGCATGCCTTTAACCAATCTAATCCTGCCTGTGCTACAGTGCGGAGTTACAATGTTGGGGAGCTGGCAGCTGCTCGTCGTTGCTCGGTGGTTCTCTCCGGGTACTCCGACTTCCTCCACCCGTAAAACTGTCACGGTCATGATTAGCCATTGCGCATAAGTATGTACCTTAAACACCAATAAATAAATAAATAAATCATATGAGTTAAAAGGTGAAGAAAACAAATTTCAATCCAACACAACTATGAAACGCTCAGTGGATGAACTTCATATTCTCACGAAGTCCACCTAGTTGTACCAGAAAGAATTGCGTGAAAATTTGTTCGAAGCAATAAATGAGATTATATTGGGATTAATATTTGCAGAAATGGCCTTGTTACCAGTCGAGAAGTACTTATTGAGCTTATTTCCAAAATTAAAGAAAAACATCCCAGTGCCAAAGTTCGATTCGTCCCCTGAGATCCAATGTGTTCTATGTGCCAGTAGACACATAGAACACATCGGAACTCACGGAACGGATTGTCTTCAATATTACCAACACTTCATTCGGATCACATAAATTACATAGTTGAAGACACTAACCGTTTGTACAAGGACGTCTGGTCTGAAGAAGGATGTATTTTCATAGACAATATGCGTGTCGAATTTGTCGATAATTCAACATCCGAAATTCGTCGTTAGCTTCAATGGGATAACTTGAACCCGAGTTTCGATAGGGTGCGTGTGCTAGCATTAAGAAAAACATCAAATATGCGAAGCAATCCCGGGATATTATTCAAGTACAACCAAACAAAATACCAGAGAGAAATGCACAGACAGAACACTTCAATCGATTAAACGGGTCTCGATGCACTCAGCCTGCTTCGGTTCAACACTGCCAATGTGTGAATCGTGGTAGAAGAAGGGGACCGGCAAATCAACACGAATTGAACAATAGGTCACAGAGAAGTAACCAAATGTCACGTACAGTCCAATCATTAAGAAATGATTTGTTTATATTTTCAAACCAATTGATGAAATTTTCAGAAGTTATTTGTGACAGGTTTTGGATGGTTTAATCATAATATTTATGTTAACCCTTTTGCTGCTACAGGTCCATATTGAGTACGGAACCAACTGTTGGCGGCATGTGCGATAAGTCCGTACTCAGTACGGAGATACCACATACATGTACAGGTAATGGATATCATAGCACGTTGTTATTCTCAACAGAACGCATGTTATACGAAATGCAAGCGACAGACGATATGGCATTATCCATTTGTTCTCAACCATTTTTCGCGTCTATGTAAATTTCGAAATACCCGAGGCAACAACGAACTCAATAGTCCAAACTTGTCCCAACATATATAATTGTTTTTTTTTTTGTTGTCCTGTGTCACCCGGCGACAAAACAAAACAAAAATTATATAACGGTCTGTGTTGGAAAGTTTGGACTACGTGGTCAGTCCATTAAATAGGAACTAAATTCAAGTCGACTAGACGTCTTTTCTTTTGAGATTTATGGAGTGTGGCTGGGAGTAGTTTTGGAAACATTGTTGAACTCAGTCAACGTTGTTCCAATATACAGTTCGTGGAGAATGGATTGTAACAAAATCACCCGTAGCGTGGAGGTATCACCCAAAGTATCACTTTCAAATTCTGCACATATGGACAAAAATCACAAACAATGTTTCAGTCAATGGTCCTCCGGGTTTAACCCGGAGGTCCATTGGCTGGAACTTTGCTTGTGCTTGTTATGGTTTGCAACAAATCTGCAGTTATTGCTTGGGTAGAATCGCCACTCCACGGGTGATTTTGTGATAATACACTATCCACGTACTGTATAATAACAGTTTTAAATTTACAAATACGTGAACGTTATTGACGTTTTCTTTTTTTTCACTTTAACCCCATTCCCTCCAATATATGGTTCAGCACAGGATATTACCAAATTGCACAGCAGCCAAGTGGTTAAAACGAGTTGATGCTATTGTGTACATTGTTTATTTACGTATAACGGTCGTTTAGTATTGATACAGATTCTACTTATGATAGTTTCTTACATTTTTATAATTATTATAACATAGAAAGGTAGATAACGAGAGAATTTGAATCAATAACTATATTTATGATATATATACTTGTACAAAGGTACGTGGGTTATAAATATATTTATATAGGACATTCCGGAAAAATGTAGAATAGAATATGTAATGACAGATACTTTTTCGAGTAAATGTTTATGTCGTCTCTGATGACCCCAAACTAATTTCATTATGATGCTAAATCATTTTCAAAATAACTTCAAGAATGTTTGTTAAACTGTGTGGAACGCAGAGGGTTTTGTGAACAAACTCGATAACCTAGATGTTGCCTCGCTTGTAAATCGTGATCACTTCATTACTATAACGGAAACGTGGCATTGTGAGGGTCAGTCATTACACTTACATGGTTATCACTGCATTGTCTAATGTCGTGATAAACAGAGAAATATCAGAGGAGGAATAGTTTTTTTATTGCCGTTCGATATATACGGAATATCTCAAATCTGTTAGTTTAAACAATATTTATTCATGAGAAAATATGATGCATAATTATAATAAACTACAAGATGATTGTCATACAAAGTGCACAATGCAATGGTATGCATTAAAGTAATGGGTCAAGAACGAGATTTGTTAGTTAGAAGACTACATGGAAACATGTTGCAGGTTGAATTCATTTCTATATACAGTCCTTCATTTAATTCTTCTCATTGGCGAAATAATAATACATCTACTATAGAATCATTATTCAGTAAGTTAAAGCGAGTCCTGGCGGAATTAGAATTAGATCAATTGACTATCATTTTTTTTCGGGAGGAGAACCACTTCCACCCCACCCCTCTAGAAAACCTCCCCAAACAAAACCCCTATGATTGCTCGTGTCTTAGGAACCAGGCATGTCCACCGGTACTTAAACCCTTACCGGTACCGCCGGTTCCCTCATGCTCCAGCCGGTACCGGTACTGAGGCTTTTATCCCGCCGATACAGAGACAAAATTATTCTATCGGGAAATTCCTAATTGAACGAGGGTAAATAGGTTGATAATCGTGTATGGCACACTTGCATAACGTACTTATAACTTATTTTGAATTAACATGTCAAAACTCTCCACAGGTGCAGGTTCTGTCTGCACCACGACCACGATAAGGCCGGTCATTTTGACTTTTCAAACATCGCATTAAAGACAATGAAAGCGCCGCCATCGACTAGTTCAAAGAAATCATTCTGTGGTGACATCAAAGTAATCATAAAGCACGATTATCGCCGCCATCGGCTAGTTCAACGAAATTATTCTGGGGTGACATCAAAGTAATCATAAAGCACGATTATCGCCGCCATCGACTAGTTCAAAGAAATCATTCTGTGGTGACATCAAAGTAATCATAAAGCACGATTATCGCCGCCATCGACTAGTTCAACGAAATTATTCTGGGGTGACATCAAAGTAATCATAAAGCACGATTATCGTGCTTTATGATTACTTTGATGTCACCGAGGAATAATTGGCACGGTGACATGTTGGTCGTGCGATCTTCGGGACTGGGGCGATTTAAATGCGAATTTCTCCCATGTGATTGCGATATCGTCCACTGAGTTCCATCTAATTGTTGATTTGTTCCGGTGCGGAACCGGTTTCGGTTATGTTAGTACCGGCAGTACTTTTGACATAGAATCATTATTCAGTAACTAAGGGCGAGTCCTGCGGATTCAGAGTTAGATCATTTGACTATCATTTCTTCGGGAGGGCAACCACTCCCACCACCTCTAGAAAACCTCCTCAAACACAACCCCCTATGATTGCTCGTGTCTTAGGAACTCATGCATATGTCTACGGTGCCTGAAAGCATAGCTGTGATGCTATGGTTCTTGGAAATCACTTGCGGGTGTATCCCTTCAAGGGGAACGCCCCCCCCCCCCCCCTGTTCCCCTACCCTGTGAGTTACTGAATTATTTTCTGGCGCCGCCACTGAGATTGAACATTTTTAGCAGCACATTACAGTCACGGGACGATGTTTAGTAGAGAGTGTGATCAAAATCGATAGGCTTATTGCTGCATGATTTTCATTAGAGTTTACTTACAGAGAAATAAACAACCGTGACGAATGCCACCAAACAACCCGAGAATATAATAAAATGCACGAGTCCGAATCTTTGTGAACAGCACTGCGGAAAGGAAAATCTTCTACTTCGTGGTTGGTCGACGTACCAATCTGTGAAAAAGTTTGATCGATGTCCACAGTCGTCTTCCAACTTGTTTATCCAGGACATTCTTCTAGTCTCATCCTGTTTGGAAATAAGACTCGGTAAGTTGGCAAAGGTCTTTCTTCGTGGTCCCGCGACATAATTATTTCGTTCCATCAGAATCTCGGGACTTGACAACCTTCGTCGATCAAAAGAATAAGAGTCACTGGTGTCCATTTTGATTGTTTGAGTGTTTAGATTGGAAGACGCACCCGGATTCGGGTTGAATTTCGGGTGTCGTTCGTTTTTGAGAACTTATCAATTTCCAAGCTTGAATATCAATGTTTAATATCAATTTATTCAATCTAAGTCTAAAATAAGTTCCATCCAAACCTTCTAATCATTTTTGGCTCCGATATAACTCGAGAGTACCTATTTCAGAATGTCAGTCACAGAAACCATCTACGACCCACCACTTGTAGAAAGCTTTGTGTAGATGTCACAGGATTTATAACGGAACTGCGGAACTACAGGAGTTTCCCTGTGGGAATTCTTTGGTATGGCTTTCACATGGGCATTTTATACTAGGAGTTTGATGTTACGATCTTGCTAGTATCACTAAAATCTGAAAAAAAGAGAAAACAAGTAAGTAGAAATAAACTGCATATTATTTTAACCCTTCATCCAATCTGCAGGGACGTGGCGACAAGGGGAGTGGGGGGGGGGGGGGGGTGGTGTCACCCCTCCAATCCTGGCCAAAATTTCCTGTAGTTGGAAATTCGGAGGACAAGTCATGAGTAGTTGGAAATTCCATCTATCTGGATTTTAGAGCTTCTTTGGTGATGTCTCCTTTACGTTCCAAAATCCCAACTCGGTTTCAAATCGGCAAACATTCATACTGATACTATTTACAGCTATAATGTACACAATGTCGAGCTTCATAAGTATGCATGATGTCAATCGGTACGAGATTTCTATTGTACCTTTACTTATCGTAATAAAAAAACTTCTCGAAATAGACTTCAAGAAAATCACATCATGTAAAATCGTTATCCTGAGTTAATTCCATCATTCACAGTTACAAAATGATGAAACATCAAATTTTTTTCATTCCTGCATAAGATCTGCTTTAATGTTAGGACAGAGTGAATTGCTCAATGTTCTCAGCTTGAGCATTTGTTTAGTACATATTCACCTCCCAGAATAATACCAAATAATAATAACCTGATAATTCTATCATAAATATGTTGGAATTTCAGTTTCTGGAATCAATTTTATAACCCCTTTCATGGCTTTATTTTCTAAATTTTTCTCGGTAGTGAATTTCTGACTAGGTGAAGGGACTGGGAGGGGGGTTTGCCCCCTCCCAGTCCCTCCCCTAGTTGGAAATTCACTGCCATACACACCCCCTCCAATCGTCTGGCCACGTCCCTGCCAACCTGAATAACAGGCGACATGAAATAATGTCTTGCATGACTGAAAATATTCAGTTTAAACGTCAAAACATAGCTGATGACCAGTCATTGGAACGACCTCAACGAATTCGTTTCAATGAGAGGGCATAAGCTATGTTTTTGAGGCAAAACATAAATAAATATAAAGAACTGAATGACAACTTTGTGAATAGCACCAGATGGTTTTGGTCGTTACGGCTTAAAGGCCTAAAAGCCTTTTGTAGACAATGCATTACGAGCAATATGAACTTCACTGCAAACCCAGCGCAAATATAGGCTCCCGAATTATTTAGAACAGAACTTGTTCAGAATTATTTTTACTGGTTCTTATAAATCAAACACGAGGCTAGTAGTATGTCATGCACGTTTGAGAACTCAGTTGGATGATCTCATGGATGATCTCGTGTGACGTCATAGTTACGTGACCCAGTGGCGCCATGTTGTGTTGTCATGGTAGCCCGCGTGAGCGGCCATGTTGTGACGTCATCCTCACAGTGATAAGTGATGTGAGTGCGCATGGGCAGCGCGTGTTGTTTGGGTGATACGTGTTTCCGTCGTCCATTTTGTTTACTGGGGGGCCGTCATCTTGGTTTCTATGGTAGCACGTGGTTTCTATGTGACCTAAAACCTTCTTATAGGATAGGGGTATGTTCGGAGGGTGTGTTCGATTGAATAGGAGTGAATCTACTTACCACAAACAACCCGACAAGTTGTACTCCTTCGAATTCTTTCAAATTTCTCTGCTTATATCTATTTTTGCAATAGTTTTCATCTACCCAACCATGTTTTTTGTCCTGGAGTATATTCCAGTAGAGTAGAAGATACTATCAGCTGGAACAGTTTTGCTTATTATTACTATATTTAACTGTTCTGGTCTGTTCTTGTTAGTTCTGACCGTATTCCGGGTACTCTTGTTGTTTCATTTATCTTGATCACCCAATCAGATTGCTTTATTTCCCATAACCTGTACTTAACCGTGCGGAGTTATCTCCCTTTATTACAACGGAGTTCTATCCGATTCTCATCACCTCTATATCCATTGGCCACGTCCCATGGAATCCCTCTTTGTGAAACGTCTCTGTTTATGGAACCCCTTTTTAGTCGTATGAGGCAATGGGGTCTATGAGAAAAGCCCTCAATGAGGCCTAATCTACTATCCCACTTTTGGGAAAACGTCTGGTGTTCGGCACCCCTTTTTAGTCGTATGAAAAGCCCTCAATTACTATCCCTCATGGCCTCATTTCTTTTGATGCCATGAGGGCCATGAAAAATATCCCTCAATGAAGTCTAATTACTATCCCGCTTAGCCTCATCTCGGTATTTAACAGCCATATCCCCAGGAACCTTAAATTCGGCACCCCATTTTGGAAAACGTCTGGCCCTCGGCACCCATTTTTAGTCGTATGAGGCCATGTGGGCTATGTGAAAAGCCCTCAATGAGGACTCATTTACTATCCCTCATAGCCTCATTTCTTTTGAGGCCATGAGGGCCATGAGAAAATCCCTCAATGAGGTCTAATTTACTATCCCTCTTAGCCTCATCTTGGTATTTAACAGACATATCCCCAGGCATCCCAATTTTGGCACCCCCTTTTGGAGAACGTCTGGCCTTCGACGCCCCTTTTTGTCGTATGAGGCCATGGGGCTATGTGAAAAGTCCTCATTGAGGTCTAATGTTGTCTTACCAACGGCTTCCATCTTATCCCCAAAGCTCCAAGGCCACTACTTGTCTATGGTCTATATGTCCTATCATTAGCTTCTACGGCAGTCTTGTTCCATTGCCGCCTTGCACCAGTACTATTGACTAAACTATCATCCATTAATATTGACTTGTATCACTACTTCCTATTTATACCTATCTCTCTGTCGACGTTACCCTCGGTCAGATTGCTTCACCCCCCCCCCCCCCCTTTATACAAATAAACAGGCTATATAAGGCATGCGCTCTCACATCAGGTATCACTATGGGAATGACATCACAAGATGGCCGCTGACGCGAGTTGCCATGACAACACAACTTAGCGCACTGGGTCACGTGACTATGACGTCACATGAGATCATCAATGAGATCATCCAACTGAGTCCTCAAACTTGCCTGACATACTACTGAGGCTGTATCATCTGTTTTATGTCTAATTTATTAAAAGAAAACCGTTTAGGAGTAAAGTAATTTTCCAGAAACCACGTTTTTTCACTTTATATTAGATGAGGGGAATATAGGTTTCTCCCCATATTTAACCCTTCACCCAACGAATCGGTCGCATCCGCCCGCGTAATATTCATAATAGCAGTTGAAAAAATATTATTTTTCAAAACATTTCAACAAAACCATATCACGTGACCCCTCGTTGGAACGAGCTCGTCGAGATCGTTCCAACAAGGGGTCACATGATATGGTTTTGTTGAAATTTTTCGAAAAATTAAAAAAAAATGTTATTTAAAATAATAAATTTTGATATCGTCTGCGTTGGGTAAAGGGTTAAGGAACCTATACAATAACTTTGGAAGGAAAGTGATACCGCTGTGAATGTCTTGTGGGTTGAACGGCCATTTTCTGACATCACAACACTGGTGATACGTAGTGATTCCACACATGCGCAGAGCGTGTTTTAAGATGACGCACGCGTCACGTGTCAATTCCGTTTGATGGATACGACCACCTTGGTCTTTGCTGGTAATAAAAAAGTTAAGACAAAGTACAGCTAGTGAAGTTCGGGGGGGGGGGAGGGGGGGGGGGGCAGGAATCAAAGATCCGAGTTGGAGTTTACCTATATTTCACAATTCTGTCTTCCGTACCCTACGTGAGCCGTGTTAATACCACGACGAAGCTTGATTTAAATTAATGAAGCTTAGATTTTAAAGACAAATATCACTTTTGACTGTGTGTTTACTTTCCTGAGCGACACTGTTGTTTTGTGTCGAAGCATGCCCTTGCCTCCCACGAATCACTGTCATCAATACGAATACGTAACGACCAATAAGACGCGTTCTTGCATTCATTCTGTAGGCCGGAATACACGAGTGATCCTCTTAGCACACTGTCCAGTGCATGTATTCTAACGAGTAACATTAAGTACATCTAACAGCTGTGGTATAAAGTTGTGTATGAACCTTAGAAGCAACTAAAAATGAACACACACACCCTCAGTCTTGTCTAACCGACGTTGTGAGGACTTTTTTTCTTTTGTGTTCAGTGATGAACAATGACAAACAAGTACACACAAAATCGGGGAGACAAACCCCGACCCCTTGTTTTCATGGTGAGGATATGGAGAAAACAAATAAAATCCTTGTGGGATGCAAGGAATAATGTCTAGAATGGCGAAGTGGGAAAATACAATTGTACAAGTTTTATAGTATTGGCTCCCGTTCTTACTCAGATTTTTTTACTTATGACAGCAAGAGGTTCAACCGCTGCTTGAACCGAGTTCTAACAACCTAATACAATTGCTCAAATCCGAACTGATTAATATTCCAACTACTTCAACAAGGCATATCTTTACCGAAAGTACGCCCTGATGGAATGGAATACCAGACAGTCTGGATTATACTTAAAAAATTAGACTTCTTGGACATTTATTAGTCTATATATAGAATATATCCATAGCATCTTTGTGTACCAAGTGTTCGTCACGGGTGGTGAAGTGGTGTTAACCGCGAGCCTATGGCGCGCGGTTAACACCACTTCACCACCAGTGGTGAACATTTGGTACACCAAGCTGCTTGGGTGTATTTTATTAAAGCCATAATCGTCAGATTATTAAGAGTCGCTATTGTTTTTTCTCGATTTTATTGAGCTGCAGGTGTACACACGTGCGAATATGTTATTGTTTACATGAGCACCGGTGGACGGTACTTCCGTTGTCAATTTTATCGCTGCAAGGAAATGGAAGAAACGCGCAGATTATGAGGCCGTTTTCATTTGAATAACATTCTATTTCGATTTATGGAACGAGCTCGTTCCAATGAGGGTCATAAGCTATGTTTTGACGCAACAAAAATGAAAAAAAATTGTTATTCAAGAATTTTATTTGCAAGTGTCGTCCGCTGTTCGGGTTGTGTAATTAATACTACTCTACAGGAAAATGTCCGAGGTTTGTGATGTGATGCACACAACGATGATACAACATTTCGAAATTACAATGTTTATATGAAATTCGCATGCCATTTGTATTAATTGTACTGACAGCTTTAGAAAATTATGGGGAACTTTCCTGTAGACCTCTTCCAATGACGAAAATTGTAAGCCATGTATGGACAAACATGGTGGGATCGTCCTAAACAGCGTTTCTCGTTGGCCTCTTCCCTTCTTTTAACCGGTGTAGCCACATACAATGGCTAACTCAAAGCATAGTGGAATAAACTTTCCCACTGAAGCCGTGCTGCAGCCGACTGGTACTACCTTGCGGAATATCTAATGGTGTAGGAAGCGGGGAACAGATAAAAGCCTTCAAAACAAAATACCTCAACACATGATCTCGGGGAGAGGGTCGACTCTAAGTAGTAATCAGTTGTACTCCAATCACTTTTGCAATTTTATTAGCAAATAACATATGTTTAAACTAAAACAAAAACTTTCAACACAAAAACCCTCAAAGGAAATGTCTGAGGAGGACAATGACCCGAAAGGGAAAATCCACCACGTACTGTTTTCCATCTCTTGGCAGAAGAGATAGTTGGCAAGTTGGCATTTGAAATACAAAACAAAGCCTTTCATTTCATAAATTTTTCATTCCGCGAATGATAAAAAATTCACGCATAGCACAAAACTGAGAAGCACAGATTAGCAGCTAGATATCAATTGCACATCAAAGCATCGAACTGAAAATCTTGACACAAAATTGAATATAAGTACTACCATTTTCTAACAAAACCTTGTTTTTACGTCATATTTGAAAGGTAATAACAAACAAAGAGAAAATAATTCTAACATAACGTTGCACCATCAAAATAAGAAACAGTAAAATGTATCTCCAATTAAACAAGGGTATTGGTTGAATAGCTGTCAGTCTATAGTTCTCGGGTGGCCTGGCCAGGGTAAGGGAAAACTTCAGTCGTCTATCAATTAAAATGTTACTAGGAGATATTTATCGATGTTTAACCATATTTCATGGAATCTACCAGCTGTGGTCAATATTTCATCCCTTGAGTGCAACATGAGGCCATCTGAAATGTTAAGCATTGCAGATGACACCTTGTTACACTCATAAAAATGATTTCTAACTCTAGCACCCAATTGTCCCATACAGTACGTGAAGAGTGGATTGTAACTAAATCACCCGCGGAGTGGTGTTATCACCCAAGCTATAACTTTCAAATTGTGTACATATCGACAAAAACACAAGCAATGTTTCAGCCAATAGACCTCGGGGTTTAACCTGGAGGTCCATTGGCTGAAACTTAGCGTGTGTTGGTTATGCTTTGCAACAAATTTGCAATTATTGCTTGGGTGGAATCTCCACTCTGTGGGTGATTTAGTAATACACTCTCCACGTACTGTATGTTTCGAACACAATGGGAGAGGATGCATTCGGATTTTTTCAGCAGTTCGAAATTCAAAGACAGCTGTTGAAAAATGTCTCATTCAACGCGGTGCTAGCGGCGCGGGTTGAAATTGTTTTCTCAAAATCTGGATGTTCAGCAGCCGTGGGCGGGGCTATAGTTGGAAATTCGAGGGTCACAACCCCAAACTAAGTTCCTAGACAATGTGTTTCTTCTCAGGGGTTTTTTTGGGGTCTAAAATTTATCATCCTGAACCTAGAACAATCAGCCGTAAAAGATGTCTACGACATTAGTAATGCGGAACTAGTAACAATTTAATCCCAAGTTATTTACTCTTGTTAGACGCACCATGAAAACGCATAAAAATGGTTACTTTATCAACAACAGAGTGAGGTGGATGTTCCCTATATCGTGTTCGAGTTATCACATTTTCGCTAATGACACCGACAAATGGTAATTGATTATTTGACCGCTAACACGCTTCTATTTTGGCACTTCACCCAATTAGCAAGTCTGTTTTGTTACAAAACTGATATTCCGTTGACGACATTGCTACTGTTGTAACTGAAATTTTCTTCCCTCGCATGTTTATAATTGGACCAGATCAACAATTATATGCTTCGTAATTGGGCCTTCCTTGACCGTCCAATAATTTCAGGGAAGACTACGTTTGAATAACTCCACCAGGGCCCTTTATGGACAAACATGGGGTTTATCAGACAATCGTCATCAAATAGCTCACTGTGGTAATTTCGTTCCCAACATCTTCCCTTTTGGGTTTTTGTCCTCCTTAGACATTTCCCTTGAGGGTTTTTGTGTTGAAAGTTTTGTTTTAACACCTTTTAGTTGCTAACAAAAGTGATTGGAGTAGTACAAGTATTTAACATTTTAAGTCACCCGAGCTCGTGTGTTGAGGCATTTTGTCTTGTAGGTTTTTATCCCTATCCTGCCTACTGCACACCATTCGGCATGGGAGTTCCAGTCAGCTGCGGCAAGGTTTCGGTGGGAAAGTTTATTCCGATATGTTTTGAGTGACCCAGTCGATGTGGCCACTCCGCGAAGAGGCCAAACATAAACGCTAACTGCGACAAGGCATCGGAAAGTTTATTCCGATATGTTTTGAGTGAGCCAGTTGATGCGGCCACTCCGCGAAGAGGCCAAACAGTAACGCTTGTTAGAACACTCCCAGAATGTTTGTCTGGCTGACACTTTTCGTCATTGAAAGAGATTTACAAGAAAGTTAGCTCCCCATAATTTTCTAAAGCTGTCAGTAAATCTAACCCCCTTACTGCCACACCCACTCAAGCCTTATATGGAGGACCTCTATGTACGCCTCAATACGAGGAAGTTTAAGAAGATTTATGACATACTTGAAACTCTGAGCCCTTTCCAACAATTAATCAGATAGTAGATTAGATCTGCGCATGCCAGAACGTACAGATAATCATGGGGGCGCGGTGGCGTTGTGGTAACCGGTTCTCGTCAGATCACCGAAGTTAAGCAACGTCGAGCCCCGTAAATCATCGGATGGGTGACTATCTGAGCGATCAATTTGGACTCCCGCGTTGTGTCCTTGGGCAAGGTACTTAACCCCGATTGTCCGCATGGGGGCACGATGACGCCGTGTACCAAGGCGTACTGTACGTCGATGGTACGCATGTCTTCAACCAATCTAACCCTGCATGTGCTGCGGTGCGGAGTTACGATGTTGGGGTGCTGGCAGCTGCTTGTTGTTGCTCGGTGGTTCTCTCCGGGTACTCCGGCTTCCTCCACCCGTAAAACTGTCGCGGTCATGATTAGCCAGTGTGCACAAGTTTATGACCTTAAACATCAATAAATAAATAAATAACAGATAATCATCATAAAATAGGTGACTGTGGTCGCTTTCGGCAGCGTGAGTGTTAACCAAAAGGGTACGGACATTTCATATCAAAATTGTAATTTCGAAATGTTAACAAAGTTGTATTATCGTTGTGCGCATTACATCACACACCTTGGACATTTTTCCGTAGAGTAGTATTAAAATAGAGAAGAGGAGTTTTTTTTAGAATTTTTTCCGAATCAATTTTGACTATTATTCTATGTTGAAGTCAATTTAACAATAAGGAAAACGGTGTGTTCACCATCTTTTGATGTATTGTAACTTTTTTATCTTGTAGCGGTCGAGGTATAAATGCCATTTACCAACCAGCCTGGTTGGTCCGGATCTCTTAGTCTCGTGGTAAATCGGTCGCTTTGTGTGCTAGAGGTCGACGGTTCGAACCCCGGCCCCGCTCTTATATCTCCTCCTGTTACAATCTGTTCTTTAGAGGCATATCGACAGAGTGGAGCTCGTGACATAGTTTACAGACACTGTCCTTCCAATTAATCCTTTACCCAACGTAACGGCCAAAACCGGCCAGCGCTGTTCTCAAAAATCGCCAATTAATTTTCAGAATATTTTCATTTTTTGTCTCAAAAACATAGGTTATGACCCCTCGTTGGAAGAGCTCGTCGAGCTCGTTCCAACGAGGGGTCATAACCTATGTTTTTGAGACAAAAAAATGAAAAAATTTAGTTATTCAAGAATTTTTTTTGCAAGTGTCGTCTGCTTTTCATGTTAGGTAAAGGGTTAATATAAAAGACTTGGAGGTAAGATTTGCTAATCTTTTTTTCCTCGGAAGAATAACAACTTGCAAATTACTGTAAGTACACATTCACTAAACAAAGAACCAAAGTGGATAGTAACTGAATTGCCTTCTAATTAGCTTGCCAAAATAGTCAAGTTTCCTTTTGTAATTTTTAATAAACGAAAACAATAGAGAGCTCCGGTGGCTCAGTAGGTAGAGGTGCAGGGTGAAAGCCGAGAGGTCCTCGGTTCGAATCCCACCTGTGGCAACCGCGTTGTGTCCTTGGGCAATACACTTCACCCCCATTGTCCACCTGGGGGCTCGGTGACGCTGTGTACTAAAGCGTACTGCACGCCGTTGGTGCACCTGTCATAAACCTTATGCTAACCGTGCATGTGTGGAGTTAGTCTGTTATGAAGCTGACAGTTGCTCGCCGTTGGTCGGTGGTTCTCTCCGGGTACTCCGGCTTCCTTCACCCGTAAAACTGTCGTGGTCATGATTGGCCATTGTGTAGAAATATGTGACCTTAAACACCAATAAATAAATAAATACTTAATGGAACCTTTCTCGCACATCTAATATTCAACAGTCACGTGCACATGAAGTTATAAAAATTAACATTAAAATAATCTTGATTTTCTCAGCTAGTTTTCCCTGATAAATTGATATTATCATAACAGTGTGTTGATCCGTGTCGTAGTATCACGTCGAGTTGAGGTGGCCAGATTTTCGGATCACACGAGCTGCCTGCGCTAGCTCGTGTGATCCGAAAATCTGGCCACCTCAACGAGACGTGATGCGACGACACGGATCAACACACTGTTATGATGATATGTTTATCATATGACATTGTTTCGATGTCAAATTCACCCAAATTTGACATTTTAATTAATATGCGGTGAAAAGCCGGTTACAAAATAGCAGAAACAACAACGACTTCCCTAGTTACGAAAACTATTCACAGAAACTCTCGAATATTTCCATGGGAGTGTGATATGGATTTTTGATTTGGGTAAGAGTGTGATATGGACTTTTGATCCGGAAAAATCTCACCCGGTGGGATACAACAGTTTGGAAAACTTCGTCAAACAGAAGTGATATTTGGGGTAAAAATGTCATAGTCATATGATAAAAACTGAGAACAGAAGAAACTGTATATAAAAACAAATAACTTCAAAATATTAAGTCTGCTGACTTCAAAAAATAATACTCAGACACTGACTACTAGTAAGACATAAAATTTCGATATATGAATACCTACAAGCCTAGCTCACCATGATGACAGCGTGTTTGAAGCAGGGTGTGCAATAATCATGGCGACGCAAATGTAACTTGAACTGGAGTGGAGGTGAGCGGTATTGGAATTTTAAGTTCGGTATCGGTTTCGGCAACTTTAGATGTGAATACGGTATCCGGTATCTTCCTTGACTGAAATTTGCCGGTAGTACCGAACGGGAATTCACACCAGGACTATCTTAAAAACATTATTTTTAAAATCAGTCACTCTCGGAATTTGAGATCAAACTATTCATGTGAACTCTTTTGTGCCAAAAACAAATTGTAAGACTTTCGCGGACAGGACATTCTCGGTAGCAGGTCCAAGACTGTGGAATTCTCTTCCCTTAGATGTACGCAAGGAAACAGATGTATATCAATTTCGAAAAGCACTAAAAACTCATTTATTTAAACAGACTTTCAACTTGTGCTATGTCTCATTGTGTGATAATCTGTTTGTTATATCAAGCTCCTTTGAATACTTCAATGTAAAAATGGCGCTATACAAACGCTTTTATAATAATAATAATAATAATAATAACACAAATCATATCTACAGTAATTTTGTTACTTGTTCTAATCGCACTTTACGTTTAAAGACATATTTCAGCCTTTTTGCGATCTCAGACAGGGACGTGGAGACAGGATGGTGTGAGGGTGGTCACTACCCCCCCCCCCCCGCCCCCCGAATCCTGGCAACAATTTCCTATCGTTGGAAATTCGGAGGGCAAGTCATGAGTAGTTGGAAATTCCATCTATCTGGATTTTAGAGCTTCTTTATTGATGCTGATGTCTCCTTTACTTCCCAAAATTCCAACTCGATTTTAAATCGACAAAAATTCCAACTGTTACTATTTACAACTACAGTGTACGCAATATCGAGTTTCATAAGTATGTGTGATGTCAATCCGTACTAGATTTTTATAGTGCGTTTACTTATCATAATAACAATCCTCCAAATGCACTTCAAGAAAATCACATCATGTAAAATCGTTATCCGGAGTTAATTCCATCATTCACAGTTACAAAATGATGAAACATCGAAAATTGATCATTCCTGCATAAGATCTGATTTAATGTTAGGACAGTGTGAATTGCTCAAAGTTCTCAGCTTGAACATTTGTTTAGCACATATTCAATTCCCAGAAGAATACCAAATAATAATAACCTGATAATTCTATCATAAATGTGTTCGCATTTCAGTTACTAGAATCAATTTTATGCCTTCTTTCATGGCTTCATTTTCAAAATTTTTCTCCGTAGTGAATTACCAAATAGGGAGAGGGACCGGGTTTCCCCCTTCCGGTCCCTCCCTCTAGTTGGAAATTCACTACCCTACACCTCCTAATCGGAAACCTTTCGCCACGTCCCTGATCACAGAGCATGCATTCTGACCATGCCATCTTTAGGAGGTCCTACTGACAAATAAACAAATCACCTGGACAGTGATGTCTAGTCAGGTCTTGGCTAGAAATAACCGCTAAGCAACTAGACATGTACAGGATGTAGTCTCGTAAAAATTCAGGACAACTGCCAGCCCACTGACGGCTAACAAAACTGAAAAGAATATCAGTCACAGGGGCGGCAGAACCGGGGAGGGGGGGGGGGGGATTGTGGGAGGCTTCAGCCCTTCCACTTATTTTTTGCCGGGACATGTTTTTTTTTGTATGCATATATTTTAACACAGCCAATGACTGGTGAAACAAGGGGCGGATCCAGAACCTCTCCCAGCTATGTTTCTCTAGTACTGGTTCAGTTTCGATGTATTTCGGATGTATTTCGGATCATTTTTGCAGTAAGTGGCAGCAAACGCTAAAATATATAGAGTCTGTTAATAAATCGGTTAGCTGAAGTAAATCGTAATCTTACAAACATACAAGTACCAAATCCACCCCAGACAAGATAATCCACAGACAGTATAATTGCTGTAAACGCCCGGTAAAGCATACAGGTGAGGTCTGTTTATCAGCTTTGGTCGTTACGACCAAAGCTGA
Source organism: Pictodentalium vernedei (assembly GCA_031216915.1). Lineage (NCBI taxonomy): Eukaryota > Metazoa > Mollusca > Scaphopoda > Dentaliida > Dentaliidae > Pictodentalium > Pictodentalium vernedei. The sequence goes on from CM062293.1 coordinate 477,004,213, forward strand.
TAAATAGACCTCACCTGTATGCCTTACCGACGTTTTTTAACGGCTCTCAAAGTGTGAAATCTGTCAAATACATCATCCATCGCCCGATCCAGCCCCCCCCCCCCCCTCACCCACACACACACTTTGAAAACCACTTACTTCGTGACAATGAACCTTTCAACTGTTATCAAGACTCAACAGAGTCTTATAAATAGCGAAAGTAGGAAAATTTAAAAATTTCGATGGTTTCGGTATTCAACTATTGGTGCGGTTCAGTTTTTCGATATCCCCATGCTATCGATATAGGGTCGGTTTTTCGGTATATTGCCTATCTCTACAGGAGTATTTATTTATTTATTTATTTATTTATGAGGGTTTAACAGCTCCCCAACATCGTAGCTCCGTATTGAAGCACAAGCAGGGTTAGATTGGTTGAAGACATGCGCACCATCGACGAGCAGAACGCCTTAGTACACGGCGTCATCGTGCCCCCATGTGGACAATCCGGGTGAATTGCCTTGTCCAAGGACACAATGTGGGAGTCCGAATCGATCGCTCAGATGGTCACCCATCCAAGGACTAACCGGGCTCGACGTTGCTTAACTTCGGTGATCTGACGAGAACCGGTTACCGCAACGCCACCGCGCCCCTACAGTCAGATTATTTTTGACTCCCTTTGGTTTCATATTATCACTAGATCAAGACATCATAGAGCTATTCCATGAATCTCAATGAAGGAATCACATTTATTGATCCTAAAAATCCACAAGAGATCTGTCACTTATCGTAATTATATAAAATGGCAATGATAAAAGATCTATTTCATTTCTTCTGTAAATGTCACTTCCTCGTGTAATTACTTCCGCAGGTATTCTTGTTCAACAAGAAGACACGCTCAGGAGGAGAAGTTTTGATGTTGACAACTAAAGGCAGCTGGCGTCATCTCGACTGATTGGAGGGAATTTTAGATTTTCAAAATCTTTTTTTATTGATGCTGTTGGCAGTCGGGTTATGCTCTTGGGACCACATTAACCCTTCCAAAACCGACCAGCGCTATTCCACAAACATCGTCAATTAATTTTCATTATTGTTTTCAATTTTTGTCTCAAAAACATAGGTTAATACCCCTCTTTGGAACGAGCTCGTCGAGCTCGTTCCAAAGAGCGGTCATAACCTATGTTTTTGAGACAAAAAATGAAAAAAAATAGTTATTCAAGAATTTTATTTGCAAGTGTCGTCCTCTTTCCATGTTAGGTAAAGGGTTAAACAATAATTGAACTGAGCTGGATAAATTCATTACTTCCCACAATGCGAAAATGTATCTAAGAGTATAGGGGCTGCTTGTAAATCTGTCATACGCCCGTGTTGTCATTGGATGTCCAGTACAACCAGGTGGGCGGTCAAAATTTTAGGAGTTGACACTCTTAGGTGATCTCCTGTTTGGAGGACTGATCAAGGCTAATTTAGGAATCTTGAAGACAAGATCAATCGGTTTGACGGGATCAGTCAGTGATAATTGGATGTTTTCGTTACTCAACAAATGGTGTGTTAGAATGGTGGTAAAGAAAGCTATAGAACAATGTTTATGCCACAGTGAATAAAGACAACGGGTGACCATTATAGACTGATGACTACCATCGACATAAAAGCATTTAAGATGATTACATATCCGCGCTTTCCATCTAAGACTACCACGTAGACTAATGTGAATCAATGTCCAAGAGTAGGAACCCTGCCACGTAGCGACTCCTGTGTCTCTCCCCATCCCACCCCCCACACCATCACAAGAGGAGTTAAACTTGTCCTTAATACATTAAGGTGTTAAATAATTCTGCCTTAACGAGTTAAATGACGTTAGATGTTAAAATGAATTAACATAATTTTAATAACTTCGGCCATTTTTATTGATCTGAATTTGAATATAATTGAACTTACGCACAGTTCGTCTCTTGAGATCCAATGTGTTGTATGTGCCTACTGGCAGCCTACTGGCACATAGAACACATTGGAACTCAGGGGACGAGTAGTCAATATAGTTCTCTCAGGTTATCGTAAATTCTAACATTCAGCGATGTTTTCATTTAAGAATACAATCGTCGCGGCCGTATCCTCAGAAAGACATCTGCCGTTGATCGAATACCAGTCCTTACATGGAAAGTAGACGTTCGGATGAAGCTGATATTGCTGTATCGCCAAATATCGGCGGGCCAATTCGCCAACATTGGTAGGAGGGCTTCATGGCCTCTCCACCAAATCAATGGGTCGTCTACAATTGACGGACATCTAAATTATTCGTGTTCTTCAATTTCGTCAAATGGCGCAAAAATTCGACGTCATCGACACGCGCGATCCGTTTGGGTGAACACAAGATTACTACGCAATGCTGCATATTATACAATTATAATCTTTAAAGTTAAACGTTATTAACTTGGTTAAATTTTTTAACGTTGTTAAAATAATTTAACACGTTAACGTTTGAAACGTTAACTGCTCCCAGCCCCATCCCCTACCCCCGATAGCCTTTATAATTTTCAGTAGTTGGAAAATCGAGGGCAAATATTCCCATAGTTGGAAATTCAAAGAAATACATTTTCTTTTTGTTTTCAACTTTTCAGTCTTTTCCGACCAGTCGATTTGCAATTTCAACCCGTGATCACAGTTTTTCCGACTGCAATCGTCTGCAGTTACCTGTTTCAAGCATTCACTGTGCTCCTATTCCAGACACCGTTCAATTTCAGAATTCCAACATTTTAACTGACTGACGACGGAAGTTTTAACTAACACTGACCAGGCTATACGAGGACTATAGACTGACAGATATTCAGCCAATACCCACTCCTGACCAGTGCTCAAAATAACTTTTTTTTTGCATAGCAAAATGCTACACATTTCCAAAAAATGAATAGCATTTTGTAAAAATGGCATAGCTATTTTTGTGTACCAGAGTAATGTTATGCTGTTTTGTATTGAATTCCATCCATTTTCGGGCATTTCCAAATGATCTGCAACACATGAAGCATTTACTATGTTTTTCTTTAACTGAAATGCCTTTAAGGGTCGCATGGACTTGGATATTTTCAAATGGCGTCTTGGTTGTTTAATAGAGTACTCAAAATGGAAGTTGGGATTTTTAATTTGATGGGCTTGAAGTTAATTTTAATGGGCATTTTATGCAAAATGTTGTAAAAACAGGAAGAAATTAAACCAATAGAATTCATCTTACATATGAAGTTGCAAATGATGCTTGATGGAGAGTTAATCTGAGTTATTCCTGGAATGTTCCACAATCAGACGTAAAGCATCAGTGAACCAGTTTTCAAATTTGTTTGCAAATTTTCATTCACATTTTGCGATACAAGATAATCAACTGCAGCCTAATAGGCTGCAGTTGATTATCTTGTATCGCAAAATGCTATACATAATTGAACATTGTGTAGCTTTTTGCAAGTTTTGCATAGCAAAAAGCGACGCGACACCGCTTATTTTGAGCCCTGCTCCTGACTGCAGTCATTTGGAAGGAGTAGGCTGAATAGCTGTCATTTTGAACCCAGAAAAATCGGTCGTAAAAGATGTCTAGGTAATTGGTTATGTAGAATTAGTAACAATTTAATCCCAAATGATTTACTCTTGGAAGAATCACCATGAACACACTTCAATGGGGTTAATTTATCGGCAGCAGTATGAGGTCGTTGTTCTTTATATCATGTTCGAGTTATCGCATTATCTCTAATGACACCGACAAATGACAATTGATTATTCCGCCGCTAATACTTTTCTGTTATGTCACTTCATCATAATAGCAAGTCTACGCGGTTACAAAACTGATATTCTGCTGACTTCATCGCTTCCCCCGCATATTATTAACTAGACCAGATCAACAATTATTTATTGACGCCTGTTCTATGTAATCCCCATCAATAGCAACACTAAACCACGCGGAAAATGAAAATCTGTTGACGGACTATTTTTAAATAGAGGACACTGGAATTTTCTACAAATCATGCAACGCAGTTACAGTTTGAATCGCCAGCAATAGCTAAAACTCGTCCCCTGAGTTTCAACGTGTTCTATGTGCCAGTGGGCACATAGAACACATTGGAACTCAGGGGTGTTTTATGTGGCAGTAGGCAAATATAACACATTGGAACTCAAGGGACGAATTAATAATACGAGTTCCCCTCGAATTTGGTTGACGATAAAATATGTTCTTTTTGTTGATAATTATCAAATGAATTGCTGAGTGTCCTTCTAATAATTGTTTTTTTACGTGGAGGCGTGTAATAAACACAGCCTCTCGTTCTATCCTTCCGTGCTGGCGCTTGTGCCATATCGATTAACCTATTCGTTCTGTGTATATGCTACTTAATTGGGCCTTCCTCGCCCTTCCAATCATTTCAGGGGTGATTTCTTTTTGAATAACTCCAGTAAGGCCCATTTGTGGTCCCACCGTCCCAGTACAGGTTCGTCTATCAGTCAAACATGGGATTTATCAGACAATCGTCATCAAATAGCGCACTGCGGTAATCTCGTTCGCAACACGGCTGATAAACGCGTGACGCCAGAAGTGTTGTGAGTGAGTTGGTAGTGAATTAATCTTCTCTTATATTTCATTTATTATTTCCCAGATAGGAATAGCAGACATTTGCAAAAATATTGTTTGCCTCGAAGATATAGCTTTTTGCCCTATGTTGGAACGCGCTGGACTAGTCTGTTCCAATGAGGGGTCATAAGCTATGTTTCCTGGTAAAATTGAAAAAAATAATAAAATTTCATTGCGAGTTTTTTTTTTGTTTTTTTTTTGTGAAAAGAGCTGGTCGATTTTGGATGTTACGTTAGATTAAAGTTAAAATACACATTATGTGATAAAACGAATATCAAATTCGCCATAATGTGATATTAAATTTCTAAAATCGTTCACTGAAATCAATCTGAGCGACGTTAAACCTCAGCTCAGCTTAATTTTATTGATTTTGGTTCAGAAATGTCATATAAAATCCAGAATCATCAGAGACCTTCCATTTCTTTCATTCCGACGCGTCTGATAATGCAAAGAACGCTAACAAATATTTCTCAATATGCATCAACTCGTGAAAGAATGGTTTTCGATGACGTAGGCACTCTAGGGATGGTGCAGGGCAAGTTCAGCCTCGACCATCTTCTTTTTAACTGTGTGATTTTGTGTTATGCCTGGAAGTAACGTGGGAGTTGAGACAGCAAAATGACGCTTCGTAATATAGATTTGGGTGCATACTCTAGTGGAAAGACGGAGTGCTTTAGCGGTTGCAGACGCCCAGCAGCCCATCGATGCGTTACTTACGCAGATGGATTCAGTATGAGTTACATTTGGACCGAGCGTGGCGAGGATGTGGTTTATGGCTAGACAGTAGGCCGATACTCCCTACGTGTGTAGGACAAGACAAAATCCCTTAAGACAAACGTCCTCAAAAGACGAGCTTCATCGATGCATTTTAAGCCCTTAACAAAAATGATAAAGATAGATAAAATTCCTGAAAAGGTTTTAAAATTTATTTTCATCTGTCAGTATTTAAATGTATCTTATATATTTTTTTAATTTGCTTTAATGGATCACTAAATATTTGATATATATATATTATCACCACTATTTGTTGATCGACAAATTTGTATCAGTCTATACGTTTTAGCTTGTATAATGGGAAAACATCAATTGATTGCAGGATACTTTTTCGAGATGCATTTTATTGCACGCATGTTCTGTGAACTCTCCATCTACAGCAACACTAAACCGTGCGGAACAGAAATCGTTGAGGGACTCTTTTTAAATGGAAGCGAAATTTCACTGGAATTTTCTACAAATCGTGCAACGCAATTATAATTTGAATCACTAGCGATAGCTAGAAATCGCCCCATGAGTTCCAGTGTGTTCTATGTGCCACTAGGCACATAGAACACATTGGAACTCAAGGGACGAAATAGTAACCCAAATTTGATTAGCGATAAAATGTGTTGTTTGTGTTGATAGCTGTCAAATGAATTGGCGAGTGTCCTTTTAATATTAATTTATTTTATAGACGTGAAGGCGTGTAATAAATACAGAACGATACACGCCAGTGAATGGGTTAATCGATATGGCACTTGTGCCATCGTGGAAGGATGCGGCCCCTCGTTCTATCCTTCCGCGCTGGCACTCGTGCCATATCGATTAACCCATTCACAAGCGTGTGTCGTTCTGTGTATTTATTGTTTCTTATTTTGATGATGCAACGATATGTTAGAATTACATTCTAATCGTCGAAGATCTAGAATAAGAAGGGACTGAGAGCCTGTTGAATCTGTTCGTGCCGGCTAAACCGAATGATTACGACGAAGATGATTACAAAACTTACGGCGATCTCCTGGTTCAGGCGAATGCCATTAGATAAAAAAACGATTCCAGAGAGACGAGACCGAAAGCGATCAGAGGTACGAAGTGGAAGGCGATGGTAAAACCCTTATCAGATGCGAATAAAGCGTCCGTCAAATCGGTTACCGGGCAAGGAATGACAACCACCACAATCATTCTTTGCTATTCTAACGCACAGCTGGAGAGACTGGATCTCTTGATGGCAAGTCAAAGAGCCGGTCAGAAGGAATACTACAATGGATGTTTGCGACGGAAGCGAGTATTAAAATTGCTTCGGAAACTTGCAAGAGGAATGCCGATTTAATTCGGAAGTTGATAATAATAACAATAATAATAATAATAATAATAATAATAATAATAATAATAATAATAATAGTGAAGTTTATAGCCTCGGTTCCACAATGTGCTCGCGGGCTTTACAATTGAGTACACGCGTGGTGAATAAATAAATAGGCTCTGCGGCTGAAGCTGAATATATGTAAAAGAAAAAGTAACAACTATCAACTATTAATCAACCAAGGTTAAGCTCAGTGTTATACACTTGCTTGGATAGATATGTCTTCAAAGCAGATTTAAACTGGTTGAGAGTTTGTGGCGTCTTCATATAAGCGGGAAGGGAATTCCAGAGCTTCGGACCGGCAACAGAAAAAACACGACCACCGCATGATATCGGGTTGCAAGATGTGTAAACTAAGTCATTGGAGAAACTGGACCTTAGAGTTCTGACATGTTTGTGGGGAACAGGAAGATCAGTAAGGTATGAAGGACCAAGATTGTTCAGACATTTAATTATGATTAAAAAGATTTTAAAGTCAATCTTTTTCAGAACTGGGAGCCAGTGTAGATCTGCCAGATAATCTACCGAAATTTTCATCGAAATCAGAAGATATTTTATCGAATTCGAAAGCTGGAAACTTCAAGGGTTCTGGCGGCGTGCCCATATAGGAACTCGTTGAAACGTTGAACAGCGGATCGGGATTGATAAAAATGGTTTCAAGGAAAGAAAATAGTTTAAAAAAAGACATAAAAAAACTTAGAAAAACATTAAAAAAAATTAAACGAGTCGAGATGGAAATCAAAGATCTATCATGGAACAAAACGAAGACCAAGAGGTCGAATCACAAGCTCGTTCCCAAACGCATACGAGGATTGATAGAAAGAAAATAAATCGAATTGCGGAAAGACGAATCTGTTGATGAATTTGTTGTTGGGACCCGAGTTGTTGGATTACGATAGATTGTTCGTGTTTGGCAAGAGTCTCTTTCAACGAAAAACCTTGAGCGCAAACTTACCGAAGGACGTGATAATGAGAGTCTTCGATCATCAGGACGAGTACGAAAAATGCGATGTATCCCTCGTAACGATCTTGCAAGAGACGTCGAAAGAACTCAGAAATAATAATTGAATTCGAGCACAAAAATCCCATGATCTTCGATGACCTGCTGTTGGAAATTCAGAATCGATGCGAATCTTACTACGTTGGAGGACATCACACCAACGTGAATTGTGCTTCTATCTGTCGCAAAATTATTTCAGATTGCCCAGACAGACCATAACAGAGAACGCGAATTTTCTCTGTCTGTTTCGTCAAGATCTCAAGAATCTGAATCACATCTACAACGGCCACGTCGCTAACGACATGAGCAAAGAAGAATTCGGGAGACAGACATTGTAAGGCGATGTGGGATCGTGAACCTTATAATTTCGTGGCCATCGATCTGACGAGTCACAAATACAGAAAATATAGGAGCGGATTCGATGATTTTTATATTCCGTGCGATGCGATTAATAATGAATCGAAAAAAATAATAATATTAAATAGAAATGAAAAAAAAAAATAATGCTTAAATTTTAAAAAGGAGTCAAGACATTACGAAACTCAATTATTAGAAAGGATAGCCGAGAACACTGGAGGACAACCGATAATACGACCGCAAAATACTTTTTTTCCGATCGTGGTGAGCGACGACAAGTTTCGATTCATAACGAAATTCAATCCGCCTATCGAATTGAAGATACGAGATACGAGATGGCACTGGTGAATCTCGAGACGTACTATTCGTTTCCCAACATCACGGGAAAGAGAATACGTTCAGGTATTCCGACGGAACGAATTGCTTCACGATTCGCATTCCCAAGGGCAGTTACAACATAGTCGATCCGAACAAACGCATCTAGACTAGAATGAAGATCGACGGTCACGACGGAGCCCCCCATCAACATATTGCCAGCGTTAATACTCTACAACCATACTGGACACGAGAGACGGTTATCGAGTGGATTTCAGGGGAGATGACAATTTCGAGAAGATGTTGGGATTTCGATCAAAGGTCGTATGAGGGATACGCGACATCCGAAAACGTGGTAGACATATAGAATATACCCATATTACTTGGTGTACAAAATGTTCACCACCAGTGGTGAAGTGGTGTTAACCGCGAGCCTTCGGCGCGCGGTTAACAACACTTTACCACGAGTGGTGAACATTTGGTACACCAAGCTACTTTGGGTATATTTTATTTATACCATGATCGTCAGATTATTAAGAGTCGCTATTATTTTTTTTCGATTTTACTGAGCTCCAGACGTACAAACAAGCGAATCTGTTTTTTGTTTACACGAGCATCGGTAGGCGGTACTTCCGCTGTCAATTTTATCGCCGAAACGAAATGAAAAAAAGAAACTGAGCCTTTTTCGTTTTAATAACATAATAACATACTATTCCGAGTCATGGATGCTTCATTAACATGAGACAATGCATGTTTGTTAATGTTTTGGTGTTTTATGGGGTAAGTTCATTTAAAAACGTAGTAAATAATTGCCCCTTTCACTTCACTCTTCGCGAGGCGACGTGTGATAAATTTAGACAAGTTCGCATTCAGGTCGACGTCACCAAAGGTCAGCTTGGATGAAGCTTCACTGTAGGTGTAAATTTTAACTATTAAAATCCCATTGGTGGGTGTTCACCACTGTTGGTGTATAAAGATGTCATAGGCTTTTCATATATAGTAGAATAGGTAATCATGGTATAAATTTATAAAGAAATTCTCCTCAATCTTTACAAATCATATATACGCCCAGTACTAGAGTATGGGGCCATAATAACAAGTGACCTGAATAAAACCAACATTGAAAAACTACAACGGGTCCAAAATCATGCCTTGCGCGTGGCTCTGCGCAAGTCCACGTGGACATCGATAAAACAACTTCACGAGATAGCAAAAATAGACACTATAGCAATGCGCTTAAAAGATCTTCAAAGCAAAACTCTAAATAGACTTCAAGACAGCGAATTAATAATAGAACTCAATGCGCATCGCGTCTTCAATAGGAAAACTAAATAATCTGGGGCATGTCTATCGAAAGGGTTAAAGATTACATCATTGTGATGGGGTGAGCCAGGCATTCTGTGACCTAAATTTAGAACTGGCTGCGGGTGACACGATACGCACGAAAGCTTGCCTCTGTTGCCAGTGGGAGTTGCAAACAGCGAGGAAAATCTCCACCTGCTGCCGGGTCTCCCCTCCCTGAGATATAAATCTCGGGGAAAAAATGCTGGCTTCCCCATCCAAAAGGACGGAAAAGTTGTAAATTAAAAACCGAATTGCTCTAATTTCCAGCTCTCTCTCTATCTTTTCTACCTCCTCTATCTCATCAGACACACGACCAAACTGAATGACAAGCTAGGAGGGATTGAAACAATCCTCAAGCAAAAATGTGCAGAAAAGCTAACAAGACCAAGGCAAGGATTGAAACAATCTTGCCAGCAAACAGCCCTTCTAAGGGCTTTTTTTTTGTGGGTAGGAGGAGGGGGGGGGGGGGGTGTTGGAGGTCATTTGGAATTCCCGAAGGAAACCCAGATACCTCAAAATCACATACGGCATCCTATCTCCCAGAAGGCTTGATGGATGACTCCCGGTTTTTTCAAACTAAACTGTTGGAGCTTTCTCCATTCCTTTTTTGTAACCGCTATGGTCATATACCGGGGCCGCTACCAAACCGGCGTTGCTGTTTGGTTTTCTTTTTTCTTTTTCCTTTAAAATTGGCATCGCACAGCATTATATTCTGGCTCGCCACCATGGTGGGACTCAAACCTCTACCATCGCCAAGCTGGACCGAATAGAGCCCACTCTCTAATAGTCTTAATGGCGTTGAGGGTTTGGTCTTTGACAATCTATCACTCCAATGCAAACTGCCGGGAATTCTAACCGCGTGCATACCCCTTCAGACCCCATTTGAGGCAATGGGAAAGCTAGACCTGTGTGATCCAAGATCCAAGTGAAATAAAATAAGGCTAACCGGGTCGCAAGGGATTTGTAAATCCCACATCGTCCCTGCGCGCCTTCGGCGCGCTAAAACCTTTCATTCATTCATTCGGTATAAATTCTCTCCATCAATAGCATCTTAGTGAACGTGGACGTAATCTCTATAAGTTACGTGAACGGTCGCACACAGCCCACGATCTACTCTTTCTTTCCGGACGTCTCTCCCGGCTACAAGATCACAGATCGACCACGGAATTTAATCTATCAGCCAGTGATAACACATACCTTGTACAGTATCACCACTGAATAGACGGATCAAAATGGCGAATTGTTAAATCTTCGCGGCGAACCTGCGACGATACGATTTCACATAAAAGAAATTTAAAACAAAATCTGGTACTTATATACATTTTTTTAAATATAGAAAAAAAAAATTCTCAAACCTTTTGTTTTGTTTCATCCTCTATTAATTTACACATTATTCCCTCGCATCTTTTTAACGCTGGCTGCATTTCCTCTTCTGAGCACGAGAGGAAAAAGTAATCAATTCTACACCGCATACTTGAAGTTCTAAGAACACGTTATCTGCGCTTACAAATACAGGAAGATCTTAAATCAACTATGTAAAAAAGGCAAACTCCACTTGCACATTCCTCTGTAGAAACCTCCACCATTGTCCAAGGAAATGCCGCAGAACAGTCTACATTGCACTCGTAAGATCGATAATGGAATATGAAACTATCACCCGGGACCCATACAGATAACAAGAGATCACAAAACTAGAACGCATACAAAGAAGGGATGCAAGATTCAAGAAAATCAAGAGAAGAAGGGTGCATAACAAAAATGCTGGTGGAACTAAAATTACCTTCAATACAATCCAGAAAGCAAAACCAGTGCCTTACCTTTCTTTTAATCCACAGCTACGTCACTTTTCCTTTGTTCTATTGATGTTTTATCGTACAAATATATCGGCATAATGTACTGTAAAAGGTGATAAGCCCAGATATTTGTATCGTTTCAGATATTTGGACGGTACAAATATCTGGACAAAAGACCATTGTTTGTTGAGTTAAGTGAGATTGATTAACACAGAAAGACATTGTCGCGAGTGTTGCAAACATTGAAGAGAGGAAACTCTTCCAGTCCTGTTTATATCGCTTTATCGTTAATTTTCACACATTCAGAAAATATTTGATTCGCTCGGTTATGGGAGTGTGCGTGTGGTGGGGGTGGGGGTGGGGGGGGGGGGGGGGGGTGGGGAGTGATTGTTTACAACAGGTGTGTAAGAAACATTGTGCACTCGGAGGAACGGCCATAGAAGGGAACTAGCACACTGATATTTGTTATTGGTGGCCTACGAACCTCCGCGTCTGACATGGTGCCCAAAGCTATTTTTGGAACTAAAACATTCTACTCTGAGAAAGAAAACGCATTGTTTGCTACTTTTCTGACCAATTCACCAAACAGGTGAAGATTGTTTCGTCCCGGTGAAGAAACATGTTAACTCTTTACCCACCTTAACGCCAAACACCACACAGCGCTATATCCATTACATCTTCATTAAACTGTTATTATGTTTTGAATTGTTGTCTTAAAAATATAGATTATGGTCCATCATTCGAACGACCTTATTGAGCTCGTTCCAATGAGGGGCAATAAGTTATGTTTTTAAGACAAAATTTGAGAATTAGTTTAAACATCTTCTAACCGCGTTGGGTAAAGGGTTAATTATTTTGTGAATTGTTTGCACTTTTTAGATAAATCATACGAGGTATCTTTGATCATACTTTAGGAGTAAACAGCATGTGTACTCCATTTCTTCCACTACCCAAGTGCATTGTAAGCCTTTTGAAATTCAATGCACTCTACTTCATAGGAAATCGGCTTTATGTCACGAATAAAGTTCTCAACACTGTCAACTATGTTAAAATTGGGTGTGGTCAAATGTAACGAATGATCTTCTAAATTGTAAATCGACATTGTCTGCGATAATGGAATGTCTTTTAAATCTGGCAATTGTTGAACTTGTATTTGCGAAAGTGTTAAATCGTCTATTTCATCGGTATGCCAAATTGTTTTGTTTTCAGCATCTTCTACTGCCTGACTCAATAAAAAATCTTCCCCGTCATCACGATTCCACGTGATTCCACTCTTCAAATATCGAATATTTGTTTAAAATATGGGTTTAGAAATAGATACTTTAAAATTTGTGTGTACACAGTCGTTAACTCGCGAATATTATTAAATTTGCAATTGGGATATCACATTGCTCACACAATCACTCGCACGGATGACGATGTGATGCGTGTTCAGTTTATATCAATCGTACTGTCACACTTTCACTTAACATATCTATTGTATATTCAGTGGACGTTTCAGATAAGTAACAATGAGATATATCCATTTAATTTTCGGGGGCGATAAGTAATTGTAAAACGCATTTTGACCATATTTTCACTTAAAATAAATTAAGCCAATTTTTTTTTTTTTGACATTCCTTAATAGGAAAGGGCTGTGGATTAAAATAGATATACCACACTTTTTGTGATGTATGGCGAGATAATTGTACAGTTTGCAGGAGTCCTGTGCTATTGGACTCGGCCTACGGCCTCGTCCAATACCACAGGTCACCTGCAAACTGTACAATTATCTCGCCATACATCACAAAAAGTGTGGTATATCTATTACCTATAAAATGACTGAAGGACAAATACCAGCAATGCCCCCAGATAAATTCATCAAGTTATTTGTACTTTCCGACGTTTGACATCGCATTTTGAAAAAAAACGTTGAAGAAACTGAATTCCCAGTGACGTTTGAACATCAGTATAATTAACCCTTTACCTAACGAATCGCCCGCATCCGCCCGCGTAATATACAAATTCAGCACTTGCAAAAATATTATGTTTCAAAAAATTTCAACAAAACCATATCATGTGACCCCTCGTTACAACGAGCTCGTTCAGCTCGTTCCAACGAGGGGGCACATGATATGGTTTTGTTGAATTTTTTTGAAAAATTTGAACAAATGATATTTAAAATAATGAATTTAGATATCGTCTGCGTTGAGTAAAATTAAAGTCTCAAATGATTAACTGAATAAGAGTTCAAGAAGATTCCGCTTCCGCAGCTACTTTGACTCCGTTCTGGAATGTTCCGCATTTTTGACTGACTTGTGAAAGCAAACGAGTCGCCGTTGTGGACTGGCAATACTCATGGTTGTAAGACGATACAGTATTTATAATTTGAAGAGCCAAAAGATTAGACTCTGCTTCGCTTCCATCCCGTTCTACTCAAAATTTGAGCTTGCAGCAGTGTTGCGGGGGGTGGGGGGGGGGGGGTCTTGACAAAAAATTGCAGACAGAAGGCTGCATTTTTTCCACCATTAGATTTGACGGGATCAGTCAGTGATAATTGGATGTTTTCGTTACTCAACAAAGGATGTTTTAGAATGGTGGTAAAGAAAGCTATAGAACAATGTTTATGCCACAGTGAATAAAGACAGCGGTGACCATTATAGACTGATGACTACCATCGACATAAAAGCATTTAAGATGATTACATATCCGCGCTTTCCATCTAAGACTACCACGTATACTAATGTGAATCAATGTCCAAGGGTAGGAACTTAGGCACGTAGCGACTCCTGTGTCTCCCCCCCCCCCCCCCCCAAGAGGAGTTAAAATTGTCCTTAATACATTAAGGTGTTAAATAATTCTGCGTTGACGAGTTAAATGATGTTAAATGTTAAAATGAATGAACATAATTTTAATAACTTCGGCCATTTTTATTGATTTGAATTTGAATATGATTGAACTTACGCACAGTTCGTCTCTTGAGTTCCAATGTGTTGTATGTGCCTACTGGCAGCCTACTGGCACATAGAACACATTGGAACTCAGGGGACGAGTAGTCAATATAGTTCTCACAGGTTATCGTACATTCTAGCATTGAGCGATGTTTTCATTTAAGAATACAATCGTCGCGGCCGTATCCTCAGAAAGACATCTGCCGTTGATCGAATACCAGTCCTTACATGGAAAGTAGACGTTCGGATGAAGCTGATATTGCTGTATCGCCAAATATCGGCGGGCCAATTCGCCAACATTGGTAGGAGGGCTCATGGTCTCTCCACCAAATCAATGGGTCGTCTACAATTGACGGACATCTAAATTATTCGTGTTCTTCAATTTCGTCAAATGGCGCAAAAATTCGACGTCATCGACACGCGCGATCCGTTTGGGTGAACACAAGATTACTACGCAATGCTACATATTATACAATTATAATCTTCAAAGTTAAACGTTACTACTTGGTTAAATTTTTTTAACGTTGTTAAAATAATTTAACACGTTAACGTTTGAAACGTTAACTGCTCCCAGCCCTGCCCCCCCCCCCCCCCCATACCCTACCCCCGATAGCCGTTATAATTTTCAGTAGTTGGAAAATCGAGGGCAAATATTCCCATAGTTGGAAATTCAAAGAAATAAATTTTCTGTTTGTTTTCAACTTTTCAGTCTTTTCCGACCAGTCGATTTGCAATTTCAACCCGTGATCACAGTTTTTTTCCGACTGCAGTCGTCTGCAGTTACCTGTTTCAATCATTCGCTGTGCTCCTATTCCAGGCACCGTTCAATTTCAGAATTCCAACATTTTAACTGACTGACGACGGAAGTTTTCACTAACACTGACCAGGCTATACGAGGACTATAGACTGACAGCTATTCAGTCAATACCCACTCCTGACCAGTGCTTAAAATAACTTTTTTTCTTTGCGTAGCAAAATGCTACACATTTCCAAAAAATGAATAGCATTTTGTAAAAATTACATAGCTATTTTTGTGTACCAGAGTTATGTTATGCTGTTTTGTATTGAATTCTTCTAAGTAGATAGAATAGTTTCCATCCATTTTGGGGCATTTCCAAATGATCTGCAACACATGAAGCATTTACTATGTTTTTCTTTAACTGAAATGCCTTTAAGGGTTGCATGGACTTGGATATTTTCAAATGGCGTCTTGGTTGTTTAATAGAGTTCTTAAAATGGAAGTTGGGATTTTTAATTTGATGGGCTTGAAGTTATTTTTAATGGGCATTTTATGCAAAATGTTGTAAAAACAGGAAAAATTTAAACCAATAGAATTCATCTTACATATGAAGTTGCAAATGATGCTTGATGGAGAGTTAATCTGAGTTATGCCTGGAATGTTCCACAATCAGACATAAAGCATCAGTGAACTAGTTTTCAAATTTGTTTGCAAATTTTCATTCACATTTGGCGATACAAGATAATCAACTGCAGCCTAATAGGCTGCAGTTGATTATCTTGTATCGCAAAATGCTATACATAATTGAACATTGTGTAGCTTTTTGCAAGTTTTGCATAGCAAAAAGCGACGCGACACCGCTTATTTTGAGCCCTGCTCCTGACTGCAGTCATTTGGAAGGAGTAGGCTGAATAGCTGTCATTTTGAACCCAGAAAAATCGGTCGTAAAAGATGTCTAGGTAATTGGTTATGTAGAGTTAGTAACAATTTAATCCCAAATGATTTACTCTTGGAAGAATCACCATGAACACACTTCAATGGGGTTAATTTATCGGCAGCAGTATGAGGTCGTTGTTCTTTATATCATGTTCGAGTTATCGCATTATCTCTAATGACACCGACAAATGACAATTGATTATTCCGCCGCTAATACTTTTCTGTTATGTCACTTCATCATAATAGCAAGTCTACGCGGTTACAAAACTGATATTCTGCTGACTTCATCGCTTCCCCCGCATATTATTAACTAGACCAGATCAACAATTATTTATTGACGCCTGTTCTATGTAATCCCCATCAATAGCAACACTAAACCACGCGGAAAATGAAAATCTGTTGACGGACTATTTTTAAATAGAGGACACTGGAATTTTCTACAAATCATGCAACGCAGTTACAGTTTGAATCGCCAGCAATAGCTAAAACTCGTCCCCTGAGTTTCAACGTGTTCTATGTGCCAGTGGGCACATAGAACACATTGGAACTCAGGGGTGTTTTATGTGGCAGTAGGCAAATATAACACATTGGAACTCAAGGGACGAATTAATAATACGAGTTCCCCTCGAATTTGGTTGACGATAAAATATGTTCTTTTTGTTGATAATTATCAAATGAATTGCTGAGTGTCCTTCTAATAATTGTTTTTTTACGTGGAGGCGTGTAATAAACACAGCCTCTCGTTCTATCCTTCCGTGCTGGCGCTTGTGCCATATCGATTAACCTATTCGTTCTGTGTATATGCTACTTAATTGGGCCTTCCTCGCCCTTCCAATCATTTCAGGGGTGATTTCTTTTTGAATAACTCCAGTAAGGCCCATTTGTGGTCCCACCGTCCCAGTACAGGTTCGTCTATCAGTCAAACATGGGATTTATCAGACAATCGTCATCAAATAGCGCACTGCGGTAATCTCGTTCGCAACACGGCTGATAAACGCGTGACACCAGAAGTGTTGTGAGTGAGTTGGTAGTGAATTAATCTTCTCTTATATTTCATTTATTATTTCCCAGATAGGAATAGCAGACATTTGCAAAAATATTGTTTGCCTCGAAGATATAGCTTTTTGCCCTATGTTGGAACGCGCTGGACTAGTCTGTTCCAATGAGGGGTCATAAGCTATGTTTCCTGGTAAAATTGAAAAAAATAATAAAATTTCATTGCGAGTTTTTTTTTTGTTTTTTTTTGTGAAAAGAGCTGGTCGATTTTGGATGTTACGTTAGATTAAAGTTAAAATACACATTATGTGATAAAACGAATATCAAATTCGCCATAATGTGATATTAAATTTCTAAAATCGTTCACTGAAATCAATCTGAGCGACGTTAAACCTCAGCTCAGCTTAATTTTATTGATTTTGGTTCAGAAATGTCATATAAAATCCAGAATCATCAGAGACCTTCCATTTCTTTCATTCCGACGCGTCTGATAATGCAAAGAACGCTAACAAATATTTCTCAATATGCATCAACTCGTGAAAGAATGGTTTTCGATGACGTAGGCACTCTAGGGATGGTGCAGGGCAAGTTCAGCCTCGACCATCTTCTTTTTAACTGTGTGATTTTGTGTTATGCCTGGAAGTAACGTGGGAGTTGAGACAGCAAAATGACGCTTCGTAATATAGATTTGGGTGCATACTCTAGTGGAAAGACGGAGTGCTTTGGCGGTTGCAGACGCCCAGCAGCCCATCGATGCGTTACTTACGCAGATGGATTCAGTATGAGTTACATTTGGACCGAGCGTGGCGAGGATGTGGTTTATGGCTAGACAGTAGGCCGATACTCCCTACGTGTGTAGGACAAGACAAAATCCCTTAAGACAAACGTCCTCAAAAGACGAGCTTCATCGATGCATTTTAAGCCCTTAACAAAAATGATAAAGATAGATAAAATTCCTGAAAAGGTTTTAAAATTTAATTTCATCTGTCAGTATTTAAATGTATCTTATATATTTTTTTAATTTGCTTTAATGGATCACTAAATATTTGATAT
The DNA here is from genome assembly GCA_031216915.1 of Pictodentalium vernedei. Classification (NCBI taxonomy): domain Eukaryota; kingdom Metazoa; phylum Mollusca; class Scaphopoda; order Dentaliida; family Dentaliidae; genus Pictodentalium; species Pictodentalium vernedei. The sequence continues at coordinate 477,022,374 of CM062293.1, forward strand.
ATATATATTATCACCACTATTTGTTGATCGACAAATTTGTATCAGTCTATACGTTTTAGCTTGTTTAATGGGAAAACATCAATTGATTGCAGGATACTTTTTCGAGATGCATTTTATTGCACGCATGTTCTGTGAACTCTCCATCTACAGCAACACTAAACCGTGCGGAACAGAAATCGTTGAGGGACTCTTTTTAAATGGAAGCGAAATTTCACTGGAATTTTCTACAAATCGTGCAACGCAATTATAATTTGAATCACTAGCGATAGCTAGAAATCGCCCCATGAGTTCCAGTGTGTTCTATGTGCCACTAGGCACATAGAACACATTGGAACTCAAGGGACGAAATAGTAACCCAAATTTGATTAGCGATAAAATGTGTTGTTTGTGTTGATAGCTGTCAAATGAATTGGCGAGTGTCCTTTTAATATTAATTTATTTTATAGACGTGAAGGCGTGTAATAAATACAGAACGATACACGCCAGTGAATGGGTTAATCGATATGGCACTTGTGCCATCGTGGAAGGATGCGGCCCCTCGTTCTATCCTTCCGCGCTGGCACTCGTGCCATATCGATTAACCCATTCACAAGCGTGTGTCGTTCTGTGTATTTATTGTTTCTTATTTTGATGATGCAACGATATGTTAGAATTACATTCTAATCGTCGAAGATCTAGAATAAGAAGGGACTGAGAGCCTGTTGAATCTGTTCGTGCCGGCTAAACCGAATGATTACGACGAAGATGATTACAAAACTTACGGCGATCTCCTGGTTCAGGCGAATGCCATTAGATAAAAAAACGATTCCAGAGAGACGAGACCGAAAGCGATCAGAGGTACGAAGTGGAAGGCGATGGTAAAACCCTTATCAGATGCGAATAAAGCGTCCGTCAAATCGGTTACCGGGCAAGGAATGACAACCACCACAATCATTCTTTGCTATTCTAACGCACAGCTGGAGAGACTGGATCTCTTGATGGCAAGTCAAAGAGCCGGTCAGAAGGAATACTGCAATGGATGTTTGCGACGGAAGCGAGTATTAAAATTGCTTCGGAAACTTGCAAGAGGAATGCCGATTTAATTCGGAAGTTGATAATAATAACAATAATAATAATAATAATAATAATAATAATAATAATAATAATAATAATAATAATAGTGAAGTTTATAGCCTCGGTTCCACAATGTGCTCGCGGGCTTTACAATTGAGTACACGCGTGGTGAATAAATAAATAGGCTCTGCGGCTGAAGCTGAATATATGTAAAAGAAAAAGTAACAACTATCAACTATTAATCAACCAAGGTTAAGCTCAGTGTTATACACTTGCTTGGATAGATATGTCTTCAAAGCAGATTTAAACTGGTTGAGAGTTTGTGGCGTCTTCATATAAGCGGGAAGGGAATTCCAGAGCTTCGGACCGGCAACAGAAAAAACACGACCACCGCATGATATCGTGTTGCAAGATGTGTAAACTAAGTCATTGGAGAAACTGGACCTTAGAGTTCTGACATGTTTGTGGGGAACAGGAAGATCAGTAAGGTATGAAGGACCAAGATTGTTCAGACATTTAATTATGATTAAAAAGATTTTAAAGTCAATCTTTTTCAGAACTGGGAGCCAGTGTAGATCTGCCAGATAATCTACCGAAATTTTCATCGAAATCAGAAGATATTTTATCGAATTCGAAAGCTGGAAACTTCAAGGGTTCTGGCGGCGTGCCCATATAGGAACTCGTTGAAACGTTGAACAGCGGATCGGGATTGATAAAAATGGTTTCAAGGAAAGAAAATAGTTTAAAAAAAGACATAAAAAAACTTAGAAAAACATTAAAAAAAATTAAACGAGTCGAGATGGAAATCAAAGATCTATCATGGAACAAAACGAAGACCAAGAGGTCGAATCACAAGCTCGTTCCCAAACGCATACGAGGATTGATAGAAAGAAAATAAATCGAATTGCGGAAAGACGAATCTGTTGATGAATTTGTTGTTGGGACCCGAGTTGTTGGATTACGATAGATTGTTCGTGTTTGGCAAGAGTCTCTTTCAACGAAAAACCTTGAGCGCAAACTTACCGAAGGACGTGATAATGAGAGTCTTCGATCATCAGGACGAGTACGAAAAATGCGATGTATCCCTCGTAACGATCTTGCAAGAGACGTCGAAAGAACTCAGAAATAATAATTGAATTCGAGCACAAAAATCCCATGATCTTCGATGACCTGCTGTTGGAAATTCAGAATCGATGCGAATCTTACTACGTTGGAGGACATCACACCAACGTGAATTGTGCTTCTATCTGTCGCAAAATTATTTCAGATTGCCCAGACAGACCATAACAGAGAACGCGAATTTTCTCTGTCTGTTTCGTCAAGATCTCAAGAATCTGAATCACATCTACAACGGCCACGTCGCTAACGACATGAGCAAAGAAGAATTCGGGAGACAGACATTGTAAGGCGATGTGGGATCGTGAACCTTATAATTTCGTGGCCATCGATCTGACGAGTCACAAATACAGAAAATATAGGAGCGGATTCGATGATTTTTATATTCCGTGCGATGCGATTAATAATGAATCGAAAAAAATAATAATATTAAATAGAAATGAAAAAAAAAAATAATGCTTAAATTTTAAAAAGGAGTCAAGACATTACGAAACTCAATTATTAGAAAGGATAGCCGAGAACACTGGAGGACAACCGATAATACGACCGCAAAATACTTTTTTCCGATCGTGGTGAGCGACGACAAGTTTCGATTCATAACGAAATTCAATCCGCCTATCGAATTGAAGATACGAGATACGAGATGGCACTGGTGAATCTCGAGACGTACTATTCGTTTCCCAACATCACGGGAAAGAGAATACGTTCAGGTATTCCGACGGAACGAATTGCTTCACGATTCGCATTCCCAAGGGCAGTTACGACATAGTCGATCCGAACAAACGCATCTAGACTAGAATGAAGATCGACGGTCACGACGGAGCCCCCCATCAACATATTGCCAGCGTTAATACTCTACAACCATACTGGACACGAGAGACGGTTATCGAGTGGATTTCAGGGGAGATGACAATTTCGAGAAGATGTTGGGATTTCGATCAAAGGTCGTATGAGGGATACGCGACATCCGAAAACGTGGTAGACATATAGAATATACCCATATTACTTGGTGTACAAAATGTTCACCACCAGTGGTGAAGTGGTGTTAACCGCGAGCCTTCGGCGCGCGGTTAACAACACTTTACCACGAGTGGTGAACATTTGGTACACCAAGCTACTTTGGGTATATTTTATTTATACCATGATCGTCAGATTATTAAGAGTCGCTATTATTTTTTTTCGATTTTACTGAGCTCCAGACGTACAAACAAGCGAATCTGTTTTTTGTTTACACGAGCATCGGTAGGCGGTACTTCCGCTGTCAATTTTATCGCCGAAACGAAATGAAAAAAAGAAACTGAGCCTTTTTCGTTTTAATAACATAATAACATACTATTCCGAGTCATGGATGCTTCATTAACATGAGACAATGCATGTTTGTTAATGTTTTGGTGTTTTATGGGGTAAGTTCATTTAAAAACGTAGTAAATAATTGCCCCTTTCACTTCACTCTTCGCGAGGCGACGTGTGATAAATTTAGACAAGTTCGCATTCAGGTCGACGTCACCAAAGGTCAGCTTGGATGAAGCTTCACTGTAGGTGTAAATTTTAACTATTAAAATCCCATTGGTGGGTGTTCACCACTGTTGGTGTATAAAGATGTCATAGGCTTTTCATATATAGTAGAATAGGTAATCATGGTATAAATTTATAAAGAAATTCTCCTCAATCTTTACAAATCATATATACGCCCAGTACTAGAGTATGGGGCCATAATAACAAGTGACCTGAATAAAACCAACATTGAAAAACTACAACGGGTCCAAAATCATGCCTTGCGCGTGGCTCTGCGCAAGTCCACGTGGACATCGATAAAACAACTTCACGAGATAGCAAAAATAGACACTATAGCAATGCGCTTAAAAGATCTTCAAAGCAAAACTCTAAATAGACTTCAAGACAGCGAATTAATAATAGAACTCAATGCGCATCGCGTCTTCAATAGGAAAACTAAATAATCTGGGGCATGTCTATCGAAATGGTTAAAGATTACATCATTGTGATGGGGTGAGCCAGGCATTCTGTGACCTAAATTTAGAACTGGCTGCGGGTGACACGATACGCACGAAAGCTTGCCTCTGTTACCAGTGGGAGTTGCAAACAGCGAGGAAAATCTCCACCTGCTGCCGGGCTCCCCTCCCTGAGATATAAATCTCGGGGAAAAAAATGCTGGCTTCCCCATCCAAAAGGACGGAAAAGTTGTAAATTAAAAACCGAATTGCTCTAATTTCCAGCTCTCTATCTTTTCTACCTCCTCTATCTCATCAGACACACGACCAAACTGAATGACAAGCTAGGAGGGATTGAAACAATCCTCAAGCAAAAATGTGCAGAAAAGCTAACAAGACCAAGGCAAGGATTGAAACAATCTTGCCAGCAAACAGCCCTTCTAAGGGCTTTTTTTTGTGGGTAGGAGGAGGGGGGGGGGGGGGGGTGTTGGAGGTCATTTGGAATTCCAGAAGGAAACCCAGATACCTCAAAATCACATACGGCATCCTATCTCCCAGAAGGCTTGATGGATGACTCCCGGTTTTTTCAAACTAATCTGTTGGAGCTTTCTCCATTCCTTTTTTGTAACCGCTATGGTCATATACCGGGGCCGCTACCAAACCGGCGTTGCTGTTTGGTTTTCTTTTTTCTTTTTCCTTTAAAATTGCCATCGCACAGCATTATATTCTGGCTCGCCACCATGGTGGGACTCAAACCTCTACCATCGCCAAGCTGGACCGAATAGAGCCCACTCTCTAATAGTCTTAATGGCGTTGAGGGTTTGGTCTTTGACAATCTATCACTCCAATGCAAACTGCCGGGAATTCTAACCGCGTGCATACCCCTTCAGATCCCATTTGAGGCAATGGGAAAGCTAGACCTGTGTGATCCAAGATCCAAGTGAAATAAAATAAGGCTAACCGGGTCGCAAGGGATTTGTAAATCCCACATCGTCCCTGCGCGCCTTCGGCGCGCTAAAACCTTTCATTCATTCATTCGGTATAAATTCTCTCCATCAATAGCATCTTAGTGAACGTGGACGTAATCTCTATAAGTTACGTGAACGGTCGCACACAGCCCACGATCTACTCTTTCTTTCCGGACGTCTCTCCCGGCTACAAGATCACAGATCGACCACGGAATTTAATCTATCAGCCAGTGATAACACATACCTTGTACAGTATCACCACTGAATAGACGGATCAAAATGGCGAATTGTTAAATCTTCGCGGCGAACCTGCGACGATACGATTTCACATAAAAGAAATTTAAAACAAAATCTGGTACTTATATACATTTTTTTAAATATAGAAAAAAAAAATTCTCAAACCTTTTGTTTTGTTTCATCCTCTATTAATTTACACATTATTCCCTCGCATCTTTTTAACGCTGGCTGCATTTCCTCTTCTGAGCACGAGAGGAAAAAGTAATCAATTCTACACCGCATACTTGAAGTTCTAAGAACACATTATCTGCGCTTACAAATACAGGAAGATCTTAAATCAACTATGTAAAAAAGGCAAACTCCACTTGCACATTCCTCTGTAGAAACCTCCACCATTGTCCAAGGAAATGCCGCAGAACAGTCTACATTGCACTCGTAAGATCGATAATGGAATATGAAACTATCACCCGGGACCCATACAGAAAGCAAGAGATCAGAAAACTAGAAAGCATACAAAGAAGGGATGCAAGATTCAAGAAAATCAAGAGAAGAAGGGTGCATAACAAAAATGCTGGTGGAACTAAAATTACCTTCAATACAATACAGAAAGCAAAACCAGTGCCTTACCTTTCTTTTAATCCACAGCTACGTCACTTTTCCTTTGTTCTATTGATGTTTTATCGTACAAATATATCGGCATAATGTACTGTAAAAGGTGATAAGCCCAGATATTTGTATCGTTTCAGATATTTGGACGGTACAAATATCTGGACAAAAGACCATTGTTTGTTGAGTTAAGTGAGATTGATTAACACAGAAAGACATTGTCGCGAGTGTTGCAAACATTGAAGAGAGGAAACTCTTCCAGTCCTGTTTATATCGCTTTATCGTTAATTTTCACACATTCAGAAAATATTTGATTCGCTCGGTTATGGGAGTGTGCGTGTGGTGGGGTGGGGGTGGGGGGGGGGGGTGGGGAGTGATTGTTTACAACAGGTGTGTAAGAAGCATTGTGCACTCGGAGGAACGGCCATAGAAGGGAACTAGCACACTGATATTTGTTATTGGTGGCCTACGAACCTCCGCGTCTGACATGGTGCCCAAAGCTATTTTTGGAACTAAAACATTCTACTCTGAGAAAGAAAACGCATTGTTTGCTACTTTTCTGACCAATTCACCAAACAGGTGAAGATTGTTTCGTCCCGGTGAAGAAACATGTTAACTCTTTACCCACCTTAACGCCAAACACCACACAGCGCTATATCCATTACATCTTCATTAAACTGTTATTATGTTTTGAATTGTTGTCTTAAAAATATAGATTATGGTCCATCATTCGAACGACCTTATTGAGCTCGTTCCAATGAGGGGCAATAAGTTATGTTTTTAAGACAAAATTTGAGAATTAGTTTAAACATCTTCTAACCGCGTTGGGTAAAGGGTTAATTATTTTGTGAATTGTTTGCACTTTTTAGATAAATCATACGAGGTATCTTTGATCATACTTTAGGAGTAAACAGCATGTGTACCCCATTTCTTCCACTACCCAAGTGCATTGTAAGCCTTTTGAAATTTCATGCACTCTAATTCGTAGGAAATCGGCTTTATGTCACGAATAAAGTTCTCAACACTGTCAACTATGTTAAAATTGGGTGTGGTCAAATGTAACGAATGATCTTCTAAATTGTAAATCGACATTGTCTGCGATAATGGAATGTCTTTTAAATCTGGCAATTGTTGAACTTGTATTTGCGAAAGTGTTAAATCGTCTATTTCATCGGTATGCCAAATTGTTTTGTTTTCAGCATCTTCTACTGCCTGACTCAATAAAAAATCTTCCCCGTCATCACGATTCCACATGATTCCACTCTTGAAATATCGAATATTTGTTTAAAATAATGGTTTAGAAATAGATACTTTAAAATTTGTGTGTACACAGTCGTTAACTCGCGAATATTATTAAATTTGCAATTGGGATATCACATTGCTCACACAATCACTCGCACGGATGACGATGTGATGCGTGTTCAGTTTATATCAATCGTACTGTCACACTTTCACTTAACATATCTATTGTATATTGAGTGGACGTTTCAGATAAGTAACAATGAGATATATCCATTTAATTTTCGGGGGCGATAAGTAATTGTAAAACGCATTTTGACCATATTTTCACTTAAAATAAATTAAGCCAATTTTTTTTTTGTTGACATTCCTTAATAGGAAAGGGCTGTGGATTAAAATAGATATACCACACTTTTTGTGATGTGTGGCGAGATAATTGTACAGTTTGCAGGAGTCCTGTGCTATTGGACTCGGCCTACGGCCTCGTCCAATACCACAGGACACCTGCAAACTGTACAATTATCTCGCCATACATCACAAAAAGTGTGGTATATCTATTACCTATAAAGTGACTGAAGGACAAATACCAGCAATGCCCCCAGATAAATTCATCAAGTTATTTGTACTTTCCGACGTTTGACATCGCATTTTGAAAAAAAACGTTGAAGAAACTGAATTCCCAGTGACGTTTGAACATCAGTATAATTAACCCTTTACCTAACGAATCGCCCGCATCCGCCCGCGTAATATACAAATTCAGCACTTGCAAAAATATTATGTTTCAAAAAATTTCAACAAAACCATATCATGTGACCCCTCGTTGCAACGAACTCGTTCAGCTCGTTCCAACGAGGGGGCACATGATATGGTTTTGTTGAATTTTTTTGAAAAATTTGAACAAATGATATTTAAAATAATGAATTTAGATATCGTCTGCGTTGAGTAAAATTAAAGTCTCAAATGATTAACTGAATAAGAGTTCAAGAAGATTCCGCTTCCGCAGCTACTTTGACTCCGTTCTGGAATGTTCCGCATTTTTGACTGACTTGTGAAAGCAAACGAGTCGCCGTTGTGGACTGGCAATACTCATGGTAGTAAGACGATACAGTATTTATAATTTGAAGAGCCAAAAGATTAGACTCTGCTTCGCTTCCATCCCGTTCTACTCAAAATTTGAGCTTGCAGCAGTGTTGCGGGGGGGGGGGGGGGGTCTTGACAAAAAATTGCAGACAGAAGGCTGCATTTTTTCCACCATTAGAGTAACCAACACCGTTTTCATGCAAAAAAATGTTTCCCCCCCCCCCCCAAACATTTAGGGACCACCCCTTTTCCCCTTGCTTTACAGCATTTTACATTTGTTTTACACTTTTAGTACAGTATCGTATGACTGATCTTTAATGGAGCAATGGGGGCTAGGAATGTGAAACATGTCTATGAGCTTAGATATCCGCCATTCGAACACCCAGTTGTCTGACAGAGCTTATATTTTGACGGGAAGCAGAGAATCGATCCACGCAAAGATTCACGCAACAAAACCAACAAGAATCTACATGTCTCAATCTGTCTCTGCTAGGATTTGCGTGAGTCAGTTAAATCCTTTACCCAACACATCGGCAGCAAATTAACCAATACAAGACCAACATGACCAACATGACCTGAAATATACCGACACTTTGTCAATAAAATTGTACAAATATGGCTATCATTGCAATCGGCTCATTATTTGTAAGGTATTATTGGTAAATATTACTATTTTTTTAAATTATTAAATTTAGTTTATGTTTTAAAACTTAAAAAGCTTTGTTGGATAAAGACTTAACATCTCTTATCAGTGTACAACAGGAGTTCAACCATTGTGATCCTGGGACACTCATAGCAGGTATGGATTCTCGCGGTGCCCTGAAAAAATGGCGCAGGAAAAAATGGAACAGGAAAAAATGGCACACTTTTTTGACTTTCTAGGAAAAAATGGCACACCAAAAATGCTGTTTTTTAAGTGCGCGGAAAAAATGGCACAGGAATAAATTGGCACACTCCACCAGTTACCTAGGAAAAAATGGCACTAAAAAAAATCGTACACTTTATCATTATTTAGTTGTTTTTTCACAGAAAAGTGTATTATTTATTTACTTATTTATTGGTGTTTAAGGTCACATACTTATGCACAATGGCTAATCATGACCGTGATAGTTTTACGGGTGGAGGAAGCCGGAGGACCCGGAGAGAATTTCAACTCCTGACATCATTTCTTGGAAACTACCCAAAACTTGTAAATATGTAAATTTCTGATCTGAGGTAAATTAGCAAATATGTATTAGTGCTTTGTTTTAAAACCCACAAAAACATGTGCTTTGATGGTGGATTACATTTGTGCTATTGTTTCACCTCTTTCTTCCAGAAATAAAAAAAAAGTTGGTAATTTTGTGTTTTTAGATTTAAATGTCATGTACCATTTTTCCTATCAATTGTGCCATTTCTTAGGTGATTAGGGAAGTGTGCCATTTTTTCCTGTGCCGTTTTTTTCCTCCCATGCGTGCCATTTTTTCCTACGGTGTCAAAAAGCGTGGCATGTTTTCCTGTGCCATTTTTTTCCTGTGCCATTATTTCCTACATTCATTCTCACAACCATTTTCGCGAGAATATAAATTGATTCTCTCGAATTTAGATGTAATAGAAGCCTTGTTTTCAGACCCTTTTCACCTAATAGTGATGAATATACATCTTGGTACGAACCCTCTGTTTCCGTTCTGATAGTGGAATATTTCTGAGTGAATCACTGACGGGCTATGTTCTGTCTGTCTGTCGTTCCTCGTCCCCTGACTGGCACATAGAACACATTGGAACTCAGGGGACGTTCTGTCTGAAACTATTCAAATGAACTATTCTACTAATCTCTCAGTGAGAAATAGATACGGATGAAGCAGTGTCAAGCTCTCGCATCAGGAAATTGTAGTTTGGCACAGTTAGGCAATGAATCCCACTTTTAAAAGACCACTTAACATATCAATGATTACTGTTTCAGAGACATGCACCGTCAAGGCATAAAACACCAGCTCTTAATATCAAGTCTTGTTGTGATTTATTCTGATTAATTAGCCGAGTATACAGGTACGTGTCAGTAATATAAAGTTAATTTTAGTCAGTCAGCAATGAACTGACTAGCAATCTGGTTAACAACTTGTATGTGATGAGAACAAGCTTAATAATAATAAAACAACTTAATTAATCAGATGTTAATCAAACTCTCTGATCACAATCAAAACATTTTGTATGAACAAAATCTATTGCCAATCAATTGCGAATAAAGAGGTGAGCAATTTTAAATTTCAAATCTACTGCCTATAGGAAGTAGTAGTGAAATTAAAAATTGTTTATCTTTCATTTTCATCATTTCATTTCCTATTATATATTTCCTAGCAGAGGGAGCCTGGGTTTACAAGAAACTGTCCGTAAATAATTGTTTTGTTATAGTTTATTGGAGAGATCCATTTAGCTCAGTTTTCAATAAATTGTAACAAAACAATTATGTATTAATGTTTTTTCTTGTTATCCGGTGCATACAGTATGAAATCGTTAAAAACAGCACTTTTCAGAGTTTATCCTAACAATCGATTAAAGGTCAATTGAAAGCCACCTTTATTCTTGTAAGTTTTTTTCTTCACCATTTTTTCCTGTATTGTTTTCCCATGTACCGCTTCTTCAGGGCACCACTGAAATATGCTGTAGGATAACTACTGGAAATTTTTCTCAAATTTTCCCATTAGAGCTTCCCAAGAACCATGGAATCATCAGCAGAGGGAAAATGGTATAAAAATTTACTTGCGGTTATCCTACAACATTTTTCCACTGGTAATGTGCATTATTTAAGTACCGTACCTTAGTTTATTATTTAAAGAGTAAAAAAGAATCATTTTATGTCTATGTAAATAGTGACATACAATGTTCCGGTCTTATTAAGTATTTCATACATGTAGCAATAAAAGATATATCAAGTGTTATTCATTTTACATGTAAGAGTAAGTACTCGTACTCGGGTAGTTTGCAAAGTACTTGTACTCATACATTCTCCATTGTACCTTTACTCGTACTTTACTCACACATTTTCAGAGTACTCATTTATTTACTCTCGTACTGGAGTTTAGTACTCGCTCCAACCCTAACACCTAGTGTCTGCCTTGAAAAATGATCGTCATTTAAAAGGCTTGCTTTCCAGAAGACAGACATGAACTTTGAACGGCAAGAGTCCAAGTTTGTAAGATTCGACTCTGGGAGACTTAAGTATATCCCTATAATTATTTTATCAAGTGCACATATGTTTCGCAAACCTAACGATTGGCCAACATGGATATGGATACAGACATGGTTTAAAGTTTCTACTGTGATTAAACTCTGAAAATTGACGGAGCTTAATTCTTTGCGACAACACGCGACATTGATTTGATTAGTTCAACTTTACTAAGCAACCCCCATTATCGGCAGATCCAACAGTCCAATTGTTTCCATTGGAAAACTTGACCTCTCGACTCCAACAAACACCTAACTTGGTCTGTCGCCGCCAACAGTCTCCTGGCTTTGTACCAATCTGAGGTTATTGGTGCATCTATGACTCCCTAATGTAGCGCCCCCACTCCCCTCTTCTCCATCTAATAGGCCGCCGAACAACAGAGGAGTCTCAGGGTTTGTAAATAGTTTAAAAAAAATTGTCAGGAAAATACGCGCAAGCACTGGGAAAATAATGCTTTCAAGGTTGTGGACCAGTCTCCCGCCCTGGCTCCGTGTCTGGATTTTTTTGCATATGTCCCATCTTCCGATTGCTCGGCCATATGAAAAACGAAGGAAAATAATATGTGAGATGTAATAGAATGGTTCCGCGGTTTTTTTTTGTTTTTTTTGTTTTTTTCGACGTTTAAAATTTTATTCCCTGTTGTGGGTAGAAAAGCTTTAGTACACGGCGTCATCGTGCCCCCATGTAGACAATCGGCGTTAAGTGCCTTGCCCAAGGAAACAACGCGGGGGTCCGAATCGATCGCTCAGTCGGTCAATCATCCAAGGACTAACCGGGCTCAACGTTGCTCAACTTCGGTGATTTATTTGTTTATTATTTATTCATTGATGTTACGGCCGCATACTTGTGCACAATGGCTAATCGTGGCCGTGACAGTTTTATGGGTGGAGGAAGCCGGAGTACCGGAGAGAACCAGCTCCCCAACATCGTAACTCCGCATTGCAGCACAGACAGGGTTAGATTGGTTGAAGACATGCGCACCATCGACGTGCAGTACGCCTTAGTACACGACGTCATCGTACCCCCACTTGGACAATCGGGGTTAAGTGCCTTGCCCAAGCACACAATGCAGGACGCCGAATCGATCGCTCAGAACTTTGGTGATCTGACGAGAACCGGTTACCGCATCGCACAGCTCCCCCCCCCCCCCCCCCCACCCCCATGACCGGTTTAGGAGGAAGTAAAGTGATTTGTCCTAGATGCGATGGTTGAAGCCCCGATTGATCAAATATTTCAACTACACCATCAAGGCATGCCTTTGTTGAAGGCATGCCTTGATGATGTGGTTGAAATGCTGATCCGAGTCGGGATTATAGTAAAAAAAATCAAGACTTCCTCGAAATGTATTTTTTGAAGATATATATACACCAGTAGTGGCGCAAAACCTTATTTAACTAATACGTACCGCTTCGTACAGGTGCCAATCATTCTGAGGTCCCAAAGGGCCCGAATCCACATCGGACCATCTTTTAAAAGACTGACTGTGTGCGACGTCAGTCCAGGTATCAATTGTGATCTCGTGCGAAAGTGTATAACAAGAACGAACCGATATCTATTACTCCAGTGCAGATGTAAATGTCGCAACTAGAAAAAAATTTGAGCCCCCCCCCCCCTCCCCCTGTCCCTTAATGACATCTGTATATATAAGGCCAACGCAAAGTTTACACAAATAACTGAAAACAAATTTACCTGATTCTTCAGTGGTCCAACTCAGGTTCTCGTTTTTCATGTAATGCAAGAGTCGGCGTTTGAGAAGCGTAATTGCAGTGAAGATATGTTCACCAATGTGAAGTTGAACAGAATCGATTTTTGGCCTCACGGCTTCATCCTCAATATGCCGTCGTCAGCCAGGTGCGTCAGTCTAATCAGATCTGCTTCCTCTATAATATCTCATATAACGGATGCTTGCGAGCAATTACATCTAACAATGAGTAATGTGATTATTAATAAGATCGCGTTAACACTACAGCTGTCAGCATGTACACATATGTTATTGTACCGTTTGTCATGGTTGATCCAAGGAGAAGGAGGGTGCATCCCCCAGGATTTATTCCCACTTCACCAATTCCCACTTCACCAATTCCCTTTTCCCCAATTTCCCCAATTTCCCAATTCCCACTTTTCCAACAGGTATTTTAGCTACACGGTTACGTATTTTAAGTTCATGTTTTATTATAGGCCATACTTTTAATAGGAAAATATGTTTGTTCTGATGAAAAACTTAAAAATTCAAAACCAAGTTGCGTAGTGGTGAAATTTGTATTAACGAATTTCCAGATCGTTCTAAATATTTGTGCTCAATATAAATACTGTGTGGAATTTTCTATGTTGTAGAGAAACAAATTATTGAAAAATGCCTGTAGGCATTCTCCAATAAATTGTTTCTGTACAATATTCTTTAAAAAAATTAAAAAACTCAAACGAAGTCGACAGAAGTGAGAATTGCATTAACAAATTGTTATATTGTGCCAAATTATCTGTGCTCAATATAAATACTGTGTGTAGTGCTTCTATATTGTGGAGAAACAAATTATTGAAAAATGCCTGTTGGCATTCCCTAATAATTTGTTACTGTACAATATTTAAAAAAAAAAATAAAAATCTCAAACGAAGTACTCAGAAGTGCAATTTGCGTTAGCAAATATTTAGACCGTGCTAAATTATCTGTGCTCAATATAAATATTGTATGTAGTAATTCTATATTGTGGAGAAACAAATTATTGAAGAATGCCTGTAGGCATTCTCCAATAAATTGTTTCTGTACAATATTCTTTAAAAAAATTAAAAAACTCAAACGAAGTCGACAGAAGTGAGAATTGCATTAACAAATTTTTATATTGTGCTAAGTTATCTGTGCTCAATATAAATACTGTGTGTAGTGCTTCTATATTGTGGAGAAACAAATTATTGAAAATGCCTGTTGGCATTCCCTAATAATTTGTTAATGTACAATATTTTTAAAAAAAAATTAAAAATCTCAAACGAAGTACTCAGAAGTGAAATTTGCATTAGCAAATATTTAGACCGTGCTAAATTATCTGTGCTCAATATAAATATTGTATGTAGTAATTCTATATTGTGGAGAAACAAATTATTGAAGAATGCTTGTAGGCATTCTCCAATAATAATAATTGATTTTCAAGAGCGTAAAACCACAAATAGTACTCTAAAATGTTTGACAGAAATAAATACATTGTTCATAAATAAAGAGTCACATCTGTTTCGGTTGCCTCTCGGAGAGGTTCAGGAGAATGATTCAGTGAATAGGAAAGTTTTAATATTTTTTTTGAAAATCTCGAGAATTTCTGAATTTCTGACACTAACAGGCAGGGAATTCGGCAATCTGGGACCAACGATGGAGAACACCCGACCATTAGCCAGATAAGATCAGCTAAAAGGTACAACTAGTTGAATTTGGTTTTTAGATCTGAGACTGCGTGATGGTGTATATACAGTGAGGAGCTCTCGCAGATAAACTGGGGCCATTTTATTGTTACATTTGAATACTAAGATCCATATTTTTTAATCAATTCTCTGTTTAACTGGAAGCCAAAGCATTTGTCTTAAAACAGGTGTTATGTCTTCAGAGCGTTTGGTACCAGTAATTATCCTAGCATCAGTATTCTGAACTGTTAAAGCTTCTGAATCAGGTACGGGACAGCCCAACTAACACTGAATTACAGTAGTCTAGTTGTGAGGTGATGAAGGAGTACACAGGTGTTTCAAGTGATGACTGGTTAAGATAAGGTCGCAGTCTTCCAACATTACGAAGCTGCAAGCAGCATTTTTGACATATTTTATTGATATGGATGTCTGGTTTTAAATTGAGGCCATAATCAGTTCAATATTCCTAGCCGATTCACTTTCCATTGTGATGTTGTTTCCAACCAGAATTGATGTAACAGAGGGTGTAGGCATGCGAACCCCGGATATCACAAAGAATTCAGTTTTAGAGTAATTCATTTTCAGTTTAAAATCTCTCATCCACACCGACACCAGATATATGCAAGTTTCCATGTTACTGAATGCGGTGAATGAGTCACTTGGAACAGATGGGTTGAATGCGATGTACAGTTGAGTGTCGTCTGTGTACAGATGATATGATATGCCATGTTTTTTAAAAAGGTGACCTAGAGAAAAAGTGTACAGAGTAAACAAGAGTGGCCCAAGAACTGAGCCCCAAGGAACACCACACTTTAACATCCTGCTTTCTCAACCGATCTTATTGATATATATTTGTTGACTGCCACCCTCTAGATATGATGCAATCCACTATAATACACTTCCACATATGCCATGCTGTGTCAATGTCTGCATGAGAATATCTTGGCCGACTGTGTCGAATGCTGCTGACAAATTCAAGTGAACAAGCAGTACAGCCATACCCCCAGACACCGATTTAACAACGTCATTGCTCACTCGCAGTAGGTCTGCCTCTGTACCATGGTTGGCTTTGTATGCAGACTGGAAGGGCTCTAAAAAATCATTTTCATGCAGGTGATTTTTGAGTTGTAAAGCAACAACCCTTTCGTACAATTTAGACAGGAAACGGAGGTTCGATACTGGTCGATAATTCTTCTGGTTGTCAGGATCAGGAGATGGTTTCTTGATGAGTCGAATAACAAATACTTTTTCAATGGGCTTGGAACAATTCCCTCATGTAGGGATGCAGATATAATAGATCTTATGACTGGCAGAAGATAATCAATTGTCTCTTTCAAAAGTAATTTGATCTAGATCATTGGATATGTTGGATGATGATAAAATCATTTTTCGAATATAATTTGTTATTGTACAATATTTTTAAAAATATTAAAAAATCTCAAACGAAGTCACAGAAGTGAAATTTGCGTTAAGAAATTTTTAGATCACGCTAAATATATGAGCTCAATATAAATATTGTGTGTAGTGCTTCTGCGTATATTGTAGAGAAATAAACTATTGGAGAAGGCCTGCACACATTCTATACTCTCCCAAAAAAGAAAGTGTGCATGCTAAAAAATAACACTGAAAAAAGATATATATCATTTTCATTCATGGAAATTTTATTCAATCACAGATGAATCAATTTGTGATCAACACGAGAAATTTCAATACGCTACGACGAATACTCTTGGTGCCATGGAGAGTCAAAGACACTAAGGGTCAAACACAAAAGTCACACACTCAATATCTGGTATGACCTCCGTCTGCATCGACTACTGCTGTGCATCTACGCCTCATGGAAGCGAACAAGTTAGCATGGAAGTGTTGTGGGATGTTGTTCCATGTTCTGATAAGCTGTCTTTGGAGTTCCACAAGCGTTGACGGTGCATGGGGAAGCCGGCGTACCTGACGTTTCATTTCGTCCCATACGTGCTCAGTGGGTGAGATATCGGGCGAATTTGCGGGCCAGGGAAGAACATCCACTTGTTGTTGCTGCAGATACTGTTGAACAACACGAGCTGCGTGGGGTTGGGCGTTGTTCTGCTGTAGAATGACGCCGGGGCCGTGACGTTGCAGAAATGGGACAACAACAGGTGTAAGCACTTCATCACGATATCTGGCTGCATTGAGATTGCCATCAATAATGACCAGCTCAGTTCTGTTACGGGCAGTGATGCCACCCCATGAGAGACCCTCCCCTATAACGGTTTCGCTCCACGACACATGAATCTGCGTAGCGTTCGTTTCGACGTCTGTACACTCTCTGGCGGCCATCTGATGATGAAAGATGGAAACGACATTCATCTGTGAATAAAACACGTCGCCACCGGTGTAAGGGATGCCTGAGATGTTGTCCACACCACTGCAGTCGAGCACGACGATGACGTAACGTCAAAATCGGACGAATTGCAGATCTTCGAGGACGTAAGCCGTATTTTCTCAGCCGGTTGATTACTGTTTGAGGATGTATCCGTCTCAGGTTAGGGATGTTCCTGGCTGTCGTCGTTGCCGTTTGTTGCCGGTTCCGGAGATGGACGACACGGATATACCGATCTTGTGCTGGGGTGGTAATTCGGGGTGTCCCGGAGCGGGGTCGGTCTCGAACGTCATCATGTTGTGCATGTCGATGGACTAGCCTGTCTACAGTGTTACGGTGGCAGTTCAAATGCTGGGCAACCTCTCTGTGTGTTCTGCCAGCTCTAATCATACCCAGGGCAAGGAGACGTTGATTCATTGTCAATCTTGGCATGCTAATGTGGAGTCGTTTTAACAGCAGCGCAAGTTTGAATGTGAACGATAGGAAGGCCTTACTTTAGTGTTTAAATACCCAAGGATTCACACTGCTGCATGAATTTTCAGACTCTCCACGTGCAGAACATGCCTTTTCACAAACGTGCAGCACGTCATTTAATGTTAATGCAATTTTAACGGGGAAAGCTGTTTTTGTGTTCAATATAACTTATTCATGAACAGGTTAACACTCTTTACACCTACGAAATTATTTTTTTTGGAGTTTGATCAATTTCTGCAATGCACACTTTCTTTTTTGGGCGAGTATATAATTTTGTGTCATGTACATCAGTAATCTTAAAGTAAATTAAAATATACTATTAAAAAAAGTAGGGGATATCCAAACAGATGTCGATATTTTCAGAAAATGGTATTGGATACGCGTGATTGGTCACATCAGTACTTTACCAAGTTTAGTGTGGATCATGAAAGTCACCGGCCGACGAAAACTTCCTGCAGGTTTTTCGCACGAGCGCCGCATTAATGTCTGTGGGGTACGTTTTGACATTTTCATTTGTCCTACATGGGCTTTTTCGGAGGTCTCACCTTTCTTTTCTCGGTATAAACTCGTTCATCAATAGTTTCTGGTCGGAACGCAACTTTTGAGGTATGCGAAGACTGACACGCGACGAACGTTTACGTGCAGTTGGCATGTTGGAAGCTGGCAACAGACAGCCTGCAATGGCTCAAATTCTCAACTTTACTCAATCGGTGATTAGCAGGTTGTGACCAGGCTGCCGTCAGACAGGCAATGTTGATGACAGCCGTCTGGCAGGTCATTCAAGGGCGACAACTGCTAACCAGGATCGTTTCATTCGAACCACCGCATTACGCAACCGCTATCAAAGTGCCTCAAAAATTAGATAGCAGCTGCATCGAGCGACAGATGTGCGAGGAATGGTCAGACTATACGAAATATCCTACACAGCTGGAATCTGTACGCTCAACGACCTCGAACAATTCCACGTTTGATTTAACTTCACATTTTGACTTAACTTCATATCGCAGAAAGGCGCAGAAAGGCGTATTTGGTCTGGAGCACGACAGAGCTGGGACAATCGCCAATGGAGCAACGTCATGTTTTCCGATGAATCGAGGTTCACTCTCGACTTCCACGACAGGCGAATCAGAGTATATATGTGAGTCGCATATATATATGTGAGTCGCTCATATATATATGTGAGTCGCATATATATATGTGCGACTCACATATATATATGCGACTCACATATATATATGTGAGTCGCAACACATTTTTGACGCCTTAAGCAAGTATTCCCAGATACACCTGTACTGGTCATTAGGCAACCACAGAGCTTTCTCTCCTAGTCTTTTTTGATGTTATAAACTAAATTTTTTTTTTCAAAATTTGAATGAGTCTACACCGTTGTCGAAATAGTTTTGGCTTTGAAACATTTTGATCGTGATGTAAAGAAGCCATCGGAGGGCCACACCGACCTTCCATTTTCCGAAATGTGCCAAGGAGAGATCCTCTGGCCCTATCGGCTAGAGTCAGGGGTGGAGAGAATACATTTTCAAATGTACTGAAATACGAATACGAATACTTTGAAATTTTATGAATACGAATACACAAAAAATTCTCAGTGCTTTTGAATACAAATACGAATACTTTACAATGTATTCATGAAAACATGCATGAATACTTGAATACGTTTCAAATTATAGTGGATGATAGTAAATAAAATTGAAATAAGGTCCCACAAAGTAGATCTTCTATTTCTCGGACCATTTTTGGTGAAATTGCAAGCGGGCGGGCGGTTTTTTATTTTATTTTTTTTTTGTAATTATTTATTTGCCATCAAAAGTTCAGGTTCTTGGTTTGTATTAGACCCCATAATCTACCGAATATCATGGGTGGTGGTTTTTTTTGTCCCTTGAGTGCAAGAAGGCTTTGCAGTGCTAAATCATTGCAAAGCCTTGTTGCACTTAAGGGACAAATGTTTTTAAATTTATTAACGTGGTTAAAATATCAGACATAAACCATTTAATTTTTATTTTTCCAAGTTTGCATCGGTTATAAAAAAGAGCACACGGCAGCTAAAAGGGCCACGTGGGAGGGTCTGAGAAACAGATTTTTAATTTTTTTAGGCCTAACCTAGAATATCTTGGAACATTGTCCATAAAATCATACAAATATCGATGCCTGTGGAACCAGCTCTTCAAGCTCGTTTCGATGACATCCACATGCATGGAAATAAAAAAAAAATAAAAAATTACATTTGTTCTTCGGAACACATTGTCGGATGAAGGGTTAACTAAGTTTACATTTAATCAATTATTCAATTACTGTACTACTGTAATTAAGTTGTAATTTGACTGCAATAATATTTCTGCTTCACCTAAACCATAGCCTACATGTATTGTCCTTCATTGCAACAAGCTCATCAAGCTGATAACTTTTGGTTCTGAATGCTGAATTGCGTAAATAACACGATAACTTTAACTGAGTTCACGTTTAATCAATCATGCAATTACTGTACTGTTGGAATTAAGTTGTAATTTAGCCACAATGATATTTCGCCTCTATCAGTCTTCACCTTATTTCTATTGGTACTGAAAAAAAAAATATGAAATTAGCGTTAATTGGATATTGGAGTTGTTTTATGATTAAGAATCTATACAGTGGCCGAACTTTGTCCTAAGAGTAATCTGTACAATTACAATGCTCAGTTTACAATGAAACAATATGGATCTGATATGTATGGTGTACAGCGTTTACATTCCAGTGGCCACGGGGGGGGGGGGGAATTTGGGTGGGACGCGCCCCCCCCCCCACTTCCCTCCAAAATTGGTCCTCGAAATATGTCCAAAAATGGCATAAAAATCGTAGGAGGGTAAGGTCCATGGAGGTTAGGTTGTAGATTTGTAGATTGCTTGTCCTAATATCTGTGTCGGTGAAAAGGTAGACAGCCGTCAAAACATGAAAAACCTCAAAATATCTTTTCAGATGAAGGAGATGGGAGTTTTTGAACCCTGGAATTCAAAATGTTTCCAGGGTTCAAAATCTCCCATCGACGATCCTTGGCCGCCCATATCGGACACATTTATATCCCTCCAGTGGAAATCCGGATTATTATTACCTTGGTTATCAAGCTCAAACTTTAGGGACGCAGAATTCTGAGATGTGAAGGCTTGGAAAGCACACACCACCCCCCCCCCCTCCCCCATTAAAAGCCAGGCTCTGCGAGTTTGTCCTCTCCACTTGCTTTGGGCTGGCTACGCCACTGCATTCCACTTTTATAGTATCAAATGGATTATCTGGCCTTTTGTAATGGCTAAAAACTTGTGATTTGTTTCTAGATGATATCTTGGAGATTCCCAACGAGTAAATCAGGAGAGAATGAGAAATAAATTAGCGTGTTGCAGTTAAAAATATTGTAACAGATTTTAAAAAATAAATATATTCTATTAGACACCACAAAGTAGATCTTCTGTTTCTTGGGCCATTTTTGGTAAAATTGCATGCGAGCTGGCGCTTTTTTTATTTCATATTTTATTTTTGTAATTGTTTTTTTTTTTATGAGGCCTAAAACATAAAGTAAACCGAGAATATGAACTGTTAGCTGTGAACTCTTCCCGTGAAAGTCAAGTGCGTCCATTCAACGGTGGAATACGTCATTCAAGACGGTACTCCACCACCCCCGTAGAGGTAGCACCTTTTGTGAGAGGACCTCGTCTCTCACTCGAGGGAGTCTGGACCATCTTCTGAATAGAAAAAAGAAAAACAAGAAGAGTCAGTCCAGAATCCAGCAATCAATCGCCGGGATTCCCGTCGACTTGCGAAGTTTCTGGAAAAGAATAGAAAGGAAAAGGAGGGATAAGGGTGAGAGAAACATCCAATGCCCGCGCCTTGTACTCCGGATACAACAAAATTCACCCGGATCTCTCCTCACAGGAGGAAGAACTGGAGGATAATGAGATACCCATAGAGAAAGGAATGGATGCAGACGAGGAATTCTCGACACCACCTTCCCCGAAGACACCCCATCTTCCGGAGCTAAGCACCCGAAAAGGAGCCGGAGACCTCGAAGTATGGATTCCTCCATCAACTCCAGGAAGTGAACTACGATGAACATCCCAGAAAAATCGTACAGCTATAAAGCAAATGGGTAACTGACATCACAATCAAATCTGTTTCTCAGGCCCTCGCACATGGTCCTTTTGGCTATGGCATGCTCTCTTTTTATAAGCAATGTGAACTAATAATTAAATGGTGCCAGAATTAAATTACCCAAGTTAATAAAATTGATGAATTTGTCCCTTGAGTGCAACAAGGTTTTGCAATGCTTTTGCACTCAAGGGACGAAATACACCACCACCCATGCTATTCTGTAGATTATTAGGCCTAAAACATAAAACAAACCACGAACATGAACTTTTGATGGCAAAGAAATAATTGTAAAATAAAATAAAAAACCGCCCGCTCACATTCACTTTTCCAAAATAATGGCCTGAGAAATAGAAGATCTACTTTTTGGACCTTAACGAATGTAGTTCTTTAAAACAATAATAATAAATAAATTTGATTCGTGTACATAAGACTACCATATACTTATAACGGCCATTTCAAACAAACGATATTGAAATTTTGATATTTTTTCAAATTGATATTTTTTCATATGAAAATAGTTCTTTCGCAAAATGGTTAACTTTTGTTTCCAAACAAACGGATTTCAGAGAAAATTTTGGTATTCGAGCACCAAACAATTTTTGGGCTGAACGACAAAATTTCCAAACAGAAATGGCCATCGGGGGAAACCACCCATTGGATTCGGGCCGGAAATCAAGAAAAGGTGATTTGGCTAAAAAGAGTTGTCTACAACCTTTATAATAGCAATCCCTCAACAATCATTCTTGATACCAGCTGTAATAACCAAAACAAGATGTGATTGCATGAGTTTCCGATCCCACACTCTACGGTACTGACTCAGGAATCAGGCGCGTAGCCAGATCTGTTTATTATATAAGTGGGCGGGGGGGGGGGGGCTTGGGGGTGTGTGTCTGGGAGTCAAGCGTTTTATGCTGTAGTGATATCACGAAATTTGAAATCTAGAGTTCGGGAAACGTATGGGTGTGGTGCCCCTATGGCGTTGTTGTGCCCCCAATATCTGTCTTGAAAATTACGTTGCACAGTGTGGGTGGACCCCTGCACGCTCATATTGTTTCTACGTGAAAAGTATTTAATATTTATCTCATCATATTAAAAAGACTTTCAAAAATAAAATCTTATAAACAATGAAATCATTATCATGCTTTTTATTCCATGTTCAGTTTGTTTATACGCAATAGTTGATGGTCTGCTTCATCGTTTTACCCAAATCAAACTTAAACAATGGCCGGCCATTATAAACCACAATCGAAACTCGCGAGCAAAACTTTCCAATTTTCAAATAGTCAGAAGCAAATCTTTCTGAGACAAAGTTCAACCAACTGCATGTCATCTGGATTTATATCGAAGTCCACATTTACAAACTGTGTTTTCGGTTTCTCAGCAAATGGGCAAAATCAGAATTAAATTTAACTCGGTGTTGTTCTGAATGACAGCACCCCCCCCCCCCCCACCCCCG
Source organism: Pictodentalium vernedei (assembly GCA_031216915.1). Classification (NCBI taxonomy): domain Eukaryota; kingdom Metazoa; phylum Mollusca; class Scaphopoda; order Dentaliida; family Dentaliidae; genus Pictodentalium; species Pictodentalium vernedei. Next base: position 477,045,631 of record CM062293.1, read on the forward strand.
TCAAGTATATAAGGAGATTGAAGTTTTGTGTGGGCGTGGCCTATGACGTTCCTTTTAATTTACGCAATTCATTCGTCAATAAAATTTTTAATGACACGAGAACATGTTTCAGTGAAATGTATCGTTATTTCAAACAGAATCTTACAAAACTGTGCCTTTTGTATTCAGTTATCACCAGGCAGCATGATGCGACCTGGTTTTTATTTCAACTCCGCAAAGTAGAGAGTGTTTAAATTTATTGTCCTTCAAGTTTAATTATAAGGAATGATCGTTTGTTTCTGTCTATTTCTTGAGTTATGAACACCCCCCCCCCCCCGCCAACTAAAAAGGCCAAACATAGTGTAAATGGACTACGCCCATTTATACAGTTTGGACTTTGTTTTTTGGGTATTCATAACTCAAAAAATAGATTGAAACAAATGATCATTCCTTATTTATAAATATGCACCTCTGCTCTCACCAAGCTATTCTCAGCAGCATGGACAGTTTCACCAAGTTCGTGAATACTCGATTCGAGGTTTGTAGGTTATCTATTTATGCTCTCTACCATCTATTCAAGGATACGTTCTACCTGTAGCGGACCATATTCTGGCTACTCTAACCCTAACAGAGTATGTTATCCTAGCTATTCTTGCTTGTCTCAACCTTTGACCTCAACCAATTATGTCGCTCCATTTAGCATCGCCCCGCCCACTATCACTGCATACAGTGTCCAGATCAAGACGCTCCGTCTTCCAACATATGAGAGCCATGGGGAAATCCCTCGATGGGGTGTTATAACACGTCCCTCTTATCGTCTTCTGGGTATTGATCGGCCAAAATTCAGAGAATTCCGTCCTATGATCTGCCTATGGTTGTAGAATTCCCTTTTCGTCGTATGGGTCATGGGGACCATGAGGAAATACCTCTTTGTGGTCTTATTTCAAATCCCTCTATCCTCATCTCAATCCAATATTCAATGGACACTTTCCGCGGAATCCCTTCTTATGGTTTGTCTATGCCTATAGAACCCCTTATGGTCGTATGGGGACACGAGTGCCAAGACGAAAACCCTCGATGAGGTATAATCTACTATCTCCCTCATCCTCATCTGGGAATCGGGGAATACGTATGACATGATGATGTAGTACTGGGTTATATCTATTGGGTGACAGTTGTAGTATTACTTCGGTTTGGTGGTATTAAAAGACAACATCGCAGAATTTATCATTCCATTTTTATTCTGTCACAATCACAGTATACGGTTTGTTAAGTTCACGGTCAATTACCCAAGGCATCTTCGTGTACAATCACTTTATTCAGTTGTTATTATTTATTTATTTATTGGTGATTTACGCCACATCAGCAGCTTAGGCTATATCGCGGCGATGAAAGTATGCATTTCAAAAAGATCATTGATTGAAATATGAAATGAAAGGAATAAGAGGTGAAACATAATGAGAAAGTGAGACCAGTTGTACAAAAAAGCTGTGTACATCAACCTATGAATTAAATATGGATAGATGAAATTTAAAAAGGTAAAAATAATTTACAATTCATTAAAAAGGTTGATTACTTTCAACAATGAGATGACTTTTTGCGGGCTCGTAAGATAAAATAAATCTCTCAAAGATCCGACTGTAAAATACTGCCCTGTAACATGATTAAAATCAGTACAATTCAAAAGAATGTGTTCCACTGACAGCACCTGCTGGCAGGGAACACACTCTGGTCGCAAATTACCCTCCAACAAAAAGGAATGTGTAAATCGTGTATGGCCAATATGACATCGCGTCAAAACTGCAAGATCCTTTCTACAAAAGTTACCAGACGGGCAGTGATCTGAAATAGTTGATCGAAAGCGATGAAGCTTCTTATCTGTCGCTCCATCCCATTCCGCTTTATTCAGTTCATTGTAAATTGTCCAAACCACAGTCTTAGTCAAATATATCTCTGACGGGTGAGTAATTCTCCAACCCTCTTCTTGTTGGAGAGACTGATAATCATTTGTCAAAAACTTCTTTTGGTCTCTGGGGGAGTTTTTTCTTGTGGCTTGACTCTAATTGGGGCTTTTATTCTATATCTCCCCTCTTTGAATATTGGCAGTTTGGGTTTGTGGGTTGTTTAATTTCTGGTGCACCGAAGGAAGGAAAGTCCATCCATTTGGAGCTCCATTCTTCGGTTGTTCTATCTCTTTGATGTATCTTTGTTTTTGGTTTCATCTGCAAGTAAGATAAAGTCTTCATTTTTTTGTACTTTGTTCATTGGTTTGAACTGCAAGTTGGCTCATCCTTAAATCTTCATTCTTCTGAGGCCGGACATCATTCTCCTGAGTGAGAACTTTATTCTTGTTTTGCTCTGCAGGCTTGTCTGTATAATGAGTGGTAAGTCCAGTCTTCTTCAGCACCGTGGGTTCCTCCATCTGATTGTTTTCTTGTAAGCTCCTGCGAAAATTCGAAATTCGATTCGAAAGTCAATATTCGATTCGATTCGATTCGAAATTCGAATATTTTCGAATATACTTTGACCATAACCGTGACTGTTTACAGATTGTAATTGATCACATTATTTTATATTGAGTATTGTTCTGAGTAGAACGAAACTGACATGTAGCGGTAACGGTGTTTGTAGCGATGTAGCTACAACTGTACAACAGTTGTGGCTACATCGCTACAAACACTGTTACCGCTAAAACTGTTCATTTCAGCTTATTATGCATTATGACCACAGACCATTTATAAAAACTTCAAGTTTCGAACTTTGGAAAGTTATTTAGCTGTTCAACTCCAATATATGATTTGTTCCACAACATGATCACATTATTTTGTATTGAGCATTCTGTTCTATCAGTTAATGGACATCGTCAAAAGCAACGGTTTTCTAAAAGAATATCCCTGATTATTATATAAACAGATGTAGAACTGGCTTTAATTTACAAGCAGATCGACTCCATTCGACGTTGAATTATCGTTTCGGTTTTGTCATTCCGTATTTTTACTTCAAACAAATGGCTTCACCGCCGGAATGGAGTCGATCCTATTTGAAACGAATTTTTTTTAAAGAAACATGTGATAAAATTGAGGTATCAGCCCTATCTGCCAGGCTCATTTAAAAATGTTTACTGCTGCAGTTTCGAAACTACAACGTCAACAATTCGAATAGCTTCAATCAATAGCTAGTATATTGGGTTTTTTTCACGGGAAGTGGAGAGGCGAAAATGCACTCTACGTAAATCTGTGTATTTTAATAACCGAGGGTATTATTTAAGAAAAACACTTTTCTTTTGACGACGTATCCATTAAATGTGGCTCGATTTGAAATTCGATTCGTTTTCTCCAATTCGATTCAATATTCTATTCGATCAAGATCGGCAATTCGCAGGTCCCTATTTTCTTGTGCGCTACAGGCAGACAATGCAACCACTTCGTTCTTCTTTATTTGTTGGTCAAGGGTTCTTTTCTTGGTTTCGTCTACCGTGCCATGCACTTGTTATTGTGAAGTCAGCTTCAACCCGGCATCATTCTTGGAGATTTGTATATGCAAGCCATCTCTTAATCTGAGCACTATTGTGGACACGGAAATCATCACTCCTTGACGGTCAAACACCAATAAACTATAAGGCGACAGCGGTCATTTTTATACTTTTTTTCCTTGCCTTCCAGTCTTCTTCCTCTTCATCACTTGAGTAGTAAGGGATGACACTATGGGGACCTTATTTAACACGGAAAATTCCCAAAGACAATTTCTTCGCCAGAGTGCCATCGGCAGATGGCACTCTGGCGAAAAAAAATGTCTATGGGAATTGTCAGTGTTAAATCAGGTCCCCATAGTAAACACGACACATATTTTTCAAACAATTCTAAACCCTATGGGAATTTTCAGTGTTAAATCAAGTTCCCATAGTACACACGATCGTGATTTTTCTTTGGCGAAAAAATGTCTATGAGAATTCCAGTGTTAAATTAGGTCTCCATAGTGTCATCCCTTACTACTCACTTGCCACGTCAAATTAATATTTTGTCATGGTTTTGTCATGGGATAGTCAAACGGACATTTTCTCTTTTCCAAGACGTATGTCTGGGATTCTTTGAGGTCACGTTTAGCAGTCCGTTGAGTTGTCTTTTGCATTGGGTTCTTGAAAATATTCGTAATGTGCACCAGGGTATTAATGTATTTCGCGCCCATGGCTTCTCTGACAGTGTTTTCAATTGACGTGGTGGCTTGTTTCTAAAACTGCGTCTTCCTTTATCCATTCCATCCTCGATATAACTACTTATAAAATTTTCAAATTCTTCTTGGTAATTATTGGAGGCGACGAAATTTCCCATTGAATCATTAGAATCGTCTACTGGATCCTCTTCCTCGGATTCCACGGCTTCTTCTTGGATTTCAGATGATTCCGACTCATCGGCTTCCGAATGTTGGTGAATAGCATCATGGTGAACACTGACGTCATGATTGCATTGCTTCCGATTCGAAAGTCAGATCATAAATGACAAATTTGATTCGAGCACGCTCTTTTTAGGGCTGAAACGGTTGGCAAATTTTCACAACCGACTAACCGATAACTATAACCGGATAATCTCCGGTTATCCGTGTCCATTATTTCACCGAATATGGCATCAGTACTATAGGAATTGGAATGCAGTATTCTCATAAACTAGTCCGTAACTTGTATACAAACGAACGTTGTCGAGTACCCGACAACGTCCGTTTGTATACATATTACGGAATAGTTTCAGCGATTAACGAAGTCTTGAACGCCAAAGACGATTATTTCTCAATATGTAGAGCGCGACTGCGAGGTGTAATCTATCCCAAAGGAGAAGCGGCAGATTTACTACGTTTTAATCGTGGAGTGACGATCACTATCAATATTTCGGATAACCGGTTGACGGTTTTTCTAATCAGTTAGGTAGGTAACTGGTTTCAAACCGGTTATGCGGTTGCCCATTTCAATACTAGTTCTTCTATATGCCAAGGGTCAATGACAACGGAGTTTAGCAAGTTCCACCATAAAAACCTTTTCTGTATGATTCATCTTTTTCGATAAGATACTTTATCCGTTGTTAAGGTTATCCTCCTGATCTGGTGCCTTTCTGGAATCAGCTGTGTCATCTCCGATTTGGTCAATGGCGCATTACAATTCAACAGATTCCTGGCACAGTCACATATGCATTCTATCAAATCATCATTAGCTGTCTTGCGCATGGCCTTGGCTCTACATCAGTCAGCAAGATGTAGAAAGTGTAATGCATCTGAATTTCTGTTCAGTCTTTTATTTTTCCGATTGCCTCATGGCACAGTGATCATCTTTGTTTTCTGATCTGGAAAAGGCTTTTCCACAATATCTGCAGCGATGTACTTTCATGTCGCCTCTCGACGACGGTCAGGGAACAAATGAATATTTGGTGACGTGAAAATTCTTGTTGTACTTTCGTCGTGGCTCATATGCTAGAAGACGAAGGTTTAGCGAACGTTCTATCGAAAAAAGATGATCTGGTCAGAGTATTGAGTAATAGTGGGCGCGGTTAGGCTAAATGGGTGAGCTGATAGGTTACCAGAGGTTCAGACAGGTCCAAAAAATAGGTGGAAGAGAATCTAGGAAGATAGACTTCTAGAGTGAATAGATAGAACGTATCCATGAATAGATGGAAGACAGCAGAAAAAAAGGATTCTGGAGGTATCTGAACTAAAATAAAGTCGTTCTTGATGGATTGAAGTATTTAATTCAGTTGAGTCAAACTCACCATCAGTACACATCCACATCCTATTAGAGAACGTTCAGTCACATAGCTACAACTTGCAGCATAGTGTCCAAGATGGCGGCCTCCAGTGAACAAAATAGACGGGAACACCTTCAACACCTGTCACCCTAACAACTCCCACTGCACACCATCGGGATGACATCATTGCATGGCTACCATGGCAACAATACATGATTTAACTAGGTCACGTGACTATGGCATCACATATGATATCTGAGATAGGATCCGACTGAATAGAGTCATGCATCTACTACTTATATGATCTGAAAAGTGTCGGGATATCTCTCCTGCACCTCCTCCTCCTGTTTCAGGAGTCACTGGGCGCAAATGTCGGATCAACTGCATTTGTTTCCTATTACCGTGTTTCAAGGTACTAGAGTTAATATTTGGCAAACAAACGTCACTTCATTAGTTCTTTCGCTGTAAATCACTCACCGGCAATATATGGTCGATTTTAGAGACAAATTTAGCCGCGCCACTCCTGTTACTACGTCTCTCCAGGCTATAAGTCATTTATGACTTTGATTTCAAGACATCAGGGTAAAAATATGACCCGTTAGGAACCATATCTTTCTGCAATATAATACTTCTTTCCATCGACTTCATAAATGAAATTTCCCCAATGGTATCACATTTCGTGACAACATTCACACACAATATTGTCACGATCAAACACTGAAAATCATCAGGTGGAATTTTCCAGTTAACATCCAAGGGGAAATTGACGAATCAAAGCATTAAGATACTTGAAGACCTTGAAAGCTGGTATTTCTGTCAGCCACAAAGCTTATATGTTACTGCACAATAAAGTACTAACCCAGAGACATATTATAGACGAGTACCACCCCTTTTCTTCAAAACTGAAACAGAAATGAAAAAAATGAAAAAAAGTCAACCAATTGCGTTTCACAGATCGAGGAGGCTAACTCACACTTCGTTCCTTGGGTGCAACAAGGCATCATCTGTAATTCTTTAGCACTGCAGGTAGCACTTTGTTGCACCCAAGGGACGAGTTGTGAAGATTCATTTTTCTGAAGGGATGGACAGTTATGGATGCAGGTTTTATAAATATAATTTCTAAAAGAGTTGCAATGCAAACAAATTACATAGTGCCACTTCGGCATACAATGAAATTATCAAGAGTGTGTGTCCACAATTAACCTTTCATACAAATACCTAACCCCCATATAAGATCAATGTTAGTTATTCTCATTTTTTTACTTTTTTTTGCTTGTGCTCCCCCAATGAGACGAGCTAATAATAAATAAATAAATAAATAAATAAATAAATAAATAAATAAATAAATAAATAAATTTTATTAATAAATAAAGAAATTATTCAAGAATTTTTTGTTCAAGGGTCTTTGGGTTGTGTTAGATGAAATAAAATTGACAAAACTTTTAAATGAAAAATCTATAAAAAACGTTATCAGCATAAAACTGCTCAATATTGATGGATTTCTGAAGCAGACATAGAATTTCGACTGGATTTCGGTCCGTTGCAGACCGCAAAATAGGTCAGGATGCGCGAGAATCGGTTTCAGTTCTCGTGAACTCCTATTGCGAGAATTAGTTTACCGTTCTTAAATAATTTAAAATCTGAGAGCATTGTTATATCCTTGTGAGTGTAACCAGTACTTTGTCCAGTTACAAATCAAATGTCTTATTCATCTAGTTACTCGAGTTTAACCCGTGTGGGCTTAATTCCACATTTGGTGAGTTTCTTGTCTTACATATATATGTACATGTAGAACACTTTTTCCAACATTTGGTGGTCTTACTGATGGAAGTTTGTAAGTTATTGTGATGAATTGACGGTAACATGGTCTGCGGTTTGCGATTTGGAGCTAATGTTCAACCGAGACACGAAGCATCGAGGTTGAACATACGCTCCGCGCCGCAAACCTCAGACCATGTTACCGTCAACTCATCACGTATATGTTCCAATACGATACTACCCAGAGCCCCAAACCTACATCGTGAAACACGAGAGGCTGGGGGGAGGGGGTGGGGAGGGGGGCGGTGGCTCAGTTGGTAGAGGTGCAGGCTGCAAGCCGAGAGGTCCTCGGTTCGAATCCTACCTGCGGCAACCGCGTTGTGTCCTTGGACAAGACACTTCACACCCATTGCCCACGTGGGGGCACGGTGACGTTGTGTACTAAGCCGTACTGCACGTCGATGGTGCACCTGTCTTTAATCAATGCTAACCCTGCTTGTGTGGAGTTGGTATGTTGGGGATCTGAGAGTAGCTCGCCGTTGCTCGGTGCTTCTCTCCGGGTAATCCGGCTTCCTCCACCCATAAAACTGTCACGGTCATGATTAGAAATATGTGACCATAAAACACCATTAAGTAAATAACACAAGAGGCTTATTTTCTAAACTTGTGATCGTTAAAAGTTGCCTTGTACAAGGCAACTTTTAACGATCACAGGTTTAGTAAATAAACCTCTGGTGTACCCCATGACGGCACTGGATAAATAATAAAAAAACCCAGATAAACCCATTCCATCTTAGTTCAAATCGTAATCGATTTGTAATTTAAACAACAAAAAAAAAAATCGCGCCAAAACCTAGAAAAATGAAGCGGCTTGCTAGTCAATCCGTTGATGAAGCAATTACGAAACGGGCGACGCCATTTCAAATACTTCGCGTTTTGGCGTCAAACGGTAACATTTGCTACTGGCGCCGTAAACATGAAATAAATACGCCAGCTCTCATCCAATCAGAGGGTGAGGATTTACTCTTATTGGAACATAAGTCTTTGTGATGTTTCTCGTGAAGTCTTGCCTGTAGGTTGGAGAGAATACTTCATTAGACCCCACTGCCTCGTGTTACCTTATTATGAGGGAACAAAAAGTGAAGAGAATTCTCCAGACCCTAAGGACACTTTTAGAATTTACCTGTACGACAAGAATCAAATTAGCATTGTGCGGCAATCAAAGTTGATTCTCGTTATTTTTTCCTTGCAAGAGTAGACTCCGATTCTCGAATGAATTATCAGCTCTGCGTGGAAACTTTCTTCCCAACACTGTGAAATCCTCATTTGTTGAAAAAAGATATGGGAGAATATTTTGAATCGCCGATGCTGTTTTCTTTTGTTTTTCTTGATACAGTATTGATTTCGTAACATTTATTTATGAAATTTCGACCTCCTCGTGAAAGTGTTTTGCAACCGGGGGGGGGGGGGGGGGGGGGGGCGATCAGACCGAGAAAGGGGTCACTTTTTTTTTTACACTTTAAAATCAGTTGGATTAAAGATCAACCCAAAATCAACTGAGCGGAGTGAATATGAACCCACTTGGGTTCATATTCACTCCACCCAGTTGATTTGGGTTCATGTTTAACCCAACTGATTTTAGAGTGTGCAGTTACATAGCCATATGGGGGCGGTTAGGAGCCCCACCTCCCACGCCAAAAACAAAATTCCCACAGTCCCCTCCTAACAATCCTGAATTCCTCAATCTGCATGGAGCATAAACTGATGGAATTACAGATAACATATCATACTTGGTGAAAACTTACATGCTTTGGCGCCCCAAATGTTTTCCAATAGTATTATTATTTTTCAACAATGTCCAGTCCAGGGCCTCCCCGGAGACATTTTTGAAAAATATATACTCCCAATACCAACGCGAGAGACATCACCCCCATAGCTTTCCCCAAATCCTGTCTTCAATCTTCGTGATATGACATGCCCACGACATAAAAATACTTAGACCCATAAAAAGGTCCATATGGTCCCCTGATAAAGATGTCTGGCTTCGCTCCTGCTTTCGTGAATATATCGCACTGTACAAGACTGTTTGAAATTATTACCAGTATAAGTGCGGTGCGGAAGCGTGTGAGCTTCACTCCTCGCAGGGAACAGTTTGCAAACGCGAACGTACACTGCGAAAAATATAGGTTCTCTTTAGAACCAAAACTGGTTCTAATCTTGTCCCTGAGATGGAACCAATTCTGTTTAAACAGTATTTATTTCAAATCAAATAAATTTACCAAGATTAGCATCCAATTTTAATAGAATATTACATGAACTGAAGTAGATTCAGCAGTAAACTTGGAGCTTATTCAACGCTGTCGCCAAACATTTTGAAATAAAGGAGATATGAACAGTTGGCATATCGAACCAGTTTTGGTTCTCAAAAGAATCAAAACTGGTTCGATATGCCAACTGTTCATATCTCCTTTGCTTAATAATGATTTGAGACAACCTCGTATAAGCTCTAAACTTAGGCTGAAACCCCCTCAATTTATGTTTAATTCTGTTAATATTTAATGTTAATCTTTATAAAGTTATTTGATTTGAAATAAATACTGTTTAAACAGAACTGGTTCCATCTTAGGGACAAGATTAGAACCAGTTTTGGTTCTAAAGAGAACCTATATTTTTTGCAGTGTATGAAGGCCATTTCCATATCACATCGTTTGGACGAGGGATAAAAAATATCAAATTTTGAACGCCTTTCGCAGAGCATTATCATTTTATATATTGTACGGGACATCCTTATGAGTACTAACTGTAATATAATTAAACTGATCCAGAAAATGGGGTTAGGTTTTAATATCGGGCCCACACTGTGTCCAACATTTTAACACCGAGAGTAATGGCAAAAGCATATAAAAAATCTTCAACCAAACCAGTCCGAATGCTTTCATGTTTGACCGCCTGCCGAATGATGATACACAGATAGCAGAATCGTGCATCACACTGTGTAAAAGTGTCTTTAAATGACCAGTGGCTTTTATTGCAACTTCTGTTGAAAGGCTTGGGCCAAGTCAATACCCTTCCTCCGGTGTTGACATCCCGGCCTCTCACCGCCGATGGGGGTTGGTGGGATTTGTCACATAATTACTGCCCAGAGTACCGTGCTGGGTTGGTAAATATTCAACACATGTTACACGGCAACGCACAATGGTGTAATTTCAATATGAAAACATGTTCTTCTTGTCCAAAATCTTCCATATGAAACCAAGATCTCTTTTCAACATCCCGCTTAAGCAATAAAAGGGATATCAAATTTGTCGCGATTTCATACTAAATTTATAAACGTTGTCTGTTGGTAGATGCCGGATTCGGGGATTGGGGGCACATACCAATCATGTGTTGTGACAAGAAACAGCTACGATGCGCTAAGCTGAGAGTCGGAGGTCAGCAGGAGAGAGGCTATCCCAATCGTGTCGGTAATGTCTGGAGCCTCAAAGGAAAATGGAAGGTCAGTGTCATGTGTTTTTTTTAATATAACTCTTCGGGGGTGCTCCGGCGTCAAGATATACCAAAGAGTTGAATTTTTTTAACCCTTTATCCAACATGAAAAGTAGACGACATTTGCAAAACAAATTCTTGAATAACTATTTTGCTTCATTTTTGTCTCAAAAACATAGGTTATGACCCCTTGTTGGAACGTGCTCGACGAGATCGATCCATCGAGTGTTCATAACCTATGTTTTTGAGACAAAAAATGAAAAAAATAATGAAAATTAATTGGCGATTTTTAAGAATAGCGCTAGCCGGTTTTGGTCGTTACGTTGGGTAAAGGGTTAAAAATACTTTTTTTTTCAACAGCTTAATTTTCATATTTTGCATGCAGATGCAATCGATACGTTCGGTAAAGGATTAACTAAATATCATTCGTATATAGCCAAATACACTGCCCATCCTAAGAAGACCCTTTTGTGGCACATACAAAATTTAATAAAGCCCAAATAGGGGTATTTGGGGCAGATTGTCCAAAAAGGAACAATTGTGAAATGAGGTAATTCGAACTTTGGGGGGTAATCTGCCTTGCAGCACCATATTTCTTCCTACAGAATAAACAAATAAAGCTTTAGCATCAAAGAGTAGATAACGTCCTAACATATTAAACTGACATGTTTTATAACTCGTTTCTTATGAACTTCATATCCGGGGGCGCGGTGGCTCATTTGGTAGAGGTGCAGGCTGCTAGCCGAGAGGTCCTCGGTTCGAATCTCACCTGCAGCAGCCGCGTTGTGTCCTTGGACAAGACACTTCACCCTCATTGCCTACGTGAGGGCACGGTGACGTTCTGTACTAAGGCGTACTGCACGTCGATGGTACACCTGTTTTCAACCAATGCTAACCCAGATTGTGTGGAGTTAGTATGTTGGGAAGCTGACAGTTGCTCGCCGTTGCTCGGTGGTTCTCTCCGGGTACTCCGGCTTCCTCCACCCGTGAAACTGCCATGGTCATGATTAGCCTTTGTGCAGAAATATGTGACCTTAAAACACCAATAAATAAATAAATAACTTCATGTCCTTTCAGCAGTCATTGCTTCATTTCATAACAATTTCATAAGGCCTAAACAAGTTAAAAATCTGTTTCTCCTATCCTTCTGCTTGGTCTTTTGGCTGCCGCATGCTCTCTTTTTATAACCAATGCAAACTTGAAAAAATAAAAATTAAATGGTTTATGTCTGCTATTTTACCCAAGTTAATAAAATAATGAAACATTTGTCCTTTGAGTGCAAGAATGTTTTGCAATGCCATTACAAAGCCATCTTGCACTCAATGGACAAACACACACCACCATCCATGCTATTCTGTAGATTATGAGGCCTAGAACATGAAACAAAGCAGCGATGGAAAGCGAGGAATTTTCCTTCCACTGCGATTGTGGCTATCTGTAAAACATCAACAACTGGTTGAATCTCCTCGAAGAGAGAATCAATGATTCTACTGTTTCGAAAATCGTTCTATTTATTTCATTCGTATGTTGCTCGTTTCCTTATAGCAGAGTCCTTGTATCTATTATACACCACAGCAGTCCGATAGTGTCTATTTTTGCCTGCTGGATACGTGGACAACGGAGAAGGCAGTGCTCCTTTGTCACACGTTTTCCACTTTCATATGCGAAGTTTTGCGCTAGGTGATTATAATACAAATCATCACTGAGGTTACTACAATATAGGTGAAGTCTACAGTAGAGTACCTGGATTTTGAGTGAGTTAAGATGGTTATAGAAATCTGGCACCGCGGGTGTGCTTGCAAAGAGGTGCACTTTGAAATTGGGGAAAGAACTATTTACTTAGAGTTCGGTGGGTATCATATTCCACAGCCTTGAAAAGAGTTGAAGCAAGAAAAGAGTTGCTATGAAGTTCGGTACGACAAAACGGGACAGTAATATCAGGAGTATTACGTAAGTTGTGAGGCTTAATTTGGGAAGAAGCTGGGGAATTAAATTGGAGATATAGGTGGGGGTTACATTGTGGAAATATTGAAAATATCATATTAGCTTACAAGATTTACACGCTGTTTTAGTATTTCCCATCCCATCTCAGTGTACATAGCGCAAAGACTTGTTGTATCTCCAGATATAATCTGGGCGGCTTCTATCTGTATTTTTTTCCAAATCGCTTTTTTCTTGGGCCGTGCAATTGTCCCATACAGAGCAGGCATATTCCAATACGCGGCGTATGAATGCCAAGTAAATTGTCTTAAGCGTTTTACGATCAAGTTTGAACTTTTATTGTCTTATACTGTTCCATGCTATCAGGGGATCTATCATCTATATGGGAAGACCAAGTTCCGCGAGAATGAAAGGTAAGTCCAGATGTTTGTGATTAATAACATCTTTAATATTGGTGCCGGCCATTTCCAGTGGGGGGAGGTTTTGGTTTGTTTAGTTTACGAGTGATAATTAGTGATTCGGTTTTTGATTGATTGAAGTTTACAAACCAATCTTTGGGCCACTGTTCGATGGGTTCAATCTCAGGAGGTGGTGTATTCGCTGCTTAAAAGGGGTCTTCCGTGATGAGAAAGAGGGTAGTATCATCAGCAAAAAGCCGTATATTTATGGCGATGTTTTCGACAATAACATTTATGTATATAAGAAAGAGTAATGGGCAAAGGATAGGGTCTTGAGGAACACCAACTTTAACCGTTTGCCAAGAGGACGATACTGAATTAAGGGTCACAGTCTGCTGTTTGTCTTTGAGGTAGCTTCAAAACCATTCTAAAAGTGGATAGGTTATATTCATGTTCTTTCCAGTTTGTATAATAGATCCCTGTGCCATAACCTATAGAAGGCTTTGCTTTTATCACAGAAGATTATCCTAATTTCTTTACCTCCATCAAGAACTGCACAAATTGTTTTATACACGTCGGCAAGTTGGAGAACTGTAGAATCAAAATGGAGAGAACCAGATTCAAAATGGGACAGGATGCTGTTAGTTTCTAGGAATTGTATTACATTAGTAAAAACACATTTTTTTCAAATATTTCATACAAACAGCTTAGCAAGGTAATTGGCCGATAATTTGCAACCAAATCCTCCATAGCAGTTTTAAAAAACTAAAATCACATTACCTTGTTTCCATTCTTTAGGAAAAAAGGGGAAAAAACATTAGATAGAATATGCCTGCCAGGGGGCTGAACCAAGCTGACTGGGCATATTTTAAGTACTTGGGGACTTCTTTTATCATGGCCACAGACCTTGGATTTCTTAAGAGAATTGATAGCACTTTTCACAACTTTCGTGGTCAGAGTTATCAAACCGAGTCTAGGGCGACAAGGTCAAAGTATTTGAGAGGAAGCGAGTGATTCTTACCATCACAGGTTGAGTTGGCACAGAAATGTCTGTTGAAATTCCCACATTTTTCCTCGTCAGAAGATATGGTTATGTTGTTAAAAATCAGGCAAGGAACATAGGAAGTAGTGACTTGCAGAACATTTCTTAAATCTTTCCGCCACTCAAATGAGGGTGATGGGGGAGAGTTTAGTTCAGCTTCAGTTTTCAGGTTATAATTAAGTTTTGATGTACGCACGCCTGATATGGTATCTTTTTTTTCTGGCGATGCCTTTCCCAGGCTTGTGGGGCTGCTTTTCTGCTTCTGTCTAGCTTTACGATGTTGCCATTTTCTTTAACGAATGGTTTTTTTTGTCGCGTTGTACATCCATTTACGCTGATCGGGTTTAGAAATAATCGATTTGTTCGGGATGTGTTTCAGCGCCTTGTCTTGTGTAACTTTCGCAAGTACTCCAGCTATGTTGTCAAGTAGGGACTCGTTTATTATTTGCGTCCGTACGACAGTGAGAAGGTCATTATTTAAACCGACATAGTTGCCATCAGGGTATTGCCATGTGTGTCATTTAAAGACTCCTTGACTTTTCTTTTGGATGTTAAGCTTTAGTATAATATGGCAGCGGTGTCTTAATAAGTCAACAAGGAATGGATCTCCAACCTCACTTTAAAAAATTACTACATCGTTGTTTACCATAAACAGATCAATAAGGGAGTTTCGATTTCGTATGGTAAGTTGACTGGTCGACTTATTGTTTTAACCCTTTACCTTACATGAAAAGCAGACGACACTTGCAAAAACAAAATTCTTGAATAACTATTTTTTTCATTTTTTGTCTCATAAACATAGGTTATGACCCCTCGTTAGAACGAGCTCGGCGAGCTCGTTCCAACGAGGGGTCATAACCTATGTTTTTGAGACAAAAAATGAAACAATAATGAAAAGTAACTGGCGATTTTTGAGAATAGCTCTGGCCGGGTTTGGCCGTTACGGGTAAAGGGTTAAGCTAAACTGGGTAATGAGCTTTTGGATTTAACGGAATTGTGGGCTCAGTTGGTCGTTGTTAAAGTCACCAGTGACAATGATTGTACTTATCTAAGTATCTAGAAAGTCTCAAAGATTTCAGATATCTCTTGGGTGTCTGTATATTGTTTCGGTCAGTATCAATCCCGATTCAGTGTATACTTGAACCCGTAAGCTCTCGAGCCTGTGGTCTGGTTGACGTTTATAAGGATGGCTTTTTTCTTATATGTGTTGCAATCCCAACTTCTCTCGATCCGCGATCCTTCCTCAGAGGTGACTGAAAAGGGGAAATTTAAGGTCATCAGTAGTTGATGACTCATCAAGCCAGGTCTTAGTATAAGTACACGTAACGTTATTGACTGCCATACATCTTGAGATATCTGTTTTAGGTCGTGGACTCTGGACGTTGAGGTGGAAGATGGAGATGCACCATTCACATTTACTTGTTGCTGAAGCCCGAGAATCGTTTATGCTTGTTTATGATGGTACACTGCTAGAGGACCCAGATTTGTTTCACTTCCCCACAACAAAAACAAGAATGATAGTATCCAGTGATATAAGTATACGTGTGTGAGTATGAGAGATACAATGTAGATGAATAAGTTAGGGTTTAGTGGACAAGAGAACCGTGTTTTAGGTCGAAGTGTTAAAGATATTTGCCTCGGACAGGTATAGGACTGAAAACAAAATGAACGCTAATAATACCTCGTATATTATGCATAATCCAAATAAAAGAAGAAACAGTAATTTCTCTCAGGAGGTAAAAATGAATAACCAGAACATTAGCAAGGTTGGGACCACTGAGACAAAAAAATCTGAAATGTTGGGGAATAGGCATTGATGAACACTTATCCTACAAGACTCACATATCCCGGTTATGCTCATGCTCGAAAATAGCACGTGCAAACTAGAGTCTCAACAAAGTAAACAATATTCTCCCCCACCCACGAAGTCCTGAAAGTATTGTACTACGCCATCATCCATAGCCATTTAGTATTGTAGCAGCAGGAGGAGAGATTAGTGCGGGAGCCGGGTTTCGAACCGTCGACTTCTAGCACATAAAGCGACCGTTTTACCACGAAACTAAGAGATCCGAACCAACCAGGCTGGTTGGTAAATGGCCTTTATACATCGACCGCTACACTACTCTCCCCTTCTTTTGAGATTCACCACATGTGAATCTCACCAAAGTTCCTCCCTCAGAGCGGTCGAAACACCCGCAGTGCCACCTACTGCTGAGGATCGGACGAGCCCCCAAATGTAGCAGGAGGAGAGATATGGGCGGGAGCCGGGTTTCGAACCGTCGACCTCTAGCACACAAAGCAACCGGCCTTTATACCACGACCGCTACAGTACACATAATCCAGGCATGGGACAACTAAAGAGCTATGGAATCACTAGCACTATTTGCCATGCAAAAGCAAACATTACGAATAATTAATAACAAAAAGTACAATTCGTATTCAGATCCACCATTTAAGGAAAAGCAAATACTCAAGGTTGATGATTTGTTTAAACTACATGCACTGTTGTTCGTATTTGACTGGCAAAACGACAGATTATCGGCATCTTTCAATGATATGTTTAATTTTATTGGCAATCCATCTTGTATGACAACAAGACTGTCTGGTCTCTTAGACATAGAAAAAACACGGACCCGAACGTCCATTATAATCTTCACGAAACTATGGAACGCTCCAGGCAGCACAATTCGGAATATTAGTGATAGAACCTTGTTTAGAGACAATTTGACTTCCACATTCATTACGTCATATTCCAGTTATGTCAGTTGCGATAATCCCCACGGTGCTGAGTACACTTTATAAATTTGAAAATCGCCAATACACGTAATTGTCATGCTCTGTGCTTAATCTGGAATCCACGTCGTGTGCAACGTGCTACGCTTCTTCTCTACAGTTGTCCTACAAACAATCGCGTTTAATGTCATATGTACGCAACTAAGAAATTGTTAACAATTGAACAAATGGATCGATAATCGCACACATCTGAACAGGCGATCTATCACGAGAGCATTCGCCCTTATTGTTAACTCATTACATTCGACACTCTATGATGTGCTAGCTGATGTAGACCCCACGCCCAAACATAATGAGCCACCTCTTTGTCGCAGTCACTAACTTCACAATGCTACTTGTTGTCGCATTCGGGTGTTAGGATGAGTAGTGGAAGGAGCCCAATAAGCAGATTGCTTCTTGAAAACTCTGAAGCACCAACTTCCCGCTGGCGTATAGAATGGACCGTATAGTTGGCCCCGGAAATAAAGTAATTCGATCCCCATTCCACTTTATGTTTCACATAAATTGTTCTACGTTGATTCATTTAGTTACAGTCTGTTTGCAATTGCTCTATCTTCCAGGTGGTATACCGCTTGTTATATTTGCGCAATATGTTTATTTGTAACCACTTTACTTGTATGTAAAACTGTGAATAAAGAATCTGAATCTCAACTACAAGAACCCGGGGGGTCTCACCAGGAGAATCGTTTTCAGTATTATCTGTTGCACAGCTACCATTAATGTTATCCCTTTCAGTCCCAGCGACCTCATAAACATTACTAGTAGAACATCATGACATCCTAGTTGCTTCTTTGGACGTACACAGGAGCACGCAGTGCATGCATACAGATCCACTCTAATTCGATAGGATGTTTTATTTTACAATCAACATGTATTTTGTCTGTATTAACTCCGCAATTGTCGTGTATCGTGTCTGTTCTATTGTAATGTCTGTCCACTGGACAGATGTTTCCATTTCCCTCATTAGCACCTGTTCTATTGTAATGTCTGTCCACTAGAGGAAATGGAAACATCTGGTCGTCGCAGATGGATCAAAGACTCACGACTCGCGACCCGCTAATCCCAGTCTGCTCCTGGAGGAACTCTGTAGCGACACGTGCCCTGTGTGCTCTTGCATTGTGATCTTGGAAAATGAATCGACGGCCTAGACGTCGCGCAATGGCACCACGTGAGCTGCTACATGCTGTCACGGTAGTGCTGCCCTGTGACACGCCCTTGGATGACATGGACGTGTAATGCTGTTCTGCTTGTCATGGTTATGACTCCCCACACTATATCCGATCTACAACCAAAATGGTCGTGCTGCCTAACGGTTACGTCATGGCATCGTTTGTTCCGCCGCCCCTACTCTCTGTTTCGCCTGTCATGGAAGTCGAGGGTGAACCTCGATTCATCGGAAAACAGGACATTGCTCCGCCGACGATTGCCCCAGCGCTGTCGTGCTCCACACCAATTACGCCTTGCTGCGATGTGACGTTCAGTCAAACGTGGAATTATTCGAGGTCGTCGAGCGTACAAATTCCAGCTGTGAAGGCGATTTCGGACAGTCTGACCACTGACTCACATCTGTCACTCGATGCAGTTACTGTCCAATTTCCGAGGCACTTTGATGGCGGTTACGCAATGCTGTGGTTCGGATGAAACGATCCTGGTTAGCAGTTGTCGTCCTTGGACGACCTGCCAGACGTCTGTCATCAACATTGCCTGTTTGACGGTAGCGCGACCACAACCTGCTAATTGCCGATTGAGTAACGTTGGGAATTTGAACACTAAAGTCTGTCATTTGCCAGCTTCCAACACGCCAACGGCACGTAAACGTTAGTCACATGTCAGTCTTCGCATACCTCAAAAGTTACGTTTCGACCAGAAACTATTGATGAACGAGTTTATACCAAGAAAAGAGCTATGAGACCTCCGAAAAAGCCCGTCCAGTGCAAATGAAAATTTCAAAACGTACCCCACGGCGCTCGTGCGAAAAATCTGAACGAAGTATTCGTGGGCCGGTGACATTCATGATCCACACTAAATTTGGTAACATATTGATGTGTCCAATCACGCGTATCCAATACCATTTTCCGAAAATATCAACATCAGTTTGGATATCCCCAACTTTTTTAATAATATATACAGTACGTGGAGAGTGTATTATTACTAAATCACTCGCAGAGTGGAGATTCCACACAAGCAATAATTGCAAATTTGTTGCAAAGCATAACAAGCACAAGCAAAGTTTCAGCCAATGGACCTCAGGGTCCATTGGCTAAAACATTGCTTGTGTTTTTAGTCGATATATACAAAATACGAAAGTTATAGTTTGGGTGATAACTCCACTCTGCGGGTGATTTAGTTACAACCCACTCTCCACGTACTGTAATGGTAATCTGAGAAGTGGGGCTTCATTTTTGTAATAACGGAATTTTATGTTTTTTGGATGATGAATGTTGTAATAGGAGGTAGAGGTTGGAGTAGATCGAGTGGATACGGTAAATAGTTGATCTCCTATGGGATGGACTGGATGATACGTCATACTTTCATTAAGTAGGATGGCTTCTAACTTAAAGTGTGGGGTAGACCAATCAATATTTTCAACGAACAGGATATGATGCCCTTAGGTTGCCGCACCTGCACTTCATAATAAAACCCAAATATGGGCGTCCAACACTCTACCAGTTAATGATGAGAGCATACACCATAGTCAGTAAACAACAAATTTTATACGGAATTTTGATTTCGAAAGTTTGCAAGTGAGGTGTTTATATTTTATTTCACGCCTATGCTTTTATTTTCATAAAATACACGTTTTTCTGCAAAAACCGCAGAGAACAATAATCACCTACTTAGCTATTTCTTTTTTTACGTTTGGGTTATTTTTGGCAATAATTTGTGTTTTTAATATATTTTTTAGTAAACTGTTGGCATGCAATAAATACAGAACAGCATAAGCGTTCGAACTACGATTTTTTACCGCAGTCGATCGATTTGCCCGGAGGGATAGTATTGAACAAGAAGCCGAAGGCTTCTCGTTCAATATTTTCCCTCCACCAAAATCGATCTCGTGCGAAAACAATGACCGTTCGAATGCGAATGCCGTTCTTTCTACAGTTCGTGGAGAGTGCATTATCACTAAATCACCCGCAGAGTGGAGATTCCACCCGAGCAATAATTGCAAATTTGTTGCAAAGCATAACCAGCACCAGCAAAGTTTCAGCCAATGGACCTCCGGGTTAAACCCGGAGGTCCATTGGCTGAAACATTGCTTGTGTTTCTTGTCGATATGTACAACTTTTGAGAGTTATAGTTTGGGTGATAACCCCACTCCGCGGGTGATTTAGTTACAATCCACTCTCCACGTACGGTATATCTATAACAGTATTTCAGGGCAGGAGCGTCACAAATGGCTTGCCTCGTGTCTGGACCAAATATCTTGTCCCGAGGGCGAGATTTTCCCATCTCAAACCCTCATCCACCAGGGATAATAGTAATCCGCACGACATCAAGTCAATAACTCAATTAAACGTTATACTCGATCAAGTCTTATACTCATTCAAATCATGTTCCTACGTAACTCGTAAAGTTCTGTTCTTTTTATGGAGCTTAGCAGAGGCTATACCAAATTGCCCAGTCGGACCTGTTGCCCTGCTTCTGGTGGAGCAGAGTAACAGCTCCGCGAGAAGAGAATGGAAAGCTATCCATTTACCGTACTACTTCATAAGGTGGTAAGTAATCACGCACGATTGCAAGCCCGGTGCAATGTAGCAATTTGATATAAACCGGGATAATGGGAATAAATCAATCTGGCTACGTTATACCCCCACAGTGTGCATATATACTACTCAAAGTTTGCTAAGCACCAAATATTTGACACATCACTGTGAAATTTTTCTTGTGACATATTTGCGACATTTTTGGTGGATATAATTGAGGAATGTATTGAGATGGTCCCCATTGTTTCCGTTGGCTCTCTTGACAGGCAGACGTTTCGTGACAGTCATGGAAAGCATGTACCCATTGATTTCCATGATGTTTCTGTGTACAGTCTACATGTACATGACATGTGTAGGGTATTCATTCTTCATTTCAACACAAACCCTTGTGATTTAATGATTGAATATGGCAAATGCAAATGTAAGAAGACATTTGTCTGAAGCAGAAATGTGACGGGATTTAGGGATGGTGGAGCAAGGGGCTACCCATCGTCAGTTTGGTAAAGCCCTTGGTGTGCACCATACGGTGATCACCAGAGCCTGGGCAAGATTTCAGCAGTATGGTAAACCAGTAAGACGGCATGGCGGTGGCAGAGACAGGGCAATATCTGCAGCTAAAGACCGTTTTTTTTATCATTCAGGCCCGTGGAAACCGCTTTGCCACAGCAACCCAGCTTCGCAGTGACCTTCAGAATGCATCCGGGGTAAGCGTTTCGACGCAGACTATCCGAGCAAGGTTGCACGAATATGGTCTCTGATCGAGAAGACCATGTATTCGCATTCCGCTCTCCCAGAACCACCGCCAAGCACGATATGAATGGGCCATGGACCACGTTGGATGGACCAGAGAACATTGGAGACCTGTCCTTTTTACAGATGAGTCAAGGTACTGCCTAGACCACACAGATAGGCGTTCTAGGGTATGGAGAAATTGAAATTGAAATTAAAATTTTGAAATTGAAATTTTTATTTGCAGTATAATTATTGTACAAAAATAACATTAAACTAATATGTGTACTGCGGGAAACAGCATAGCCCTGTTGGCTGTCTTCCTGCTATTCCCCATAAAAATAGAGGAAAAAATAGAAAAAAAACGGCCAAGACAGCAGAGTTTCAAGCCATTCAGTGATTCAGTGAACCATTCAATAATGAAATATTCAGATGAGAATGATGAGAAGTGATAAGAGAAGACCAGGAGAGCGATTCCATTCAGCCAACATTGCTGAGCGTGACCGCTATGGTGGAGGGTCAATCATGGTCTGGGGTGGCATCAGCAGGGATGGACGTACAGAGCTCTGTGTCCTTGAACATAGTGCACTGACTGCGCAGCGGTATATTGATGAGATCCTGGATGCCCAGTGGGTGATAGATTCATTCTGATGGACGATAATGCCCGTCCTCATGTTGTCCATGCTGTCGGGGGAGTACCGACAGAGGGAGGGGATTGAGCGTATGGACTGGCCAGCAAGATCCCCTGACCTCAATCCAATCGAACATGTCTGGAATGAGTTGCAGCTTGCAATTTCAGCCTGTCCAGTCCAGCCATGCTGATCCAAGAATGGAACAACATCCCAGAAAGGACCACCAGGAACTTGAATGGCAGCATGAGATGGCGCTGTCAGGCTGTAATCAACAGTGATATGTCTCATACTCGATATCGAACCCATACCATTTTCCATGGTTATCGTATTCAAAAGCTAAAACATAATGTCAAACACAAATAAAATCTTAATTTCTGTACTTAAATCATTAAAGATATAATTAAATAAAAAATATATAAACTTTTCATGACAATATTGTAACTAAAACGTAAAACAATTAGTTGGATATACTTGGAGCTTAGCAAACTTTTAGTAGTATATGTCATGGTTGTACTATTATAACAATAACATGATTTTGAAGGGCTTTACAGTGTATTAACAGCTCAACAGAAATGGTTAACAGCCCAAGAGTTTATTAGCGGCCCGCGACGAAGTCGAGGGCCGCTAATAAGCTCAAGGGCTGTTAACCATTTGTGTTGAGCCGTTGATACACTGTAATGCCCGATAAAGTCATGTTGTTTCTATTATTGCCACTTTCGCACATCGGAGACATTACAATTAAATTATATGGGAAATAAGATAAATAAATGAAGTTTAACGTTTTAGAATTAAAAAAAAACAGCGACACTATCGTCTGATTTGTTGACAAACAAACCGGGTAACATGACTATCGTCTGATCGGTGTACGGCGAAATTTGGGAAGTTAGATGATGAAATATATCTTCGAAATGCGAACTTTAGGCAAGGAGTTTATTCATCAAAGATGTCATCACTTACTTTGTGTGTATCGCTTCCTATATTTGATACATTATCTATCCGTGACACAAAGGGAAACACTTGAAACAAATGTGTTAATTGTGTTTACATATTAAAAAAATCCGAATTGAACTGAATTTCGATCCAAATGGAAATCTGGGAAAAATTTTGTTGATCGGCTGAGAGATGTGACGTCATTGTCTATATTTAGACGTGTCGGGCTGTTATTGACGTGTTGGGCTGTTATAGTCAATAACGGCCCAACACGTCACATGACTTGTACTTTTTGAGCATTACGAGGTTTCAACGCCCAGTAAAACATCGTTAATGTGCTAGGAACGCCCGCAAAAGTGGTAATAATACTGTTTAACTATCTCTGTGTACATTCTGAGTATATGTGTACTGTGAACTCGTTGGAAGACTTAAATGTAACCCTACTTCTAACGAAAGAAATTTGTTGAATCCGGATATATTGATCACCATCAAAAGATGAACCGAATAGGCACCAATGAGATAGAAAGGTACGCACGTGACAACCGTTACTTATTCCCATTTCCTTATTCGAAATTCGTTATCAATGAATTCAAGGAGGTAACTGCACTCTGTTTCCGGTGCACTTGTTCAAGGAGGCAGCTGCCCTCTGTTTCCGTTGCCCTTGTGTGGATCAGTCGGAATATATTACTTTAGACCTAAAAGTTAGAGATGGGTGGTATTGGAATTTTGAATTCAGTAACGGTTTCTGTATTTTAGGTGGTATACTGAGGTGTCGGTTCGGTATTAGGTATCTCACTTGCCGAAGATTTGTTGATAGTTCCAAAAGGGAAGTCACATCAGGAAAAGACAGAATATGTTGTTCATTCTACAACATCGCCACAAATGCCACTGCCAATGAGCACAGCACTGGCATTCTTTTGTCAACACAAGTCATATAGAGGTCTACAGTAATTTTGTGACTTGTTCCTAACACGCCTCACAACCTTTAAAGGCCAATTGCATGTTATTGCGACCCTGGAGGAGGTTTCCTTAACATGCCGTCATTAGGAGGTCCTGCTGACAATACATAAATCACTGCTAAGCAACTGGATATTACAGGTTCCAGTCTAGTTGGAATTCGGGACTATTGTCCAAGCCTTTAAGGGTTAACAAACCTAAAAAGAAAATCAGTCACTTCCTTCATGAAAATGAACACTTCAGCTGCCACCAAGCTACAACAAGGTCTTCAAATAGCAAATGAGGGAAAATTTGAAAATACAGAATGTTTCGGTATTCAATTATTGGTTCGATTCGGTTTTTCGGTATCGAAATGATATCGGTATCGTTTCCGTTTTTCGATATATTGTCCTTTTCTGCTAAAAATATGTGACGAATGAAAAAGTATGAAAACATTGGTCCCAACCGATATAAAACGATATATTGCCAAAGCTTGCTCGTAGCTGTGGTGATTTTTCTGACATTCATACTTTATCGAATGTGCACATTCGTTTGCACCATCGATATTCGATACTGTTTACCCGTCCACTTTTAGTGCGCTTCCAGGTTAGCCCGCATATATCTTATTGTTTATTCCCAAGCTAATACACGTAACGCGTATTGGGAGATTATCTGTTCGATACCTCAATACATAACTGGTCTTGGAAATGCGTAATTCTTTCAGATTTATTTTGAAATATTAATCCTTTGAACCTAAAGACCATTTGTTCCTGTCCAGTGACACCATACGTCATACATTCATTAAGTAGGATGGCTTCTAAGTTAAAGTGAGGTAGACCAATCAATATTTTCAACGTGCAGCCTTAGGGCTGCACGTTGAAAATATTAATTAGTCCACCCCCAGATAGATAGATAGATAGATAGATAGATAGATAGATAGATAGATAGATAGATAGATAGATAGATAGATAGATAGATAGAGATAGATAGATAGATAGATAGATAGATAGATAGATAGATAGATAGATAGATAGATAGATAGATAGATAGATAGATAGATAGATAGATAGATAGATAGATAGATAGATAGATAGATAGATAGATAGATAGTTTATTTCTGCAGTATTATTGTTACAAAGACGATACATGAATTAAGCATATAATAAGTGATTGTACATAAAAGACACCATGTAATAAGTATGGGGAAACAACTGCAAGGAGGCGATATAGCCAAGCTGGCTGTTTTGTAATCACCCCCCCCCCCCCTCCCCCTCTAGGATTGTCGTTATAATTCTGGTAGATTGCAATAGTATTCAAAATACACTGAAACCACGCATTCATACACATACATATTCGTATATGTCTATACACCTATATAATGCACAGACACACATACATACATGTATATGCATACATGGATCCAATATCATATATACATACTTGATTACTTATTTGTTTTCGGAATTTTCTTCAGGACAACGGTCTTTCATTGTGATACATTATTGCATTCAGTTAAGACAAAAAATCTAAAACAGGGACATTTGATGAGAGTCGGGATGACGGTATAAGTTTGTTGAAATGGGAGTTCATGTTTGTAATATTTCCAATCATACAGAACAATCTGGACAATATGGATTCGTACACGTTACTGGTGATGAGTAGTCCATGATTGTCTGGGTTACTACGGCTTTCTTGAACTGTTTCCTATTAGGTATGCACCTGATGTTGTTCTCTAGGGAGTTCCATAATTTTGGGAGACTATATGATGGAAGGCTTTCAAGTAATTTGGATCTAGCGATATCGGTTTTCAGTAATCCTGTTTGTCTGGTGTTTACCCCTGCTTGATTTACATTAACTCTTGAAAATATTAATTAGTCCACCCCAGATGATAAATATGGACTCTTCCATTTGCTTCTATTGAACTGACATGAAATATACCCTCAGTGTTCAAAGGGTTAATACAGGTTTATGTGTTAAAGCGGATAATACCACGTCCCCTGCTTTCGGGGCTTGTGGAAAACAAGTGGCTATAATCGATTATCCCTCACACTGGAAAAAGTTGTTTAAATAAAGAGTTAATTTAAAATTCACAATTTACTTTTTATTTGGGTTTAACGACACATTAACAGTCAGGATCATATCATGTCGGTGACAGTTTTACGGGTGGAGGAAGCCGGAGTACCCGGAGAGAACCACCGAGCAACGACGAGCAGCTGTCAGCTCCCCAACATCGTAACTCTGAACTCTGCACCGCGGCACAGGCAGGGTTAGATTGGTTGAAGACATGTGCACCATCGACGTGCAGTACGCCTTAGTACACAGCGTCATCGTGCCCCCGTGTAGGCAAGCGGGGTGAAGTGTCTTGCCCAAGGACACAACGCGGTTGCCTCAGGTGGGATTCGAACCGAGGACCTCTCGGCTTGCAGCCTGCACCTCTACCAACTGAGCCACCGCGCCCCCAAAATTCATAATATATGGCAAGTTAACTCTACAGAGGAATAAAGTCATGCGATTATTTACAAAGGAATGAAGTCGTGTAATTATTTATAACTCTTTTGTCCACGTCTG
This sequence comes from Pictodentalium vernedei, assembly GCA_031216915.1. NCBI lineage: Eukaryota > Metazoa > Mollusca > Scaphopoda > Dentaliida > Dentaliidae > Pictodentalium > Pictodentalium vernedei. The sequence continues at coordinate 477,072,253 of CM062293.1, forward strand.
ATAGATTAAATGACCCGATTCCCAGTATTTCCAGTAACGTTTAAGGGCCGTCTTTGCATGCTTTTTCGGATCCGGAATTCTAAATCTCTGCATTCTAGTTTCCTGGGTAAACATGATAAGATTTTTCAAAATAAAAGGCCGCTGTTTCCTTGTATCTGAGCGATTAGTGGCAGACTGGACTGCTGGTATATAGAAATGTTCTGTGTGTGGACTGCCATTTCCACATAGAGAACAATTCAATATACCGGCATTCTATGCAATCAGATCCATTTCGCCTGTTGGGAGTTTTCACGAAATTCCCAGTCCGCCTCTGCAACATCATCACATTGCGAGGTCTCGTGCAGTCTCGCGATCTCCATTTAGATAAACGTGGATCTTATACACCCACATTGGACTAAAGTTTACCACAGTCTGACCCTGCACTCTTGGGCTAATCTCATTTAACGAAACAAATAGTGACTTCTTCAATGGGTTGTGTGGGTCCTTGTAGGTGATGTAGAGTGTTTTTTTTTAGATTTCGGGTATTTCTCGGATTGTTGGTAGTGTCGGGTCCATTTGGGTAATTAGATGTACTCCTTTTCAATTTAACGCATCCTTAAAATATACTCCTTCCCCTTCCCGTTAGGGAGCTTTGGGTTACATAGATAGAAACCACGTGCCACCATAGAAACCAAGATGGCGACCTTAAAAAACAAAACGGATGACGGAAACACGTGACGCCCTAACCACACGTGCTCTGCGTGCGCACAGACATCCCATATCACTATGGGGAAGACGTCACAACATGGCTATCATGACAACCCAATATGGCATCACTGGGTCACGACGCTATGACATCACTTCCTAGGTCCGGGACTCAGTGCGGCCAACGTCGTCCGTTTCATCGCTTTTCCTACTACTGGGGTTGGGAGGGGGCGCCGATTCCTCAACACAGAAACACTGCTTTGCCCCTGACTGTTTAGCAATGAACCCACATGGTTTATTAAAACAGGGTATCCCCCACATGGCCACTCATAGAAACCCCAAAAAGATTCGTCTATATTCGATAAATTACACAAAATTTCCACATGCAGGGAAAATCGTCGCGGAAGGGGGTCAATCCAATGCGCTGATAAAAAATACAACAGCACAGAAGTTGATAACGACCCCATAAATTACGACGCCTCGTGATTTGTCGCGCGACTTCCGTTGTAAGAAATAATTAAGCCGTTCTTGTTTGTAGAACCGGAAAACACACAAAGCTATTGATTTCTGATTTGTATCTTTTTCTGTATAATGTCAGATACTTCCACTGCAGAACATTAGTAATACATGAAGTCGCGTTCAAATGGAAAATTTAACTCGCGTTTAAATTTCAGTTTCTTCTGTAGTTTGTCTGAAAATTAGCACTCTGTCTTTTGCAGAATGAGATCCCCAACGTCTGCATTTCCTGATGCTGCCCCATACAGTGGGCCAATTTATCCTCCCGGTACTTCTTCCTGTTTAGGGCTGATGCCTTGATTCAGATTGAGACTCACAGAGTGTAAATTTAGTGATGCTACCCTGCTGTGCAGGGTAGCATCACCAAATTCACCATCTAGGTACCTCATTCTGCAGATGGCAGTCTGCTTATTTCCAGACTTGGTTCCACTCAAGGGACGATATGTGAGAATACCCCCCCCCCCCCCCCCCGCACCCAAACACGAATTTAGCATTGCACTATCGTCGTGTCGAATCTGATAGGAATTAGATTAGACTGAAGTTGAAAATTTCCCTCCACGATCAAGGTTTAAAACTATACTTTCATTGCCTAACCTTCCATCCACATAGCCATAGACCTACTTTTACTTTCCTGTACTCAATTTAAATGTTCTCTCGGGCTTTCCAGAAGACAGTTATCACCAATATTTTACAATTTTTTTTTCAAAACATGCACTTTAAAATTTTCTTCACACTTCCAAGCTCAGTTCACATTCCACCAATTGGATAAAGCAGGAAACTCTTAACCTCCATTAAAGGATTGGGGGTGCAAACCGCTAGAGGCGCTTTTGGCAGGAAAACAGTGTATTGTAACCTCTTGTGAGTCGATCGGGTCTGGCATCTGTTCTGGAAGATTGGGGCACTGAACAGAGTTTATGCAGCGCGTCGCTATTGCCTATCCATATTTACTCTGGCGTGACCGAATGTGTATTTTTGTAACTATCCTGGAGTCAAATTATCATTGAAAACGATCAGTTTGTTCTAAAAACGTATAATGAAAAGTAAATCTAGTGTTTTTGAGTGGATACCGATCATTTCCAGCAATGATTCAACACGTATTCACCTTGAATTGATGCCTGAAACCCGCTAGTCCAAACATGGCATGAAAGTCCGTACTACAAGTTTTTGGTTTGGTACGTCCTTTTAAAGGATGTACCAAACCAAACGCTTATATTACGGATTTTCGGGCCATATTTGGACTAAAAACCCGCCAGCTGAACGGGATTGCAAGACGCTATCTGTTCCGAGTATCAATCAAATCACTTCCGCATTTCAATGCTTCAATGCGCTGTTTTCTTTCATGCATCAATTCAAGGCTGAAACCAGTGGAACTGTCAGATTCTTATAAAAAGCGTATAATAAAAAGAAATCTAGTGTTTCTGAGTGGATACCGAACATTATCTCACTTGTGACTGAGACAAATGGTGATCTTCAAAATAAACATTTGTCTCGGTCACTCATGAGATAATTTTCGGTATCCGCCCCCAAAACACTAGATACACTCTATTTATGCAGCTTGTTGCCGTTTTCTAGCTGTATCTACACTGTCGTGTGCGTTTGTAGCTGTTCTGGGGTTGATGTCGGAAAGTACGTGAATGCGGTGAGATTGTGCTGTGTGATTCTCACAATAATCATTTTATAGTACTAAATTCTCACATAGTGCTCTATGGCTGCACAGAATGATCTTATGAAAAAGGTACTTTTTGATACCCGAACTTGAATGATTCAAGGGAATTCATTTTAGTCGGGTTGGAAGGGAATTTCATAGCTATAGCCCGGCAACGGCAAATGTCCTATCGTCTGCAGAACTTAATTTCGATGATGGCGGAACCAGATTATATTTTTATGGTGACCGAGGAGACCTCTGTGGCTTGTTACTGATAAGACAATTAGACAAGTAACTTGGTGCAGATCATTCGATGCATTTCAAGATAAGAAGAAAAAAAGGAATTGAACTCTCTGCTGAATCGGAAGCCAGTGGTTGGTTTTCAAAAGTGGAGTTTTTAGAACCTCTCAAAGGACAGTTACGATAGTCAAGACGATTAGTAACAAAGGCGCGAACAAGCTGCTCTGATGTTTTTATGCCAAGGAAAGATTAAATTTTCCCGATATGACGCAGGAGAAAAAATGAACTCCGACAAATGTGCTTAACATGCTCATTAGCTGTCCGATTTTCATCTAAGCAATGAAAACGATTATGGTCACGGCTGATGAAATCATGAATATTGAGGGCTAATTTTCATATATTCGTTAGTTGTTGTGGTAGAGCTATGTATAGGGTTTAATATATTCCCGGTTTTCTATAATAACGGAAAGTTAGATAAGAACAGGAAACCGGGAAATGTCCCGGATAATATCAAGTAAATTTACGAGAGCAACAAGACGAATTTATTTTTGTGAAAATGGACATGATTTATTGGCAATCTGCCATCTCCACACCGAAAGGATTTTTTTTTCTAAGAGAGGTGTGGAAACCTGAACCCGCTTCCAACTCTTTCAGAATCGTTAGTTGTATCACCACTTCAACCCCCTCTTCAGTGTCGTCAACAGTCTCCTCTGATTGAAGCAATGCAGTCAGTGACGAAGGAGTTGATGCTGAAAGAGATAGTGAATAGTGAGTGGTACTAGTAATTCTGAAAATAAAAACGAGCATGACGATCTTTCTGTTGGAGAGAGTCTTCCGGAACTGATTGAGAGCGACAGTGATTTAGTAAAAATGGTTCTCCAAGAAGCAGGATAGTAAAACATTCAGGCGTGAAAGGCTGCCGAAATCTAACAAAGTAACGTTGGGGAAGTTCTTCGATTCAGAAAACTTCTGCTCAACATATATATAAATAGTGTCATGCATGATATTTGGTTCTGTGCTAAAGTCCCGTTCCCGGGCATAAACCCTATCTACAGTACGTGGAGAGTGTATTATCACTAAATCACCCACAGAGTGGACATTCCACCCGCGAAATAATTGCAAATTTGTTGCAAAGCATAACCAGCACCAGCAAAGTTTCAGCCAATGGACCTCCGGGTTAAACCCGGAGGTCCATTGGCTGAAACATTGCTTGTGTTTTTTGTCGATATGTACACAATTTGAAAGTTATAGCTTGGGTGATAACTCCACTCCGCGGGTGATTTAGTTACAATCCACTCTCCGCGTACTGTATGTATATTTCTTCCTATGATATCTGTTCAATTTGAGTGTTCTGTCATTCTTGCCTTCATGTTTGGAATTAACTGTTCAATTTTATCGCGCGCATCGTATTCTATATCATGAGTGAAACTAATATACAGTTGCGTGTCATCAGCGAAAAAAAAAAGAAAATCAAGCCCACGGCTCCAGATAATTTCACCAACAGAGAGAACATAAATAGTATGGAATAACGGGCCTAGTACTGACCCTTGGGGGACGCCGAACAGAAGTGTCACTTGTTCTGATGATTTACAATCAATGACTACGCCTTGTGTGCGACCTAAGAGATACGGTGCAAACCAGTCAAGCGCGTGGCCTCTGAGACCTATTCGTTCTTCCAATCTTTCAATTATACTTTTATGGTTTATTATGTAAAATGCGTCCATCAAAATGATGATCATGAGCTGATATGGACGCAGTCACGTTTTAGTGGAGAGAGTTCTATTGAGTTATTTTGTTGATTCAGCAGGTCGGACTTTATTTTCCTTATGTCTATTGGTTGGGATTATAGCAATGGATGTATTATGAGTTTTTTTGTATTTAAAAGTATAATGGTTCAGCTTTTATTCTTCAGTTTCCCAGACAGTTTGCATAACTTCGAGTTAATATGACCAGCATTGTGATCCACTTTCACTGAGTTCACATGGTGTTTTTCATGCATTTACCTATTAGTGACTACCTGCACTGCAAAAAATAAAGGTTCTTCTTAGAACCAAAACTGATTCTATCTTGTCCCTGAGATGGAACCAGTTCTGTTTCAACAGTATTTATTTCAAATCAAATACATTTATAAAGATTAACAAAATTAAACATAAATTGAGGGGGTTTCAGCCGTAAGTTTAGAGCTTATACGATGTTGACTCAAATCATTATTAAGCAAAGGAGATATGAACAGTTAGCATATCGAACCAGTTTGGGTTCTGTATAGAACCAATATACCAAGTATTTATATTCGCTTTGTTTCAAAATGTTTGGCGACTGCGTTGAATAAGCTCCAAGTTTACTGCTGAATCTACTTCAGTTCATGTATTATTCTGTTAAAATTGAATGCTAAACTTGGTAAATTTATTTGATTTGAAATAAATACTGTTTAAACTTAACTGGTTCCATCTCAGGGACAGGATAGAACCAGTTTTGGTTCTAAGAAGAACCTTTATTTTTTGGAGTGTGGGTGTCAGTACAACTCAACTCAACTCTAGTTTTATTTAACGGTATCTGGGATGCAGGGGTGCAGGAAGCTTATAATATTGGGGGGGGGGGGGTATTGTAAATGGGAGCTTGTAAGGGACAGCACGGGCGTCTTTAGTGACCCGTTCTGCGTAGCCGAACCCGGGGGAGAATGCAGGAGGGGGATACCAGGAAAATTTGAAATATGAACTACTGAGATCTCATTTCCTCGCTTCTCAAGTGAAAAATTCAAGGTATTATTGCCGCTAATTTTGGGTGTTTATCCCTTTACCTAACATGAAAAGCAGACGACACTTGCAAAAAAAACTCTTGAATACTAATTTTTTTTCATTTTATGTCTCCGAAACATAGGTTATGCCCCCTCATTTGAACGAGCTCGATGAGCTCGTTCCAATGAGGGGTCATAACCTATGTTTTTGAGACAAAAAATGAAAAAAATTATGAAAATTAATTGGCGATTTTTGAGAATAGCGCTGGCCGGTTTTGACCGTTACGTTGGGTAAAGGGTTAAAGGTGGATGTATATCAGAGAGGAAGATGTTAACCTGTTGAGCGTCAAATCAGTCAGTGACATAGGCTACCAACTTTTCTATGCACTGCAAATGGTGTAGATCATACAGTTTTTATGTGCGCCTGTGTGATGTAGAATATGCAGATGTATGTGGTTATTTTCGTGTTGATACCAGATATGATTTACAAAGTTTTGGAATTTTTTTTTTTTTTTTTTTGGGGGGGGGGGGGGGTAAATATCCCCTTACCACCCCCAACCCCACACCCCCCACCCCGCCTCGGTTCCTACGCCACTGCTGGGATGTCAGTACTATTCAACAGTAATGGTATTAACAGTATCCTTTGATTGTGTTGCGTGCAGATCAATATTGCGTCGTTTATAATTTCACAGGTGAATCCGGTGAGCTTAATTTGATCATATTACAATGCAATACAACAAGCAGTCCGATCAATCGTACATGGGGACTTTCAACTTGATGTTAACTCTTCGTCTGAATTTGAAGTAATTTTCGACAAAGGTGTCGAGAATTTCAAATATTATTTTCTAACTTCCACGCCTACTACTTGCTGCACTGAAATGACTGGGAGAAAGGGTGTTGCGCAACCTAGTAAGGGAAGAGGAGAAGAGCGGTCGTTATCACGTAAAGAGAGTGTGTCTGGTCAGAATGTCAAAGTCGGTAAACGAAATCGCCCAGAGGATAGCTTCGGTAGCGAAACCTTTGTGTTTCCTTCAACGAAACCGTATTCCAGGATCTCCGTGAATTTGCGGGGCAGGTAAAATCTATGGCTGATGTGATTAGTACTCTTCCAAATAAAAATGAGGTCCGTGATATCATTAACCCTCTTATCAAACAGCAACTATGTAACCTAAAATAAGAAATTAAAAATAATTTTAACGAAAAGAACCAATCTTTGGAAAATAAGGTAGAAGAAAGTTTGATGGAAAATTCTCTCCTTAGAGACGAAGTTGAAAAATACAAAAATCTTGAACTAAAGCATGAATTAAATAAATTAAAATCTGATTCCAAACAAATACAACAAACTTTAAACAAAAATGAACAATATTTTAGAAAAATTAATATAAAAATTCTGGACTTGGAGCAAAAAGAAAATGAGATTGTCACGGAAGAAATATGTGGTATCTTCAACAATAGCGGAACTGATTTAACCATCATACCGAGTGACACCCTCGCAGCCCACCGTTTGCCGTCCCGAAACGTCAGTGGCCCTCGACCCTTAAAAGTAAGATTTCTGTGGTCTGAAACCAGAGATAAGGTTATGAGGAACAAAAATAATTTCCAATATACTGGCAAAGACAGAGTGAAGAAAAAACTGAAAATAAATATACATTATCATGACCATGTGCATGTCCTGTAATTTGTATCAGATTCGAGGTCGTGTTTACAATCAGATCGCAACGAGCCCGTCAGGGTGAGTTGTGATCCGATTGTAAACACGGACGAGAATCTGATACAAATTACAGGACATGCATTTGGTCATGATAATACATTTATCTAACAATCCCGTTACATAAAGCCTGTTTTTTCCGTTTAAATTGGGTTGGAATTGGTCAAAATTTTGAATTCATATTTTAATGCGTAATAACAATGCATAAAATGATATTATTTGTCATAGCGCAGTGTTTACCGGAAGTGGAATCTATATGATACGGAATAATAAAGAATCGTATATATGATACGGAATCGGAACACATTATGTGATACGTACCGTTTCTCGTGGATTTCAGGCCAAAATCTGTATAACTGTTAGATAAAAGACGACATCACCAAAGCCAATGCAGAACTCACGACCGCCCAATTCCGACATGCTAGAGTAGACTTTGCCGACCATAGAAATGGTTTCATCTGGGGAAACCTTCACTCAAGTCGTTGCCTGAAATTCGATATTTTCGAAGAGATATTGACTCTATTATCTATGATGCAGAAACCAAGAACAATTAACATAATATTTGTGTAATATTAGCATAACATGCGATCTAACTATATGCCAACTTATCAACAGGATCAATTTTGGGGCTTCATGAACACCCCCAAAGTCACCAGTAGAACCACCCACTAACTTCACACCATCTGAGATGTTGAACTGTCCTATTTTGTTAAAGGTATTCACGCGAAAAGGAAGTGACTTGTGTCATATATACAGACATGTTTGTCCTCAAAGAGCTCAAGTCCTTTCGAATGTCACTCATGACTTTTTAACTATATTTCCAAGAGCCTGCATCAATGCCATTCTTACCCCTGTTGTCCAAAAACAGCCATATACAACTTTTATTGTTCAATGTTAAATAGATCCCTTCCTTTACACTTCTCTCCCTTCCAATCAAACTGACAAACTTGCATGTCATCGGAATGAGATTCATGAGCTTGCTCCAGTGCCATCTATGTTTGCCGATTTAAGTGGTCAGGCATAAATTTTGTTCAGAGTCTTTGTGTTCTTCACTTCCCTTCACATTTGTGATTTACATCATCTAAACTCATGTAAACAACATTTCCCCAAAGTGAGCTCTACCGGCTCGCCCAAAGCTGTCTACATTCTGAGTGGTCGAACTGTCAGATATAACTGTTATCTGATGCGGGATGTAATTGTCATTATTCAATGTGAAATAGACACCCCCACTTTACACTTCAGTTTCGAACTGCTAGATGTAACTGTGTTATTCGATGCCTCAACCCTTTACCTAACGAATCGCCCGCATCCGCCCGCGTAATATGCAAATTGAGCTGTTGAAAAAATTAAATTTTAAACAAAACCATATCATGTGACCCCCTCATTAGAACGAGCTCATTGAGCTCGTTCCAATGAGGTGTCAAATGATATGGTTTTGTTGAAATTTTTTGAAAAATGAAAAAAAATGATATTTAAAATAATAAATTGTGATATCGTCTGCGTTGGGTAAAGGGTTAACATTCATACATAAGCTGATCAAAAATGTCAGATACAATTGTTTTTATTTAATGTGAAATATACCACCGCCCCCACCCCACCCCTCATTACATTTCCTTCTCTTACCATTCAACCTCCCTTTACATTTGCGATTCGCATCATCTAACTCCCGTTACATTTGCGATTCACATCACCTAAACTTAATTAACAGCATTTCTTCAAAGTGAGCTCCACCGGCTCGCCCAAAGCCATTCATACTCTGGGTGGTCGAACTGTCAGATATAACTGTTATCGGGTGCCGGGTGTAATTGTCATTATTCAATGCGGAATAGACCCTCCCCCCCCCAACCTTCGCTTTACACTTCAGTTTCAAACAGCTAGATGTAACTGTGTTATTCGATGCCTTAAAATTCACGCATAAGCTGTTCAAAACTGTCAGATACAATTGTTTTTATTCAATATACACCTCTTCCCCCTTACATTACTTTCACTTACCATTCAACACCCTTTACATTTGCGTCATCTAACTCATGTAACAGCAATTCTTCAAAGTGAGCCCCACCGGCTCACCCAAAGTGATCTATATTCTGAGTGGTCGACCTGTCTGATATAACAGGTATCTGATGCCGGATGTAATTGTCAATATTCAATGTGAAATACCCAATTCCCAGCCCCCCCCCCCCCCCCCCCCCCCACCAACACCCTCACATTTCTGTGTTCGAACTACTAGATGTAACTGTTATTCGATGCCTTAACATTCATGTTTATGCTGTCCAAAACTGTCAGCGACAATTGTTTTTTTATTTATTTAGTGAGAAAAGTATTCCCCCCTTACATTTCTTTCTCTTACCATTCAAGCTGACAAACTTGCATTCATCGAAGTGAGTTCCACGAGCTTGCCTCAATGCTTTCTCTATTTGTTGGTCTAAACGGTTAGACATAACCGATATTCACGGTTGATAGACCCCTTCCTTTACAGTTGTGTGTTTCCACCTCCCTTTACATTTGCCTTTCCCATTACCTCATTTAATTGCATCCCATCAAAGTGAGCTCCGCGAGCTCGCCCAAAGTCATCTGTATTTTGAGTGTTTGAACTGTCAGTTATAACTGTTATCTGAGCCCAATATAATAGTCATTATCCAATGTGAAATAGACCCCTTCCCGCACAAGTCTGTCTTCGAAGTGTCAGATATAACTGTAATTGGATGCCTAAACATCCGTACTGGTGTTGGCCAAAACAGTCAGATGCAACTGTCATAATTCAATGTGAAATAGATCCACCACCTTACACTTCTTTTGCCTTATCAATAAAAATGGGAAATTTGCAAGTCATCGGAGTAAGCTCCACGAGCTCGCCCCGTATCTTCCAAGTCTGTTCAGTGGTAGCAATTTGAGGAGTCCGTACACAATACTTGGGGGTTTGACCAATTTATATTCTCAGCGTGCAGCCCTGGGGCAGCACGTTGGGAATTTTGATTGGCCTATCCCACATATTCACTCAGCAGTCATTCCACTTAATGAACTTTTACGTAGATTGTTCTCCCGTGTTCAAAGGGTTAAGTAGGAATCGAACGTGACATCCAAACTATTTCGAGGTGACTAGTACTGTTGTCCATATAGGTATTTGACTATCTCTGAACTGCTGAACCCGACTGAACAAATTTATTGTTGCTACTAATCCATAACTCAATTGCATACTCTGATGGTAAAATTCTCCTCTGTATGATATTCCATATATCCGTTTGCAGCTACGTAATGCTGTGTCCAATCACGTTCGTCAGCATCGTTTCAGACTGCTCCCTGGCTAGTACAGAACTTCTACCCAAACAATGCTCATATTTCTTCTCATTGCACCAAATTTTTCGAACAACTTTAACACCATCTTCTTCATTAGTAGTGCATTTACCTTTAGAATGTCAAAAACAAATTAGACAAATTCCTATGCATCCAACAATTACACTATGGCGGGAAGCATTTGCATGGACGAGCTCCGAAATAGTGCAGACTGTGACTTTGTAGATCTATATAATAGTTTAACTGATGCAAACGATGTTAGCAATTTCCCAATTGAAAACATCACTGGCACATGTACTTATTACTCACCTAAGCAATTCCCTTCCACATCTCATCAAGCTGACAAATCGTTCTCTCTATTTCACATAAGCTGTCAGAGTCTGAGTGCTAAGTGGGATCCCTTAATTGAATTATTAAGTAATATGCAAACGGCTGATAACACATTTGATATTATCGGACTCAGTGAAATATTCAAAGTTCCGTCCAACATGAAATGCAACCTTGAAGGTTACAGTCCACTCGGCGGGGTAGGACTTTTCGTCAAACAAGGTATTCAGTGTCAAATTCGGCATGATCTGTCTGTCTTCATGCCTCATATAATAGAAACTCTGTTCATAGAAGTAAAACTATATAATAAAACAAAAACCATAGGCGTTATTTATAGGCCAAATACTCAACCCAAAGCAGACATAGATCTCTTCCTGGTGAAATTAAACGAAATAAATGATAAACTAAATCTTGAAAACAAAACCTCGTACATAATGGGTGATTTTAATATTGATCTTTTAAAGGTAGACTCTCACGCCAAACAGAAGCCTATATCAATTTAATGTTTTCGCAAGATTTTCTACCACACATAACCAAACCAACACGTGTAATGCCTTTTTTGGCCACATTAATTTATCACATTTTCACCAATAATGTCTCCGCTTCTACGTCGTCGGGAATAATCATCACAGATGCCTCAGACCATTTCGGCACGTTTCATATTGAAAATAATCAAAGTAAGGCCTCGAGGCAAACATCTATACGTAAACGTAAAATAAATGATGAGTCTATTGTATAATTCCAAAGCTTACAAGAACAGAATGATTTGGAATCTGTACTTGAAATAAATTGTCCAAATACATCTTATGAAACATTTATCGACATTCACTCAAACGCCTTTGAGTTAGCATTTCCACTTACTGAAGTGCATCTGAACAAAAAGTTTATCAAGCGCCAACCATTTATTTATATTATTTATTGGTGTTTAAGGTCACATATTTCTGCACAATGGTTAATCATGACCACGACAGTTTTACGGGTGGAGGAAGCCGGAGTACCCGGAGAGAACCACCGAGCAACGGCGAGCAACTGTCAGCTCCCCAACATACTAACTCCACACAAGCAGGGTGAGCATTGGTTGAAGACAGGTGCACCATCGACGTACAGTACGTCTTAGTACACAGCGTCACCGTGCGCCAACGTGGGCAATGGTGGTGAAGTGTTTTACCCAAGGACACAACGCGATTGCCGAAGGTGGAATTCGAACAGAGGGCCTCTCGGCCTGCACCTCTACCTACTGAGCCACCGCGCCCCCAGCGCCAACCATGGATGACTAAAGCCCTCATAACATCTTCAAATAACAAAACCAAATTTTACAATAAAAAATTACAAAATCCAAATCAAAAGAATATAGCCAATTATAAAAAATATTGTAAAATTTTTAATGGGATTAAAAAACAAAGTAAAGCTATGTACTTTAAAAACATCTTAATAGAAAATCAAAACGATCTACGGAAAACTTGGAAAATACTAAATGAAGCCATAAAGAAACATACAACGGAAGCTAAATTGCCGTCTTCTCTTGTCCACGATAATATGGAAATTAAAGATCCACAGGAAATCTATCTATCTGTCTATCAGATCAAAGAAACAAGGCAGGAAATGTTATGTTTATCCATAGACAAGAGAATGCCATTTTGCACTCTTAGAAGCGCCGTTATGGTGCTGCAAGCTCACCCATATGCAGATTGGAAGACTTCGGATAAGCCATTGACAATCATATGGGAAGTTAGCCGAGAAGCAACATCCCGCTCAATAATCTTAGTTAGGAATGCGAGATTAGAGATCTATCGATAGGTTTTGTTTTAAACATTCTGAGTCTAGCGTTTTGCTTTTTCTAGAAGAGACTTGACTAAAGCGCGCTGCATGCTCGTAGGAAGACGTCAGACTGTAGTGAGGAACTGACTATAGTTTTAAAATTGGTGTTTCCAAAGACATGCCTTTAACAACCATGTCAGAATGGCATTTAACACACACTGTTTAGATGGTGCCTTGGATATTAGCTTATGGATATCTTCAAGTGCTAAAGTTTTGAATTGTTAATGTTGTGCGACTGCCTTTGAGGAGGTCCGTGACTATTAATTATCACCAACAATTGTAAACCAACCAGAAATGATAAAAGTTTATTTGAAAAATTGTCCTGAGTTCCAATGTGTTCTATGTGCCTAGTGGATACACTCATAGAATGGGATGTTTCAAAACACGTTCGACTGACTGCTTTATTATATGCTAGCCTATGGATTATCTAAGAGATGTTTCTCGGCATCCATCAACTTGATGGATATCGAGGAATGTCCCTCATTAGCTTCCAAAATGACATCACGCTTCGGCGCATCACTTCGCCTTCGATGCTGATACAAGCGATTCAGCGCCGGCTTTATCAGCAGAACCAAAATTTCATTCTATTTCGTTCTGGCGATTCAATGACTGAAAAATTAGATTATAATATTAATAAAATAATAAGCTAAAATAATTAGAGGTATAGAAAGTTACTAGGAGAATGATATTGAGTGATGAACTAGGTAACTTTTCCGAAAAGGCTTGTTGATCGATCGGCTAGGAAGATTTTTTGATGAGTCGAGAAATGCAATTCCGAATTCTTTGTTGTAAACTGACATTTAAGATGTTCTAAAAATTAACACGAATGAAAAATATGAGGATATTCTCATTTGTAGTATAATAATTATTAAGTTTTATCTGTGAGTTGAACAATTAGTTGGTTATACTATCGTGGGAAAGTGGGATCTTTTTGTGTTTGGCTAGTACAGTTAAAACTAGAAGTCCTGTCACGGACTGTGCGCTTATCTAGGCTTAATTGCGCGTATGAATTGCGCGCAATTGCCATATCGAATGGCATCCAAAGCACGGCAGATTCTCCTGGTTACTCATAGCAAACACAGGCAGTGTTTCTGCCAATGGATCTCCGGGTTACCCGGAGGTCCATTGGCTGAAACATTGCTTGTGCACAGGCCATATGTACAGAATTTTATAGCCTTACTATGATCATAACGCGTTAAAACGCGCAGATCGGCGTGCTATTTGTGCGCATTTGATGACAGTACTTCTAGTTTTAACTGTACATGGTTGATAGTACGATCAGTTGATCTTTCTTATTGTTTTGAAACGTATGTGTTTACAGTCGAATTGGGTTGAATATTGCACAGTAAAATATCACGTAGCACACAATAAAAAGAAAATCTAAGCCAATTTAGTGAATATCGGGAATTATCTCATCAGAGTGGACCTGAACATATTAAAATAAAACTTTCAGGTCCGCACACATGATATTATTCCCAATATTCACCACAATAGCGTAGATAATCTCCATTTGTTGAAATTTGAAGTCTACCGTTCAAGAAATAATGAAATTAGGAGCAAAATTCAAAGGAAAAGACAATAACTTCTTTATCGTCATATAATAATGGTGATTATTGCTTTCCAAAGTGTGATTTACTGGGATTTCTAGGTTTGATTAAAAACGATAACTTCACAAGTGAATTATGCAATCAACAATTGGGTCATGTATCCGTGCGCGCAAACGAAGACGCTTTGTCGTGGGTGTAATGAGGACTTCATTGTTTTTTGTTTTTTAACCCTTTACCTTACATGAAGAAAAGACGACACTTGCAAAAACAATTCTTGAATAAGTATTATTTTCATTTTTTGTCTGAAAAACATAGGTTTTGACCCGTCATTGGAACGAGCTCGTTCCAATGAGGGGTCATAACCTATGTTTTAGAGACAAAAAATGAAAAAAATAATGAAAATTAATTGGCGAGTTTTGAGAATAGCGCTGGCCATTTGTGGCCGTTACGGTAGGTAAAGGGTTAAATAATATAATTATCGTTAATAATGAAAAGTAATAAACAGAGTAATCGCTTGACTGGACTGGTTACGTGAAATAATTCATTCGAGGCGAGGGACGATATTGTAAAACACTCGTGCGTGTTCGCGCACTCGTGTGTGTACAACTTCCCTCACCTCTCATGAATTATTTAACGCAACCAGTCCAGTCAAGCGATTACTCTCTATTTATTGAACTTGTACAACATATTGTTTGTATATAGTAGCACACCATAACTAATGGAAATCCGATTATCTATTGTTAAGCATCCCTAAATTATTTCGTCAAGAAAATCGATTTTCGATAAAATAAACTCCCCTGAAAACACTGAATGGTTTAGAAAGGTCCAAATCAGAAGTATGTAATTGCTGAGAAAACACCTATGTTATCAGTAAAGAATAAAGTGAAGTTTCCCTTTGTTCCTTTTAGTAAACGAAAAACAACAGCTAGCTCCTGGAGCTGTCTGTTCTTTTCGTTTTTTAAAAGTTACAAAAGGAAACTTAGCTTTTATAACAAGCTGATAGTAACTACAAGAGTAATCCCACCTGCGGCAACAGCGTTGTGTCCTTGGGCAAGACACTTCAACCCCATTGCCCGCGTAGGGGCACGGTGGCGTTGTGTTCTAAGGCGTACTGCACGTCGATGGTGCACCTGTCTACAATCAATGCTAACCCTGCTTGTGTGGAGTTGCTATGTTGGGGAGCTGAAAGTTGATCGCCGTTGCTCGGTGGTTCTCTCCGGGTACTCCGGCTTCCTCCACCCGTAAAACTGTCATGGTCATGATCAGCCATTGTGCAGAAATATGTGGCCTTAAACACCAATAAATATATAAATAAATAACTCTAAGAGTAACGGTCCACGTAGGATCTTTTTAGCGAATGAGTTTAAAACAATAATTTGTAAGTTTCCATTCTTCCCAGGAAACAAATGAGCAAATTTCATCTTTAAGACTTTTATATTGATGGAAAAAAACACAGAACATCAAAAGATGGTGAAAACGCTGTTTTCCTCTTTTAAATACATTTCGTGGAGAGTGGATTGTAACTAAATCACCCGTGGAGTGGATGTATCACCCAAAGTATTCCTTTCAAATTCTGTACATATGGACAAAAAAAAACAAGCAATGTTCCAGCCAATGGACCTCCGGGTTTAACCCGGAGGTCCATTGGATGGAACTTTGCTTGTGCTTGTTGTGCTTTGCAACAAATTTGAAATTATTGCTTGGGTGGAATCTCCACTCCGCGGGTGAGTTAGTGACAATACACTCTCCACGTATTGTAGGTTTCAACAGAGAATAATAGTCATACGTTCAAACTGATTTGAAAACAAATGTAAAAAGCCATCTTCAATATTTTTATGCTCTACGAGAAAATGCCTGAGGTTTGTGAAATGATGCGCTCATGGATGATACAAATTCGCTACCATTTCGAAATTTTAATTTTTATGCTTACAAATTTAGAAAAATAAAGGGAGATAACTTTCTTGTAAATCTCTTCCAAAGAAGAAATTTGTCAGCCATGGTGATTACACAAACAACCTTCCCGACGAACGGATGAACGACAGAGTTCTTTGCTATATTCCTTCCATGTGGAAGTGGGATGGGGCGAGTGTGAAATTGATTAAAACTGGTTCAGCACGATAAGAGGAACACTATTACGAATTCAAGACAAAACACTGAATCCATTATTGTTAAATGTCGAACCATATATAGAGGATATGGAATGAGTGTTTTCCTCATATAACATTTATGAAAAGAGTTTAAGAATTTTCCGTTTTGGCGAACCTCTGGCGAGCGCAGACGGAAAATTCGGACGAGTTTCATAAATATTATATGAGAAAAACACTCATTTCATATTCTATTTATCATATGACACACACAAATTAGCCACTTAGTATGACTTTTTAACCGATCACCTAACTTGAGTTGCAGACGGCACTTGGAAAAAAACATCCTCGTATAACTGAAAGTTTTCATTTTTTGCTTCCAAAACATAGCTTATGACCCCTCATTGGAACGAGCTCGTCGAGCTCGTTCCAATGAGGGGTCATAACCTATGTTTTGGAAGCAAAAAGTGAAAATATAAAAAAAATGAATGGCGTTGTTCTTGTAGGTAAAAGATTAATACAATATAACCCACCCTAAATAGGACAGATAACGTAAATTCTCCCTACTGAAATTATTCAAATGTCACCCAGTTGTATTTTGTTTAGCCAATCAAATTGTCCAGTTTTGAAATTGACCAATGAAAGCTCCCAACTCTAATTATGCAAATTATGAAAATAAATGTGGCCCAGTTTTATTTTGTTCAGCCAATCAAATAGTCTAGTTTTGAAATTGACCAATGAAATCGACGGAAGGCTTTATTTATCACTGATTAATATGAAAACAAAATATCAAATGTTTTAAAGTGAACAAATAGGACGAGTCATATGATAAATCGGACTATGTGCCGAATAGTGTACAGAGCCGCCGAATGCGAGGACGGGCACGGTGCAATGTCGTCGCCTGAGAACTATAAGGTTATATCGTCCAGTGGAAGATAAAACCTCTTGGTTCTCGCACGAAGATGTGCAGAACTGGCGTTACGGGCCCTGCGAGCTCCGAAGACGGGGAGTCTGGAGGGCCTGGCCCAGAATATGTTTTTAAACTAGTGCTAGGGGAAGCATTCTCCTGCATTTTCTTGACAAAATCTACTCAATTATTTCTTTATAATTTGGATATTTGTTTTACCTGTATTTCTCTGTGAATGGTGCATTTCTTTCTCTACAACGATATTCGTGACCTCCACAATGCTGGAAAGACCCGTGGAAAGTCAATAAACTCGAACATGTGAGTTATCTGTATGAATGGAACCTGGTCAGTGATGCAACTATGAACTCTTGCCACCTCCACCAGCGTCGAGGCCCGTACCAAAAGACCTCCCGGGGCAGTTTTTCCATTAACCCCCCCCCCTCCCACGCCCTCGGCGCTAATGTATTAGTGTACCTTTTGTCAGGCATTAAACTACACCAAATAACGGGCGGTGCACATTGTTCCTAAATAGTGACAAGGCAGCCCTAATTATTCTTCACAAACATTTGCCAAGCTTTGCAATGTTTCGCTGATATCCTTTGGTCGCTTTTCCCAAAGCAATCAGGAGAAACAACAAGTCCTTACAACAACACATTTGTTTTAAGCTAAATATTGAGCAAAGGAACTGGTTAAACTGCGTGGCAATAACTGGCATTATTTGTTGCGGGGCCCCAGTGTTACAAGGATGTTATACAAGTTTTTGTTTTTCTTGTTAGCGGTGACGGGTGAGATTTAAAGGTTCTTTTAATCTAGAGATGGTTAAATTGAATTCATCTTTTAATATTTTTGCTATTTTGACATTCATTCTTTTTTATGTTAAAGTGAAAGGATTGATGGACCTTCTTTCACATTTGGCCACGAGTTGTTCTCTTGAAATGTTATTTTATTTTATACCATGGTTACCTATTCTACTTTTTATGAAAAGCATATGACATAAATTTTAGCTTTACACACCAACCGTGATGAACACACCAGCAATGGGATTTCAATAGTACAATTTTTCGCCTACAGAAGAACTACATCCCCGTTGACCTTTGGCGACGTCGATCAGAATGCAATCTTGTCTAACTTTATCGCACGTCGCCTTGCGAAGAGTGAAATGGAAGTGGCAATTATTTATTACGTTTTTAAATGGGTTTACCTCATAAGATGCCAAAAATTACCACACTTGCTTTGTCTCATGTTAATAAAGCATGCATAACTCGAAATAGTATGTTATTATGTTATTAAAACGAAAAAGGCTCAGTTTCTTTTTTTTATTTCGTTTCGGCGATAAAATTGACAGCGGAAGTACCGCCCACCGATGCTCGTGTAAACAAAAACAGATTCGCTCGTTTGTACGTCTGGTGCTCAGTAAAATCGAGAAAAAATAATAGCGACTCTTAATAATCTGACAATCATGGTATAAATAAAATATACCGAAAGAAGCTTGGTGTACCAAATGTTCACCACTCGTGGTGAAGTGGTGTTAACCGCGCGCCAAAGGCTCGCGGTTAACACCACTTCACCACTCGTGGTGAGCATTTGGTGCACCAAGCTACTATAGGTATATTCTATATATCAGTTCTGGTGCGCATATTTTAACAGACTTCCAGGAACCATTAGTGTCTGATGTCAACCATGTACCGGTAAACTGCCAGGTCTTTGAAAACACAAAGGATTTATTCAAACCATTTATAGCAATGAACAAAAACTTTTATTCTCGAAAATACCACTGTAAAAGCTTCATAGTATCAGTATTGTACGTACTGGAAATTAATGCAACCCCAAACGAGGTTACCTTAACTGTTTCGAGCAATCGATTTTTCACGTAAGCTTTCCACAGATATTTGAACCAAGATAACGGCAGCCGTAATTATGATATGTCACCATTGTTATTGCACGATGTAATGAGAATTTCATAACACTGCAGCTATTTATGAGTTTCGTTCATTAACACCACATGGTGTGTTGTTATGCACAAGTGAAAAGGCCTCTTAGAACCATCTCCTCTTGTGTATGACATTACCGCAATTCTTCGTTAAAATTAATTTTAACCCTTTACCTATCATGGAAAGCAGAAGACACTTGCAACAAAAATTCTGGAATTACTAACTTTTTTTCATTTTTTGTCACACAAACATGGGTTATGACCCCTCGTTGGAACACGAGCTCAGCGAGCTCGTTCCAACGAGGGGTCAAAACCTATGTTTTTGAGACAAAAAATAATGAAAATTAATTGGCGATTTTGAGAATAGCACTGGCCGGTTTTGATTGTTACGTTGGTTAAAGGCTTAACCTTTACGCAACGCACACGATATCAACTTTTTTCCCAGCGGCCACTGCATTGCGTAGGTCTTATTTCAATGCATATAAAACACTATATATACAATAGAAATAAACGCGATTTCGAAGGGGCCTGGGGCGCACACAAGACAAAAAGACAATTGATTCTTCACAAACAGATGTGAAGATTAAAAAATATATTCAGTTTCACAGTATCTACTGGATACAACGTCTAAAATTATGGAGGTTAGGGGGGTTTGTTTCAATTATTTCTCCAAGTACCAATTTACAGTGAGAGGGGGGAGGAGGTGCCTAACACCCCTCTAATTGTCCCCATTAGCTTTATTTTTGCAAACTTTAATATGTGCACCACATTACATGTCAAACATGATATTATTTAGACTATTAGCTAAAATGTCACCACCCCAAACACCATCATTACTCTCAATATTCCAGTTGTGAGAGAGTGTCAAATAGCGTAAAATTTATGACGTAAATCTTATGACGTAACATTTAAGGCGTAAATTTGTTAACATTGACTTTCCCATCGACATGCCGGTGAATGGGAAATTCAGTGTTAAAAAACTTACGCCATAAGTTTTACGCCACGCGTTTTCGCATTAAATTTTACGTCATTTTGATACCCAAGCTTTGTTCTTGGATAGATGAAGCACATTTGGTCCCAAGTTGTTCTCGTGAAATATTATTTTATTTTTGATGTATAATTCGTGTATATTTAATTTGAATTTAAGGAATATCAGAGGTGGAAACTTCAAAATAAACAAAATTCTATTACTTATATAGCCCCTTAAGTCTTGTCACACACTTCGAAAATGTGATATTGTAAAATCTCCCCTTTTAAAACTTTTCAAACACCGATATTTACGTGGTGTAAAACAATAGACTCTACGATCATATCATAAGTGGAACGAGCTTGACCTTTTGTTGCGGATTCATATCATTAAATTTATTTGTATGATTTAGAAAAAGGCAATAATATCTGGCACAATCACGGAGGAGTCGACTTACTAATTTCCTCACGCCAGCTAAACACATAGATGGGTCAGCAGGCTATTGCACGATTTATTTGGACAACTCATTTATCCGCAGCGTTTTTTTTTATCAAATAAGTTTGTCGTGACTTACTAATCAAGGTGACGAGGTGGGGAATTAAAGTCTATACATGATGAAGACACATTACAGGCTTTGGCTGACTTTCCCTTCCGAAATGGAACCCGAGGTCTCTCAGAGGGATGTGTACACTAATGAGTACACTACGTGTCACCTTTACCTTGGTTTTCGAAAAACTTTGTAACATCCGATTGTGATAAACTCGACGACCTCATACCAACTTCGGAAGAAAACTTTTGTCACAAATGAACATATAATGTAGGGGTCGTCTATAAGTTCATTTTCAGCAATTATTTAATCAACCAGACGTTAATTTATGGCAATCGAAGGATAATTCTCCATTAGGCAGTCATGGCGTGTAAAGTCTCCCCGCCATCTTTTGGTAGCAGAGTTTCTTTATTTCTTCAACTTAAGTACTGAAATGGTTAACCGGATAACCGGTTTGAAACCGGTTACCTACCTAACCGATTAAAAAAACACATCAACCGGTTATCCGAAATATCGATAGTAATCGTCATTCCACGGTTAAAACGTAGTAAATCTGCTGCTTCTCCTTTGGGATAGATTACACCTCGAAGCAGCGCCGTATATACTGAGAAATAATCGACTTTGGCGTTCAAGACTTCGTTAATGGTCGGCAATTTCCGTGAATTCTGAGTAACAGCAGAAACTATTCCGTAGTATGTATACAAACGAACGTTGTCGAGTACTCGACAACGTTCGTTTGTATACACACTACTGAATAGTTTCTGAGAATACTGCTTTCCAATTCCTATAGTTTTGATCCTAGATTCGGTGAAATAATGGCTACGGTAA
This sequence comes from Pictodentalium vernedei, assembly GCA_031216915.1. Taxonomy (NCBI): domain Eukaryota; kingdom Metazoa; phylum Mollusca; class Scaphopoda; order Dentaliida; family Dentaliidae; genus Pictodentalium; species Pictodentalium vernedei. The sequence continues at coordinate 477,094,026 of CM062293.1, forward strand.
ACCGGATATTATCCGGTTATAGCTCGCGGTTAGTCGGTTGTGAAAATTAGCCAACCATTTCAGCTCTAGGTCACTCTGAGCCATTCATTATAAAATGCAGGTTGACTTTTACTTTTTTAAAAGATTTTATTAGAAATGTTTTATCATGGCTAATGTAATTACGTTTGATAAGATCTAGAGGGCGCGGTGGCTCAGTAGGTAGAGGTGCAGGCTGCAAGCCGAGGGGTCCTCGGTTCGAATCCCACCTGCGGGAACCGCGTTGTGTCCTTGGGCAAGACACTTCACCCCCATTGCCCATGTAGGGGCACGATGAGGCTGTGTACTAAGGCGTACTGCACGTCGATGGTACGCATGTCTTCAACCAATTTAACCCTGTCTGTGCTGCAGTGCGGAGTCACGATGTTGGGGAGCTGGCAGCTGCTCATCGTTGCTCGGTGGTTCTCTCCGGGTATTCCGGCTTCCTCCACCCGTAAAATTGTCACGGTCGTGATTAGCTATTGTGCATAAATATGTGACCTTAAACATCAATAAATAAATAAATAAATAAGATCCAGAATGATGATGATTATGATTTCGTTTCCAACTTTAATAAGACTGTAACAAATGATCGAGAGGATTACGCTAGTTCCCCTTTCACCTTAGAAAAATCAAATTTGTAAATACTACACGACAGACGATTTTAAATGCTCGATTGCAACCACCAGCAAAATGCTATCTCTTTTAAACATTAACCGCCGCAGTCCTAATTCAAATTGGGATAATCTCCATAATTTTCTGTGTGACTTACAATCTAACCATAACGTTTTTGATATTATTGGTCTAACTGAAACTTTTGAAATAAAGGAAAATGTAACTTATGAACTGGAAGTCTACCATCTACTGGTCTCTCGTTCCCGACCTGTAAACGATGACGACAGGGGCGGTGTGGGAATATTTATTAATGAAAAAATGCCTTTTAAAATACGGAATGCGTTGTCTGTTTTTATTCTCCACGTCTGCGAGTCGTTGTTTATAGAAATATCTTCCACTACGAACTATGTCATTGGGATCATCTATCGACCAAACACTGCTCCAAAGGCTGACATTGATCAGTTTTTGAATACATTATCTGAGATTCTCGATAAATTTAATAGGGAGAATAGAACAGTTTATCTCATGTGAGATTTTAATATCGACTTATTAAATTTTGATAGCCATTCAAAAACTAATATTTATGTGGAATTTTTGTTCAGTGCAGGCTTCATGCCCGTTATTACTCGTCCCACAAGGGTCACAAACTTCTCGGCTACTCTTATAGACCATATATTTTGTAACAAGGTTACTAAGTAGTACAGAGCCGGAAGTATTATCACGAATGTAAGCGATCCGTTTGCGACGTACTGCATTGCAGAAATGATCACACGGCAGTATGCAATCACTCAGTATCATAAACGGGAATTCAAACGAGAAAGTATTGATTGTTTTAAGAGGCTTCTATCTGATAATGACTTCACTGATGTACTGGACAGTACTTGCCAGAACACTGCATACAATGCCTTTCTCTGTTGTTTTAAAAAAAACATTTGATCAAGCCTTTCCTCTAAAACCGGTGATTACCCCTGAAAAATACGTGAGATATGAACCATTGATGGCATCAGGACTTCTGCAATCCTCATTAAATAAAAAGCGGTTGTATCTAAAAAAGTTGAAAAAGCCCTCCGATACTAATATCCTTGAATATAAAAAATTATTGTAAAGAGTTTAACCGACTGAAACGTAAATGCAAGGCTGAATATTATGACAACATTTTTCTTGAAAACAAAAATAAAATAAAAAAAAACATGGGAAATTTTGAAGAAAGCTATTACCAAATCAAAGAGTTCGCATGTTTTATCATCTAGCTTCATTCATAACGAAACTGAGATCAGCGCCCAAAGGAAATTGCCGATAAATTTAATTCTTTTTTTATTGATATTGACAAAACGTTAAACAGCCAAGTTCCCCATTCAAACAGATCCTTTTCAGAATACCTAGGCAACGATTACAGAACTAAATCTTTTTTCATATCACCCTCTAATGTCCAGGAGGTGGTACTTTGTATAAACAGCTTCTCTCCGAAAACTAGTATGGATTCTAATAATATTTCAACTCAATTATTGAAAGAAGTTGCATTAGAGGTATCTACTCCTTTAACTCATATTATCTATCTATCCTTTATTACTGGCATTATACCAGTAAAAATGAAAATTGCTAAAGTAATCCCGGTTTTTAAGTCGGGGAATCCACAACAGTAGTATGTCTCGTATGATTCATGTGGAGGTTGCCGGACCCCGGTGCCGGACCCCGGAAGTGACGTCATGTCACGTGACGTAGTGGCGCCATGTTGTGTTGTCATGTTAACCCGCGTGAGCGGCCATGTTGTGACGTCATCTCCATAGTGATACGTGGTGTGAGTGAGCATGCGCAGCGCGTGTTGTTAGGGTGATACGTGTTTCCGTCGTCCATTTTGTGTACTGGAGGCCGCCATCTTGGTTTCTATGGTAGCACGTGGTTGCTATGTTACGCAATTGTTCTGCAATAAGACGGGGTATGTTTTAGGGGTATGTTCGATTGTAGAAGAGTAAATCTAATTACCACAAACAACCCGACAATCCTTCCAAATCACCAAAATCCACCCGAACTTTTACTATTTCGAAATCTTCCAGAATTCTCTGCTTCTATCTATATATGTAATAGTTTTCCTCTACCTAGGCATGCTTCTTTATTCTAGAGTATACTCCAGTAGTGTAGAAGAGCCTATTAGTTGGAACAGTTGTATTTATTATTACTATATTTAGCAATTTCTGGTCTATTCTTGTTAGTTCTGACCCTATTCCAAGTACTCTTGTTGTTTCATTTATCTAGATAATAACTAACCAATCAGATTGCTTGATTTCCCATAACCTGTATACAGAGTTATCTCCCCTGTGTATAATAAAAGCCTATATCTAATGGCCATATCCCATGGAATCCCTTTTTTGAAAACACCTGTGGCTATGGAATCCCTTTTTTGTCATATGTGCTTATGTGAAAAAGCACAATGTGACACAATGTGCCCTAGCACAAAGGCACATGTTTTATGTGCCGATATGTGCTTATGTGAAAAGGCACAATGTGACACAATGTGCCCTAGCACATAGGCACATACGGGTATTTGAGGATATCTATGTCCTGGTATTGTATTATTCGAGGATATCTACTAGAGAATCCCTTTTTTGTCATATGTGCTTATGTGAAAAAGCACAATGTGACACAATGTGCCCTAGCACAAAGGCACATGCTTTATGTGCTTATATGTGCTTATGTGAAAAGGCACAATGTGACACAATGTGTCCTAGCACATAGTCACATACGGGTATTTTAGGATACCTGGTATTATATTATTTGAGGATACTAGTTGGACTTTACATCCGGGTACTTCATGCTACATCCGGGTACTTCTGTTGGGGTAGTAGATAAAAAATAAGAACACTAAATATAAATTTAAATTTCTTTTATTCAAGTATACAATTCAATGTCTCAAGGCATTTCTCTTTGTAGTTCTTCTTGCATGGGCTAACCATTTCATCTTCTTGTGGGTTGGAGCTTCTTCCCATTGCATAGCTAGGTTCTTGATAAAACACATTCTCTCATTTGATAACTTGGCTTTGTTGGTTGCTTTAATTTCCTGTCTGGCATCTTTGGGTTCCTCTTTCTCTTGCTGTTTCATAGTAGTAACTTCATTTGTGGTTTGAGTGGAAACATCCTTCGTATCTTCAGTAGTAACTTCATTCGTAGTGGCAACTTCATTCTTTATGGGACCTGGCATCTTTTTCTTGACTTCAGTAGAAACTTCATTCGTAGTGGTAACTTCATTCTTTATGGGAGCTGGCATCTTTTTCTTGACTTCAGTAGAAACTTCTTTCTTTATGGGAGCTGGCATCTTTTTCTTGTCTTCAGTACAAACTTCGTTCTTAGTGGAAACATCTTTCTTTGTTTCTGTAGAAACTTTGTTCGCAGTAGTAACTTCGTTCCTGTTTGTATTGTGAGTCAGTTCTGTCTTTATTCTTTTGTTTACTGATCGGAGAGTATCCACACATCTTTGTTTCTTTTCACCAGCATCCATGTCTAGATTTTTTCTCTTGGCTGCATTTACCACACGATTCACTTGGGTCAGTTCCTGGGAAGTTAGCTTTAATCCAGCATCATTCTTGAAGATCTGTATATGTAAGTCATCTTTGAATCTGAGCACTGTTGTTGACACAGACATCTTCACTCTTCGACGTTCAAAACGGAAATGAATTTATTTTTATACCAACACTCCTTTTATACTTTTTTTTCTAATCGTCTTCTTCTTCATCATCATCTACTCGGAATGAGTAGTTTGTCATAAGGTTGTCGAACAGAAATCTTCGCTTTTCCAAGGCATATTTCTGGGATCCTTCAAAGTCAAAATCCTCTTCTTCACGAAGACGCTTGGCAGTTTCCTGAATTTTCTTGTGAATTGAGTCGTTGCAAAAATTTCGAATGTACTCAAGGGTATAAATGTATTTCTCACTAATGGCTTCTCTAACATTCTTTTGAAGTGCTCTATATGCTGTTTCAACTGCATCTTCACTATCCATTCCATCTTCGATATATTTGTACATGAGGTTGTCAAAATCGTTTTGGTATTTGTCAAAGGCACTTTGAACGATACCTCCCATCATAGAAACGTCTTCTTCTTCATCTTCTTCTTCATATTCCATATCTTCTGATAGTTCCGACGATTCATCAGGGTCCGAATCTCTTGACCAATTTTTTGTTTTGGTGCACAGCTGGATTGCATTGTGGCCGCTCTCTTCGAAGGTCAGATTACAAATAACAAATTTCTTATGAGCACGACCCTTTTATAGGATATTGGACAGAGCATTGATGACGGGTTTGATCAACTTTCCTAAAAAACCTCCTTTCTGTATGATGCGTCTTCTTTTCCGATAAGATAGTTCTCTCTTTGGTGAGGCAATTCTCCTTATTTCGTACTTGTGTGGAATCAGCTTAGCTCTCTCAGATTTGGTTACAGGCACTGCGCCCGTCAAGATGTTTGAAGCACAATCACATATACATTCTATCAAATCATCACTGGCCATCTTCAGCATAGTCTTGGTTTCATATCGATTCGCATCAGATAGGATGCGCAGTGTATCTAAATTTCTTTCTAATCTTGTAGTGTTGCTCGATGTTTCCGATTTCTTCATGGGACAGTAATCCTCTTCATGTCTCTTACGTGTGAAGCTCCTGGAGAATTCTTTATCACAATATCTGCAGCAATGGACTTTCATGACTGTACTCTTTCGTGGTCGTAGAACAAATGAATTTATTTTCACTCCAACACTCCTTTTCACTCCAACACTCCTTTTATACTTTTTTCAGAGCTAGGACTGTGTTGATAAGCGCTGAGAGAAAGCAACTCTTTCGTAGTATACATCTTTTGATATCTGGAGAAATTCCATCATCTGTTAGCAGCTTCAATACATGTTCGTATTTTCGCAGGTCATCAAATTCAGCTAAATTCAGTGGTATCTTATCTTCGAGAATGTTGGTAGCACATTTGCATAAACAGGTAATCAAATATTCATCAGCAGCGCGTAGAACGGCATCGATTTCCTCCTTGTCAGCATCCCGTAAAAATTCTAAAAGTGCTTTATTCTGGTCAGTCAGTCCAGTATCTCTCTCCTCTTCTCTTCTTCTTGGGCAGTTATGTTCTTCGTGTCTCTTCCTATTGTATGGCTGTACGAACAACTTAGTACAATATCTGCAGTGGAGCCGACGATGGTCCTTTTCGTGTCTTCGAGCATTATCCGATCTTGAAAATAACTTGGAACAGTATCTGCATCGAACTGGTAACATGTCTTCACTCGACGACGGTCAGGACACAAATGAATTTATTTGCGTACCAACACCCCTTTTATACCTTTCCCAACAGAAGTACCCGGATGTAGCATGAAGTACCTGGATGTAAAGTCCAACCAGTATCCTCAAATAATATAATACCAGGTATCCTAAAATACCCGTATGTGACTATGTGCTAGGACACATTGTGTCACATTGTGCCTTTTCACATAAGCACATATAAGCACATAAAGCATGTGCCTTTGTGCAAGGGCACATTGTGTCACATTGTGCTTTTTCACATAAGCACATATGACAAAAAAGGGATTCTCTAGTAGATATCCTCGAATAATACAATACCAGGACATAGGTATCCTCAAATACCCGTATGTGCCTATGTGCAAGGGCACATTGTGTCGCATTGTGCCTTTTCACATAAGCACATATCGGCTCATAAAGCATGTGCCTTTGTGCTAGGGCACATTGTGTCACATTGTGCTTTTTCACATAAGCACATATGACAAAAAAGGGATTCCATAGCCACAGGTGTTTTCAAAAAAGGGATTCCATGGGATATGGCCATTAGATATAGGCTTTTATTATACACAGGGGAGATAACTCTGTATACAGGTTATGGGAAATCAAGCAATCTGATTGGTTAGTTATTATCTAGATAAATGAAACAACAAGAGTACTTGGAATAGGGTCAGAACTAACAAGAATAGACCAGAAATTGCTAAATATAGTAACAATAAGTAAAACTGTTCCAACTAATAGGCTCTTCTACACTACTGGAGTATACTCTAGAATAAAGGGACATGCCTAGGTAGAGGAAAACTATTACGTATATAGATAGAAGCAGAGAATTCTGGAAGAATTCGAAATAGTAAAAGTTCGGGTGGATTTTGGTGATTTGGAAGGATTGTCGTGTTGTTTGTGGTAATTAGATTTACTCTTCTACAATCGAACATACCCCTAAAACATACCCCGTCTTATTGCAGAACAATTGCGTAACATAGCAACCACGTGCTACCATAGAAACCAAGATGGCGGCCTCCAGTACACAAAATGGAGGACGGAAACACGTATCACCCTAACAACACGCGCTGCGCATGCGCACTCACACCACGTATCACTATGAAGATGACGTCACAACATGGCCGCTCACGCGGGTTACCATGACAACACAACATGGCGCCACTACGTCACGTGACATGACGTCACTTCCGGGGTCCGGCACCGGGGTCCGGCAACCTCCACATGAAACATACGAGACATACTACTCACAACTGTTTAATAACTATAGACCTATTAGTCTTCTACTGGTCTTCTCTAAAGTTTTAGAAAAAGTCATGTACACACGGCTTTCAAACTATCTTAATACGCACGACAGACTATACGATTACCAATTTGGTTTTAGAAAAGGGCAATCCAAGATTCACCCAATACTGCACCTTGCTAACAGCGTGGCTGAAAATAATGACTGGTCAACGAAGGATTGCATTCTGTCTTTGTTTCTAGATTTTTTAAAAGCTTTTGACACCATTGATCATCCGACATTGATTAGTAAACTCGATCACTACGGGATTAGGGACCTGACAAAGAACTGTTTTACTGACGACTTATCGGGTAAAAACCAGTATGTTCAAGTTATTAACAGAACTCCCGAACCCAAGCGATAACAACTGGCGTTCCCCAGGGTTCCATTTTGGGACCTATTTTATTTTTAATCTATATAAACGATATTTCAAAATCGACCAACTTGAACGTTTTGTTATTTGCCGATGATACAATAGCCCATACGTCATGTCACAATGTAGAAGACTTATTCAATAAGACAAACACTGAACTTCAACATATTACCGAGTGGTGTGCTGAAAACCAATTAGTGCTTAACCCTCTGCACTCTGATGTCTAAATGGCAAAGTTTTCAACAGCAAATATTTCCCATAATATAGTTTAATATTTAACCAAATATACCTTGTCCGGCTTCCTCCACCCGTAAAACTGTCACGGTCATGATTAGCCATTGTGCATAAATATATGACCTTAAACATCAATAGATAAATAAATATACCTTGTTTGACAGAGCTCAGTGAGCTCTGTCAAACAAGATATAATTGGTTAAATTCATAGTTAAACAAGATAAAAACAGAGTGATTGAAGAAAATTCAATTGCACTACCAGAGTGCTAGGGGTTAATGCTAATAAAACAAAGTACATATTTTGCTACATCCTAACAATGATACACATAATATGAACAACAGGCGCGTGGTTCTAAATGGAGCGAATATTGCACCAATTGGTAAGCGACAAAAGAACTCTTCGGCGACATTTTTAGGTATTTGCATAGACGAAAATCTAAGTTTCAGACACCCTACATCGACAGTTTGTTCCAAAATGGCAAGGGCCATCTACGCAATAAATAGAGCTAAAATACTCTCTCACAAAAAGCATTTAAAACTTTATATTTTTCGTTGTTCCATCCACACTTACTTTATGGTATCCACGTTGGGGGCCACGCTCCATCTGCCAACAGAATCTTTCTCTTGCAAAAAAAGATTATTCGTATTATTAGTAGGAAAAATTATACCTCGCAAACAGATCCTCTTTTTCGTAAGAACGGCATTCTAAAATTTAGTGACCTTTATAAACTTCATGTGCAGCTATTCATGCATGACTGGTGGAATAAAAGATTACCAGTATCCTTCGAAAATGTCTTCACAGTATACAATAATCCCTCTGGTTTGGATACCAGACAATCCTGGAAAATACGAACATCCAAACCAAGAACTAAATTTTCATCTCATCTCCCTATTCATACTTTTCCTCGATATTGGAATGAAATCCCGCAAGTTATACAAAGTTATAGCAGGCAACAGTTTAAGAAAACCATAACTAACAATCTTCTGAAATCATACTCTACACATGTTGAGTGTGGTCACTCTAGGTGTACTGACTGCAACCCTCTGACAAGGTTAGTGCACGCTGGACATGATGCATGTGATTAACGTGCTCAGTCAAACTTTAGTGGTTTCCAATTACGGCGCATCTCGCGTTTTATGCGTGTACGTGTCATTTGCATCGGGCTCGGCGTGGTGTGCTCTTGACAAATCAAACCTAAATTATAGTGCAGTTAGAATGCAAGTGCGCTCGCTTTGGGACTTGGCTCAGGTGCATATATTGTCTGACATAGCTCCTTGAGCCCTGATAGACAGGACATGCACTTGATTGAGTCCCACCAAAAATATTAAGATTTGTCAAATCCCCTCCATTCTGGTATCTTATCACATCTCATCATCCTGATCTGAATATTTCGCATTGGAACCTCACTCAGGTTCATGTTTTGCCTGACAGAGCTCCTTAAGTCCTGATGGACATGACATGCAGTTGACTGAGTCTCGCCAGAAATATTAAGATTTGCCATATCCCTTCCATTCTAGTATCTTATCACTTCTCATCATTCTCATCTGAATATTCCATTATTGAATGGTTCACTGAATCACTGAATGGCTTGAAACTCTGCTGTCTTGACAGTTTTTTTTATTTTCTTTTATGGAGAATAGCAGGAAGACAGCCAACAAAGCTATGCTGTTTCCCGCAGTACACATATTAGTTTAGTGTTATTTTTGTACAATAATTATACTGCAAATAAAGATTTCAATTTCAATATTACAGAATTTTGAAAACAAAACCGAATATCCAGACGGCAGTTTATCATTTACAGGTCTAAGGGGGAGAACTCTATTTTCTTTTAATTCGGATAACTTAACAGATTTTTCAGGCCAGTACAATTTTGAACTCAAGGCAAGCCAAAGTGGGAATTTTATCTCAAAATAATTTCTAATTATCCTACAAATGGCTGCCAAAGTGACCAACACTCCAATAAATCACATTAAATAAACGAACCACATTTGCGAAAGACAAAGCAGAGGGTCGAGGAGTCATAACTAACGGGACCAGTGAAGTCATTTGGCTTTCATGACAACCTGGATGAGTGACCATAATGTGACGTCATGACCAGAATGATTCGTAGAGGCAGTTCGCATGAGCAGTGTCCGTTGTGTGGGTGACTCTTGTTTATGTCGTCCAATGTATTTCATGAAGGGTGCCATCTTGGTTTATATGGCGGCATTTTGTGTATCGAGTCTGGAAGACTTCTTGCAGTACGTGGATGCATTTGGAGGATATGTTCGATTCAATGGGGTGTTGCAAATTACCGAAAACTACCCGACAATGACTAATAGTATCGAAACGCACCCGGCATCTTCTGGGATAGCACTTGGTTACTATGAGACGATAGTATGGCTTGTGTGTCCTGGGGGTGTGTTTGGTGCAATGAGAGTACTTTTTTCTGGATCAGATTCTTTCATTTATTCTTTTACCTTATTCTGACTACATCGTTCTATCTATTTCAAGCTACTATTAGCTATCTCCGACCCTGTCCACAGCTCTGCCATCGACACAGTCTCAGCATGTCCAATCAGAATCCTCCATTTACCAGAGTTCTGCAGACACTTAGTTGCTACATAGTTATTTCCCTTGATGGTACGACTGGTTTGAGCTGAAGAGCAATGGGAACAATTTTGGATAAGACAGTGGAAAAAGAATATTTTTAAACAATTTTCCTCATTACACTAAATTAGCATTTGCACTCTATAAGGAGCCAAGTATGAACCCGAGACCTGATTTGAACAAACTCCCATAAGGATACTGTATATACCACATACTAAAAGACTCCCTAAGGATGCTGGACACAGCATGTCAAAAGATTCGGACATGATGCATCTGAAAATCATAGATAACGAATATGTTTCATATACGGCTCGCACAGGGTGTCTAAATATGAATCCAGGGCCTTGCTTTGAACAAACTTGAATCTAACCCCATAAAGATGTTGTATACCAAATATCAAAAGATTATGACTGGTGGATCTGAAGGAGATTTTTGAAGAATTTTCCTCCTGTTGCATTCTTAATTTGGGCTCCCAAAGGGGGCCCAAATCTCAACCCATGGGTTTAATTTAAACAAACAATCTGTCCCATATAAGGATATTACAAACCAAAAAAATCCGACTAGTGCATCAGAAGCAAAGATCTTTAAAAAATATTCCACATTTAATATTTATGTTTCCACAAAAAGCCCGAATGCGAACGCGGGGATATGCTTTGGATCAAATTGAATCTGACCCCTATGATGATACTGTATACCAACTATCGAAAGATTCTTACTGGTCGATTGGAAGGAGAAGATTTATAAATAATGTACATCCTATTGTCATTAGTTAACGTGCGGAATCCCACAAGGAGCTCAAATGTTTACCTAGGAACCTTTCTAGAACAAACTTGAATCTGATCCACTTAACTGGTAGAGTGCTAAATTATTTTTGTCCTTAAAATTTCTTTGTACATCTTTGCCTTGTTACAATTTAAGGGAGAGTGCCAATAGGAACTCCCCCTTAAATTGTGACAAGGTAAATCCTAACAGATAAAACAATTTCACTTCAAAGATAATATGAAGTGCATCCACAGAATATGAAGCCTTTAAATTGTGGTACTGGCACTTCAGAATAAAGCCCAAATATGGGCTTCTAGCACTCTACCAGTTAAGGATGATATCAAATATCATTCAAAAGATTTGATTGGTGATTTTAGAGAAGATCTGCGATAATTTTAACCAGGGATTTCCTCTTTAACTCAGAAAGTTAAATGCAGATTTCTGTTGGAGGTTCCTGTGTGCACCAATTCGCCTGACAAAGCTATGGCCTACAAATAATATGTTCATTTCCCTTATAGAAAATTGCCAATTAAACCGTTATGATGTACAAAACGTTCTCAATTTTACAGTCTATGAATGTATAGACTTAATTAGAGTTTATATCTGTATACACCTTTTCGCCGCTTCTAGTGTCTACAACAAGACAGCAAAGCACAGTTCGTCGCTTGTTTTATCAACACGGAATGGAGATTGACAGTTCATTACCCGTAGAATGATTATGGAATACAAATGTGCCATTCATCAACTATAGTTCAGTATGGAACGTAATTGCACAGTTCATCACCCGACGTACGAATATGGAACATAAATGTATTGTTAGTCAACCGTAGTATGATATGGAACGTAAATGTTCAACTCAACACCCGTGGTACAAATATGGAACGTAGATATGCGACACATCACCTCGTACTAGTGATATGAACTGTAAATGTTCCGTTCGTGAGCCGTGGTATAATTATGGAACGTAGATGTACAGCTAATCACTCGCAGTATGATAATGAAACGTCAATGTACAACTCATCACCCATAGCATGAAAATGGAACAGTAATGTATTTTTCGTCTACCATAGTATATTATGGAATGCGGATGCACAGTACGTGGAGAGTGGATTGTAACTAAATCACCCGCGGAGTGGAGTTATCACCCAAGCTATAACTTTCAAATCGGTCGGGGAAAGTTCTCGAGGTGTCCGAACACTCTCTGTCAGCATCAATTATGGGGTTGATGCTGTCACAGCGTGCCGTCCCATCGGGTGGGGACGTAAAATGGCTGTCCTCTGTGTGGAGAGAGACACACTCCGTGCAGGCTAAACATCCCTTCGTAGTATTCGAGAAGCGCTAGGCCACGACGTTGCCGCTATGTAGGTCATCCTACGCCATTGGGCCAATGAGAGGCGTTAATATAAGTTGCAGAACTTGTTCGCCAATCCTTGTAAAACAAATAAGATTAAAAGAAAATAACTTTCAAATTTTGTACATATCAGTAGGTATAAATTGAGAGTTCCGAATCACTTGTACATGTACGTGTACAAAACACGCACACGATGCGTTCACCAACGTGGAATTCAGTGTTAAATCACACGCTTGTTCACAAAAACTGTACAGTGATTTAGAATCCCTCATGTACAGTCAATGACTCCTAGATCGCGCTTTTAGCGTTCAAATACTCGTGGTGAACGCATCGTGTGCGTGTGTTGTACATCTTCAGTTGTATCGTGTACGTGATTTTTGGTCTACGTTCGCATCGCAGATCAGACCCACCGATCCATCGTCGGCGAACGCGAGCGAAAGCATAAGATTCTGGTTCATCATCAAAAAACAGTTTTGGGAATTCTAAATCAGTGATTTTGAACTCTCAATTGCTTTGGTACAGATGATTTAGAACTCTCCCTCGTTTTTGAGGCGGTGGTGGGTTTTTTTTTGTTCAAACAGAGTCGATTGTGAATATATAGCCTGTATTATAGACATTTTCCGGTGATGGGATGGATAAAAATTGAGTTTTGGGTTTTTTTGGTGAATTCCTCCACTATGAGAAAATTCTCAAAAAACCACTCAGCTGATCGAGCGATCGAATCTCGTAATAAAAACTCTGAACGAAGAGTGTCTGTGTGTTTGGAAATTTGCAAACCCAGTCACGTCTTTCCTGAAGTAAGCAACTAACACACGTTATCGTAATTGAGGTGTTTTGTTCAAACAGAGTCGATTGTGAATATATAGCCTGTATTATAGACATTGATGTTTTCCGGTGATGGGATGGATAAAAATTGAGTTTTGGGTTTTTTTGGTGAATTCCTCCACTATGAGAAAATTCTCAAAAAAAAACACTCAGCTGATCGAGCGATCGAATCTCGTAATAAAAACTCGATCTGAACGAAGAGTGTCTGTGTGTTTGGAAATTTGCTAACCCAGTCACGTCTTTCCTGAAGTAAGCAACTAACACACGTTATCGTAATTGAGGTGTTTTGTTCAAACAGAGTCGATTGTGAATATATAGCCTGTATTATAGACATTGATGTTTTCCGGTGATGGGATGGATAAAAATTGAGTTTTGGGGTGTTTTGGAGAATTCCTCCACTATGAGAAATGAGGTTGACTGTTAAGCGTTCCTTGAATAAAGTCAAGAAACACTTATCAGAATGATTAAAACGCATTTTCCGCTCAGTTAGGTTTCGAGTGGTAAAATTTTTAATATATTCACGATAGCAATCGGAGAGAAAGATTTGTTAAAATCAGTTTTCCATTGTGTGTTAAAACTGTCTAACAGTCATCAAAAAAAGATTTTCTCTTAATTCGACACTCGATGAATTGATGTGTGAATGAATGAAATCTTTTGACAAAATGTAAACACCGCTGTCAAAATGCGTTACATTAGAAACCGGTTTGTGATGTACTGTTTAAAACGTATTTTTTTTTAACTTCAATTAACACAGCGAGTTTGAGATGTGATTTTTTTTCAGATATTATATTAAGACGGAAAGAGATTTTAATACTTAAAACATAAAATATAAAAAAAATATAATTAAACATTTAATTTTGAAAAATAAATAAAAACAATTAAAACGAAAGATGACGTTTTTCCAGATGGATCCAAGACGCCGAGATCGAATTTTAGACAGGTATTTACATGCTAAGAAGGCGATTCAGGCAGCTGATAGGAGCAGACGTCTCGGTGAGATGGAACTCACACGCGAAGCTACAAAAATATTTAAACCCGTGACGGAGGGTCAAGAGCGAAGCAGGAAGGAGATAGTCGAAGAATTGAGACCCATAAAGGAGAGTTCTTTGAGAATGGGTTCGTTGCCTTCTAGTTTTGGAAATCAGTATTCCGTTCAATCTACACCGGATTACGTTCCCACAAGAATCGAAACCGATGTGAGTGAGAGCGATGATACGGCTTCGACTATCACCACTGATAGCATCGCATCGTCCGATAATGATGGTGGCGGTAAGAGAGATCTGTTGTATGAATTCGCGAGGATTCGAGCGGTAGGAAATTCGTGGGCGACACTGAAGTGGAAATGGTCGATGATGAACTGATCGTGGGTTCGAATAAGTATAAAGTAACCGATGGTCTGCAGAGATTGCTCCTTTTCGATAAGCCCGGAGATTATACGGAACAGGATTTCCACAATTACGGAGACATTCTAGTTCAAACTCACGCCATGAATAGAAATAACGATGCCAGAGAGACGAGACCCAAAGCCAACAGAGGTTACAAGTGGACGAAAATAGTGAAGCCCATATGGAATATGAACAAGAAGTTCGTCGAATCGATGACTGGCAAAGGGGTGAAAACCACTATTTTTCTTCCGAGTGATCCCGACGCTCTGTCTCAGAGATTGAGTTTGTTGATGGGGAGCAGACGGGCTGGTAACACGGGATTAGATAATCAGATAGTTGCCATATCTGACGAATTGTTGAGACAGAAGGTTTTGAATAAAAATCAGCATAAAAGGCTGATGAACGAATTGAAGGATTGATGTGAATATAATAATAAGTAGAGAGAGAGAAACAAACAAACAAACAAAACAAACAAACAAAAATAAAACAGTAAATTCTTACACTAGAATAATAAATGTATTTAAAAACGACAAAACGATTTACCAGTGAAAAAAAAAACACTAAATATATCATAAAAAATAAAATATGTTGGTGATAAAGAACAGGGGATACGTCAGGACTTACGTTCAAGGCGGTTCTGGCATCGTCGATTCTATAATGCGAGCGTTCACGAGCAATGCGGGTAGAAAACTCGAATCGACCGCGTTTGAGGTCGGTAAGAAGACGGCTTTGGATGCTGGTAAGAAAGCCGCTTCCGAAGCCAGTGGTAGGATAGCTTCTGTGGCTGGCAAGAGGGCAGCCGACGCGTTGTTCGACAAGTTGATCAGTCCGCCGGCGAAGCGAGCTGCGTTAGAGCGAACGTCGAAAAGTTGGATAGATTTTAAGGATGCCGTGGTGCCCATACAAGATTTAGCCAAAATGACGAGTGGATCCGGATTGAAGAGAACTCGCGACGGTGCGATATAAACAAAATAATAATAATAACAACATTAAAAACGGAGTTTGAAAAAAAAAACATAAAAAATTTGTGTTTGAAAAGAATCTGAAATAACAGACAAAAAAAAAAATAAAACAAAAAGATGAACATTAAAGATATGTCTTGGAACGACGCCGCGACCAAGAGGTCGAATAACGAGTACTTTCCCAAGAGCATAAGAGGTTTGATAGTGGGAAAATCGAATTGTGGAAAGACCAATCTGTTGATGAATCGGTTGTCCCGACCCGACTGGTTGGATTACGACAGATTGTTCGTGTTTGGCAAGAGCTTGTTTCAACCCGAATACAGATTGCTTCGAGAGTGCATGGATCGCAGATTGCACAAGCATGTCATAGCCAGAATCTTTGACAGTAGAGAGGAATTCGACAAGAGTGGAGCTCCGCTCTCGATCATTTTGGACGGCGCGGCGACGGAGCTGACGAAGAGAAATGCATCTTCGAACATCGAGTGTCGATTTTACGAGAACGCTAGCGACGTTCCGGATCCTAGAGAACTGAAATCGGAAGATAAGAATCTCATGATTTTCGACGATCTGCTTTTGAGGAGACAGAACCGATGCGAATCATATTACGTTAGGGGTCAACACAGCAACGTGGACTGTTTCTACCTGTCGCAGAATTATTTTCGATTGCCCAGACAGACGATAAGGGAGAACGCTAATTTTCTGTGTCTCTTTCGCCAAGATCTCAAGAATCTCAATCACATCTACGGCGATCACGTCGCAAACGACATGAGCGCTGTCGAATTCAGGAGATTCTGCAAGGGGGTTTGGGATGGTGGACTTTACAATTTCGTCGTGATCGATTTGACGAGCGAATTTAATCGCGTAAAATATCGGTGCGGATTCGACAAGTTTTATGTTCCCGATGGTGATGATAATAATAAGATAGAGCGTGAAAAAATAAAAAAAAATTAGAAAAATAAATAAATCTTCAAATAATTAGTTTTGAATAAAAAAAAATAAATAAAATTAAGATATAATGTTCCAACATGGAGAATTGTTAGAACGGATAGCCGAGAATACGGCTGCGAAACAATCCATTCAAATCGTGGTGAGTGGCAATTCGACTCGATTCGCTACGAAATTCGAACCTGCCATCGAATTGAACAGAGAGAAAAGTTACGAGATGGCGTTGGTGAATCTGGAGACTTATTATTCCTTTCCCAACGTCACCGAAAAGAATAACTCGTTCAAGTATTCTGACGGAACGGATTGGTTGGAGATTCGAATTCCCAAAGGGAGTTACGACATAGACGATTTGAACCATTACATTCAGACGCGAATGAAGACGGATGGAAAGGGAAGCAACAAGATCAGACTCGCTCCCAATCCTAATACCTTACAGACGATGTTGGATTTGGAAGATAATTTTCGTGTGGATTTCAACACGGACGATTCTATAGGCAAGATGTTGGGATTCGATCGAAAGATGTATCGAGGCCACGCGGCATCTGAAAATACGGTCGACATTCTCGCTGTCAATAGCATTCTGGTGAACGTGGACGTGATTGCCAGAAGCTACGTGAATGGTAGCACTCAGCTGACGATCTATTCCTTCTTTCCAAACGTGTCGCCGCGTTATAAGATCGTGGAGCGACCTCGAAATTTAGTTTATCTACCAGTGATTTTAGACACGTTGTATAGTCTCAAAACCACGTTGACGGATCAAAATGGTGAACTGTTAGATCTTCGCGGAGAGAGAGTGACGATACGATTTCTCATAAGAGAAATATAAAAAGCAAAAAAAAAAAAAAAAATATTATATATATAGATAACAAAAATAAAATAAACGGTAATATTAATTTTTTTTACAAAATTATTTTAATATAATTATTAAACAAGAAACAATTGAAGTAAAATATATTTAAAAAACAAACGGAATTATGACACAATACGTGGTTAAAAACGTGAACATATCCGCAGGACAGAAGAAGAAACTTAATAGAGCTTTAACAACTCGAGGCGAGGCGGTGAGATTCAAATTCACTCACGAAGATCTGACGAGAGGCGGACAGGATTCGATCGCCTGGACCAGAAGTCAAATCAAAAGGATGGAGAAAGCAATTCGCGATGGAAGAGGGTTGGCGGTGAGATTGAGTCCCGCTCAATTGAGATACAATTTGAGAATGAAAGGCGGTTTCCTACCGCTATTGGCAGGAATCGCCGCAAAAGCATTACCCTTCGCCGCAAAGGTGCTACCCTTTCTCGGAAAGACTCTCGGCGTGGGAGCTCTCACAGGACTCGCTAGTTCGGGAGTTGAGAAATTAATGGGTGGCAACGGACTGTTTTTGAAGAAAGGAGGAGCCGTGTGTCGCGTTCACGTAGACAACAGCGGTAAAAGATTGTATCTAGAACCCGTTAGAGGTGGCAACTCTCTGAGAGGAAACGGTCTCTTTCTGAAGAGTGGGCGGAACGTCAAGCGATACGGCAAGGGTTTGTTGCTCGGTGACAATTCGCCATTTAAGAACATACCGATTTTGAATATGTTATTATAAATATAAAAATTATATAAAATATATAAAATCATAGAAAGTATAAAATAATATATTTAAAATGGGTGAAAAGGTGGAGAAACAAATTTATCACCTGGATGAATTTGACGATAATGACGAACATCGCGAGCCAGAGAGCGAAGAAATAAAAAAATGGTTAGACGCTAATGATGGATATGTAAGGAAAGAGATAGATAAAGCGCGGGATATACGGTTGGGAATGAGACAACGCTTTCCACGGTCACCACTACCTTCTGAAGTGAATGGTAATGATGCTAGTGTTACCAAGAGATGCACAACATTCGTTCATAATTATGATTCGGATAAACAAAAATGTTATCATGAACGTATCACATCACAGAGAAAAAGAAAAAAAAAGAAAAAGAAGAATCGACGCAGAAATTTGAGAGAAAAGGAAACATTATTATAATATATTATGATGATAGTGAAGAAGAAGGAAAACAAAAAAAAAAAAAAAAGTAAATGAGATCTCATTTACTTTTTTTTTTTTTTTGATTTTTTCTTCGCTAAAAATCAATTGCTCTGTTGTTTATATTTCCAAGTCCGTTATTAGCATGTTGACGCTCGTGTCTACTCCTTTTTCAAAAACGTGTTGAATGTTTATCTTTACTCTTTTGAGTTTTTTTACATTGGTCAACTCGCTCTCACCACCCAATTTCTTCACGAGTTCGAATGAGATGTTTGGAAATATGTAATTTCCATAGGGCAACGACAAATCATCCTTGTCGAATTCTCTATCTTCGGCGATGATGATGTTCTGCAGATCGCTTTGGTACTCGTAAATCAAATCGAGTGTGGCTTCGTTCAATTTCAGAGGCGTCTTATATTTCTCGTATTTGTGCTCTAAGCCCTTCGTCTCAACATCATTCAATTCGATAGCATCGTGTCATTGTAATCTATACATTTTGTATGTATGTAACTTCCATAGGACAACAATAAATCACCCCTGTCGAATTCTCTGTCTTCGGCGACGATGATATTAATCAACAGTTCGCTTTGGTACTCGTAAAACAAATCGAGCGCAGCTTCATCCACTTTCAAACACATTCGATATTTGTGGTAGTAGCGCTCTAAGTCCACCATCTCAACCTCATTCAATTCGATGGGATCGTGTGGTTGTAAAGTATAGATATTAAAACTGAAATTCTCATACCCTTCGTCTCATTTCAATTTCAATCCGCATCTTTTAGGTGTTGTTGTTGTCATGATTGATTATTTGTTTTTTTATGAATTCTTACAAATAATGTTTATTTTAATTTTGTATTAAAAAAATTGAATTTTAAAATTTAACTTTTTTTTTTTCTATTATATATATAAAGTAAAAAAAAGCAAAACTTTTTTAACAAATTATTTAATACAAAATTCCAAAAAAAAAAAATATTCTTACAAATGAAGCAAACAGATAAAACAATGGTAAATTTAAATGAGAAAACTGTACCTCAGTTAAACGAGATTTGTAGTCTATTACAAATTTCAGATTTCAGAAAGCATAGAACTAAAGCAAAAAAAATTGAAGTCATACAAGAATATTTACGAAACGCTAGAAAGGCAAACGAAATGTCGATAGCAACGACGTCAAAAGATGCATCGGTTGTGAAAAATAAGAAGACGATTAAATGAAAAGCCATTGAAAAACATCAAGTTTCCAAAGAAAAGAAAAGAAAAACTAAAATGAAAACGAGTGATGCACTTCAGATTCGAGACAAACGAGATATATCGAGTGAAATTCAACGAGCAGTCGACGAAGAGAAAGGAGAAGAATATGTAAGACGACTCGTTGTGGAACTATTCCAATCGAAACCCGTAGAACGGGAGAGTGCGATCGAAAACATTTTTAAAACTTTCGACGTGTTTCCCTCGTCAAAGAAAGTCAATCCGAAATTGTTCATGGAACGGGTGAAGAAAAAAGTATTGGATTTGTTTCGCGAATACACGAACTTGGGATTAAAAATTAAGATGATACTCCATTGCATAATGAATAAAATCGACGTGAAGTCTGGTGAGAGCATCGTGAAAAATGCATATTTCAGATCTAACGTCGAACCCGTATTTCAAGGTTCAGATCTATCGGACGTTCTTGAAAAGATGAAAGACAAGATGTTGACGTCTCTTGCGAATTATCAAAATGAAGGTAGTAATTGGACGTTTGGTGAGGTGTTGAAACTCGAAATTCACATGACTAAAAACGAACCGTTAAAAGGATCTTCCTACTTGGAATTACCGTATTTCTTGACTAAGATATGCGCCGTGCTCAACGTGAGAAATAAAGATGATCAGTGTTTTAAATGGGCAGTCACCTCCGGTTTATACCCTGTCGAAATAAACGCCGATAGAGTTTCTTGTTACGAGGAAACTTCTAAAAATCTCGATTGGACCGGAGTGACTTTTCCAACTAAGTTAAAACACATCGAACGTTTCGAGGTTCAAAATCCCACCGTAGCGGTGAACGTCCTGGGATACGACGACGAAAATCAAAAGATCTATCCTCTCAAACAGACTTTGTATCGCGGAAGAGAAAAGACAATTATTTTATTATCGATTTCGAATGGTGACAATCATCATTATTGTTGGGTTAAACATACGAGCCGATTAGTGTCGAGACAAAATAATAATCATAACGGAAAGACATCTTTATGTTGCAACTGCATGAACGTGTTTCACAGCGAAGACTTGTTGGCGAAACATCAGGAATATTGCAACGAAAATCAAGGTGTCGCCGTCGAAATGCCCAAACCCAACACCATCGTGAAGTTTGAAAATCACAACAGAAGGCTAAAAGTACCATTCGACGTGTACGCCGATTTCGAATGTTTCACCACGAAAATGAGTTCCTGTCAACCCAACGCTCTTCAAAATTACGTCGAAAGATATCAAAACCACATACCTTCGGGCTATTGCATTTACGTGAAATGCGCTTTTGACTCGCAACACGACATGGGTCCCTTCACCTACACGAAACAGCGTGAAGACGACGACGTGGCTCAAAGGTTCGTGGAAGAGTTAGAATCGAAAATTCAAATGTTATACGACAAATTCAAAACTCCGGCGAAAATGATCATCACGTGAGAGCAGCAGGATGAAAATAACAGAGCCACCGAATGTCACATATGCAGACAATCATTCGATGAGAATTCGGAAGAAAATAAGAAGGTTAGAGACCACGATCATTACACGGGTCTGTATCGCGGTCCGGCTCACAGCAAGTGTAATTTAAAATATCGAGATGCCGCTTTCTATCCTGTGATGTTTCACAATCTCTCGGGTTATGACAGTCATCTGTTCGTGAAAAATCTTGACACCTCGCACGAAGAATTAAATTGCATCGCGAACAGCGAAGAAAGATACATTTCCTTCATGAAATGGAAACTCATGGATAGGAAAAGAGTAATCGACGGAAATACGTTGGAAGAAAAAACGAAATCCATTCATAGACGAATATGTTTCATCGACACTTTTAAATTCATGTCGACCGCTCTGGAAAAATTAGTCGATAACATGAGCAAGGATAAATTTAAAATCACGAGTGAACATTTCGGAGAACGAGTAGACACCATGTTGAGGAAAGGAGTCTATCCTTACGATTACATGAACGATCTAAAGAGATTCGAAGACACCACACTACCTTCGAAAGAAGATTTTTATTTGAAATTATACGAATCCAACATTTCCGACGAGAATTACGAACATGCTAAAAACGTGTGGAAATCATTTGATATGAAAACCGTGAGAGATTATCACAATCTCTATCTGAAGACCGACGTTCTGCTCTTGGCAGACGTGTTCGAAAATTTTCGAGACGTCTGTCGTCGAAATTACGATCTGGATCCCGCTTGGTATTTCACCGTACCTGGTCTGGCATGGGACGCTCTGTTGAAGACTACCGAAGTCCAATTGGAATTATTATCTGACGTGGACATGTTGCTCATGTTCGAAAGGGCTGCGAGAGGTGGTGTATCGATGATCTCTCACAGACATTCTAAAGCTAACAATCCCTACATGAAAGAAGGTTTCGATTCGAAACGGTCCACTAAATACATACAGTATTGGGATGCCAATAATCTGTATGGTTGGGCTATGAGTCATCCTTTACCGATTGGAAATTTCAAATGGGTGAAGGAACCGGAAGAGATGCAAAAATGGAGAGACTATCCTTGCATTTTAGAAGTCGATTTGAACTATCCGGAAGAATTACACGATCCGCACAATGATTATCCTCTGGCTCCCGAATGAATGGAACCGAATGAAGGAGACGAGGAAAAACTCATTCCCAATTTATTTAACAAATGTAACTACGTCGTCTACAGCAAGAATTTGAAACAGTACGTCGATTACGGGATGAAATTAGTCGACATACATCGCATCATTCGATTCGACGAAGAGCCTTGGATGAAAAAATACATCGATCTCAACACGAATCTCAGAACCCGAGCCGAGAACGATTTCGAAAAAGATTTCTTCAAACTAATGAATAACTGCATGTACGGCAAATCGATGGAAAACATCAGGAAGAGCACCGACGTTCGACTCGCCACGTCTGAGAAAAGAGCTAAAAAATTAGTGGCGAAACCCAATTACAAACACTGAACCATATTCGGTGAAAATCTAGTGGCCGTTCACATGCAAAAGACGCACCTGAAGTTCGACAAACCGTATTATCTCGGACCGATCATCTTAGATGTCAGCAAGCGATTGATGTACGAGTTTCACTATGATTACGTCAAACGAAAATTTGGTGACAAAGCCAAACTACTGTTCACCGACACGGACAGTTTAGTTTACGAGATAGAGACGAAAGACGTCTACCGAGACATATCTCCGGACGTGGGCGAGTGGTTTGACACGAGCAATTATCCCATCGATCACCCGTCCAACATTCAATCGAACGACAACAAGAAGGTGTTGGGTAAATTTAAGGACGAGAGCGGCGGTAAACAGATCGTCGAATTCCTGGGCTTGAGACCCAAACTGTATGCTTATCGTCTAGAAGATGATGAAGAGATCAAGAAGTGCAAAGGAGTTAAAGCGTGCGTTGTGAAGAAAAACATCTCTTGCCAAGAGTATAAAGATTGTCTGTTAGGAAGTGGTCCAGTGTATAAGACTATGAAATCGATTCGAAGCGAAAATCACGACTTGTATACCGAAATTGTCAATAAGATTTCGCTGACGGCCGACGACGACAAGAGATTCGTGTTAGACGATAAAATAAGCACTTTGGCACTCGGACATTGGAGTTTGCATCTAATTTTAGACGATATGAATGGGGATGATTGGATTCCAGATATGATTGTAGATGATAAGATTCCAGAAAATCAAGAAGAATTAGATGAATCCAAGATTATAGAAGTCAAGGAATTCGACGGATTCAAGATTGTGGAAGTCGATAGAGTTAGTTTAAAAAGAAAAAGAAAAAAAATAGAAAAAAAATAACGTCATTTTTAGTGAATTATAATAAAATAAATAAAAAAAAAATATATACTTATTTATGAATAAGAAAATAAAGATATCCATAGAAGGTGTTGTCTTACCCAACGAAACCCTATCCAACATCGATCTGTTGAATGCGGCAAAAGATTTGAAAATCGAAGATTTTCTAGGAGTGTTTTCCAGAGATGCCATGCTGAAGAGAAGACCTCGACAATCGGAATGCGGAATTTTAAATCTAGATGATTCATCGGGTGAAGGCACTCACTGGGTGGCGTGGTTCAAGAACGGGAAGAAGAAGAAGAATTATTATTATTTCGACAGCTACGGAATCTTGCCGCCGAAAGAAATAAAGAACTATTTCAACAAATCGATGGTTCTTTACAACACGGATCAAGTGCAATCGCCAGATCAAGTGTTTTGCGGTCATGTGTGTCTCTACGTTCTCAAGAGATGGTCTGAAGGAGATGAATTTCAAGACATTCTCAACGACTTACATTAGAGAGAAATTTTTTTTTTTATAGTATATATATAAAGATAAAAAATTATTTTAAAAAAATTTTAATCGAATAAAAAACGAAAAATAAAATAACATAGTTCATTTTTTAATAAACTGCATTTTTAACACATTTTTTTCTAAACAACAACAAAAAAAAAATTCCCACAACAACATGACAGTCGATAAATTTGGTAGAAGAAACGACGAAAAAGTCAACCCGAGAAAGAAGAGGAAGACATTCGAAGTCGACGATGGTTACGATGTTGCCAACTTGGATGAGCATTACGTTCGGAGATACGAACCTCGAGAAGAACCTCTGAACATGAATGATAAGAATCTCTACAATCTTCCCGAGCCGATAGATCTCGCAGATGCCGCGACTAAAAAATACGTCGACAGGGGGAACTCCGATTTCGAACGAATCCTGCTGGATAATTATGTGGATAAAACCATGACCGACGATCTCGATCTGAAATCCAAACGTTTGGTGAACGTCGCGAATCCCGTAGATCCCACCGATGCCGCCACCAAGAGATACGCGGACGACTCTCACGCGAGATTCAGTGAACACCTGAGAAATAGATACGTCACGAAAACGATGCACTCGGAATTGAATGCCAATTCTTACAAGATAACGAACGTGGCCGCTCCCACGAATCCCAAGGACGTGGCGACCAAACACTATGTAGATCTGGAACAGAGAAAGTCTGACGGATGTGAAATGAAATCGGATCTGAATGCGGGATTCCACAAGATATTGAATTTGTCGAAGATCGATGACATGGATGCGGACTCAACCGCGGTCAACAAGGGCTACGTAGATTCTGCTGTGATACGATCGCAAGAATACATAGAATCGCAAGTGGACGATCTCTACCTGAACAAACAATCTGGCGGAACCATGGAGGGTGGCATCAACATGAACGGTGAGAATTTATTCGGTCTCGGTCACAATCCCGAATTCGATTCCAGTGATGAAGCACGGTAAGCAGGAAGTACGTGGACGGCAACTCGGTCTGGAGAAAGGGCAACATCATGGAAGGTAAACTAGACATGGGTGGACACGCGCTCACGAATCTACCAGAACCCGTGCACATGACGGACGCCTGCACCCTGATTTCGGTGGTGGAGAAAGTCAAATATGCTAGACAATTGATCACCATGTGGGCCGAAGAGTCCGATGCCTTAGAGGAGGGAAAAGCCGAGTGGTCTTTCGGAAATGGAGGTAGTGGATCGAAACACGGTCAGGTGGGATATCCCATGCCGCTGGGAGGTGAAATTCTTTGAATGAGTCTGGCTTCCTCGGATTTGAATAACAGAGCAGTCGTCAATCTCATGGTGAATGGTGTGGAGAGCGATAAGAGATACAGCGTCGAAAAGACCGAGAATCAACACGCGAATGTCAGCACGTTCGGCACACCTCTCAAAGTGAACGCCGGAGACAGGATTAATTTCGTCACAAAAACCAATAATCCCGAAGCCGCCACTTCCATGGTGAGTCTACTGATCGAACTGGGTCCTTTGAACAAACAGTGAACGCGTGGAAAAATAATGAATTAAAAAAAAAATAAAAAATAATGTGTGATTATTAAAAACAACAAAAAACAAGTAATGAGATATAGAGAGATATTCAATCTCTCTATATCACATTACTTTATTTATTTATTTTTTTGTTTTTAATAATCACACATTACTTTTCATTTTTTTTTTGTTTTTTTTTGTTTTTTCACACACTCATCTCTCATCGAATGATCGACATCTTATTTCCGTCCGATTCGTATTGTAATTCTCTGTCCGACAGGACCAGGGCGAAGGCTTCGGTTTTTCTCGGCACGTTCCTATCGAATTGCATCTTGATCTGAATGTCTAACACGCTACTCTTGAGTCGTTCACTCTGTTTACTGATGTCGAACACGAACATGGGATACATCGACTTGTATTCACCGGGAGATATGTTAGGATTGCTCATCAATTCGTCTAGACCGTGATACTTCTTTCTAAAATCGGCGGCGTCGCCGTGCAGTCTGCAGAAATGGTTCTTGTCGAACGACGCATTGTAATCAATTGCCGGATATCTCGTGGCGTTCAGAAACACTTGCATGTTTCTCAAATGGCAGTGATCGAACAGCGACGCATTCTTTTCCTGAGACCCGTCCCTATCGGTCTGAAACACGATCACGATGAAACGTGGTCTCTCGGAAGCGGATTTCACCATCAATCTCCAATCGAAGTGATTTGTGGAGGGAGGAATGCTAGACGTGTCGCACTGTCTCATTCTAAATCCCACGGGTAATTTACTCTTGGATTGTATGATCTCGTAGAGATGCGTTTTCTCATCCATCGTAGGCTCCACGTGCGGAACGAACCACGATATCTTGTGTAGAGTTATCTTACCCGCATCGGTCGCGGCGAGTTACACTATTGCGTCGTGGTTTCCTTTTCGAATCAACGTCAGATTGTGTTTGAATCCATACATGATCTTGTTGTAATCGTCCGCGAATCCGAAGATGTGTTTCAAAGGTATCCTGAACGAAAACGTTCCTTTAGGTCTGGACGTCTTGACGACGTAGTCGAATATCGTGGCGGCGCCGGCGCTAGCAGGGCCGACGGTGTCTTTCACCCACAACTGATTAAGTCCTCTGGATTTCGAAAAATCGTCAGGATACGTCAAGAGTCCGAACATCGTGGTGGCCTGACCGGGATGAAAAACAGATTCTATCTCTTGTCCGGATAGCATGTATTTTATGTTACTGAATAGATGCATGATGCCATTATTGGCTAGAGTGACCGTGTCGTCGTCGGCGTAGTCGCTCCCATCTTCCTTGGTGAGACGTCCCTGCACCACTATGTAACTCTCGCTAGGATGTACGAATAGATCTTGAGTTTCGACGTTGATTCTTATCTCTCCCGCCTTGTTCAAACTCGTTCCGGTTACCGGTTCGTATTCGTGAACCTCATATTCTTGAATACTTACATCTTTCACTATGCTTTGTGCTATATCTAGTATATTTGTCATTTAAAAGGATTTTTAGGGTTTTTTTTGTTTATTAATTCACTTGCTTTTCTTTATCTAAAAAAAATAGTTTTTAATTATTTTTTATTATTATTTATTTTTTTTTTCTCTTATATATATATGTGTGTGTAAACAAGAAAATGTCAAAGAGAGTAAATAAAAAAAAATTTTTTTGCTTTTTGCGTTCTTCCTCAAAACTTCGTCTTCTGTAATTGTGGTTCGTAAAACTTTCCGATGATCTCTTCTCCATCCAAAGCTTCGATTTCGTAAGTCACCGGATCGGTGTGAAATATTTTGATGATCACGAAGATTTCTGAGGTCCATCGAGGAGTATAACACTTTTTGAAGTGCTTCTTATAAGCGTAGATTCTCACTCGATCGCCGACCGCAAATTTCGGCGTTCTAGACTTCTTCTTCCCAATCTTAGATCTCTCGGGATTCGCGTAGACCCGTCTTTCGTTTCGAGGATCGCTAGCTTCCGCGGGAGTCATCTTGATTGATCTGTGTCGCGTGTCGTTGTAATCTTTCACCAGACCATTCAGAGCGTATATGTATTTCTTAGTCGAATTCGCTGTGAAGTATCTGTACATCTTCTCCTTCATCGTTCGATTCCAACGTTCCACCACGCTGGCTTTCTCTTCGTTTTCGATCGAGTAGAGGTCTACCAATCGACGAACGTCCTTGTTGTAGAATTCCTTTCCCTTGTCCACCCACAATTTACTCGGTTTTCGAGAGGACGAGTCGAACACGCTCTTCAGAGCCTCGGCGACGCAAGGTCCCGATTTATTCTTCAAAGCTCTGATCCAATCGTATTTGGAAAACACGTTGATGACCGTCAATAGATATTTGACGCCCTCGTTCCACCTCGAAAACGATCTCATGTCGACCAAGTCGGCGGACCAAATGTCGTCCAGACCTTTCACGAACACCCTTCTCTTTCGAAATTTACGCACTATGGGTTTGTGTAACTCCTCGGCCAATTCGCTCGTCAATAATCGTTTCTTCTTCTTCTCTTTTCCAGATGCGCTTTTTTTTTTTTGAACTCCCCATCCGAATCGACGTTTCGCACCGATCAGATTGCCAACCAGCGAACGTTCCATCTTCTCTCTCCTGGTCGGATTCGATATGCCTCTCAATCTCCCCAACATGTTTTTGTCGCAGACGTCGTTGCGAGTCTTGGTGTCGGGATGTCCGGCGTAGCACAGATCGTGACCGTACGCGGCCGCGTCCACCCTATTCACGGGTTTGCTCCAAGATTTGGGAGTCAGATCGGCGTTGAGTCTCTTGTTCAATTTCGTTCCTGGTCCCGTGAAACTGTGACCGGGCAGATGCATTTCGAAAGGTAGATTGTTGATCATTTTATTCACGATGCCTTTGCCTTTGCTCGCGTTCTTTTGTTTGACGAATCTAGTCTTGATAGAACCACACACGTCGCAAATTCCGCGAAGCATCCGTCTGTCGTTTTTAGTTCGCACTTCTCGAGAATTACTCGTCTCGGTAACTCTCTTACACTTTACGCAATACATTTTTTTTGAAGAGTTAATTTAAATTAATTTCGTTTTTTTTTATTTTATATATGAATTTAATATTATTTTTTTTTTTAAATTCTGTTCTTATTATATATATATATATTTTTTTTTCAATCGCTGCCCTTGAGTTCTATCATCTTACTGAATTCCTCCCTGGCCTCTTTCCTACCCTTTTCCACGAGAGAATCCTTCAACTCTTCCTTGATGATCTGACGAGTCTTGATTCTCACGGCTTCTTTCATGGCATCGTATTTCGTTTTCTCGCTCAATATCGCGAAGTATTCTCCGTCCGATATCCTACCGTCTTTCAACGCCATAGAGATCATTTCGGATATCGTATCGATCTTGGAGTCGGCCAAGACGCGAATCTTGTCGTGTTTCCTAGCCTTCAGATATAATTTCCTACTCAAAAAGTTTCCGAGCGTGCTGAACAATCCGGCGGCGAGGGCCACTCCTTCCACGGTCAGCACGATCGGAATGCCGACCGCGGTCGACAACAATCCGATGCCGGCCGCGTGTAAACCCATGGAAATCGTGATGATCCGGTTGACGAATTTCACGAAACGCGAATACTTCTTCTTGAGGGAACGACGAAAATCTCTCTCTCGAGTCAGATACGATTGGATTCTACTGATTTGATCGATGCAATACCTCTCTCCTCTTTCTCTTTCTTCTAGCGACGGCGCCGTCGGCAAAACGCCGTTCGGCTTCTCGTCCTCGTCGTCCACTAACGTCGGATACAATTTATTTCTGGTTCTCATTTTTTTTTGTGTTTTTCCTTTCTAATATTAGATAACAAAATTTATGTGTGTATTTATTTTTTTTTTATTTTCTACTCTCCCTTATTTTTTATATCAACGAAAAACAAAACTTAGACGTATGCTTCGTTCAGCAATAATTTCTTGATGCATCCCTTGTCTTCTAAAGTCAAACTTCTACGCGCCAATTTCAGTTCTTCCGAATCTGTGGGCCTGTCTCGATTCTTACAGTAGACTAATCTCTTCCAAAACGTGATCACATCGTCGAATTTAACGCGTTCGAACGCCGGTTCGAAATACATGACGACCATATCTTCCCTTTCCATCGTCAGACACGAATGATCCTCGTGATCGAAGTCTAGATGATCCCGACATCCGACGCATCGTTCTAACAAGATGGGACGTAGTTGTTCGTTCACGCAGATTGCGTATGCTCTCATCAGCATGTTTAAAAGAAACCTCGCTCTAATAGTCTGAGAATCACTCATGATTTACGTATTTTTTTTTTCATTATCTATTCGATTTGATATATTTAATTTTCTAAATAACTATTTATTTATATTTTTTTTCTCCCCTATATTTATATCAATCAAAAACCCACCGCCTCAAAAACGAGGGAGAGTTCTAAATCATCTGTACCAAAGCAATTGAGAGTTCAAAATCACTGATTTAGAACTCCCAAAACTGTTTTTTGATGATGAACCAGAATCTTATGCTTTCGCTCGCGTTCGCCGACGATGGATCGGTGGGTCTGATCTGCGATGCGAACGTAGACCAAAAATCACGTACACGATACAACTGAAGATGTACAACACACGCACACGATGCGTTCACCATGAGTATTTGAACGCTAAAAGCGCGATCTAGGAGTCATTGACTGCACATGAGGGATTCTAAATCACTGTACAGTTTTTGTGAACAAGCGTGTGATTTAACACTGAATTCCACGTTGGTGAACGCATCGTGTGCATGTTTTGTACACGTACATGTACAAGTGATTTGGAACTCTCAATTTATACCTACTCATATCGACAAAAAACACAATCAATGTTTCAGCCAATGAACCTCCTGGTTTAACCCGGAGGTCCATTGGCTGAAACTTTGCTGGTGGTGGTTATGCTTTGCACCAAATTTGCAATTATTACTCGGGTGGAGTCTCCACTCTGCGGGTGATTTAGTGATAATACACTCTCCACGTACTGTACAGCTCAAAACCCGTAGTATGATAATGTAACGTCAGTGTACAACTCATCATCCATAGTATAAGTATGCACGTAAATGCTCAGTTCATCAACCTTAGTACAATAGGGAATGTAGATATACAACTCATCAACCGCAGTACGATAATGGAACGTTAATGTTTCGTTCGTCAGCCGTAGTATAATGATCTATGGTTGGGCATGAACTCTCTCCGTGGATTTATCTCCAGTTGCCAACAATTTGGTACGCCAGAAACAGGATATCTATGTGTCAAACATCATTCGAGTCTTCTTCTGCAACATCTGAAGACTACAGCAATATGAAAGAGAACATTTTTAACGACCCAATTAACATCACTATAAGTGT
This sequence comes from Pictodentalium vernedei, assembly GCA_031216915.1. Lineage (NCBI taxonomy): Eukaryota > Metazoa > Mollusca > Scaphopoda > Dentaliida > Dentaliidae > Pictodentalium > Pictodentalium vernedei. The sequence goes on from CM062293.1 coordinate 477,125,029, forward strand.
TCATAAGTTTGCAGTTTACAATAAAATAAAAAAATACAAAACTCAACAGACAATTCGAGGAGGATAGAAAAACAATTTTGAAGAATAAAACGTACGTATATATATATATACATATACGTAGTTAACCATATACCATATATCTACTTGATATGTTCAATTAGTGTACCCGAAGATTTCACTGACTTACAGATCTCCCTAAGACACCTCACAAGGACCCATCACAACTGCACCAATTCCATACACGATCCGGCCGGATCTGTTACTCACGGTACCCCTTTCTTACCCTTTCGTGACCCTTTCGTACCCTTATGCAACCTAACGCCACCTTACATACACTCACAGTCCCTTCACCCCCACCCTAAACACCCTTCCTGCACATACATTATGCAAGTGAAGCGAAATAACACAAGGCACCTCATCGAACGCTGGTTCATTTCTGTTTGCCAGATCCAGTCTTCAAATTATGAGACTTTCTTTGCAACATGTTCTCCCAATTACGCATGGACTGGCAAAAATCGCTTCCCTCTGCATATCTTTTCGCATCTAATAGTTTAAAAGTATATTCACTTACCGTTATTTATACTATACAGTTAAAACTAGAAGTCCTGTCTCGAATAGTGCGCTTATCTAGGCTTAATTGCACGCTGGAATTGCGCGCAATTGTCATATCGAATGTCATCCAAAGCACGGCAGGTTCTCCTGGTTACTCATAGCAAACACATGCAATATTTCTGCAAATGGACCTCCGGGTTACCCGGAGGTCCATTGGCTGAAACATTGCTTGTGCACAGGCCATATGTACAGAATTCGACAGCTTTACTGGGGCCATAACGCGTACATAAATGCGCATATTAACGTGCTATTTGTGCGCAATTCATGACAAGACTTCTAGTTTTAACTGTAAGTCTCTCCTCCCCACATTAAATTAAATTATTCAGAACCAAGGGGGAATTAAGTCAGGTCGAACCGCGCAGGGTCTAGCCAAGAAGGACGCCTTGTGGTTCTACCTTTACTGGTACGAGGTAGCCACGTATCTACTTCTTCCTGCTGCTCGACACCACCAAGTCCAAAAGAGTCTGTGACATCCTCACAGTCATTACGGCACCAACTCACAGAGCGGACACCTCCTGGATCTGCTTCATCAAAAAGATTTCTAATAGATACATCCCTCTCCGATATATTCGGTTGCTGTTAATATCGTTTGTGTCTATAGAAATGAACAACTCGATATCGTCCACCCAATACTTTACCAATTACAGAGTTCGCATAAGAAAGTTTATTTTTGATAACATATGGGCCAAAGCAGAACTTTGATAGTTTTGCAGTTTGTCCCTTTTTCATGCGGGGAACATGCAGCCAAACCTTCTCCCCCACCTCAAATTAATGGTTTGCCGTGAACTTTCTGATCATGAATTCGTTTTCGTCTTTTAGTAGCAGTATCACACTTCCTACTGACAAATCTAAAAATAGTATATAAACGGCTTTCTAAATCCTGCAGATAATGGGCTGCGCTCGGCACACAATCAGGCGTTCTGCCAGCAAAGAACTCGGTAGGAAGCCTATTCTCAGTGCCAAACAAGACCCTATTATGAGACAACTGTGGTGTCTCGTGTACAGTACTCCGCTCAGCCATCATCACGAAAGGGAGAAATAATCCCAATCATTCTGATACTCGCTCACATAAGTGCTTAACATATTGGCCATAGTTATGTTAAGACACTCCACCTCCACATCAGACTGGGGATGATACGCCGAGGTTCTTGTCTTCCGAATCCCAAAATAATTGCCGACCTCGAAAGACAAGGACGACTCGCACTTCGATCCCTGATCCGAATGGCTACTGTCGGGCATGCCAAATTGAACTATCCAGTTCTCTATTAAAATATTGGCCACGGAATCAGCTTGTTGATTTGGAATAGCATAATCCTCTGTCCACTTCGTAAAATAATCAGAAACGACCAAAATGGTCTGATTTCCCTTTACAGTCTACGGAAGAGGACCAAGAACATCTAAAGCAATACGTTCCATGGGTTCAGAGACCTTGTCTGTCACTAATGGAGCCTTATACTGGTACTTTGAGATTTACGCCGCTGGCAAATCTCAAAAGACGGGACCCATAAGTCAACATCTTTCCTCACTATCCAATAAAAAAATTCCCTTTTTGAAGAAAGTTTCATCCACTCCGAAATGAGCACCAGCAATCGCAGCGTGATGTGCACCTATCATTCTACTTTTTAAGGTGGTTGGCACGACCCACAGAGACCTCGCCTGAGCGTCAACCTGAAACCATTCGCGATAAAACATGTCGTGTTTTACTGACAACTGTTCCCACTGAGAAACATACAATTATACACAAAGGCCCTTCACCTTTCAACTCTTACCGGCTAGGTTTATGTCCCTTACGTTTCCAATCCAGAAACTCGTTCAACAAAGGATCCTTCTCCTGGTTATCTTTGATTATCAAATCTTTATTTATAAAAGTAACAATCAAAGGCCCAGCCAATTTTGAAAAACTCGGCACAAATCTCCGAAAATATGAACACAAAGTCCAATAAAGGCTCGTACTTCCTTTACATTTTTAGGTACCGGCCATTCTTCGACGCTGGTTATCTTCTGTCCGTATGCCGTGATCGGATGTGATGTGACCCAGACAAGTCACCCGATGCCTGAATAAATAGAGGATATCTTAGCAAGCGCTCGTGAAAATAAAACTTTCAGGTCCACACGAATGAGATAATTCCCGATGTTCACTAAAACAGCCCAGATTTTCTTTTTATTATATGATCCGTGTCATTTTATTGCTCAATATTCAGCCAAATTCGACTACAAACAGTTTCAAGACAACAACAAAAAGCTGAGTATCGTTCCTTCAAGGCGATGTTCAAGTCGACACCATGCGCCGAAGTGTAACGTCATTTAGGAAGGTACTGAAAACATTCATCGTGTGGTCCTGAAAATATTATTTTTCCTTCGCGCAAGCGTTCTTGAAAAATACAACTTTCAGTTCCACACTCATGGGATAATTCCAGATAGTGCGCAAAGTAGAGTAGATTTTCTTTCTTATTATTAGCAACGAGACATTTAATTGCACAATATTCAGCCCATTTCGACCCCAAATGCGTACGTTTCAACACAATAACAAATATCAGCTGATCGTTCCTTCAAGGCGACGTGATGCGACGTAGCGTGACGTCATTTAGGAAGCTACCGGTGGGTATTCCTCGTTATCCATCGAGTCGATGGATGTCGACAAATATCATTTAGATACTTTACGATAATCCACAGGCTAGCATATAATAAAGCACATTTCTTAGGTGTTAGCTTGAGTCTAGCACTTTGGACCCTATTTAACCCTTTACCTAACACGAAAAGCAGACGACACCTGCAAATACAATTATTGAAGCACTAATGTTTTGGAATTTTTGAGTCAAAAACATAGTTTAGGAACCTCATTGGAACGAGCTCGTTGAGCTCGTTTCAATGAGGGGTCATAAGATATGTTTTTGTGACAACAATGAAAAGGTAATAACAATTACATGGTGAATTTTGTGAATAGCGCTGGCCGGTTTTATCCGTTACGTTGAGTGAAGGGTTACTACTCCTCCTAATCTATCTACATGCTCTTTAAAAGTAGTTAAGTACACAATGATGTCATCCAAACAAATCAGACATGTTTTCCAATGAATATTTTTCAGAATGAGTTCCAGTAGGTATTCAAAACAACTTGGAATTGACGAAAGCCCAAGTGGAGCACCTTAAATTCGTATAATCCCTTACTTGTAGTAAATGCAGTTTTTAGGTTGAACAGACGTTGCCATTCCAACTTGTCAATAACCCAATGCCATATCTAACGTGGAAATCCAATGTGCCCCGGTCATCCCTCAAGGTTACCATGAATTCTGGGAAGCGGGAAGGCATCTTTCCTTGTTATGGCATTTAACTTCCGGTAGTCCACGCAAAAACGCAGGCTGCCATCTTTCCTTTTCACCAACACTATGGGTGCAGCCCATGGACTATTTGAGGGCTGAATGACTCCTTGGTCTAACATTTTCAGTATCTGCCTGTCAGCCTGCTGCCTCTTGTAGACAGGGAGCCGATAATCACGCTGCCTGATAGGAGGGTGTGTATTAGTGTCAATCTCGTGTTTAACTTATCCAGTGAGCCCAAAATCTGCATCATGCCGAATAAACGCAGTCTTATGACAATTCAGCAGCTCCCACATCGCATCATTTTGATGTGGCATGAGAACTGATCAATCAATCACCTGATCTAGAGAATATTTATCCTCAGCCTCAACAGTTTTGCGATTTTCCTTTATTGTATTCACCAAATCAGCCGGCTGCAACGCACCTACCACAGTACCTGTTGTTAACCTTTTTGGAGCACTGGACGTGTTAACTATCTTAACTGCCACCTTCCAGCCACCAGCTGCCTTCACACAGCTGCGCGCCGCCATAAGGCCAACACTTCTGTCCCCAAATGCAGTACGGGCTTCACAAAAACTCTCAGTTAACCTCTCTTTGTTAATGGCACATCCCATAACCACTTCTGTAGCAGGGGGCACCATCACAGTTTGGGTTAAGTATTGCCTAGTATCATTTCTGCATCAAACTTAACAGGGCACTGCACCCCCATCAACTTAACAACACTTTTGTTTAACGATATCTCTGCACCCAAGGACTTCATTACCCATGCCTCATTGAGGGATTTTTAATATGACTCTTAGCCTCATTTCAGAAAAAAGGGGTGCCGAAGGCCATATGTTTTCCAAAAAGGGGTGCCGAAAATGGGGTGCCTTCTGGAGAATCCCTTTTTTGTCAAATGAGGCTAAGAGTCGTATGTCGAGTCACTCGAACGAGCAATTGCTCGTTAGCTCATTTGCTCGATGAAATTCGAGTCATTCGAGCAGTATGTCGAGTCACTCGATCGAGCAATTACTCGATAGCTCAGTTGACAAAAAAGGGATTCTCCAGAAGGCACCCCAATTTCGGCACCCCTTTTTGGAAAACTTATGGCCTTCGGCACCCCTTTTTTCTGAAATGAGACTAAGAGTCGTATCAAAAATCCCTCAATGAGGTATAATTTACTACGACTCTTAGCCTCATTTCAGAAAAAAGGGGTGCCGAAGGCCATATATTTTTCCAAAAAGGGGTGCCGAAATTGGGGTGCCGGGGATATTGCCATTGATATAGGCTTTTATTATACAGAAGGGAGATAACTCTGTACGATTAAGTACAGGTTACGGGAAATCAAACAATCGGATTGGTTAGTTAGTGTCAGGAAAGTGAAGTGATTGGGTGATCTAGATAAATGAAACAACAAGAGTACTCGGAATAGGGTAGGAACTACTAGTATTACGTACCACCTTACCAGTAACAGGATGATACAAAGCATTTGGTAGGTTAATACTATCAAAGGTCAGGATGGGACCTACAGGGGAATATACCAACCATACTCTGCTGCGGCTCTGTATTACCACGCATTGACCCCACCCCAGAATACCGCTCAATAATATGAAGCACCTGGTGGATCAGTGGTACCAAGGGTCAGCAAGAGGCCTACAGGGATATGTACAGCCTATGCTATACTACCGTTCTAAACTACCAAGCATTACCCCCACCCCAGAAAATCACTAGGTCTACCATAACGTACTACATATGCCAGCCATATAATAAAACAAAGCAATCGGTTGGTTAATAGTACCAATCACTAACAGGGGGCCTATAAGTGTATATACCGCCCATAGTATAGTACCGTTCTGAACTACTAGGCAGTACCCCTACCCACAATACCCCTATGCCTAGCATTGCATACTACCTATATCAGTCATAGGATAACATAAAGCATCAGGTGGATTAATAGTACTAAGGGCTAACATGGGACCTGCAGGGGCACACAGAGGTATATATCGTCCATACTATACTGATGTTCTATACTGCCAGGCATTACCCCCACCCCCACTCCAAAATTCCACTTGACCTGCTGTAAGGTACTACCTATACCAGTCATAGAATAATACAAAGCAATCGGTTGGTTAATAATAACGAGGACTAACAGAGGACCTACAGCGGTATATACAATGCATCCTATACTCCACTTCTAAACAAACGATTATAGTACTGCCTGACCTAGCATTACGAACTACCAATACCAGCCATAAGATAATACAAAGGATTCGGTAGGTTAATAGTACTAAGGGGTAATAGGCCAACAGACCATTCATCCTATAATGTCCAATTTAAACCACCAAGGACTATCTCGCAATACCGCACTGGCCGACCATGCATTACCCCCCCCCCCCCCCCCCCACACACACCACAATATTGCTAGACCTAGATATAGCAGACATAGCATAATATGAAGACCCAGGGGCTAATAGAATACCAACATGGATATATACCACCACTACATTATCACCCCCCCCCCCCCCGCCCTTACGTTAAGTCCGACACCCCCTGACCCAAACAACGTTATGCCAGATTGCATAGTGGACAACAACAGTGGTCAACATCTCTATGACGTCGCGTGCGCATCATGACGTCACGACGTCACTAGCAACATCAACCGTTTCGCGGATAAAAACTTTCAAGAAAACCCAACTTTCCCATCATCTTTCCGCCACTTACCCATACGCTATACCTATATCCCATGCGTACGTATATCACTATACATACCATAGCATACTATATATGCAGTACGTACACCATTTACCGGATCTAGATGTATGGTGCCGACAGTTTGCACCGGCAAAAGTTGCACCGGCAATGGCTCCGGTTCCTATGGCAATTTAACACTAGCTGCACAGGCAAAGCTCCGGGTAATGAGGGACGATCGGGTACATGCTATACTACTGCCATGACCTATGTGGCAAGAACAAAAAACAAAACCAAAACACTCCAAGAAGAAGAGCCTGTTTGATGAAACAAGAGGCCCCACGGGGCATGAAACGCTCATCTTGAACAGAACACAATATAAACAGAGTCCAAGAATGAATCTACATTAAGCAATCCATCTCCATAGGCTACACTGTCAATCATTGTGTCCCTCAGGAGTGACAAAAATAATCCGAGCATCATGCATTTTCTTCAGTTGATCATAATGTAAAATGTAGAGCTCCCCTATGAAGCCACTTGATACAACCTATGTGAATTAATCTTAGTTACACACCTCTAGAGGGTACTGAATACAAAATTTTTAAATCTTCAGCAAAATGGCCAATTCCGGCAATCCATACGGAGCCCAAATATTAACCCAGACTCTCGATTTGAACACAGTTCAATCTGCCTCCCCCCCCCCCCCCCTTCCCAGAGATGTTGTGTACCAAATATGAAAGCATTTGACTGTTGGATCTGAAGAAGAGAAATTTTAAAGAAATTTCTTCATATTGCACTAAGTTAAAATTTGAACTACCATAGCGAGCCCAAATACCCTATGGATCCGATTTGAACAACCTTGAATCTGACCCCCCCCCCCCCCCCCTAGAGATGTTGTATACCAAATATGAGAGCATTATGACTAGTGGATCTGAAGAAGAGGATTTTTGAAGAAATTCCCTCATATTGTACTAAGTTAAATTTCAGGTTCCCATATGGAGCCCAAATATTAACCCAGGCTCTTGAATTGAACAAACTGGAATCTGACCCCCCCCCCCCCTCCGCCTAGAGATGTTGTATACCAAATATGAAAGCATTCCGACTGGTGGATCTGAAGAATCTAGGGACTTGGTTTGAACAATCTTGAATCTGACCCTCATACCAATGATGTATATCAAACATTAAAAGATTCTGACTGGTGGTTCTGAAGAAGAAGATTTTTAAAGAATATTCCCCATATTACCCAATGTAAAAAAATCGGGCCCATATATGAACCAATGGGCTTTATTTGAACAAACTTGTATCTGACACCGCTATGGATGCTGTATACTGAATATCAAAAGATTCTGATGATTGGTTCTGGAGAAAAGATTTTATTTTAATTTTTGCAAATATGCTGACTCAGCATTTTCTCGATGCCCATTACAGAACACATTAACATAACCGATGGCAATTTTTTTTGCCATTCAATTCTACTGGTCCTAAGGATACTGCATACCAAATCACAGCTCTCTGTTCCGTGTGATTTTGGAAATATGGGCGTTTGAAAATATTTCTATTTTTAGCTCCCAGAGTTACCATGGGGATGTGGGAATTTTTGGGGATTTTTTTGCATGTCCCAAGTACTTATGACCCAATAATACCACATACCAAATTTGGTTCAAACCAGACCATCGGTTCAGAAAATATAAATTTTGGGCGGGGCCAAAAATCTTACCCCTCCAATTATAAAGCCAAATATTGCTTCACGAAGTTCGTTTGAACAAATTTGATTCTACACCTCAAAAGGAAGCTCCATAGCATATATCAAGTCATTGTACACACTGGTTCATGAGAAGAAGATTTTTAAAAATATTTTTGGAGCATTTTTCCCCCACTCCCTCCCTATGGGGCTGAGCATGTTGAGTTGAACAGAAATGCAGTGCCTCTTCGGGACCATCACTCACACAAACTTTCAATTGAATTGGCCCAGTGGCTTTGGAGGAGAAGACCAAAACATGGTGTTGACGGACGACGGATGCAGAGCGATGAGATTAGCTCAGCTTGACTTTGTCAAGATGAGCTAAAAATCTTTGGAACTCCCTGCTACAGACCTGCAGTCTTGAGAGGGTTAAATTAAAGATATGCACACAGGAATCAGATTCAATGATTTCCAGCATAAAAAAGGGTTCATTCAACATGAAATCAGTAGAGAAAGAGTCCATCATGAGAGAAAATAGTCTTTGGAAAAACACACTGAAGTCTTGAGAGGGTTAAATTAAAGATATTCAGACAGGAATCAGATCTATTTTTTTCCAAGGAACCAGAAAAAACAGTATTGAAAGGGGTTTTGTTTTGTTCATGGCATCAATAAAAATCTTTGGAACCCACACTGCAGCCTTGAGAGGGTTAAATTAAAGACATGCATACAGGTATCATATGTTTTCCAGCATTGAAATGGTTCATTAAACATAAATAAAAATCTTTCTAAAACAAACAAAAGTCCCCCCATAGAATTGACAGATTGAAAGAACAAGATTAAATGTTCATAACAGAATTTTTGCTTATTTAAGAACACAATATGTTAATCAATGAATGGAATCCTCCAGGGATAAAACTGCTGCAAAAATGCTGACTCATCATTTTTTTCAATACTCTCTATCAGGCACCCTGATTGAACTGGTGGCATTTGTTTTTAACAAATCCCTCCTTCTGGTCCTAAGGATGTTTTTTACCAAATACCAGTTCTCTGTTCCTTTCGGTTTGGGATATATGGGCTTTTCAATTTGTTTCTGTTTTTAGCCCCTGGGGTTGTCACAGGGCTGTGAAAAAAATGTATTTAGGCAACAATCAATTACTTAGGACCCACTTAAAGTACATGCTAAATTTGGTTGAAGTTGGCCCACCGGTTCTTGAAATATAAATTTTGGGTGGGGCCAAAAATCTTACCCCTCCCATTACAAAGCCAAATATTCCTTCACGAACATTGTTTGAACAAATTGGATTCTACACCTCAAAAGGGAGCTCCATAGCAAATATCAAGTCATTGTACACGCTGGTTCATGAGAAAAATATTTTAAAAATATTTTGGAGCATTTTCGCCCACTCCCTTCCTATGGAGGCTGAGCATGCCGAGTTGAACAAAAATACAATGCCCCTCCGGGGCCATCACGCACACAAACTTTCAGTTGACTTGGCCCAGTGGCTTTGGAGGAGAAGACCGAAACATGGTGTTGACGGACGACGGACGGACGACGGACGGAGAGCGATGAGATTAGCTCATCTTGACAAGTCAAAAAGTCAAAACGAATTTAATTTTAATGTCTATGTATTCTCAACTCTCAGAACTAAAGTATCCTGTCGGCGACGCCAAAAACTGTAACACCCGAGCCCTGACTCTCGAACCTGCAGTTCGTATAGTCCTGACTAGAGTTCAGTTTTAGAGGCGCGTCCCACAATTCTACTTGGTCTCCAATACCGCACCCAATTATCGCATTTGAGAGGGGTTATTTGTTACCCCAAACTGGATTATTAAATACCCCATTTCATCAATTCAGGGGCGCGTCCCACAATCCTACATGGTCTTCAATACCGCACCTACTTATTGCACTTGAGAGGGTTTATTTGCTATCCCATCCTGGATTATTCAATTACCAATTTCATCATATAGGTACCCCACACTATTGTTTTGAAGAAGAATGGGCCCGACCCCTTAGTTGCTATCACTTTTGTGGGCGCTACAAGAACTGAAAACATGTCAACAGTTGTGGAGGATTCATAAAATGTTTTATTTTTTATTGTATATTTTGGATTTATTAAAGAAACAGTACAATAATCATCGAAATTACTGAAACTTTAACTTGTTTTTACTTATAATAACCACTACTTAAATCATAGCTCTCTTGGATCGAAATTACCCAGGACATGTATTTCAGTAATGTTTTCGACCCATTCATATGCTGATATAAACCATGCACATTGATGGAATTTGAGCAAAGAATAGATATCTGGCTGTGACGTTCTCAAATCACGCAAAAAGCACCGAGAGATTATTGCAAATATTAATAGAAGAGATGGAGATGGGGACCGGTTTGGGATATCTCAGGGGACCCCCAGATGTGCCGTCATAGTCATGCGACGCAGTGACGTCTTTTATATTGGGTTGTTATGGCTGTCTGGCCTTGATGTGACGTCAGTGTGATATCAGTGCACAAGTACATGGCGTGCTGTTAGAGCAACACGTGTTCCCGTTGTCCATTTTTTTCTCTGGAGCTCAGTTTCTATGGTGGCACGCGGTCTTGTCATTGGAAGGTTTATAATAGGCCTGGTGTGTCTTCTGGGAATGTGCTGTATTCTATGGGAGTATATATATTTATCCACATCAACCAGAAAATGCAGTCCAAACCTTCATATATCCTCGGTTTCCACCTATCCAAACTCAAAGAATCCTCAGTTTCTACCTCTCCAGTTCTTTGATGGGCCTCGGAACCTTATAATAAGACATTCGTGTGTTCTGGAAATGTGTTCGCTTCGACGGGTGTATATTTAAATACTCGAATCAACTCGATGATTACCAAAATCCGTTGGTTCCAATCTCTGAACTTTTTTCAAGTCCGAATGGACATGTTTTATCATAGACAGGGTCAAAGGTCGGGAATCGGGACAGTTAAGACTCTACAGAATGTTAGTGTGAGAGTAGCAAAAATAGAACTAGATAAAACGTTGTCTGGTCGATATGGATAATTAGATATACCCCCATTAAATCAAAAATATATTTTGGAGACTTCTAGGTCCAATTAGAGACCTTTGGATATCATAGTGACAGAGTTCGAAAAAAAATCACAGCCTTGTGGTGTCCGTTTCTGTCGTTTTGGGTGATTTTAGGTTATAGTCGGGTACATTTTGGTAATTGGATATACCCTTTCCGCACCGAACACAGCCCTGTCACATTTTAAAGCTTCCAACTGCATAGCAACAAATTCCCGTCAAAGATGACGGCCTGGGTAAGTAGAGGCTGAGGATTCTAAGTTTGTGGAGTGATCGTTTTCTTGTCGATTTGGGTAATAACATATACACCTTAGAATCGAACGCATCACCAAAACGCATCAGTGTTCTATTAAAAGCTTTTCGGTCATAGCGATCAGGTACCACCAGTGTAACCAAGACCGCGGCCTCAAGTAAGCAAAATAGACGACGGAATCACGTGCCACGAACGCATCAACTTTGTGATAACGTCACACGGCCGCTACAACAACAACACGATATGACATCACTAGGTCACGTGCATATGACGTAACATCCCCCACTGCTCCCTCAAAGCGGCCGCCATCTCCTCGTGTACTACTGATGCCGCAAAGTTACCCGAGTCAAATCAAACTCTCTGGCCAGGAGCCAAGAAATCCGACGCAGTTTTGACTTGTTTGTTTATCCTCATTCCGTGAAGATTGTACGCTTACAAGGGTTGATTCAATCTGATATACCTCCAATCACAAATATGTACAGATATTATTTCGTGCTTCAGTTATGATATACCAAGAACTAAGTATTTAATTCGTCTTGAAAACATAACAAAATGTTAATACAATCTGTGGAACCACGCGAAGTTATCATAAAACTGTTGCTGTTGTGGGTCTTTATTTCTAATTATTTAGTAAACAAACATGTTTAATAGTATTGGTAAAGTAATTATAGATTCGATCATGTCTCGATAAGAGACATTTTTGGCGTTGATTCAAAAAATACAATTTTATGATATTTTTTAAATTCACTGGTCTGGAATATTTCAGTTCAATGGAAAAATGAACCATAATTTCGCTTTTTCACACAACTGAAATAGAAATATTTCAGAAGCGCGAACCTTAACAAACGCGATGGCTACTTATAGGTTAGGCTGCTTCCAGGCCACGTCAGCATGAATTTCTTTTCATAATTTGACTGGCGGCTTGGGCTTCATTGTACAAAGAAATTATAACAGACAGAAGTTGCTGGTACTATATTATAAATTAACAGATATGCCCCGAACTGAATTCGAGTATAATAGTGATAATCTTTTTTGCTGCCCCTACTCCACCCTTTCGTTCATTATATTGTTCCGAGCTGTCGGGCCACCAGACTAATTCTTTTTTGTAGGGCTGAAACGGTTGGCTCATTTTCACAACCGACTAACCGAAAGCTATAACCGGATAATATGTGGTTAACCGTAGCCATTATTTCACCAGATCTGGGATCAAAACTACAGGAATTGGAAAACAGTATTCTCCGAAACTATTCCGTAGTGTGTATACAAACGAACGTTGTCGAGTACTCGACAACGTTCGTTTGTATACATACTACGGAATAGTTTCTGTGGTTACCCAGTACTCACGGAAACTGCCGATCATTAAAAAAGTCTTGAACGCCAGAGTCGATTACTTCTCAATATATACAGCGCTGCTTCGAGGTGCAATCTATCTCAAAGAAGAAGCGGCAGATTTACAACGTTTTATCCGTGGACTGACGATCATTATCGACATTTAGGGTACCCGGTTGATGTTTTTTTAATCGGTTAGTTAGGTAACCGGTTTCAAATCGGTTATCCGGTTAACCATTTCAGGACTACTTTTTTGAATTCGATCCAGTTGCGTGCTGTTTGATTACACACTTTTTGTGGAAATTTGCGCGCAAACGTCAGTTGATGTAACGTGATGTGTCTTTACTCACAGTTACATATATTCAAATCGATGAGTAGTTAATAGCCTTTAACCCTTTGATACTTTTGTACGTCTTATGACGTACGAAATCAAACGGCGCGTTGATACTTTTGTACGTCTTATGACGTACGAAATCAAACAACGCCTTGATACTTTGTGGTCATTAGTTTTGTTATTATTTTTCGATTTTGTAAAGTTTTAACCTCAATTCCTATTTTCTCCCGAATAGTGCTGAGTGACAGCCGTTGAGCCAAATGTTATCGCAGCTTAAAATACTAATATAATCCTTCTGTCAAGACTTCTTAACTGGTTGAGTGCTAGAAGCCACTATCAGGGCTTTCATAAAAATGAGGATATCAGAGCAAAAGCCAAAACTTTCCTTGCTTAATTTTCATATTCAGTTAAACACAAATAATATTTTGTTTATATAAATTTGTTTTATTACAAATTATTGGAGAGTGCCTGTGGGCACTCTTCCAATAATTTGTAATAAAACAAGTTTTTAATAACAAATTCAGACCACCAAAAATAATCTAGCATTCAACCAGATAATCGGTAATGTGAAAACTATCTTATTTGTACTTTCCGACGTTTGACGTCGCATTTTGAAAAACGTTGAAGAAACTGAATTCCCAGTGACTTTTGAACGTCAGAATAATTAGAGCATCAAAGGGCTAAAAACATCAAGATATTATTTGTGCGACTATCCGGCGCAATCACAAAAGTACGATTGTGACGAGTCTTCATTTCGGATTGTACACTGCAAAAACTATAGGTTCTCTTTAGAATCAAAACTGGTTCTAATCTTGTCCCTGAGATGGAACCAGTTCTGTTTAAACAGTCTTTATTTCAAATCAAATAAATTTATAAAGATTAACATTAAATATTAACAGAATTAAACATAAATTGAGGGGGTTTCAGCCGTAAGTTTAGAGCTTATACGAGGTTGTCTTTAATCATTATTTAGCAAATGAGATATGAACAGTTGGCATATCGAACCAGTTTTGGTTCTATACAGAACCAAAACTGGTTCGATATGCCAACTGTTCATATCTCCTTTGTTTCAAAATGTTTGGCAACTGCGTTGAATATGCTCCAAGTTTACTGCTGAATCTGTCTCAGTTCATGTAATATTCTGTTAAAATTGAATGCTAATCTTCGTAAATTTATATATAGGTTCTCTTTAGAACCAAAACTGGTTCTAATCTTGTCCCTGAGATGGAAACAGTTCTGTTTAAACAGTATTTATTTCAAATCAAATAAATTTATAAAGATTAACATTAAATATTAACAGAATTAAACATAAATTGAGGGGGTTTCAGCCGTCAGTTTAGAGCTTATGCGAGATTGTCTCAAATCATTATTAAGCAAAGGAGATATGAACAGTTGGCATATCGAACCGGTTTTGGTTCTATACAGCGGCGACTGCGTTGAATAAGCTCCAAGTTTACTGCTGAATCTACTTCAGTTCATGTAATATTCTGTTACATTTGAATGTTAATCTTGGTAAATTTATTTGATTTGAAATAAATATTGTTTAAACAAAACTGGTTCCATTTCAGAGACAAGATTAGAACCAGTTTTGGTTCTAAAGAGAACATATATTTTTTGCAGTGTAATGTCATCTAAATATCAATCAAATCAAGTCTCGATTGAGCAACATTTCTAACTTTGATTCACAGAATATGAATCCACATGATTTTTTTTTAGATTTAGTCGTCCGGAATGTACAGTACGTGGAGAGTGGATTGTAACTAAATCACCCGCGAAATGGAGTTATCACCCAAACTATAACTTCCAAATGTTGTACGTATGGACAAAACACACAAGCAATGCTTCAGCCAATGGACCTCCGGGTTTAACCCGGAGGTCCATTGGTTGAAACTCTGCCTGCGCTTGTTATGCTTTGCAACAAATTTGCAATTATTGCTTGGGTGGAATCTCCACTCTGTGTGTGATTTAGTGATACTACACTCTCCACGTATTGTATCTGTTGGTGGGAAAAGCGAGCGATATACTGAAATATTCCAGACGAGTGAATCTAAACACAGGCGATGACCTATTTGAGGGCTAGACTAGTTCCAGGTCACAACGGCATCGAATTAGACTGGCGACCTGAGAGCTTGATATCGTTCTTTGAGCTAAAGTATATGGATGTTGCTCGGTGGTTCTCTCCGGGTACTCCGGCTTCCTCCACCCGTAAAACCGTCATGGTCATGGTTAGCCATTGTGCAGAAATATGTGACCTTAAACACCAATAAATAAATAAATAGTATATGCATATGGCGCCATGTTGTTCTCAAGAGATCATGGCATATATCGTGGTCATAACTGGACTAAGGTAAAATATATTCAGCTGGTAAAGATAAAGCTGAAAGAAATACGTAGAACGCTTTGAAGTTATTTCCTGTCCTCGTCAAAGCTTTGCTGTCGGATTTGAAATGCGACTTTGTACTAAACGTAGAACATCCTGTGCACATCCCCAGTGGAAAGTGAAGCCTGCTCCGCCATGCCCATAGTTGTGAATAACCTGGAAAAATAAAGACTATTTTTATGTTTACGACAAACACATATTATTCCTCGAGATCCACACAAGACAACGGACAGGTTTCTACATTCCCCTACGACAATGATGCATACAAGAGGGTTGGGTGTTAGGGCTAGTCGTCATCCGGACGTGTGTATTTGCGAATAACACTCGTCCTGTTCCCCTGACTTTCACACAAATTGTTTTTTTTTACTCAGGAGACTATCCTTTTGCACTGAAAATTTACGAATTGTATTTAGTGATGTTCAACGCAGTAGTTTACTCGATAACCATTCTACGCTTTGCAATAGACTGGGCGGGGTTCAGATTAAGAGGTGACCTGTTTGGTCTATGCCAGAGGTCGAGACCAAAAATAGCTAGGAGTACGTAATTGAATCCTCATATCGGATGCTTGGTTGAGAGCAGCTAGAATAGGATAAAATCGAAGATTCTCACGTAGATAAATAGCACTCCGCACGCGCACTAACATGAAATACCACGGGCACAACATGGCCGCCTACGCCGGTTACAACAATAATCCAACACGACATCACCTGACTATGACGTCACTTCCCCAACCCAATAACTTGCTCCAAAAATGTTCTTATTCACTCCCTCTATACTACTATCGCCTCTGACTGTACTACTCTCCGTTACCAGTAATGTCCCTATGACATATCATTGTATCACTACCAAACATGTAGTAGACTTTGATTACAGTTGAATACTCGAAGAATTTAAAAGAGACATTACAGTCGGACACCGTTTCAATAACGTCCTGTATGACTGTTTGATAGATGACTTAAACTGTTAAATTACAATGGCACTAAAACACTACCAGATTGGTTAAACCGTTATAGCAGCTATAATAGTTCAACATTTTAAATTACAATCGCATTACTACGCAACCAGATTGGTTAAACTGTTACAAAAGTTTAGCTAAACTGTTATAACAGTTTAAAATATTAAATTATAATGACACAAATACACAACCAGATTGGTTAAACTGTCTCACAAAAGTTTAGCTAAACTGTTATATAGAGGATATGGAATAAGTGTTTTTTTCCTATAATATTTATGAAACGAGTCTAAGAATTTTCCGTTTTGGCGAGCCTCTGGCGAGCCCAAACGGAAAATTCGGACGAGTTTCATAAATATTATATGAGAAAAACACTCATTTCATATTCTATTTATCATATGATACACACACGCACAAATTAGCCGCTTGGAATGACTTTTTAACACATAACCTAACTTGAGTTGCAGACGGCACTTGGCAAAAACATCCTCGTACAACTAAAAATTTTCATTTTTTGCTTCCAAAACATAGGTTATGACCCCTCATTGGAACGAGCTCGTTCCAATGAGGGGACATAATCTATGTTTTGGAAGCAAAAAGGGAAAATATAAAAAAAAATGAATGGCGTTTTTTTGTAGGTAAAAGATTAATACAATATAACCCACCCTAAATAGGACAGATAACGTAAATTCTCCCTATGCAAATCTGACCCAGTTGTATTTTGTTTAGCTAATCAAATTGTCCAGTTTTGAAATTGACCAATGAAAGCTCCCGACACTAATTATGCAAATTATGAAAATGTGGCCCAGTTGTATTTTGTTCAGCCAATCAAATTGTCTTGTTTTGAAATTGACCAATGAAATTGACGGAAGGCTTTATTTATCACCGATTGATATGAAAACAAAATATCAAATGTTTTAAAGTGAACAAAACGGACGAGTCATATGATAAAACAGTTTACCATTTTAAATTACAATGGCAATAATACGATACCATATTGGTTAAACAGTTTAGCTAAATATACCTGTAGTAGCCGTAACACAACTTCTTATTTAGTAAGCACGTACCGTACAGATACTCTAACTTGACCATTCTGGATACCCAACAGCCCACATTGGCTACTACAGGCCTCCATTTGTATGACCGATTTTGTGTTTGATACAGATCAAGTATCGAATCTTGTCATTCAAGAAAGTGCATGGTTACTGTCACAGAGAAGTGTGGTGGGGCGTGTTGTAAACCCGATCTGTCCGGACTGTGCTGGCTCAAGTCCCGACTAACTAATATTCCAACTACATCCTGGAGGATCCTACAGGGTGTCGTTGGAATATTTATAGTCGGGATTATAGTTAAAAAAAACTCAAGGCTTCTTGTAAAGTTACTGGTGAATAATTAAAATATACACGTAGTAGACGTGACGCAACTTATTGATTTAACACGTGCCATACCGGTAATCCAAGTTAATTGCCCCCCCCCCCCAACCTCCTCGTTAACACCCCAAATCGGGTACTACAGACCTCCCCTTGTATAACCGACATTGTGCATGTCACAATTCCAAGTATCAAATCAGACATTCAAGAAAGTCCGTGGAATATTAATCAGCCGGGATATTGTAATTTAACTTTTACCCAACGTAATGGCCCAAACCGGCCAGCGATATTCTCAAAAATCTCCAATTAATTGTCTTTATTTTTTTAATTTTTTGTCTCAAAAACATAGGTTATGACCCCCCGCTGGAACGAGCTCGTCGAGACAAAAGTTGAAAACAATTAGTTATTCAAGAACTTTTTTGGGAAGTGTCGTCTGCTTTTCATGTTAGGTATTCAAGTATCAAATGCATCCGTTCAAGAAAGTCCGTCGTTACTACCAGGAGATAATTGATATCGCAGACTCGATTCCAGGCATGGGTGGTGCTGGAGTTGTGTCACCCCAATGTAAACGCGTCGTTCAACCAATAAATAAATTGTAGGGAGGAGGGGTATTACCACCTTCTTAGTTAACCCTTTACCCAACGTAACGGCCAAAACCGGCCAGCGCTTTTCTCAAAAATCGCAAATTAATTTTCATTATTTTTTTCAGTTTTTTTCTCAAAACATAGGTTATGACCCCTCATTGGAACGAGCTCAAGAATAATGTTTGCAAGTGTCATCTGCTTTTCATGTTAGGTAAAGGGTTAAAAATAATAACGAGTTCGCCCGTGTGGTATGCGAAACGTTTTCTCGACCTGTCAAACAGATCGAAAATTTAAACACTTGACACGAGTGTTGTTCAACGCGGCCGATTTGATTCGATCGCGATCCAAATTCAAAAATTTGTGGGGATCTATAACAATGCACACTCAAACATCAAGTTAGTGACATACAGTACGTGGAGAGTGGATTGTAACTAAATCACCCGCGGAGTGGAGTTATCACCCAAACTATAATTTTCAAATTTTGTACATATCGACAAAGAATACAAGCAATGTTTCAGCCAATGGATGAACATTGCTTGTGCTTGTTATGCCTTGCAACAAATTTGCAATTATTGCTTGGGTGGAATCTCCACTCTGCGGGTGATTTAGTGATAATACACTCTCCACGTACTGTAGAGCCTGATAAACCATTAAATATTTAGAGAGAACACAAAAAGGGTGGAATACATAGAACTGGAATCCGCGATCCAATGGTGTTGATTTTGTCCCTCACCCTCTATCCGAGTTGTATACTCTATTTATACCACGAGTAAACTTGGATTGAGTGAACGGGGATGATGTCTTCAACGCATAATTTCACCTTCAGTGATTAAGTCCATGTTTGCTTTAGTACTGAAATGGTTAACCGGATAACTGGTTTCAAACCGGTTACCTACCTAACCGATTAAAAAAACGTCAACCGGTTATCCGAAATATCGATAGTGATCGTCTTTCCACGGTTAAAGCGTGGTAAATCTGCCGCTTCTTCTTTGCGATAGATCACACCTCGAAGTAGCGCTGTAAAAACTGAGAAATAATCGACTTTGGCGTTCAAGACTTCGTTAATGATCGGCAATTTCCGTGAGTACTGTGTAACCGCAGAAACTATTCCGTAGTATGTATACAAACGAACGTTGTCGAGTACTCGACAACGTTCGGTTGTATATACACACTACGTAATAGTTTCTGAGAATACTGCTTTCCAATTCCCATAGTTTGGATCCCAGATGTGGTGAAATAATGGCTACGGTTAATCGGATATTATCCGGTTATAGCTCTCCGTTAGTCGGTTGTGTAAATCAGCCAAGCGTTTCAGCCCTGGTTTTATTTGATACATTGGAGCCAACCCGCAATTTATGAAATGATACAAAGTATTTTATCTAATAATACCCCACTGTTGCTAAATAATGTACAGTTGTTGTCCATGGTGTTCATTTATTCGAACAGCAGCAAACTTAGCTTAAATTAGAAACCACGTGTATTCAGAAATGATAATAATATAATAATAATAACACTTTGGCCAGCTGCTGATTGGTCGCGCTTCTAAGTTGAGAAGTCCTTGATTCGCCCTGTGCTCCCAAATGCCTCCTTATCCCCACACCACTTCTCTCCCCCAACACTCTGAGACAAACTGCTTGATGACATCCCGTACTGCTTTATTTCCAATATCTCTGATAAGCATACTAACCCTCTCCTTTGTGCCGCCCACTAACTACATACCCTTCGTTCTCCCATCCCACTTCCGCGCCGTATTCCCGGTGAATTTTATTCTGTTACACTGGTATTTTGGACATCCTAATAGAAAGTGTTCCCGAGTCTCCACTACATCTAACTTACACATTTCGCACTTCTTTTCATTTTCTTTCCTAGTTTTTTTCCCTAAGGTCCAGCGACCACGACCTCATCTTGAACAACAGTGACCCACCAAAGATGTCGTCAGGGCACTCTTCAAAACCTTGCTTCCCTTTATCACGCAGGCCATTCAAAGACCTCTTTGACACCTTCCCGCCAATTCTGGTTACAATCCGCCATGACTCTTTCTCGGACGATTTTTACCCTGGTTTGTGTCCACTTCTAAGTCAGAGATCTCCATTCAATAGTTCTCAGTTAACTCACTCACTTGGGCTATCCATCCTGTCGTTATGTTTCAAATATTCCGGAACATTTATTTGCAACTTTAGCTGTCGGGGAGATTTCACTTGGATTTGTTTACTTCCAACATATTGCGGGTACTTTGTTTACATCTTCGCAACAACATTTTTTCTGAAATTCCATCTGCATTGAAGCTTCTTTAATTACAGACTTAAGTAATGTCGCGTTTCTTTTGGTGTCTTACACTTTGTATACTAAGTTTTTCAAATGCTCCTTCATATATAGTTAAAACTAGAAGTTCTGTCATGAAACGCACATAAATAGCACGTCGATTGGCGCGTTAATCTACGCGTTATGACCATAGTAAGGCTGTGAAAGTCTGTGCATATGGCCTGTGCACAAGCAATGTTTCAGCCAATGGACCTCCGGGTAACCCGGAGATCCATTGGCAGACACATTACCCGTGTTTTCGATGAGAAACCAGGAGAACCTGCCGTGCTTTGGTTGCCACTCGATATGGCAATTGCGCGCAATTTCTACGCGCAATTAAGCCTAGATAAGCGCACAGTTCGTGACAGGGCTTCTAGTTTTAACTTTATAAGCAAAATCTTACTTTCATTTGTTTTTTTCAAATTCATGAGCGGTATATTGTCCCTCTGAGAAAGAATATTCTTTTAGAGACAATAATAATTTTCTTCAGACTTTTGACCACTATAAATTTGTAAAAAAAGCAATTCAGATCAAGTGCTTTTCATTTAGTTGTGTTAACTTCTACTGTTTTATTACACACAATTAACAATTTGAGGGACATTATTTAGCTTCGAGATTCGATTCGATTTTGAATCTTAAGTTGGTATTCGTTTCGATTCGAAATCGGCTCTCCACTTCGTATTCTTCCGAATTTGTTTCTACGGAAATATATCTTGGTATCTTTGAGGTCTCAGAAAACATATAGTTCAGATTGAAACTTATATATAAATACTGTTGAAAATAAAAATCGAATGTAATTTCCGCTATATTAAAATAAATGCCAGCAGCATCCATGTCGCCACAATGCCAATTCCAGTCTCACTAACCACTACGACTATTGAAGCCAATTTAGTTTCCAAACACTGTTGACGATAGACTTCAATCCTCACTAGGATAATATTCCAACTATATCATTAAGGCATGCCTTCGTAGAAGGCATGCCTTGATGATATAATTATAATATTTTCTCACTCGGAGTTCGTACCATCACAGTCGGGACAAGTGAGGGTTACGGCAGTATCCATTTTCTGTAACTTATCTCTAAGTCGCCCGTGCATCGACTCATGGTTCGATTCGATTGCGAATTATAAACATAATTCGATTCGCGATTCGGTCCGAATAAAAAATGTGTGGTTCGCAGAGCTCTAATTAAATTCAATCCGTTATCAGTTTATACTTTTTTCATTCAACATCCAAATAAAAAGTGCATCTCACCAAACATCCCAGAGAGCTACTTAATTGATTCATCAATCTTCATGTTCGCGATAGCATCAACATTCAACGACCCTGTCAGTATACACATAAGAAAATGTTTTTTTATGGATAACTATACGCACCGTCAAGGTTTTATTGGCTGTCCGTATTGTTTCTGCCTCCAGTCTGACCTCTGGGCGCAATGGCCTGAGTCCAGAAACGGACTTCAGTATCTTGGCCGTCTGAAATTTTATAGAAAATCAGTTACTCGTATTCACATAAAAATGTGTATGTATCGGTATGTTTGTTGTGCAGATTGGGTAAATGTGGGGAGGAGGATCTGTCTTCCCGATTTTGTGAGATTTCAGAAAGTAATGTTTGGATTAGGGCTGAAACGGTTAGCTCATTTACACAACCGACTAACCGAGAGCTATAACCGGATATTATTCGGTTAACCGTAACCATTATTTCAACGAATCTGGGATCCAAACTATAGAAATTGGAAAGTAGTATTCTCAGAAACTAGTCCGTAGCGTGTATACAAACGAACGTTGTCGAGTACTCGACAACGTTCGTTTGAAAACCTACTGCGGAATAGTTTCTGCGGTTACTCGGTACTCACGGAAATTGCCGATCTTTAACGAAGTCTTGAACGCCAAAGTCGATTATTTCTCAATATATACAGCGCTGCCTCGAGGTGTAATCTGTCTCAAAGAAGACGCGGCAGATTTACTACGTTTTAACCGTGGAATGACGATCACTATTGATATTTCGGATAACCGGTTGAAGTTTTGTTTAATCGGTTAGGTAGGTAACCGGTTTCAAACCGGTAATCCAGTCAACAATTTCAGTACTAGTTTGGATTATAACAAACAATTCGTGAGTTTTCGCCGAGTCGTCGTAAACTAAACAAAGATTTGTCTTATCGTTTTTGTGGGGACGTGTTTGTCATCGAGAATAAAAGAGAAAAGAGTCCTCACAAATGCGCGATTATGTGTGTGTTTTGGAGGAATTTAGAATGTTCACTTCCCTTGCCGCAGCTACAGGAAAGGGTGAAACGCGCTGGCTATAGTACTCCTGCTGCAACCTAAAGTGCAACACGAAGCAAAATGTAATAAACTTATTGCAATGTTGGTTGTGTTCGACGATCGACCAATTTTGCAACCTAAAATAAAATACGACGCAAAATGTAATAAATTTATTGCAAAGTCGGTAAAATTCAAAAGTGCATCATAAGGTTATCAGAACAGTAAATGATATTGCAACGATCAGAGAAGGTCTTCTTACAAACTTGACAACTAATTCTAACTACTGATTCCATTTTGTTTTTTTCTCAGTGTTCAAACTATTCTCGATCAAATGATTTTGAAAGAATGATAAAAACTGAATGAATGAACGAAAATGTTCTGCGCGCCGAAGGCGTACACGGACGCTGTGGGATTGAAATCCCTTGTGACCCAAATAACTTTATTTGCTTTATAGATTTATTTTCTTATAAATCCACGAGAGCCGGGAGCGAGACCCAATAATCTTATGAAGTTTCAGTGTGCGACTGGCAGCAGGATAGTGGGTTGAGATCCCATGGAACCTCGGACTGGAAGATGGCTAGGAATTTTGCATAATTATAAGAGTTCTGCTTCGTGTTTTCTTAGAGAAGTGAGCATATTTATGGTAATACTGAAACAAACCGCAGTTTGGTGGTTATTTTAGAAAAAATAAAAAAGAAACCCGGACAGTCGCTGGTTTGGGAGCAGCCCATCATATTAATCTTAACGGGTATAAAAAAGGAAAACATCCACCAATATGTATTTTTTGAAAGATGGGAGTCATCCATCAGCTTATAAGGGAGAGAGGATGCTGAGCCTTGGCCATCTGGTCTGCCTTCAGAGGGGGGGGGGGGGGGGAGAAATCCAATCTTGCTTGGCTTTTATTGTCACGCTCCGGATAACTCATCTATTTGTCACCTCGAAAATCCTGTATGGCGCGAGCTGATTGGACATTTGTTTGACCAATCAGAGAACGCCTGCGTGGGATAATTTTACAACACGCTTATCTATTGGTCCCATTCAACATACCGCCGTGCGGAATGATCTGATTGGACAACTGTTTGACCAATCAGACACCGCCGCGATCTTACTGGGTTATCAAACACATGTGACGTGACACCATCTTTTCTATGAAATAATCAAACAGAGTACATGGTCTTTATCATATTAAGCTTCTTATAAACAAAGGAGACCTTTATCATAATACCTTTATCTATGACATAATCAAACATACCAGTTGTCCCTTATCTATTTGCATAACTATACAACGTGACACTATCATATCTTCTTATAAACAAAGATTCTCTCTATCTTAATCACCTTTGTCTATGCATGGACAAATACCAGGTGTTCTCTATCTTAATCGTCTTTGACATGTCTAAACAAACCAAGTAGTCTTGAAAATAACCTTTTTTGTTTGTAGTTACGTGTACATGTCCTTGACAACATTTTACTTAGAGATATTTACCAGGAAATAAAGTTATGGGAGGGGCAGGGAGGTGATAGGGGATGGAGACACTCTTTTGTTAGTTCTCATAAGGACAACTCATTGTGGAAGTCCCCCAGCTTTGGGCTAGCCTTTAAAGGGTTTTTAAGGAACAGTCCAGGGCTTTGGTGGGAAGGGACTGGTTTTAAGGGAAGGGAACCCACATACAGGGAAAACCTAAACAATGTGGGGAAAGCCTAAATGGGCTATTCACAGTCTGGGTCCCTTTAGAGGGTTCTAAAATGGGCTTTAGGGGAGGATAGTCTAACAAAATAGGGTACATACAGGGCGGGTAGAGGAGGGGCACCTAAACATAGTCTAGGCCTAGTGTAGAGCGCCGAGGGGAGAGGGTCTGGGGAGACCTAACGGATTCGGGCGTCGGGGTCAATGACCCCTGTCATGGTCTGACCCCCGGGGTCCTGGTAAAAAGGCCAGATCTAAGCATCCTATACTACTAACTTCCTACCATTCGTGGTTTAAGAGCTCAGAAAAATTAATGATATTTACTCATAATTCTATCGACATATTCCGACCAGGGAACCCTTACGGGCTTAAAATGCCTGAGAGTTAAACCGCAATTTTACGGACTTTGCGAGAGTCCGATCTTCGGACTGCATGATAGTCAAAAAATCAACCATTATGAGTTAAACCTTCCGACCATCCGTGGTTTATGAGCTCAGAAAAAATTATAAGATTCGATCCTAATATTCTGTTAATTAATAGTAATAATAATAAACAGGAGCGTATTCCCTTATAAGCCTCAAATGGTGGAACAAATTTTGAAAGCTCATAAATATGGACGCAACTGAGCTCCTAATATTTCAGGTCGTAACTTCTGATTGTCCGCCCTTCTATCCGTCTGTCCAGGTCAACATTGGGGGTTTAGGGAATATTATTATTAGAGGCTACTTCCAAATTAAGGTAGTGTTAGGGTTAGGAGTGGGGTGGAGTTAGAGTTAGGGGTAGCTACAGAGTAGGGCTTAAGGTTGGGGGAGGGTTAGGTCCGGGGGGTTAGGGTTGGGGTCAGGGATGGGGTTTTAGTTTCAGTAGCCCTTAAACCGAAAATAGCTCCTAATCCTATTGGTTTGGCTGGGGTGGGGTTGGGTCAGGGGTGGGTGGGGTTAGGGTTAGGGGTAGCCCCAGAGTAGGGCTTAAGGTTGGGGGGTTAGGTCTCGGGGGTGGGTGGGGGTTAGGGTCAGGGTGGGCTTTTAGGGTTTAGGATCAGGGTGGGGTAGGGTTAGGGTGTGTTTTTTGGGTGGAGGGGTGGGGTTAGGGTTAAATATAAGTTCTATGGTGTAGGGGGTGGGGTTCTGGGTAAATGTGGTTTTAGACTTACAAAATGTTTTTTTGGTAGCCCATAAACCCGAAATGTTGGAGCGTCCGTTCGTCCCTCTAGCCGTCCGGACGGACGAACGAATTAAACAACACTTTTAACATCCAGGATTATATTTTATAACACGCCTGTTCTTTGAAATCCCCATCTACAGCAACACTAAAACATGCGGAAAATGAAAATCTGTTTCGTACATGTGTCCGGAATAGCAATCGTTGACGGACTATTTTTAAATAGAAGTGAAATTTTCTACAAATCGTGCAATGCAATTACAATTTGAATCGCTAGCGATAGCGGAACATCACCCTCTGAGTTCCAATGTGTTCTATGTGCCAGCAGGCACATAGAATACAGTGGAACTCAGGGGACGAAATAGTAACAAGAGTTCCCCTCGCAAAGTTGGTTGGCATAAAATGTTCTTGTGCCGTCACTGTAGGATAAAACTCGAGGCCTGCTGCCTTTTTTTATCCTTCCGCGCTGGCACTCGTGCCATACCCATTAACCCATTCATATGCGTGTATCGTTCTGTGTATGTATGGGATACTGTTATGGAGTGAGTAAAGCACTGTACAAATGCAAGTAACTTCCAAACAGCCCAACATACAAACCTGAAGCATGAATGGTGAAGAATGTTCGAAGGTAAATGGCCACGTGCCTATCGTATTGAACATCAGTTCGAATTGATGTAGGTTTTTGACACGACCTGCGTCATCTTTATTATGTCTTCGCATTGTATATTGTGTCAATATGCTTTCCCGAGTAGCAACAAGTCTGTAATTGCGCACACTACATTGACTGCAAACAGGTCATCAACTAAGTCAGTCTTAGTTGCCACTGGCTACTAAATTGAAGAGCCCGGAGGTTACTCATCTTTTCTTTCTCTTCCACCAGATGACTCTCCGACACGATGTGACCTAGCTATTGAAAGTGTCAGTAAGCCTCAACAAATACCTAACTTTACAAAAGTGGTGCAAACTTGAATGAAATGCTATTATTATGGATGAAAACCTGGAAAGTTATACAAATCTGATGAATATTGTTCAAAATACAAAGTAATTATAACAACTGAGCAGAACAACAGGGCCCGAATTTTCAATATTTCCTAGATTTATTGTTTTACTTATTGGGGTTGTAACGACACTTTCGACACCCAGATGTACCTCGTGTCGGACTGTTTTACGGGCGAAGGAAACCGCAATACCCTGAGAGAACCGCCGAACAGCGGTGAGCAACTGTCAGACTCCACAACGTACTAACTCCACACAAGCAGGGTTCGCATTGGTGGAAGTCAAGTGCCCTATCGAAGTGCAGTACGCCTTAGTATGCTGCGCTACAGCGCCCCACCCCCCCCCCCCCTCCTCGCGCCCACGATGAAAATTGGAATTAAGTGCCTTGCCCAATGACACAACGCAGTTACCCCTGGCGGGGATGGAATCGTGGACCTTTCGGTTTGAAGTTCAATTAATTCTAATTTTTAGGGACTGTCTCGCGATTTTCTAGCTTATTTTCTTAAGAAAAAATACGAGTCCACTTTAGACTTCTTGCAAAATGAGCTCGTATACCAGGAGTCGACACACGGCTTTTTCGGGTCGGAAATCGGATGGGACATCTAGTCGCCGATAAAGATACTACGAGGATCTGTCCCGTCTCGTCGATGGAATCTCGGAGATCGATCAAACATAAAACCTCAGAAAATTTTAGAAAATATTAGAATATAGTAGAACATTTCGAAATCATCCATTTCTGGCCCAATCCGAGATTTTTTTGTATTTCTTCCCAACATGACAGCGATCAAAGTGAAGGTACCGCAAATCCGAGATGCAAAATTCTAAGTTCCCATTCATGTATTTTTCTACTCGTCTTTTTAAGTGTTCCCTCGCTCGAGTTCATCGATTTCGCCGAGATACATGTATCTCTGATGAATATCTAAATTCTGCTTCGACGCATTTGGTTAATTTTGGCTGTAGTCACTCGTATGTGGAACATTTGAGATATCACAAAATGCAAATACTGTGTATTTTTCCGTCTGCGTTTCGAAGTTTGCTTACGGCTCGCGAGGTCAATTGTGTAGACGTTTCTCGGATGAGAGAGGGGAGATCCCCCCCCCCCTCTCCCTCCTCTCATATTGAGAAAATATAAAATAATCTCTACTTGAATTGAGAGAACATTTCGTTGTTAAAACCGCATTTTGTTTAAGACTGTATTTCAATATAAAAGTACTTTAAGGTACTTTAAACAATTATTTTCACAGTAAATTGAAAGCGAGAAAAACATTTACTTATTTAACCCTTTACCTAACATGAAAAGCAGACGACACTTGCAAAAATAATTCTTGAATAACTAATGTTTTTCATTTTTTGTCTCAAAAACATAGGTTATGACCCCTCGTTGGAACGAGCTCGTCGAGCTCGTTCCAACGAGGGGTCATAACCTATGTTTTTGAGACAAAAAATGAAAAAAATAATGAAAATTAATAGGCGATTTTTGAGAATAGCGCTGGCCGGTTTTGGCCGTTACGTTAGGTAAAGGGTTAATTGATAACACTCGGATGAGAAGAAGGAATTCGTGAAAAAGCGAGAAACTGTAAAAACAATTTCAGTTTCAATATTTGAAGGTTTGTTTGATCTATTTAACGTACATAATAATAATAACTCTTTGGCCAGCCGCTGATTTGTCGCGGTCCTCATAAGAGAAGGCCATCATTCCCCCTGCACCCCACCCCCTCTTCCCCTCCTCTCCTCCCAGCATTCAGATATAAACTGCTTAATATTGTCCCTCACTTCCTCTTTTTCAATTTCTTCAATAAGCATTCCTACCCTCTCCCTCGTGTCCCCCTTCAGCCATCTATCCTTTGTTTCTTCACCCCACTTCTGCATTATTCTTCCAGTAAATTTTATTCTATGAGGTATATACTGTGGGCATTCCAAGAGAAAATGTTCCAGGGTCTCCACTACTCCAGGGTGGCACATTTGGCATCCCTTTTCTCCATCTCTCCCAATTTTTCCCCGAAGCTCCAGTGATCTTGATCTCAGTTTGAACAGCAGTGACCCTCCAAAGGTGCCATCTAGGTACTTCTCAAAAGCTGGCTTTTCTTTATATTGTAACCCCTGCAGTGATCTTTTCACGCTAACCCCTGCTCGCCAGTTTCGATTGCAATCTTCCATGACTCTCTCTTTGACAAACCTTTTGCCTTCTTTCATTCCTACTTCTATGTTTGTGACCTCTATAGAGTAATTGTCCATTAGTTCCCTCACATGTTTTGACCACCCCGTATCTATATTAGAATTCCAAATGGTATCGAGCATCAATTTGCACCACCGGTTGTCAGGCAGGTTTCTCAAGTAGTTAAAGTAACACAGTTTTCCCAAATCTACCCTGTCCTTGATTTTCATCCACCCAAGCTCCCCCCTTACTGCTTCCAAAGCTGCAGCATTACTCGACCCTGTTATCCATCTGCCGGCATCATTCTGAGTACTTTCCAACTTCTTAATAACGGTTTGGTTTAATGGAATCACGTCCGTGCCATACGTTATACTTGGTAAACCCACCCTCTCCCACAGTGTTTTCCCCACAAAGACCTTGTTGAAACTATTTTTCCCTAAAAGTTTTAGTTGGTTCAGAATTCTTTTCCCCTTCAGAATCAGTTTGGCTGAGTAATTTCTGTACACCCCTCTTCCCGTTATATTTATGCTTACCCCTAGATACTCATACTCTCCCGTTTCTCCTACAGTGATTTGTTTGCTTTCCCCTTCGGGGATTGAGAACTCCCCCACTCTCCATCTCTTCGTCATATCTACCTTGCGTCCAACGGGTATTACCTTGCTTTTATTTTCATTTAGTTCGAGCCGCCAAGTGTTCCCATATCTACCAACAATTTCCAGCAATTTCTCTAGCCCCTGTTCAGTTCTAGACATTAACACCATGTCGTCCGCAAAGAATAAGCCTGGTACCTTTATGTCTCCAACATTTACCCCCTCCGCACTCTGAATTAGTTCGTCCCCTAAATCTTTAACATACAATGCAAACAAAATCGGTGAAAAGATACACCCCTGCTTGAGGCTTATATCCATAGGGACTCGTTTTGTAGTGATACTCCCTAGACTGAGTTGGCTTTGCACATCTGTATACAGTGCTTTCATGATTCCCACAAAGTCACCCCCCCCCCCCCCCCCCCCAGTCCGATGCCCTCGAGCTTTCGCCACATACCTTCCCTCCACACTCGGTCGTACGCTTTTTTCACATCTAGAAATGCCAGAAACATCTTTTTCTTTTCAGCCTTTGTTGATTCTATCAGTTGGGTGAGTGTAAATAGGTGATCAGTGACTCTTCGACCTTTCCTGAAACCATTTTGAATTTCTCCTAAAAAACCTTTCTCTTCAATAACTTCCTCAAGTCTACCGTATATGACCTTACATTGTGTAGCTTTGAGAAGCGATGTAATTAGATGTCAATCACTGTCGCTTTTTTTGTAAATACAGATTGTGCGCGACAAAAAAGTTAAATCCTTTTGATTTCACCTTTTCTCTGCAAGTTTTATGATTTTATAAGACCCCATGAGGAGTTTTGATAAAAAGGACATTTCCGATAGCATTCGTTTGAAAGTTGTGTATTTTTATTTATTGTCATCGACTAAAACGCCGTGGGTTTTTGTTTATTATTTATTCCTCATACTTTGAGTGATTTTTTTTCCCTCTAAATGATAGTCATATTTTGACAACTAGCGTTGTGCCACATACAAGAACTGGTGTGACTCTACTCGACTGAGTGATTATTTAAATAGATATATTAATCGTTCGGAAGCTGTCAATGACTAACACGCGGTGGGGTTTTATTTTAACTTTTCTTCTTATTATACAGGAAAGACAAATTATTCAAAACTAAAATAATTAATAATTAATTTTATAAAAAAGTGAGAAACTAGCTGGTGAGCATATGCGACGAATTATTACGACATAAGGTTTTGAATAGAGAAACATACAAATCGATTATGAACGCGGTGAAAGAAGGGGAAATAAATAAATAGAAAGTAATCGCTTGACTGGACTGGTGACGTGAAATAATTCATGAGAGGTGAGGGACGTTGTACAAACACGAGTGCGCGAATGCACACGAGTGTTTTACAATATAGTCCCTCGCCTCGAATGAATTATTTCACGTAACCAGTCCAGTCAAGAGATTACTCTGTTTATTACTTTTCACTACTAACGGTAATAATATTATTCAACCCTTTACCTAACGTAACAACCAAAACCGGCCAGCGCTATTCTCAAAAATCGCCAATTAATTTTCATTATTTTTTCATTTTTTGTCTCTAAAACATAGGTTATGACCCCTCATTGGAACGAGCTCGTCGAGCTCGTTCCAATGAGGGGTCATAACCTATGTTTTGAGACAAAAAATGAAAATAATAGTTATTCAAGAATTTGTTTTGCAAGTGTTGTCTGCTTTTCATGTTAGTTAAAGGGTTAAAAAAACAAAAAACAATGAAGTCCCCATTACACCCACGGCAAAGCGTCTTCGTTTGCGCGTACGGATACATGACCCAATTGTTGATTGCATAATTCACTTGTGAAGTTATCGTTTATAATCAAACCCGGAAATCCTAGTAAATCACACTTTGGAAAGTAATAATAGAAAATAAAATAGGAAATAAAAAATGAATTATATAAAAACATAATTATTAAAAAAAAAATAAGACAAAACAAAAAAAGTAGTGATAAGGAAAAGAGGATTTAAGCGATCTTATTTATGTCTGTGGCGGAACGGGTTTGCTTGATTCGATGACGGGAGCTCTGCCACGTGCCTTCACCAGTGATGTGGGAAACAGATCACTTCAACTGCCGTGAAGGTTGGAAAGAAAACCGTGATGGATGTTGGTAAAAAAACTGCAACGGAAGAGAGGTGGCAAGAGAAGTGACAATTTAATTTAGAAATTGATAAGACCGCCACAGGCTAAATGACAGAAATTGTCGTTGAAAACGGAAGAGGTTCTAGCGAACAGGAAACTTGGAAATTCCAAAGGTTCTGGCATTGTGCCGATACAGGAACTCGCTAAGTCGTTGAACTGCAGTGAATCGGATTAAAATGGTTTAATTAAGAAAAAAAATGAAAAAGAAATTGATCATATTCAATAAATAAATAATAAAATATAAATCGTTTTAAAAAAAACATGAACAAACTTATATAAAAAAAAACTAGAAAAAAACTGCATCGAGAATGGATCAAATATTTATCATGGAATGCACCTAAGACTAAGAGATCGAATCACAAAGGCCAAAGCATAAGAGGATTTATAATGGGAAAATCGAATTGCGGAAAGACGAATCTGTAGATGAATCAGTTTTTGAGACTGGAGTGGTTGGTTTACAGCAGATTGTTCATGTTTGGCAAGAGTCTCTTTCATTCCGAATATGCATTATTGTGAAAAGCTCTGCGCGCAAGTTTACCGAAGGACGTTATAATGAGAATCTTTGATCACTGAGACGAATTCGACAAATACAATCCATTGCTAACAACGATCTTGCAAGAAACATCGATAGAACTCGGAAATAATAAAACATCGAATGTGGAATGTCAATTTTATAAAAAAGCAAACGAACTGCCCATTCCTAGTAACTTGAATTCGGAGCACAGAAATCTCATGATCTTCGATGATGGGAGAAACAGAATCGGTGCGAATCTTACTAAGTTCCAGAACGCCACAGCAACATGGACTGTTTTTATCTATTTCAACCAAAAGCAAAAATTCGATTTTTTGTGTCTGTTTTGTCAAGATTTCAAAAATCTCAATCACATTTACGACGATCACGTAGACAATTACATGAGCAAAAAAGAATTCATTCAAAAACGACTTCTTCTCTTGAGCTCATAACGACATGATGCATCTTTTTAACAGTATATCATATAAACTCTCAGGTCAAGAGATAGAAATCGTATTTCATTCTGGCCGGGCAACCATGATGTTAGGACTTTTGAAATATCTCGACAATTTTTCCAAATCTAAAGAACTCAATCAACTGTGGGTGAAGACACCAGCTCAGAGGTGATTGTCGACATTGCGGGTGCAGCCACGACCTTTAAACATCTTTGTCTAAAGGAACATTCTCGTTTAGGATTTCTCTTAATTGGAAGAGCGCTAAGTTATTTTTGGCCATCAAATCTTGTTCACACATCTTTGCCTTGTTACAATTTATGGGAGAGTGCCTATGTAACAAGGCTGTCCCTTACAGACTAAATAATATCACTTCAAAGATAATACAAAACACATCCACTGAAGATGAGCCATCAAGCTGTGGTACCTGTACGTCTGAATAAAGCCCAAATATGGGCTTCCAGCACTCTACCAGTTAAACACATTTTTGGATCGCCTAAGTTTATGACAAAATCGTCTACAGATTAAAACACAATCTCAAACTAGTTCATAAAAATGATGGTATCATCGTGGGAGCTGCCGCAACATATTCTGGAAAGGTGCACCTGAGTAAGGTGCCATGGTTCATGCCACACATACTACCGAATGACAAGCAAAGAATGAAACTCTTCAGGATCATCAAATCAAAAAAACAGATTACCAGTGGGATTCAGAATGAGACAGCGTGATGGCGCAAATGTTCCAACATCAACTCAGTTCAACTGGAGATTATCGGATCTCAAGAAAAGAATCCATGTGTATTTTATCATTGCAACTTCAGAAACGTGCAGATGTTTCTCAATTCCACGAGATATCCAGCCATAGATTACAACACATCATTTGAAAAGAACGACATTTCTAGGATGTATGGCGATGCCGCAAATTCCATATTGAAATATCATCAGGTGGATGAATGCATAAGCTATCCTAATGGAACGCGTTCGAAATACAAGATGCTCTATCCTCTGTTCATGTTCAATGTCAGTAAACAGAGCGTGAAACTCAAGAACACCGTTCCGGACATCATCATCAAGATGCAGTTCAATAGGAACGTACCTAGGCAAACTGAAGCTTTCACAGCTGTCATATCCGACAAAGTGTTGACGTTTTAGTTGAATGGAAGTAAAATGTTTGTTATTCAATAACTGAAGATAACATGAAAAAAACTTCAAAGAAAATTTGAAAAAAACTTCAAAATAACTTTTAAAAATACGAAAAAAAAACTTAAAGAGTTGAAAAAAAATAAAAAAAACTTAAACATAAACAAAAATAAGAAAGGAAGTTTGAAAACCTAAAATTATTTAATAAAGTTCTCAAACTTCCTTATTGTTTTTCAATTCGATTAAAAAGTTTATCCATTGTTTATGCAGTCAAAGATCGAGACAATACAAATACTACAGAAGAAGTAGCTTTAGGATTTGTCGTCTTCATCATGAAATTAATTTTATCTCCCTCTTCGACTCTCGTAGGTGTTCCGAATTTGCTCATATTCCAATATTGATTCACCATCTTCTCGACTTTATGTCTATAGTTTTCTATGCCATTTAACACGACGCTGACAACAGCTCTATTCTTCAAGTCGCTAGAAGACAGCCTCATTCAAACGATGCATCCTCCTGACGCCATCGGATATCCTACCTAGACCTAGTGGTCCATTTCCTACATTTTCAAAGAACCATTCCAATTTACCAGAATCTAATGCACTACAGTCCTCAGCCCACACGGTTATCAACTATCTCGCATATTTTATTTTTTCCATGGCCCAAATCATAATACAGGCATCCCTCATCAACTTGAGATCGGTTAGATTCATGATTCGATTACCTCCCATGTCTAAATCGCCTTCCATCACATCGCCAGTTTTCTCGTATTTAGTGTCGTCCACGTATTTTCTGCTGGCTGGACTGGAATCGTATTCTGGATCGGCCTCGAGACCTAATAGTTTGTTACCACTCATGTTGATGCCAGACTCCATCATTCCTACTGATCGTTTGTTGGGATACAGATCGTTCACTTGCTCTTTAAGATAGGTTTTGGATTTTGTACTAGCAGAATCCACATAGCCTTTATTGACTGCGGTCGATTCAGAAGCATCATTACCGATTTGTGACAGATTGAAGATCTTATTAAATCCGGTATTCAGATCGGTCTTCATCTCATTTTTCTCGTTCAAATCATCGACGATCTTCCGTTCCGTGACGTCTACGTATTGTTTTGTGGCAGCATCTCTGGGATGTTCTAGTTCACCCAGATTCAATATCTTGTGAGAATTCGAATCCACTCCAGAATTCATGATTTTGAGAACGTAGCATTCTCTCAGATATTGAGTGAACGTCTGTGTGATTTGTCAGCATAATTTTTCGTGATTTCATCACTCGAATCCACAGGATCGGCCACGTTCACCAATCATTTAGATTTCAAGTGCAGATCGTCGGTCATGTTTTTATCTAGGTATTTATCTCCCACACACTTCTTCAGAATCTGCAACTGCCTGATCTGAATACTTTTTAGTAGCGGCGTTGCTGAGATCTGTCGGTTCGGGAATGTTCTAAAGCTTGTGATTACTCATGTTTAACAGTTCGTATCTCTCCGTGTTATGATCATTCAAATATGTAACAGACATTCAATCATCGCCTTCAACGACGATCTTTCTTTTTTCACAAATTTATCTGTTCTTCCAATTTATCGACTGTCCTTTTTTGTTTATTTTCTATCTAATTTATTATTTTTATTTTATTATTTTTTTTCTATTTCCTATTATTTATATGATTTTTTTCTCTCTCAATGTAAATCGTTGAGGATGTCTTGAAAATGATGTTTAGAAGACCATCTCTTGAGAACGTAGAGACAGAAGTGTCCACAACCACTTGATCACGAGGTTGCACAATTCTGCATTGTAATAATTCGACGATTTTAAATAATCCGTCAATTCTTCAGGTGGTGAGATTCCGTAATAGTGAAAATAATAATTTCTTATGGCATTCTTGAACCATGCTACCCAATGTGTGGCGTCGCCTGATAACTCATCTAGATTTAACATTCTGTCTTCGTCGCCATCTGTGGTTTTCTGGTCAATGCATCTCAGAAAAGACACTGCAAAATGTTTTATATTCAATGCTTTGACCACATCCAACATATCGATGTTAGACAGAGGTTTGTTAGGTAAGATGGCACCTTCTACCGATATATTCATATTTTCCTTTTTTTAATTTATTTATTTTCTTTTTTTATTTCATTTATTTTTTATATGTTGGGTGAATTTCATTTCTCCAGAAAATGAAACTTTGTTTTATCATTGGAAATATTTTATTTTATTCTTTTCGTTTCGTCAAAACCAACTGTACATTTGATTTTTTGTTACATTTGTTTTTTAACTTTTTGAAATATTTTTTTTTTTTGCTGCTAATTATTTTTAAGATTTTCTCTATGTCTTTATCAATTTGCAATGTCATGTGTTCGTCTAATCCTTCTTGATTTCGAGAAATCATCGACTTTATGGAATAATGACCCTGAGCTAATGTGTTTATTCCACCTGATTGCACGATTCTCTTATCATCGTCAGCTGATAAAGCTATTGTTTGATTATTTCCATGTACATATCATGCTTGCCACTGC
This sequence comes from Pictodentalium vernedei, assembly GCA_031216915.1. Lineage (NCBI taxonomy): Eukaryota > Metazoa > Mollusca > Scaphopoda > Dentaliida > Dentaliidae > Pictodentalium > Pictodentalium vernedei. Next base: position 477,161,494 of record CM062293.1, read on the forward strand.
GAATCGTGTTCATCGATTTATACACTTCTCGATTTTCGAACAGACATTTTTTTATCCTTTTCAAAAGTGATGTCAGTATTCACAAGTTTTCTTTTCACACCTTTACATTTTTAATCGCCTTCCAATCTAAGAGGTAAGTGTACAGTTTCGACTTTAAACCCGCGAATTATGTGATCTGTCTTCCATCATCTCATCTTTGAATTTTCCCACTACCTTTTTATCCATACCCAGTGAAATGTTAGATTTGTGATTGCTTGAATAATTGCTCATGTCAAACCACTCATTGACATCCAGAGATATGTTTCTGTAAAATATCTTCTATCCCTATTTCATAAGCCAGTCTATCCGTGTTGGTAAACAACAGTTTGGCTTTCGAATCGTAGTTCTTCTTGATGTATTCACAATGAAATTGATTCACCAACTGTTTGCTGACGTCTAGCATGCACTTTTGCAAATAAGTCAGTTTGTCAAATGTTATATGAGTTTGTTTCATGTGAATGGCCACTAGATTTTATGAAAGATGGTTCGATGTTATAGTTTCGTTTCGAAATGCATTATCTAGCCTGAATGTCTGTTATCACGAGACGAAGGTCAGTCCCTTTTCTGATGTTTTCCATCGAATTTCAGTACACAGAATTCCTCATAAGTTTACAAAAATCCATCTCGAATTCAGTCACAGCCTGCAATCTCAAATACGTGTTAAGATCTAAATACTTCTTCATCCAAGGCTCTTCATCAAATCGGTTGATGCAATGTATTTTGACTAATTTCAATCCATAATCTAAGTACATTTTAAGAATTTCTCAGTAGACTACATATTTACATTTGTCATTTAAATTTGGAACGAGTTTAATCATTTTCATTCGTTCGGGTGCAAAGCATAACCGTTGTGTGGATCGTGTAACGTTTTAAGGTATTCTAGACTACCTCCAGAAGACATGGCCCTCCAGAAGTCAGGGACAATACCTCCAATTCTCCATTTCCTCGCGATTCTCAACCCATTTGAAATTTCCCGTTGGTAACGGATGACTCATGGCCCAACCATATAAATTGTTAGCATCTAGATATGTTATGTATTTACTCAGTTCTCGTGCATCGAATTCTTCTTCCATGTAGCAGTTGTTCGCTTTTGCGTATCTGTGAAATATCGACAACACTCCACCCCTCACACCCTTTTCAAACATGAGCAGCATGTCCACATCGGATAATAATTCCAAGTGGATTTCAGTCGTTTTCAACAGTGCACTCTAAGCCAAGCCAGGAGCTGTGTAATACCAAGCTGGATCTAGATTGTAATGTCTCCAACAGACGTCTCGAACATTTTCGAACACTTCTTCCAAGAGAAGGGCGTCAGTTTTCAGAAACAGATCGTGAAAATTTCTCGTGGATTTCATGTCAAATATGTCATGCACTTTTTGAGCGTGTTCATAGTGGAACTCGGAAATGTCAGCATCATATAATTTCGAATAAAAATGATCTTTGGAATCTGTGCAAACCATCCATATAATCATAGAGATAAACTCCTTTCCTCAATACTCGCTCCAATTGGCGCTCATCTCGAGAGTGTTCGGTCATGATCTCGAATTTCTCCTTCCCTAAACTGCCAACTAGTTTCTCGGGACTGGTCGACATGAATGTAAAACTATATATGAAACGTATTTCTCTCTTGATATTGACTTTTGATATCTCTCCACCTATTTTCTTCTTCTTTTTGTCTACAACTATCCATTTTGGGAAAAAATGTATTGTTCCTCACTCTTCGCGAAGCAGTTTACAGATCCTTTGCTGACTTTACCAAGTTTCTTCAGAAACAGATGACTGCCGTAACCTGATCGATTGTGAAATATCACTGGAAAGAAATGAGAATCTTGATATTTTAAATTGCAATTACGTGCATAGTGATCATGATTCTCACTTTCTTGTATTCAGATACTGAAGTTTTGGTGAATGGTTGTCTACAGATGTGAGATTCGGTCGCTCTCTTTTATAGTCTCATTTGCTCGTCTGTGATGATAATCTTCTCAGGAGGTTTAAATTGCTTGTATAATTTTTCTGATTTGAGATTCCAAATCTTCCATGAGTTTTTGGGCCACATCATCATTATCCAACTGCTTCGTGTAGGTGTACAGACCCGAAGAATGTCGATAATCGAAAGAACATTTTATGAAGAAACAATATCCAGATGGGGTGTGCTTCTGATATTTTTCGGTGTAACCCTGAAGATCGTTGGGCTGACACGAACTCATATTCACCATGAAACATTCAAAATCAGCAAACACCACAAAAGACATTTTCAGTCTTTTGTTGTGATATATGAATTTGATGCGAGTGTGGGGTTTTGGCATGTCGACAGCAATGCATTGATTTAATGTGCAATACTCCTCATGGCATTCTTGTGATTCTTTGCATTTGAAGGAATTCAGACAGTTAAGATAGAAACATTTCTTTCCCTCGTGTCTTGTAGTCTGTGCCAACAGTAATTGCCTCATGTTCTTGGTCCAACGTAATGTTGATTGTCGTTTCCCGAAATTAATAATAAATTAATATTTTTCTTGCGCCTTTTCTGTGAACTTATCATCAGAGGAAATTTGTGTTTTTAGAATCCTCATATCCCCAAACGTTGATGGTGATCATGGGATTTTTATTTTTAAAATGATCGACGTCGCATAGACAAGTCGGAAAATCCATTCCCAACCAGTCTAAATTCTTAGAAGTTTCCACATAATTTGATACTCTTTGCGGGAACTTTTCTATGGGATATAAGGCAAATGTGACGGCCCATTTGAAGCTGTGACTGTCTTTTTTATTTTCCACCTTTATTACATCTTCTTTCTTTTCTATGAAATAAGACAATTTTGTATATTAAGATGTTTGCAACAGATCGTTGATATACATTCTAGATTTAATACTATTCCGAATCTCCAATTGCTGCCTTCGTTTTGACAATGCACCAAAGATTGTATTGATTTTTCTTTCATGTGATCAAAGATATCAGACATAAAAAAGGTTTCAGTCAGGGTTTTCATGTGAGATTGAAAATAAGCTTTTTTTCCCTTGACTTCACCCGTGTTCAGATCAATCGTCTCCATCCATCACTTCAATACCATTTTCGCTTTGATACCAATGCCTTGCACCCGACGAAATAAATCCAATATGCTAGGTTTTATCACATTGAAGAATTGTAGTGGATGAAACTTTTTTATACCCTTGACATCAAACGTTTTGAAAAATCCCTTGACAGCTTGCTCTTATTCTATGGGAGTGGGCGACAATTGTTTGCATATGACCTTAGCTAATATTTCTTCTATGTCACCATCATTTTTTTCGAGTTCACCCACGCTGCTATTATGATAGTCGTTATTTATATATTTGATCTTCTTTTTTTCTCTTTTTATTTCCACTATCGCCGATTGAATTGGTATGTTTTGTTTTTGTTTCCTCTTTGGGCACATTTGAATTGTTGTCTTTCTCATCCCATCGCTTCCTCCTCCACTTCCAAGCATCCACTTTATCAACCCATTTTTATTTTCGACCTTTAAACCCCAACCAACATGCTTTAGATATCAATTGTGACACCATTTCCTCACTGGTCTCAGCCTTTATGACTCCGACCATTTGTGGCTTGGTACTTTAATGTGACGAATTTGCTGTGCTCGATAACACGCTTCTAATAAAAATGTTATTTTTTTATAAACTTCAAAATATATTTTAAAAACTTTCAAAAATTTGATTTTTTTTATATTTCTTATTATATATATGAACAACTTTTTTTCTACAAATTTTAGAATTTTTAAATAAATTTTCAATTTTATTTTTAAAACATAAATTTTGTTTGAATTTTCAATATTTTTTTTAACTTTAGAAATTGGTTTGAAAACTTTCATATTTTTTTTCTTCCTTCATTTCTCATATATAAGAAACTAAAATTGAACTCAAAACTGTAAGAAAATGAAAATTGAACTCTATGTACAAGACATTGAAAACTGAACTTTATATATAAGAAATGGAAAAAAAAATGATCAATTCTAAACAAAATTTGAAAGTTCACAAGGAAGATACAATTTAATTGAAAACATTTTAAAAAACAAAAATTAAAAAAAAAATTATAAACATTTATTTTTCATATATTTAATAGGGAAATTAAAAAAATAAAATATTAAAATTTGAAAAATTAATCACAAAAATGGCCATGTAAAAAATTCGAATTGAAAAGAACCATTCCTTATAAGAAAGTTGAAAGTAAATCTTTTTATTTTGAAACCTCATACAATCGGATTGGAAGATATTGAAGTGATAAGGTTTGAGTATAAATACGAAAATTATAACATTGGATTAAAACTGACTGAAGATCAAGTAGAGCCGTTTTTAGAGTTGGACAATTCGTGTCTGGGAATCCTGAAAGAAAAAGAGAAAAAAGATTTTGAGGATGTAGACTTTATTCTGATCAACGACAAAGACAAGAATTTCCAAAAAACGATAAAAGGTGTTGAAGATCGCCTCGGGAAAAATGTCTGGAAAATGTGAATAAACGAGCAAAAACGGACTTGCGCATCAAAACAATTACATAAAAATAAAGAGGGGAGAGTGACAGCTCGCTTGCTAAAACAAAATGTGACTTTGTAAAGAAAAATGTGAAAAAAAACAGAAAACAATTGTAAAAAAGACAAAAAGAAATATGCTAAATTACTCTCTTTTTTATTTCGTAAAACAATATTTATAATAGATGTCTATTATTCTTTCTTATTTTATTGTTTGTCTTTGTTTTCCTATATAATAAGTATTTTCATTTTTGTTCCCTTCACAAGATCGGAGTCAGATATTCTCTCTCCAGTAATAAATGCAAAATACTTCCTCGATCGTAATTCGTAGATTTCTCAGCATTCACTCAATTTCGAAATCCACAGGCTGCAGTTGCCCTCGACACTTAATCATTGTCTTCGACAATTCTGCCACCTCGTCCTCGTAGAGCTTTTCCAACACTGATGCAAAACACAGGATTATAGCATCTTTGTGTTCAGAGGTGTAACGGGTGTGTGCCTTGGTCAGTCCCTCTGACATGCAACCCAGGACATCTATCGTCAGCGATTCAAAATAAAAAAAATGGTTCAAAGTCAAATCCCTAACTTCAAAGTAGGGTTCTGCGAAGCTTTCAGATTCGATTTGAGTTCGGATCTTAAGTTGGATTCAAAATCAGCTGCCCGATTCGTTTCCCTTCGAATGTTTACACTGAAATATAGGTTGGTATAAGTAATTGTCGTGGTGTCACAAAACGTATAGTTCAGATTGAATTTGTACGTTAATTATGCTGCAAATAAAGACAGAGTGTAATTTCCTCTATATTAACATATATAGCATCTGACCCATGCCACCTCCGATGCTATTTCCAGTCTCACGAGTCTCTACTACTGTTGAAAGCAAAGTTAAAGTTGCCAAACAATGTTGACGGTGAGCTGTTGCTAATGGATAGTCATGTCCTGTGCTTAGTGCTGGTAAATCTTGCTCTCGATCCTGGGTAATATTCGAGCTACATCACCAAGGCATGCCTCCAGGAAGGCATGCCTTGATGATGTAAATGCAATATTTTATCAGTTGGGACTTGAACCATCACAGTCGGAACAATCAGGTTTACTCTACCCACTCCCCTGATCAGTCATTTTCAAGACGCCCAGAATTCGATTCGCGATTCTATTTCGAATAAGAGACCCGATTCGATTCGAATCGAAATGTATGATTCGCAAGGCCCAACTTCTAAGTCAACATGCATTATCCTGAATAGGACACATTCGGTCAATTAATCTCAGAAAATTCAAAATTATAATCTTCGAGAGCAAATCCTCAAGACCGCCAAAAATGTATATCTCGAATTATTTACATTCAGAAAACATGTGTAAAAATAATTTTATGTAATGTCTAGTTTGAAAGTAAAATGTTTGAGGTGATAAATAACAAAAAAAAAAAAAAAAAATGCAGTGAACTGTACAAGAAAAAAAGGAGGGAATTTCCTCTTCAAGAACAAATATTAAAGGATTTTATTGTGAAGATGGTTCATCCGAGCAGGAATGATTAAAATGAGCGTGAAATATGTGTGAAATTTTACTAACTTTCAAACTTGGTAGTACTTCCGTGCATCCATTCCATATTGTCTCGTGATCAGTTTTATCAATTTCTGTATCTATCCTGTTTTCCTGAAAAACACCCCCTAAGACACAAAACCTCGGCCTGCAAATATTCAACAAAACACAGATATCTCTCACTTTTAATTGGCAAAATGAATCGTTCTATTGTAATACCCAACAATAAGTAGGAGAACATAATGTTGTCCTAAAGTTGAAAATTACATCTCATTATATAGCAATCCCACCATCTAATGTCGGATTATCCGACGAGCAAAAGTAACATATCTTACGGTCTCCCCCACTTTCAAGGGTCCCAGAGTAAATGCTTTCAAACTATCAACATGGGTTGGCCATTCACAAAATCTATGTTGATAAAATGGATTGGTCATTTTGTTATAAAATTTGAGCGAAGTACAAAAGTTTCTGATTAACCAAAATGTACATATAATGCTCTAAAAGTGAGTTTTGAAATTTACAAACACACAAGTGTTTTTCGAGTGCTTAAAATTTCTCAAATGAAACGACTTCCAATGAGCAACTGAGCAACTAAATGAGATATCATGTGTTAATATTTATGTGTTTGTGAATGAATGAACGAAATGAAAGTTTCAGCGCTCCGAAGGCGCACAGGGACGATGTTGGATTTAAATCCCTTGCGACCCGAATAACTATATTTGCTTTATAACTTCACTTGCTAGCGAATCCACGAGAGTAATTGCCTACGTATCCACGAGAGTGTTTGTGTCAATTTACGCCGCCTTTATAACATACTCTACTTGATTCAGGCCAATCATCGCTTAGTCCGGCCATGTTACCATCAAACCAACATAAGTATACATAAGCCTCGAGTAAGTTTAGAGGGGGCGGAACCAAAGGAAGTATTTGGCTTCCCACCTCACAGTCTCAATTTATTCCACAGACATGATATAAGTACATGATCAAACAACGAATCGGCTTCAAACTTTTAGATAATACAACATCTATATATATGTGTTTTGGACAAGTGCCATATCGATAAACCATTCAAACACGTGTGTCGTCCTGTGTTTATTACACGTCTTTATGCCTGTAAAAACAATTATTGGAAGCACACTCAGCAATTCATTTGACAACTATCAATAATAAGAAAACATTTGATCGCCAACCAAATTTGCGAGGGGAACCTGTGTTGCTATTTCGTCAATGTTTAGCTTTCTCTAGCAATTCAAATTGTAATTGCGGCGCACGATTTGTAGAAAATTTCAGTAAGTTTCGCTTCTTCGTAAAAATAGTCCTTCAATCATTCCCGTTCCAGATTTTTATTTTCCGCATGGTTTAATGCTACTGTAGATGGGGACTTCGTAGAACAGTTGTGTAATAAATATGTGCTTTGTGCAGAATCTTTTATCGCGACGAGACTCGTAGTTATACCTCTTAAAACAAGTTGAGACGCGATAAAAGAGTATTTACAGGCACGATGGGCAAATTCCACTTTTATCCACCCTTCAGATAACAAATAGTCTTTAACAAACAAAAAGCCACACTCAACTGACCAAAATAATGTTACTTCATTTCCATTTCCTCAACAGTATGTGAGGAAATTCCTCCAACCGGAATGAAATTGTACATGGTGATAGAAAATAATCAAACGCAGCCCAAGTATGCTTTTATCGTCGAGCAATAAATACTCAGAATGACACGCGTGTGTGAATGGGTTAATCGATATGGCACGAGTGCCAGCGCGGACTTATAAAACGAGAGGCGTCAGGACTCGAATTTTATCCTTCCGCGATGGCACAAGTGCCATATCGATTGACCCATTCACACGCGCGTGTCGTCCTGTGATTATTGTACGCCTTCATGTGTCCAAAAGCAATTATTTGAAGGACACTCATTTGACAACTATCAACAAAAAGAATACATTTCCATCGCAGACCAAATTTGCGAGAGGCACCCGTGTTACTATTTCGTCCCCTGAGTTCCAACGTGTTCTATGTGCCTATTGGCACATAGAACACATTGGAACTCAGGGGACGATTTTTAGCTATCGTTAGCGATTCAAATTGTAATTGCGTGCACGATTTTCAGAAAATTCCAGTGAAATTTCGTATCTGCTTTATAAAAAAATAGTCCGTCAACGATTTCCGATTTTATTTTCCGCATGGTTTAGTGTTGCTGTAGATGGGGATTTCATAGAACAGGCGTGTAACAATAGTTCGAACCAAACATAATTCAGATCATGAGGTCATCCAAGGGATATGTGGGGAGGTCACCCCAAAGGATAGGCGTGTAGTTTGCCAAAATAACCAAGGAATTATATGTTGCTGTGTGCAAAAGTCTCTTTAAATACATGAGTTCACGTCATTCATATTTTTAGAAGCGTACAAACCGCAGTGAGATTGACGTTCCGCTTCAAAATATTCGGGCTTTAACATTCTAATTTTTGCGATTTACCTTCATGCTCTTTGCTTTGTTTTTTTTTCATGGTGGATTGTTTATGTACTGGAATGTGCAGTTCCCCTCAGCACGGAATATATACTGAGGAAAACTAGATGCATCATTCATTACAGTCTTACAAGTCTTTGAAGGAAATGACTTGTGATTGCCAATGCCACTGACATAGTCTATCAGTCGCGCGTACTTCCGTTTCTCGCGTAATGGTGTGACTAACAATAGTGATGAAAGATCTTTTGTCGCAGAATATGTATCGATACTAATACTGCGGTTAGCGATTGCGTTTTACGTTAATTGTAGATAAAACACAAGAACTATTGTAATAACAAAGAAAAGCCTGTGGTATGCGGTTTCCACCCTTACTAAGTTCGGTGTCTGTTTTCTACTTCAACCATCTTGGAACACGTTGCTCCTCGTTCTTGAATGAAACTGTTAAGGTTCTATCGGCGTGTTCCACTAAATGCCCGACACAGATTTCGAAATTCAAATTTATTCGCTTTACCTTCTATTTAGGGAGATCGATTTTAGGAATGAACGCAGTACTCGCCATTTCTTCTGGGCTAGGCCACAACCAAGCTCTCCAGCCACCAGTCAAATCATGTAAAACATCCGACGTTGTTATAGCCTGGAACCAGCCCAGTCCTTAAACAGTCCATCTAATATGTTTTAGCTTCCGTCCTCTGGATTATTTTATTTGGTCGGGAAAAGTAAACCAAAGGTTCGCTCTTCCGAACAACTGAAATATTCCGCACGATTAAATCGAAAGTAAAAGAAGCATTCATTTTTTGAATCAACACAAGAAATGAGACATAATCGACAATTGGATTCATCGAATCTTTAATGACATTACATAGAGACTAATCGCTTGACTGGACTGGTAGCGTGAAATAATTCATGAGAGGTGAAGGACGTTGTACAAACACCAGTGCGCAAATGCGCACGAGTGTTATACAATATAGTCCCTCGCCTCGAATGAATTATTTTATGTAACCAGTCCAGTCAAGCGATTACTCTGTTTATTACTTTTCATTATTAACGATAGTTATATTATTTAACCCTTAACTTAACGTAACGGCAAAAACCGGAAAGCGTTATTCTCAAAAATCGCCAATGAATTTTCATTATTTTTTTCATTTTTTGTCTCTAAAACATAGGTTATGACTCTCATTGGAACGAGCTCGTTCCAATGAGGGGGTCATAACCTATGTTTTTGAGACAAAAAATGAAACTAATAGTTATTCAAGAATTGTTTTTGCAAGTGTCGTCTGCTTTTCATGTTAGGTAAAGGGTTAAAAAAACAATGAAGTCCCCATTACACCCACGGCAAAGCGTCTACGTTTGCGCGCACGGATACATGACACAATTGTTGATTGCATAATTCACTTGTGAAGTTATCGTTTATAATCAAACCCGGAAATCCCAGTAAATCACACTTTGGAAAGTAATAAAATACTGTAAGACATGTTTGCATAGTGAATACTTATCAATGAGGACTCGAGGCGGATGCAGTTGTATGATTAGACCACGTAGTTCCACCAATTATGTTAATTGCTTGATGTGACCAAAGCGAAATAAATATTTATTGATAGGAATATCTATAAGTGGAGCACGAAAGAATATTTATAAATCCCCATGAATGAAGGAACATTTCATCAACGGCAGTCTTCGAGCAAACTCCACGAAAAAGCCGACAAACAAACAGTCCATAACAACGTTGAATTCTTAACATAATTAAGCTTCGGATCTGACAGCTTGTGTCGTCCCTCACTGAAAAAGACTTACTCATACATTCAGACTTCAGGCATTGTTAGTTTAGGGCTACCTTGCCATCTAACAATTCGCAAGCAAACGAAGCGAAAAAAGTGTTCGATATGAGAGGGAAAAGATTGAAATAGTTGCTCATTAGAAAGCGTCTATTCCTGCTGACGGTGTTTTGACATAGTGAGTTCACAAGGTCGGTGGCGTCTTCTTCCAGTCCAATGCCTGCAAATCTGACCCTCCTAGAGAAATGATACTGACAACAGAGTGCACGAAAAGAAATTGCATCCTAAATTTATGAAAAAAAATAACCCTTTGAACACGAAATATCGCCTTTCCTTCCACGAACAGGATACGTCATAATTCAGTTCAGCAGATGGCTGGTCGGTCAATATGTTGGGTAGATCAATCAATACTTTCAAAGATCAGTCCCAAGGCCGGGATAAGTAATTTCTGACACCGAAAATAGTACTAATTGAGAAACTTTAGCCACCCAACAGAATCATGCAGGTGTAAATAAATTTGCTTATTCGTGTTTATTAAAATATACACTCTAAGCCATTTAATTTGCAATCCGTCCATTTAACTCTTAAGCCGATAAGGGTTTCTTTTTTGTTCATTTTTCATAATCATGAAAAGTTGATTTGAAGAAATATTCTTTAACAGTATGACTGCTATTTATAGGGGTATATTCTATTAACAAGAAAGAATACCATTTCTCAACTATAGGCAACAGGCTACTTTTGATTTCGGCAGCAAAATCTGCCTCAAGCAGGTAAAGATTTGAACGGCACGATCTTTTTTATGCGCATGGATACAAGTGGGAGTATATTTAAAACTATCTAAAGCTTACCCTGGTATAATATAATCTTCCAAGTAAATTGAACGGACTCTTACCATAAAATGTTTCACCCAAGGTGCCAAAACCTATAAAAAGACAAAACAGAATGTTAATATACATACGAGCGTCAAAGAAAACACAACATACGATGTCTATTAACTAGAGGAATAAACAAATAAAAATAAAAAGACAACAAAACAAAAACAAAAAAGACAAAAACAACTTCAAAAACAAGAGATTACAGGGCTCATCTACCGAAAATAGATCTTAGTTTAAGAATACTCAAAAAGAAAATTACAAAGAAAAATATTGGAAGAAGAAAAAAAAAATCGGAAGTGCGTAAGTGTTAAATTCCCACAGTGGTACGGCTGCCATTTAGGGAGCCAAATATGACTGAGGATTTTACAGCAGATAATAAATACAACAAACAAAATACGCATTGCAGAAAACTGATCGGAACTTCACCGGGAAAGGTTTCTTTTCATATTATGTAAAACAACTTCAGGAAATTTGATACACTGAGGGAATTTGATACACTGAGGAAATTTGATACGCTGAGAGAATTTGATACACCTGGGTATTTGAAACACTGAGAATCTACAAGTGGCTGTCTCGCGGTATTGTCGCGGGATAATTTTCCCAGTTTCCTTCTCAACTCCCGGTGAGCTGTACTGGCGGACAAACGAAACGCAAGTTCAGTTTTGATAATATAATTGTTTTTATCCGTGGACCAAATGTTGTAAACACATAGCTATTCCAGTGTACTGTATGAAGAGTGTTTGGTTAAAATTCAGTCAGCCATGACCATATACGACGCTGCATGCTTTCTACAGCTTTCTCGACAAAACATGCATCCGGGACACTCCCACGTGCTATGATCTTGAAAACTATACCAAATCGAAGTTTGGAACAGTACACACAGATTGCACAAGATTTTATTTCAACCCAACTGAAAAGCAGAATGCCGGGAATGTCCAAAATTGATAGGGGTGGGCTATTGCTCTAATTATGCAGGGCCAATTGCAACGTCTCGTCGGCCAGCAATTTCGGGTCCATGAGTCAACGATAATTTTTTAGTTGGGCGTATCAGAGCCACATGAATATTAGCTGACCGTTCCAGGAGCGGACGACCGCGGGTTACGTCGCCGCGACAAGAAAGGGGCATACGTAATTCAAACCTCCGTAACCGATTTCCGACGGCGACGGGGTGCGTCCAAGAACAGTTAGGAATCGGTTGCAGAAGTTCAATTTAAGGCCACGACGTCCCTACGTTGTTCCACAGTTTACAACCAGACAACGTCAACGTTGATTGCAATGGCTGCTGGCACATGCACCAAATCGGTTTAACCTGGCCCAATGGGGACGTGTGTTATTCACTGGTGAGCCTCGGCTCACATGTTACAGGTCAGATGGACGACAACGTTGTTATCGACGTCGAGATGAGCGATATTCTGACGCGTGCGTTAAGGAAAACGGCAGATTCGGGAGAGGGTCTGTTATAGTTTTGGGGATTTCTCATGGCATGGAAACACCCATCGTGGTCATACTGGGCAGTCGTACAGCTGTAAGATGTCTGGATCAAGTCGTCATGCCTCACATCCTTCCACATATGCGCGTAACCTTGCGTTGCAGCATGGTAATGCGAGGCCGCACGTTGCTAGGGTTTGTCGTGACTTCCTCAACCAAAACAATGTCCCAGTTCTCAATTGGACACCCTACAATCCAGAATTGTCCCCGATCGAGCATTTGTGGGAAGAGCTGGACAGAAGGGTCAGGAAGCGCGTCAAGGTCCCAAACAACGTCGCTGAGCTCACCCATGCCCTTCTTCAGGAGTGGGGTAACATTCCACAAAGGACCATAAACAACTTGATGTGGTCAATGGTAAGGAGAGTTATAGCAGCGACTGATTTCCAAGGTGGGCACAATTTGATCAGGAAATGGTGCAGCTTACCCACGTTTGAACGTTATGCAGACAAAAAAAAACTCGTCAAAATTTAATCTGTGATGAAGAAATAAAACCAAAATACAAACAATGAAATAATCATCCAATACACATTTGAAATATTTACCACAGAAAAAAAACTTTCTTTTTTCCGCTAGTACATATTGGAACCTTCTCATTATAACTCACTACTCATGCAGTGTACTCGGGGGTCGCAAAATGACCCAGGTGCAAGGATTTTCTATATTTTCGTTCCGAAAATCACATTTTTCTAACAATGCACCGAATCAAGTTCGATCCCATGGGTTCCGGTCCATTGAAGTTCCCTCGTTATAAAACTATATCTGGTGCGTCGGTGGAAAATGCCTCAGATAAAAGAATTGAGCATTTCATAGGCCCAAATATCAAGATCATCAGCGGTTTTGTTTCTACTAAACATGTTAATCCTTTCGATGGATTTCCGGATAACGTTTTCGACCCCGCCTGTCCCTCGAGTGATGCTAATAAAGCAAACAAAAAGTTTAACCCTTTACCCAACGCAGACGATATCAAAATTTATTATTTTAAGAATCATTTTCTTAAATTTTTCAAAAAATTTCAACAAAACCATAACATGTGACCCCTCATTGGAACGAGCTCAATGAGCTCGTTCCAATGAGGGGTCACATGACATGGTTTTGTTGAAATATTTTGAAGAATTTAATTTTTTCAACTGCTCAATTTGCATATTACGCGGGCGGATGCGAGCGATTCGTTTGGTAAAGGTTTAACACCAGCATTAAGTAAAATAATTTAATTTTCTTGATATGAAGAAAAACAAAATGCATTGATTGTTCAAATCCCCTGTACGGCTTATGTTTAATTCTCAAAACTTCAGAAAGCTGCAATCACAATGAAACTGATTAGTTTAAACGTATTTTATTTCCTACACTTTGTGCAAATTGGATTGAGAACTCATTAGTGGCACATATTATTAAATAGTAGCATAAAACTTCTGAAATGTTTTGCATGTTACAAAATGCACTTTATTAATAGGAATCTGATCTGCACTCACCGTCTGCAATTCTCTCCCACGGGTGAAAAATTTAGTCATTTGAAGAAATTTACAGGAAAGTTAGCTCCCATAAATTTTAGAACTGAAATGGTTAACCAGATAACCGGTTTTGAACGTCAACTGGTTTAAAAAAAACGTCAACTGGTTATCTGAAATATCGATAGTTATCGTCATTCCACGGTTAAAACGTAGTAAATCTGCCGCTTCTCCTTTCGGATAGATTACACCTCGAAGCAGCGCTGTATATATTGAGAAATAATCGACTTTGGAGTTCAAGACTTCGTTAATGATCGGCAATTCCCGTGAGTTCTGAGTAACCGCAGAAACTATTCCGTAGTAGTATACAAACGAACGTTGTCGAGTACTCGACAAGGTTCTTTTGTATACACACTACGGAATAGTTTCGGAGAAAACTGCTTTCCAATTCCTCTAGTTTTGATCCTAGATTCGGTAAAACAATGGCTACGGTTAACCGGATATCCTTTATAACTCTCGGTTAGTCGGTTGTAAAAATGAGCCAACCGTTTCAGCCCTGTTTATTTCTTACCCTGATAACCTGCCCTCTACAAGGTTCCATTTCTGTATCAGTAGTCAGTTCTGTAGCTCGCAGGCCAGTGCAGTTCAGTATCAGGTCATAGTCTTCTAGCTAGTAACAAAAATGAAAACAAATCTATCCTCAAGCGGTGTTAATGAACTATAACTTAGATACATGAGAAGTGCATAGGTCAATTCCATAAGCTGTGAAATAAAAAAGTTTGAAAAAAAAAAACCTAATAGACAAGTTAGATTTTAATACAATTTTAAACCTTTTTTCTTATTTTAAATTGTATCGTCTGCCTCTTTACTTAATAGGATTAGCAGACGATCCTTGGAATAATCATTCTTAACATCTAAACAACTTTATTTGTGCCTAAAAAAACAGCTTATGAACACTCATTCGAGTGAGCTTGTTCCTAGAATTGGGATGCTAAGCTATAGTAATGTGTTTTAAGGTAAAAATTAGGAGAAAAATAATAAAATTTGAATAGCGATTTTTGTGAATAGCGCTGACTTGCTATGGCCGATATGTTCAGTAAAAGACTAACATACTTAATATTGGTTCGCAGCAGAAGAATAGAACATTTCAATGTTAGTTATACGGGTCTTTGGCGGCGTACACAACCACGCGTTCGCAGTCAGAAGTTTTTGTACCCTGAGTCATAGGCGATGGATGCATTAGATTCAGACGGTGGGCGTGGTGGCTCAGTTGGTAGAGGTGCAGGCTGTAAGCCGAGAGGTCCTCGGTTCGAATCCCACCTGCTCAATCGCGTTATGTCATTGGGCAAGACATTTAACCCCCATTGCCCATGTGGGGGCACGGTGGCATTGTGTACAAAGGCGCCCTGCACGTCGATGGTGCACCTGTCTCCAAACAATGCTAACCCTGCTTGTGTGGAGTTAGTATGTTGGGGAGCTGACAGTTGCTCGCCGTTTCTCGGTGGTTTGAATGGCGATTTTTTTTTTTGTGAATAGCGCTGACTTGTTATGGCAGATATGTTTCGTAAAAGATTAAAATAGACTTTTAGTTCTCAACAGAAGAATACAGCATTTCAATATTAGTTATACGGATCTTTGGCGGGGTACACAACCGTATGTTCTCAGTCAGAATTCTATGTACCCTGCGTCATAGGCAATGAGTACATTAAATTCCGACTGGGTACACGGGGCTGGGTGTCACCCCAAAGACTGGAAGAACAAATCTGTCAAATAAGAACGCCATCGTGATATGTTGCGTGTGCCGTGATTATCTATCTGATCTGAGGCATGTTCCTTCTTAGTATCTAAGTAAAAATAATCACGTATTTTCTATTTTGCCACGTGATTCTTAAATAATTTTCAAAGATGCTGCCTTTTTTATGTTTGTCAAATGTTTACGAAACGTTTCAGATGCAAATGTATAATTATTTTGTGGCAATTAGCACTTATTTCGGGTTGTATGGTTCGCACATCTATTTAAGTTTACTTGATTCTGTACATTCAGTCAAACCACACGAAGCTTCATTTGTTCAGACGTTATCATCTTCTCGGTTCAATTTCCAAGCGGGATTTATCTCCCTTGGCTACTTTAAAATATTGAAAACATAAAAAAATGTCATGTCGTGATTGCTTTCCTTACCGGAAGCACGGTAAGGGAAACAATCAAAACACGACAGTTTTCCCTGCAGTATAACAATACTTCCCATGATATGAAAAGTCTTACGGGGTAGTAGAGAAAAAATTCATAAAGTCATATGTGAAAGTCTCTATTCGTCAAGGGCACTTACTGGAAATCATCACATCTCGCCTGGAACCTAATAAAACTAATTTGTTTTATCTTACAAAGACGTATTTACCTTATAAAAGTAAAAATGTCTAGACATACAGTACGTGGAGAGTGGATTGTAACTAAATCACCCGCAGAGTGGAGTTATCACCCATATCAGCAATAAACACAAGCAATGTTTCAGCCAATGGACCTCCGGGTTTAACCCGGAGGTCCATTGGCTGAAACTTTGCTTGTGCTGGATATGCTTTTCAACAAATTTGCAATTATTGCTTGGGTGGAATCTCCACTCTGCAGGTGATTTAGGTATAATACACTTTCCACGTACTGTATAATACAAATCAAAATTTACTGTATTTTACTGTATTTAATATTTTTTTTTTTACTTTTCACCTTAAACAAGGTAAGAAAGTTACATTTTGCTTCATAAGGTAGATCAACATGACTATGGTGGTACAAATTATTTTTTTCAAATTATCACATCGTAATGTAAAGTCTTTCTCTCTTGATCACGATCACCTTTTTCATCCTCACCCTCTCCATCTCTGTCTCCGCTCTCTCTGTCTCTGTCTCTCTCTATCTCTCTCTGTCTCTCTCTGTCTCTCTCTCTCTCCCTCTCTCTCTCTCTCTCTCCCTCTCTCTCTTATAAATACAAGTGAATTCATTTGCAACCCTGATCTCGTTGCTTTCCACTTTCCCTCCACAAGTCATTGTTTGTGAGAATGTAGTCGATTATTCTTCTTCTGTCGTTCCTATCCCAGGACCATTTCCCCTTCTACCTCGCTTCCCTGTTCAGAATCTTCACACCGAGCTTATTTGTGAAGTCCAACAGCTTCCTTCCCTTCCTGTTGACTTTTGTATATCCACCCATGTATGCATTCTTCCTTATCGTCTATATATCCATTAAAGTCGCCCATCAAAGTTATACCAAGTTCCTTGTTTTCTAATTCCATGATATTGGATTTAATTGTTGAATATATTGAATCATTCCACTCGGGATTGTTTCCACCATCGCACAGTACACACTCACTAGGGCAACACTTTTGTTTTTAGATTAACCTTTACCCTTCCAATTTCTTTCGATACCTCAAACGAGGCGCTGACATCTTCCAGATCCCTCTTCTTTTTCTGACCTTCAGTTCGTCCTACACCTATCCACATGCACCCCTATACTTGGTCTACCAATTCAATAAGAATGTACCTGTTCGCGGCTAGGCGTCACTCACCGCATGCTGTCTGGATTTCCAAATCCCTGAACACCTCCAGCTAGGTGGGTAACTATTATTTACTAGCATACCTCGAAAACTCGACGGAGTCAGGGTAAGACACATAAGTGTCACGTCTGGGCAACCAGCTATGCACTTTATCCATAAAAAACGCACTACGTCACACCCTGGCTTCATCCCAAAATATTGCAGCGTAAATAGGTAATATCGCGATATACCTGAACAATTTCTGACATACCATGGCCACCATAGAGAACCTGCATGATTGACGAGTCAAGTACATAATTATCTATTTATTTATTATTTATTGATTTATTGGTGATTAAGGTCACATTTCTGCACAATGGCTAATAATGACCACGACAGTTTTACGGGTGAATGAAGCGGAGAGAACCACGAAGCAACGGCGAGCGACTGTCATCTCCCCAACATTCTAACTCCACACAAGCAGGGTTAGCATTGGTTGAAGACAGGTGCACCATCGATGTGCAGTACGCCTTAGTACACCTCGTCACTGTGGCCCCACGTGGGCAAGGGTGTGAAGTGTCTTGCCCAGGGACACTACTCGGTTGCCGCAGGTGGGATTCGAACCGAGGGTCTCTCGGCTTGCAGCCGGTATCTCTACCTCCATAATTATCTAAGGCCATCAAATTTTACACTGCAGTGGAAATTACAGCATTATATTTACCTTATCCGCTCTAAAGAAAGTCAGAGAGTAATAAATAGTTATCCCCGCCTCACGTGACCTCTGTTAGCAGACAAATACGCACGTGTGAAACATTTACTAACATACGATGGCTGCCGTTTCTCACAATTATTGTTTCGATTTTCTTTATAAACACGTGTTTTTATGTTAAATAATCCCCAAACGTAGTGCAGGAAATGGTGAACGAACTCTTACCTGATAGAGTGCAGAAATATTTTTGGTTGTTAAAATTTGTTCATATGTCTCTTTGCCTTGTTATAATATATGAGAGAGTGCCTACAGGCACTCGCTCATAAATTATAACATCGCAAATCCTTAATAATTTCACTGCAAAGAAATATGAAGCACATTTAAAGAACACAAAGCCTTCGTGTCACAGCGCCTTCGTTTCTGAATAAAGCCTAAATATGAGATTCCATCTATCAACCAATTTTCTAGTCAGTTGTAAAATATCCCAATCTTGCCTAGTGTGAATTTTGTTTATAAAGAGGCGAGATGCCTGAGTGCCTGGATGTTCCAAACAAGAGAATATCTTGGTTCTTAGCCACTACATTGTTACTTGACTACACCGTTTACTGAAAAAATAACATCGATTTTGCGCACATCTTCCTTCTTGGAAAACTAGGATAAATTTATAGAGACGTGTGACAGGCCACGCCCTCCCGAATCATCCGTTAGTTAGCTCTTAAAACGAGGATGCCGTTAAAGAATCCTTCATTCGCCAAGACAAAACAGACGTGCTGAAAATATATCCCAATCAAAAGGGTATGTCACATTCTATTTGTGCGGTATATAGTATAGTACCTCTTCAAATGAGGTGACCTTTCGCTCGATCACTTTGGCACCCATTTCTTTCGCACTGCAATTAGAAATTAAAATGAGAAATACTATATGTTCAAAGAACTCACTCGACTATAAACAGATATTGCCCAAAACACGGCCCATACATGGATTCGTGTATGAGTCGTGTAATTTACAAAATAAGCAGTTGGAAAACCTATTTATTTTCTTAAAAAGCAAAAAAATCATATCATGTGACCACTCATTGGAACGTCCAATGAGGGTCACATAATATGGTCGTATTGATTTTTATTCAAAGTATTTAAGAAAAAAAAATAAAAGGACAAATTTTCCATCATGCGCTTTTATTAAAGGGTTATCCGAGCAACAGTGAAATCATCTCTCACAGCCTTGAAACACTGAAAGGAATCTTCCCACAGAACGAACAATAGCCACCCAAAGAGACGTCGATCCCCTGGAACGTGCAATAGCCACCAAGAAATTGGTAAGATAGGTGCAGCTTCGTTTATGTAGCTTTGAGATGCAATCCTGAAAGTTTTGACATGAACTCCTCTTGTCAAATTGCGCCATTAGTTTTCAGAACAATTGATTTTAAATTAGTTTAGTTATTGAGTCGATTTTCTCGTTTAGTCCACTCCATTTTAAAAGAAAGTTGGTTGGCTAACTTGCATCATTTATGAATGAGAGAAAAAACGTTCTCGGTATATTATGCACATGATGTTAGTTGTAGTATCTAAAAGAAAATTAAAAATTAAAATCAATATTTTGACGTTATTGCTTAAAAGTGTTATTGGTGCTTTGAAACACAAAGATGGTTGAGGGCCACCATCTTCCAAATACAAAATGTAATAACAAATTCCGTTCGTTGATATGTACACCAATTTAAACAATGAATACCTATTCTACTGTATATAAAAAGGCCTATGACGTAAATTTTAGCTTTACACACCAACCGCAGTGAACACACTTATCTGCGGTGAACACGCCAGCAATGGGATTTCAATAGTTAAAATTTTCACCTACAGTCGAACTACATATACAGTACGTGGAGAGTGTATTATCACTAAATCACCCGTAGAGTGGAGATTCAACCCAAGCACTAATTCCAAATTTGTTGCAAAGCACAATCACCACAAGCAAAGTTTCAGCCAATGGACCTCCGGGTGCTTGTGTTTTTTGTTGATATGTACAAAATTTGAAAGTTATAGCTTGGGTGATAACTCCACTCCGCGGGTGATTTGGTTACAATCCACTCTCCACGTACTGTAAGATGCCCTTTGGTGACCTCGACCTGAACTAAAACTTGTCTAAATTTATCGCTCATCTCCTCGCGTAGAGTAAAATGAAAAAGGCAATTATTTAATACATTTTTAAATGAGTTTACCTCATAAGATACCCAAAACGAACAAAAATACATTGTCTCTTGTTAATAAAGCCTCCAATACTCGAAATAGTATGTTATTGTGTTATTAAAATGAAAAAGGCTCCGTAATTTGCGGGCTTCTTTTTCCATTTTATTTCGGCGCTAAATTTTACAACGGAAGTACCGCCCACCTGTGCTGATGTAAACAAAAACAGATTCGCACGTGTGAAATCGCGAAAAAAATAATAGCGATTCTTGAAAATTGGTAAAACTAAAATGTACCCAAAGTAGCTTAGTGTACCAACTGTTCACCGCTCGTGGTGTAGTGGTGTTAATCGCTCGCAAAAGGCTCGCGGTTAACACCACTTCACCACTCGTGGTGAATATTTGACACACCAAGCTACTATGTGTATATTTTGTATGTATTTGTTTGTTTATATCTTTGTTGGAGGCTTACCCACCCATTGGAATGCTTGGGTTGCATCGTGTCGGTCAGTTTTACGGGTGGGGGAAGACGGGATGCCGTTCTCTGAGAGAACCACCCAGCAGCGGCGAACAATTACCGTGACTCCCCAACTTTCGAACTCTACACAAGCAAAGTTATAAGCGGTTTAAAGCAAGTGTATCATGCAGTGCGTCTTTCTGCACAGCGGAAAAGTACCCCAATGCGGGCAATCTGGACAATCATCGTGTGGAGATATCTGCACCACATATTCAAATTATATAACTAAACATTTTGGATGCAGTGCCATTTCTGTATTGATGGCTCTGAATATGACATGTAAATAAGGATGTGGTGCATGCGCGCAGAGCTAAGGGGAGATATTCTGCAAACGTCAACATATCGCTTGACCTTCCGGTAAACACTTCCTAATCTGATTTTCTGAACAATCGTCGGGAACAAAGGACAACAAATCCGTCTGTAGATGCAGGGATTTGCCCATATCGGTGTCATGGACTTGGATCAGAAAGAAGAGACCAATGAAACAGACAGGGACATACTTGCTGTTCTGACGTCTCGATATCATTCAGCATGAAACATATACATAGTGTTCTCTATCGCTCCAAACGTCATCTTTTCATTTGCAGAAATTACGCCCAAGATGGGTGAAGGAAAGGAAGCAGTGCTGCTGGCACACGCTGTCAGCGGTTGTGACACAACTTCAGTTCTTGTTAGCCTAGGGAAATAGAAAGCCTTTATCTTGATGGTCTCTGAACTTGCTGAAGAGTTACAAAAAGTATATGGATTCTTTCACGGCACATAAAGGCACAACTCGAGACATTGCATCGTCGTGGGAGCGAATTCTGTTGGCGTTATGCGGAGTTTGCTACCCTCGACCATTACCGATCTGTTGCTTATAAGCACCCTGTAGTCAAAACAAAGTGCATTCAACTTGCTTCCTTTCCATCAACCATCATGTCTTTCGAACATACTTGCAGGTTCAGGAATAATTAGCGTACTCGTTGTGTCGAGAAGAGTAGGACTGGTCGTTGACCAGTGGAGTTCTTAGACCAACTTCAACAACACAGTCCTTCGCATCTGAAAATCTCTTGAACCTGGTTTGTTTTGTGTGAAAATATGGGTGTAGAAAGACAGAAGTGGGTGTGATAAAGGAAGCTTGTCAGGCTGCGGATTGTACAGGTGTAATTTGTAGCAATCACACTCACAAACCCAACCAGCACATCTGAAATAATCGAAACTGTTGTATAGCCAGATATTAAATGAGCACCCTTGAGTATTCGCTTCTTGGTGTTTTGGCTCTCGCCTGCTTGCTGGTATCCATTCTGATTTCTTCTTCTTCTTCTTCTTCTTCTTCTTCTTCTTCTTCTTCTTCTTTTTTTTTTCTTCTTCTTCTTCTTCTTCTTCTTCTTCTTCTTCTTCTTCTTCTTCTTCTTCTGTCGTCAGTCTTCTAAGGACTTCCTTGTCCGCATCCGCACGATAACTCGAAAATGAATTGTCCTATCTCGTTGATTGTTGGCATACTGACAGATAGTCACAAGTTCTCGGCACCCTATATTTTTCAGATTCCTGAGGCAGTAGGTGTGTCCGTAGGGGAGTTTTGAAATTGGGTCCTCCCATATCCCAGGCGTGGCATGACCTATGGACCTGGGACCAACACCAAATGAGTCGACACTCGATGGAGGTTCAAAATGTGGGTCAAGGTCACTGAGGTCACCTATGGGTCATCGAGAGCATTTTTCAGAATGGCTGTTTATGGACGCTGTAATGCATCCCCGAGATTCGTACATACATTTTACACTAAAAAAAGCGGGCGTGACCAAACATTTTGAAAGTGGGTTACGCTCATGTCTCAAGCGTGGTATGACGTATGGAGCTCGGACCAGCACCAAGCGAGTCGAAACTCGATGGAGGTTCAAAATATGGGTCAAGGTCACTGAGGTCACCCAGGGGACATTGAGTGCATTTTTTCAGAAATGCTGGAAATCACATTTTTGAACCCCCTAATCCATTCCCTTGATCGAAACCTTTGAATGCTGTGCACATATATGCCTTTCTGGTTTCTTGAAAAATGTATCTGATTCCTGAATGAATATCTTTAAATACTGTTAACGAAAACCAATTTCTGCTTTCGTTAAAACTACTTTGTACCCGAAAAAAAGCCTCCGAAGTACTCGAATTACATCAATAGAGGGGACGCCGTGGCTCAGTATGTAGAGGTGCAGGCGGCAAGCCGAGAGGTCCGCGGTTTGAATCCCACCCGTGGCAACCGTGTCGTGTCCTTGGGCAAGACACTTCGCCCCCACTGCCCACGTGGGGGCATGGTGGCGTCGGGTATTAAGGCGCACTGCACATCGATGGTGCACTTGTCTTTAACTAATGCTAACCCTGCTTAGTATGTTGGAAGCCTGACAGTTGCTCTCCGCCGTTGCTCGGTGGTTCTCTGCGGGTACTCCGGCTTCCTCCACCAGCAAAACTGCCCGACACGAGGCGACCCTGGCTGTCAAAAGTGTCACTAATCCTCAATAAATAAATAACATTCATTGACGGCATGCCTTGATCCAAATATTTTTAACTTCTATGCACTGTTTGTCAACACAATAACCCGAATGCAATTCATCCTATCTCAATGCTTTTTGTTATACTGATAGAATGCCACTGGTACTCGGTCATCTATGATCTATTGGAGGCTAAAAAGATGTGCACAGCTTTAACATGTACTGGGAAATTCACTGAAGCAATAGCCATTATTTAAAACAGGAGAGAAACAATGGGGTCAGAGAGAAAGCTGTATAACATAGAATAGATTGTATATTTATTTATTTAATATCATGTTACAAAATGCATTCTCAAATCATCTTGAATGAAGAAACCTTCACTTTTCAACGCATTTTTAAAATTTATTTATTCTCCATCATAGCTCAGAATCAACAGGTTTCGGGATGGAGTGGTGTGTGGCTTTCTCGAAGCACCTATCACAATTATAAAGTGACGGAATAGAATATTTGAATGGTCTGTTCTTAACTCTCTTAATACTTCAATGTGAGTACAAACACCTTTCATATAACTCATGGCTACAGAATGTTTTTACGCTTTCTTTTCTCTAACATTTAATTCTATGTGGAATGGTACACCTCTTTAGTGTACCTTCCAAGGTAAAGCATTCTTAACCCTTTACCCAACAGAATGGCGAAAACCGGCCAGCGTTAATCACATAAATTTCTATTCAGTTTTCCTTATTGTTTTCATTTTTGCTTGAAAAACATAGCTTATGACCCCTCATTGGAACGAGCTCGTTTTTTAAAGGGTTAAAATGCAGTATTTAAAGTTAGTATTTTAACCCTCTCAAGATCTTAATATGGGTCCCCAAAATTTTATTTTATGCAATTCGAGAATATTGAAAACCCTTTCCGTTCTCACAATGTTGGTTTAAACATGGGCAGCGATGGGACTTCGGTATTTTGCCAATGCCAATAAGTTTTCAGATGGGCTTTTGGGGGCCTTTAAGGCATTTTTACGTCTGTATTCGAACATTACTGAATTCTTTCACTCGCAATATATTTTCCAGAGGTACCATGTACCTTAACATTTTTTAGCTAATATGAATATTTGCTATCATCTCCAGATATGGCAAATCTGGAGCAGGTGGAGCCAATATTTTTAAAGTGATTTATGCTCATACTTCAGGCTTGGTATGACCTATAGACATAGAACCTACATCGAATGAGTTGAAACTTGCTGGAGTATCAAAATGTGACCCATCTCAATGCGGTCGACAGACGTCATTAAGTGCATATTTTTCAGAACTATTAAGAATTGCATTTTATAAGAACTAATGCAGTTCTGAGGATTATGCATGTCTCTCATCATTCAAATAAGTGGAAGAGCCAGTAATGTTAATTTCTGATTTCTTCACCAAACCCTTTAAATGCTGTTCACATATATGCCTTTTCTGGTCTCTTAGAAAAATTGTCCTGATTCCTGTTTGTGTATCTGTAAATACTGTTGACGAAAATCCATTTCTGATGTGTTTAAAAATATTTTACCCCCGAAAATAAGCCTCCATAAATTCTCTTTTCCTGATACTTTAACCCTTTTCACACAAACTTAAATTCTGTTTCTCTAGCTATGTTCTGCATTTGTATTGATGTATGTGGTGTAATATCCGAAGCAGACAATATCATAATTAGTAAGTAACATATTTTGCTTTCTTCCAAACCAAGGTGCACTCAGCCAACGTCTCAAATGTTACCTGATGATAAGAAAATTAAAAAGGTTGCCAAGGTGGGAAGTCTCCGTGGAAAGCATTGCCATTCATTATATCGAAATCATCGTTGTAAAGACTCCAGCCACTGGAAGCAACATCTCATTCCTAAATTATGATTGTTAAGCGTCATTCTAGGATAGTGAGCGCGGCTGCTCACTGGTTGCGGCATTGAACTTCAAATCGAAAGGCCTTCGGTTCGATCCCCACCAGGGGTAACTGCGTTGTGTTGTTTGGTAAAGCACGTCATCCCAACTGCCCGCGTTTGGGCATGGTGGCGCAGTGTACTGAGTGTACTGAGGCGTACTGCACCTCGATGGTGCACTTGTCTTCAACCAATGTTACCCTTACTTGTGCGGAGTTAGTACTTTGTGTAGTCTGACAGTTGTTCGCCGTTGTTCGGTGGTTCTCTCCGGGTACTCTGGCTTCCGCAACCCGTAAAAGTGTGCCACACGGGGTGACTCTGGCTGTCTAAAATATCGTTAAATCAGAATAAATAAATAAATAAATAAATAAATAAATAAATAAATAAATAAATAAATAAATATTTTTGGATACCAACCAAACGCTTTAGACTTTTTTCAACAAATGATATAACAGCTGTGATAGATTTGATTTTAAAGCAGGCCTGGCAATCTAGAAAATCAAGGAGTGCAAAACAGTTGCCCTCCTCAGATTGCGTGGGAGTGCAAATTGCACCTGCAATTTCCAGTGCAAAAGCTTTATGCTATTTTGGTTATATTCACTTCAAGGTATTACTATTGTGACCGAAAAATTGCACTACATTCAGCTACATAGTGGAAGAATTGGCACACATATCTTCTCATTATTCAAAATGTTGCATTGAATTCTTATCTGCTGTCTTCTATACTCAAAATGTATCGAAATGCGACACAGAATGGGTTATGAATTATTGCGATTCAATGCAACATTGACAAATCTTCCCCTGAGTTCCAATTTGTTTTCTGTGCCAGGCACAGAGAACACATTGGAACTCAGGGGACGAAATGATAATAGATTTTAAAGGCAGTCCCAAACAGGTCTGATATTCCAGAAAATCAAGGAGTGCAAAAATGCCCTCTTCAATTTTGTCTAGGCGTGCAGTAGGCGTGCAGCACTCCTGCACTCCTAAAGAATGTCAGGCCTGTTAAAGTATACAATTTTAGCGACTAGAACTCTCAGAGTACAACAAAACTTTATCAAATCACTCTTTTTGTCTCTTGTGTAGCCACAACTTTAACCAATTATATGACTTTAACTCTGTCAAACGAGGCATATTTGGTTTAATTCCAAATTGCATTATGCTAAATATTTGCTGCTGAAATCATTGCCATTTTGACCTCAGAGAGCAGAGGTTATAAGAATAAATTCAAACTTTCGATCAGAAGTTTTGCTGACATAGAAACGTGCATGGAGAAAATAATTCTAAGCAATTGGAATAGAATATTGAACTCAATGAAAGGGAATATTTGCAAATATAATCGACTGAGAAAAGTAATTCAATAGCATTTGTCGTGTTAGAATATAATTTCTTTCATTTACTGACACCACAAATGCTATTGATTTACTGGGATTTCCGGGTCTGATTATAAACGATAATTTTACAAGTGAATTATGCAATCAACAATTGTGTGATTTACTGGGATTTCCGGGTCTGATTATAAACGATAAGTTCACAAGTGAATTATGAAATCAACAATTGTGTCATGTGTCCGTGCGCGCAAACGAAGACGCTTTGCCGTGGATGTAATGAGGACTTCATCGTTTTTTTTTTTTTTACCCATTACCTAATATGAAAAGCAGAATTTACCTAATTCTTGAATAGCTATTATTTTCATGTTTTGTCTCAAAAACATAGGTTATGACCCCTCATTGGAACGAGCTCGACGAGCTCGTTCCAATGAGGGGTCATAACCTATGTTTTTGAGACAAAAAATGAAAAAATAAGGAAAATTAATTGGCGATTGTTTTTGAGAATAGCGCTGGCCGGGTTTGGTCGTTACGCAAGGTAAAGGGTTAAATAATATAATTATCTTTAATAATGAAAAGTAATAAACAGAGCAATCGCTTGACTGGACTGGTTACGTGAAATAATTCATTCGAGGCGAGGGACTATATTGTAAAACACTCGTGCACATTCGCACACTCGTGTTTGTACAACGTCTCGAACCTCTCATGAATTATTTCACGTAACAAGTCCAGTCAAGCGATTACTCTCTATGTAGCATCTACCTACCTCTTCATAAGCCACGGTAAATATATACCTGGATCTAACTGGGCCGATGTAAAAAACCAACCAATACTGCAATTAAAATAGTTTTGGTGAAAATTAATATGACCAGTGTGTCAGCGAAAACACAATGGAAGTCTTTGGAACCCATAATAACAAGAAATGGTACTATACAGTGTCAAGAAAAAATATAATATGAAATAAGCAATTGGTGAACATATAATTTTCTACTATTTTTTTGTCTACGATACAGTTGGGCACAGAAATATTCTTAACTCTATTGACAAGAAAATACAAGACCAAGAAATTAATTCGCAGTGGTACCAAAACCACCGGGGCATGATGTGGTCCGCATGAGGAGCAATATTGTTTCTGGCCAGCTATTTTCGTGAGACTAGGGCAAATATATATCTTATATGCAGATTGCAGCACTGATTTCCAAACAAATGGATTGCTGGAACGCTTGTGGAGTCAATTATGGAAAAGTGTCCCAACCGCTGCCGTTTTTACGGGAGAGAGATGGGCGAAGATGTTGCCATTCCCCAAACAGACTGAAACATGCTAAATAGAGAACATTTCCCAGAGGTTTTCAATTTCCCGGTGCCTTGCTGTAGTCAATCCCTTTTTAAAAAATATACTTGGATGTCAGTGGAAAATGAATATCTTGAAAACGTGTACATTTTTCACGAAAATGCAAATTTAATAATTATGTACATATTTATTGGTGTTTAAGGTTACATATTTCTGCACAATGGCTAATCATGACGCAATATGGAGATGAAATCAAGCTTAGACTTACCACAGTGAACAAGCACTGTCTCACTTTCCGGGGTTCCCACTACGGCTGAAAGGGTTGGCTCATTTTCACAACCGACTAACCGAGAGATATAACCGGATAATATCCGGTTAACCGTATCCATTTTTCACCGAATCTGTGATCAAAACTATAGGAATTGGAAAGCAGTATTCTCAGAAACTATTCCATAGTGTGTATACAAACGAACGTTGTCGAGTACTCGACAACGTTCGTTTGTATATATACTACGAAATAGTTTCTGCGGTTGCGGTTCATTAACGAAGTCTTGAACGCCAAAGTCGATTATTTCTCAATATATACAGTGCTGCTTCGAGGTGTAATCTATCCCAAAGGAGAAGCGACAGATTTACTACGTTTTAACCGTGGAATGACGATCACTATCGATATTTCGAATAACCGGTTGACGTTTTTTTTAATCGGTTAGGTAGGTAACCGATTTCAAACCGGTTATCCGGTTAACTATTCCATTTTTTTTAATTTCTCGACAACTCGTAATCATCGATCGCTTTTTGATTGATCGATTGACCGATTGATTATTTATTTCCCTGTATACAAATATACAGCAGAATATGCACAGTGATAGCAAAATAGTTATGGTACAACGATAACACATACGTATAGTGTGTTTACGTTTATTATACATTAATGTGTGTGGAAAATGAATATTTTGATGATGTGCACATTTTTCGCAGCAATACAAATTGAGTATTTACAATATGTGTTAAAAGTCCGGAGTTTAGAAAAGTTATTGGCTTGATAAACACCAGGACGTCTGATGAAGTGAGGGCTTTAGATTGAGACTACACCAATAATCTCTAAACAACTCAATTGCTGAAACGTCAGCGAAATGCTTCGCCACTCAAACTGCCCTTACCCCTCACTCCCACCCTACCCCCACCCTACCCCCACACACAGCGTTGGCGTCAAGTAACTGAACGAGGTATAGCCTCCCAATTCATGACGTTTGATGACGTGAAATCTTTCACTTCCTCAAACGCCATGGCGTTTACCTTGCCTGAAAATTAATAACACTGCATCAACTTTACAATGTCTGCACATGTTTGGCCAATAATAGATAAAATATGTCGAAAATATTCTATTTGCATTTCCACGAAACACGTGCACATTTTCAACATATGCATTTTTCAAAGACACCAAAGTATATTCTTTGAAAAGAAGCCCAGGGAACCGGAACACATCCAGGAATCTGTTTCTTGTTGAGTGGAGTATATTTAAAGCAACTTCTACTCCCCTCCACCCCCCCCCCCCCCAAAAAAAAAGATGGCAGCGGTGGAGACACTTTTCCATATGTGGTCTACGGGCGTTCCAGCGTTATTTATTACACACCTGCTCTATGAAATCCCCATCTACAGTTAAAACTAGAAGTCCTGTCACGAATAGTGCGCTTATCAAGGCTTAATTGCGCGTTGGAATTGCGCGCAATTGCCATATCGAATGGCATCCAAATCATGGCAGGTTCTCCTGGTTACTCATAGCAAACACATGCAATGTTTCTGCCAATGGACCTCCGGGTAATCCGGAGGTCCATTGGCTGAAACATTGCTTGTGCACATGCCATATGTACAGAATTTGATAGTTTTACTCTGGCCATAACGCGTACATTAACGCGCAGATCAACGTGCTATTTGTGCGAGTTTCATGACAGGACTTCTAGTTTTAACTGTACAGCAACACAAAGCCATGCGGAAAACGAAAATCCGTTTCGCACACATGACATTGTGCCGAACGGAAATCGTTGACGGACTATTTTTCGACGAACACGTCATCTGTCAAAACTTATCATAACCCCCGCCTACTTGGAATTTCCGTTTGACCTACAATCACGGAAGCCGTGCAGTTTAAAGAAAGCGGCTGCGTGCAAATAAGCTATCGCAAAGACAACAAACTCAATAAAAACATCTTTGTGTATGGAAGTGCTTGTAAAGTTTAGAAGGGAGAGTTCATACCAATCATTATTTGCTGTATAAGGATAACAAACTGAATATAACTAGTTCAAATATGCATGTACTACGATAGTACAAACATACGCACCACACATGTTTGGCCTATTTAAAAAAAAAATTGCCCTCGGGAATTCCCCAACATCGCACATGTGATTATAAACATTAGCAGATGATTGATCACCCGAGACGGAACCGATTGCGAAATAACTTATTGATAAATGTCAAATCCATTGCTGAGTGTCCTTCTGATAGTCAATCCCTTTTTAAAAAATATACTTGGATGTCTGTGGAAAATGAATATCTTGAAAACGTGTACAGTTTTCACGAAAATGCAAATTTAATAATTATTTATATATTTATTGGTGTTTAAGGTCACATATTTCTGCCCAGTGGCTAATCATGACGCAACATGGATATGAAATCAAGCTTAGACTTACCACAGTGAACAAGCACTGTCTCACTTTCCGGGGTTCCCACCATGGCTGAAATGGTTGGCTCATTGTCACAACCGACTAACCTAGAGATATAACCGGATAATATCCGGTTAACCGTAACCATTTTTCACCGAATCTGGGATCAAAACTATAGGAATTGGAAAGCAGTATTCTCAGAAACTATTCCGTAGTGTGTATACAAACGAACGTTGCCGAGTACTCGACAAGGTTCGTTTGTATACATACGACGGAATAGTTTCTGCGGTTACTCAGAACTCACGGAAATTGTCGATCATTAACGAAGTCGTGAACGCCAAAGTCGATTATTTGTATAGACTTGAAGGTGTCATGGGAGGACGCCTAAAAGACATGAAGGCGTCGTGGAAGGACGCCTGCGGCCTCTCGTTTTTTTATCCTTCCACTTTGGCACTCTTGCCAAATCGATTAACCCATTAACATGCGCGTGTCGTTCTGTGTATATAGAGGTCAGTACTACAGTCACAGATCGACAGCTTTAATGTTATCAAACATTGTCAATGGGGGAAATTATCGCGTTGCATGGTTTTACACCATCTCAAGGAAGCAGTGATTTGGGGTGATTGCCAGGTTTATTTGGGTAATTTGATATACTCCTATTCAATGGAACACAACCTTGAACACATCTATATCATATTAGAGAGTTTGAGGTCACATAGCAACCACATGCCACCACAGAAACCAGTATGGCAGGGACAAACATGTGCTAGGGACCATAACTATCATCAAATAGATATCCTCCAAAAGATATCCTGTAACAGGTATCCTCAAAAGGTATCCTTGAGAAGTAAATTACCATGTCATAAGTAGCAATAAATACACAAAACGACACGCGTGTGTGATTGGGTTAATCGATATGGAACTTGTGCCAGCGCGGAAGGATAGAACGAGAGGCCGCACACATGAGTGTCGTTCTGTGTTTATTACACGCCTTTGCGTCTAGAGAACAATTATTAGAAAAACACTCAACAATTCATTTGATAATTATCACCAAAAAGAACACATTTTGTCGCCAACCAAACTTGCTAGGGGAACTTGTCTTACGCTTTCGTCCTCTGAGTTCCAATGTGTTCTACGTGCCTTCTGGCACATAGAACACTTTTGAACTCGGGGAGCGACTTTTAGCTATCGCTAGGGATTGAAATTGTAATTGCGGTACACGATTTGTAGAACATTCCAGTGAAATTTCGCTTCTTTATAAAAATAGTCCGTCAACGATTTCCGTTTCACGGAAGTGCGGAACAGATTTTTATTTTCCGCACGGCTTAGTGTAACTGTAGATGGGGATTTCAGAGAACAGGCGTGTGATAAATTCTGAGATGAGTCGTAGAACCGTTTGTAGAGTCACTCGATCGATCAGTTACTCCATAGTCTATTTGCTAGATAAGATTCGAGTCGTCCGAGAGATGCCTGTTCGAGTCACTACCGATACCATATTTCCTGGATAAGATTACAGTCGTTCAAACGATACATGTTCCTGGTCGATTGCCTTTCGGGTTTAAGGTATGACTGTACTAAATATTTGAATTAGAGTTACCCGCCTTAAAACGTTGAACTCGGAAATGAGGCAATCTCCAAAATTAAGCAGTCTTGGAAAAATGTATCGTTTCAATCTACGTTTGAAGCCAGTGGCGTAGATAAAGGGGGCCGGAAGGGGGGGGGGGGGGCGGAGGCCCCCCACCAGAAGTTTTGTCGGAAATTTTTTGGGACCATTTTTAGGCGAATTTATGCCTAATAATATTAAAATGTTGGCTTTGTGGATAAAAACATGCCATTTGGGGTAAATTTGGGGTAAAAAAGACCAATTTTCAGTACATTTGCAGTAAACAACAGATTCTTTCTGTTTGTTTGGGTTTGTGTTGTTTTTACACTGTCTGAAAATCTTTGGTCTGTCGGAAAATTTTGGGCTTGCCGCTCCGCCAGCGTAAAGCTATCTACGCCACTGTTTGAAGCATCCTACTCACCTCTCATGAATTAGTTCACGTAACCAGTCCAGTGAAGCGATTACTCTCTATGTTATTGCAAATATCAAAACAAAAAGTAGATACGCGTGATATTTGACTGAAACTTCACTAAAATTCCGAGACATTACTAACGATAAGCATCTTTCATACAAAGCCCACATATGAAACATCTGCTCTAAAATAGTTCGAGCAAATTACACCTTAAATAAGGCAAAATATTTTTATACCACATGACTGTAAACGAATTTTGTATTTAACCCCTGTGCAGTGCCATTTGATGTATGGGATTCAGGTATGGGACAATAGCAGAGTTTCAAGTAAATGATTTGTGCAGCACAAACGGTCGATCAGAATGATAACCAACGCGAAATACAACTCTCACACCAACCATTTATATCTCAACGAAAAAACTCTTTAAAATAGGCGATAATGTTGCGCTCCAAGTGACTCTTTTAATCTAGGATTGGCGAAACAACAATCAGACAGTATCTTTTAACAATTTTTTTCGGAGCAGTGGGTGACTGATTTGAAAGTTTAACTCGTCAGTTCGGCTTGTTGCAAGAGGGAAGATCGAGAACCAGATCTCTTGAAGCCCTTCCTACATTCGCATACTTCAAATTCTGGAATTGTCTGGATGAGGGATTACGACAAATCACATGCACGTGTCCGTTTCGGAATGAATTGAGAAAACAATTTCTTAAAAGATATATGTGTCGACAACGGGCAATGTAATAACCCATACTGTGTAGATTGTCCTGGAGATAACTGGTAGTTACCCATAGAAACATTTTCGACACCGAAGCATTTGAGTAGCCTAGACTATTAATAGAGTTTTGGGGCGAGAAATCTGAAATTTGAAATCTGCTGTTTCCAGGCTGTATGTTAGGGTCCCCCCCCCCCCCCCTTCACACACACACCCATGTACTTTGGTGATTTTGACTGATGTAATTGCGAACAATGTCAAACATAGTTCACGCATGACGACTATAGTCGTCACTGATAGGGAGATTATTGGTTACCCCGTGTCTGATCACGTGGTACGGATTTTTACCTAAACGAAGCCAGCCGTATCCCATGCGGCCAAAGGCCGAATGGGATACGGCTGGCTTCGGGTAGGTAAAAACCCGTACCACGTGATCAGACACGGGGTAACGAATTTATCTATTGACTTTCCGTTTTAGAAGTACAATCTATTTCATGTGTGAACACACACAGCATGAGATCTTTTATCTTCCATTGTTGAGCCATACAGGTTTCTGTGGATTTTTTGTGCAAAAGGGTTTTTGTGAAAATATGCCGATATGACTAGTATAAAAAAAATATTATGTATGGACAATTTGTAGATTTCGGAACGAGGCTTCCACTGGGTATGGGAAATTTGTCAGTGGCTGGGCGGACGTATCGTGGGTTTCAATGAATATGGTCTCATACCCCGTATCTATCAACCAATCAAATCAAAAAATTCACTTTAGTCAATAGATAAAGACAGTTCATAGAGAGTAATCGCTTGACTGGACTGGTTACGTGAAATAATTCATGAGAGGTGAGGGACGTTGTACAAACACGAGTGCGCGAATGCGCACGAGTGTTTTAATATATAGTCCCTCGCCTCGAATGAATTATTTCACGTAACCAGCCCAGTCAAGCGATTACTCTGTTTATTACCTTTCATTATTAACGATAATTATATTATTTAACCCTTTACCTAACGTAACGGTCAAAAACGGCCAGCGCTATTCACAAAACTCGCCAATTCATTTTCATTATTTTTTCATTTTTTTCTCTAAAACATAGGTTATAACCCCTCATTGGAACGCGCTCGTTGAGTTCGTTCCAATGAGGGGTCATAACCTATGTTTTTGAGTCGAAAAATGAAAATAACAGTTATTCAAGAATTTGTTTTGCAAGTGTCGTCTGTTTTTCATGCTAGGAAAGGGTTAAAAACCAAAAGCCAATGAAGTCCCCATTACACTCACGGCAAAGCGTCTTCGTTTGCGCGCACGGATACATGACATAATTTTTGATTGCATAATTCACTTGTGAAGTTATCGTTTATAATCAAACCCGGAAATCCCAGTAAATCACACATTGGAAAGTAATAAAATAGACGAATCCGGTTTCCTTTCATTTTGTTTACTATGAGCAGTTTCTAGGGTGTTACTGAACTTGGCGATTTGACAAAATTCCGCAGGTTTCATCACATTTAGGTTCATCTATTTGGTTAAAGTTACAACGTATTGGTTTGGGCATACAGTGGTCTGAAGACCCAACCAACTTAAATAGGATTTACTTATAATACTATGGAGCTTTAACTTTTATCTAACAATCATATAGATTTTGGCCTGAAAACCACGAGAAACGGTACGTATCACATAATGTGTTCCGATTCCGTATCATATGGACGACTCGTTCTGATTCCGTATCATATAGACGACTCGTTTCCGGTGGCGTTACGGGCTATCATAACAGGCACATAGATACATTCTATGAGCGTTTCAGTGATCGACCGAACATTATGTCCCAAAAATGTTTGAAAATAATTTAACCCTTTACCTATCATGAAAAACAGACGACACTTCTTGAATAACTAATTTTTTTCATTTTTTGTCTCAAAAACATAGGCTATGACCCCTCGTTGGAACGAGCTCGACGAGCTCGTCCCATCGAGGGGTCATAACCTATGTTTTTGAGACAAAAAATGAAAAAAATAATGAAAAATTAATTGGCGATTTTTTGAGAATAGCGTTGGCCGGTTTTGGTCGTTGCGTTGGGTAAAAGGGTTAAGATTTAATCTGTGTATGTGACAGAATTGTTAGATAAATGAATTATCATGATAATGTGCATGTCCTGTGATTTGTATCAGATTCTCTGTGGTGTCCAAAAATGGGATCACAACTCGCCCGCAAAGCCGGCTCGTTGAGATCCCATTCTGGACACCACCTCGAAACTGATACAAATCACAGGACATGCACATTATCATGATAATCTGTGTATATCAAAACAATTACATTTCTTATACTAACTACAAGTAGACTCGTACTGATTCATCTCTGAATCACGTCCCTAGCTTCCGTATTGGGTTACTGAATTTCCCTATCAATTGATTGTAATAGATCTGGCTCAAAGAGGAAGAATTCTCAACCAATCGACGGGCCTGTCACGCATGATGCAAATTTACGCAGAATTAGTGCGAATGTGATCCAAGCACAGGTCCGACACAAAATATTATTAAACTGAATCGGAAAGGAGGGGGTGAGGGTGACCGGAAGACACTTCCCTATGGTATACACGTTTACTCTGATCTCATATCATAATGGTTTGTCTTTGATTAATACTGTTTACTGTACTTCTTGTATTACATTTTTCACTTGTATTATACACGTATGCCGTAGAATAACATCAGCAGTCAATCAATTATACAAAAGTCCAGGTAATGTTTTCTTATGTAATACGCCCAAAGAGCTTCTTGCTCTGACTTCAGCCCACCAATTTGTTTTGCAACCACAGAGCAATCTTTCCTTTATAAAACGCCCCCCCCCCCCCCACCCTCCCAAACAAAACTATCATATTGGTTTCGAGTTTCGCGAGTAATTTCAAAGTTCATGTTCCTAATACGGAGAAATTACCTGCATCCCGGTAGGACCTTTAGCTCTTCTTGTGTGAGTTGCCGCCTTCCCAAGGAATAATCGTTTTGAAGTCCGCAACACGTTTTCTGAAAAAAAACAACATCCACACTCATCGATTCAGTCCCAGAGGAAGTCAGTAGAATTAAAGGCCGACCATATTTAACATTTAATTACTGCAACTACTGTGACCTCAATAAATAAATAAATTTATTATGCCTCACGTTTGTAACATCAGCCGTGATTGGTTAATTTGACACCTTCTAAAAGTCATAGTACTGGAGTTTTGGAGTAAACCACGGGTACTATCGGAACGTTCTTCCCTGGGGACAAGAGAACAAAGAAAATGTAAGCTCCACTTCGATTGATCAGCGTCGATTACGTACGAACTCAATTTCTCAACACCAAACGCTGGCGCCGTGTCCGTTTAACTTTTTTCTTCACCGATAGACACAAACTTACCAACAAATATATCATCTTCAGTGGGTGTGTTTTCAATTTTAACTGAAAACAATGAATTCAAAAGAATCAGAAATATTAAAAACTCACGTGTTGTTCACCACTTCAGTGAATCCTGAATATGAGTTATGACTTCAATCAATTATATTTCCACAAGTTTAGTACTCCTCGACCTCACTGAGCCTCCGCCTCAAGTTCAAAATGAATTGTTTCCCTCCGCTTAATTCTAACAACTGTTGTCGTCCAAGAAACGTGAATTTATATTCCATTATACCTCTTATCACACAAGCATTAATAATGAATTATAACATGAACAGCATGATACAGCTGTAAGCACTGGATTTGGTGATATAAAATCTCCCGAAGCGATGGCACTTGTGACAAGTCATTTTCGCATTTGATGATCTAGGAACTCCTAAAGAGACGTCATTCGTTCGAAATAACGTCATGTTTTTGGATTCGACTACATTGTTATTACAAGATTGATGGCATGTTGCAGTTAACGCTTAACAATGAAAGCTATTTTTTGTTCGGCATAATAAAATAATTAGAACGTTCTTTTTCATGATCTATCGGTCGATAGTACCTGAGTTTGTGTGATTTCTGAAATAAAACCTTCAGCAGCTTCGCCGCTTCAGGTTTTATTTCAGAAATCACACAAACTCAGGTACTATCGACCGATAGAACATGAAAAGGAACGTTCTAATATTATAGTATAACAGGAAGAGATAGCCCTTGCCGACTGTTTTGATAACTAAAAAGAAACACCGCCGGTTTTTTTTTTTTTTTGCTGTTTGTTAAACATATAATACAGAGAAAAGTTGCATTGCCTAAAAATGTTCACAAAAATACGACCACAGTACTGCGATTAACGAATTGCGAATCGATTCGCCAAAAGGCCTAGAGATTCGATTGGATTGGTTGCCAAATCGCAGTCATGTGATCGAAGCGAATCGGACGCGATGAACAAGGATTGTGTCAAGGTTTCAAGTTTGACAGATGGTAAATATTAATAACTGAGAGGCTGATAATAGCCACTCCCAGTTTTCACTCTGCCGGGTGCCAATTTAGCCAATAATTACACCAATAAAAATTGATTTGACAACCACAATATTTTCATTTGCGAAAATGATGGCACCAAAAATGTTTCCGTCACTTGTGAAGAGGAAAAGCAGCGCGGACGTGAAGAGTGTGGTAGATGACGAAACCCCCAACATATACTATTCAAAGTTTGCTAAGCACCACATATTTGACACATCATTGTGAAATTTTCTTGTGACACATTTGAGATATGTTTGATGGACATGATTGAGGAATGTATTGAGATGGTCCCTAGTATTCACATTAGCTCTCTTGACCGGCAGACTTTTCGTGACAGTCATGGAAAGCATGTACCCCTTGATTTCCATGATGTTTTCGTGTACTGTCTACATGTATATGAGACGTGTATGATATTCAGTCTTCATTTCAACACAAACCCTTGTGATTTATTGATTTATTTGGCGAATGCAAATGTAAGAAGACATTTGTCTGAAGCAGAAATGTGGCGGGCTGTAGGGATGGTGGAATGAAGGGCTACCCATCGTCAGGTTGGTGAAGCTCTTGGTGTGCACCATACGGTGATCACCAGAGCCTGGGCAAGATTTCAGCAGTATGGCACACCAGTCAGACGACATGATGGTGGCAGAGACAGGGCACCATCATGCAGCTCAAGACCGGTTTTTGATCATTCAGGCTCGTAGGAACCGCTTTGACACAGCAACCCAGCTTCGCAGTGACCATCAGAATGCATCCGGGATAAATGTGTCGACGCAGCCTATCTGGGTACAGTTGCACGAAGATGGTCTCTTATCGCGAAGACCATGTATTTGCATTCAGCTGTACCACAACCAACGCCAGGCACGATATGAATGGGCCATGGATCACGTTGGATGGACCAGGGAAGATTGACGACCTGTCCTTTTCACAGATGAGTCAAGGTACTGCATAAACAACACAGAAGGGCGTTCTATGGTATGTAGAAGATTAGGAGAACAATTCCATGCAGCCAACATTGCTGAGCATGACCTCTATGGTGGAAGGTCAATAATGGTCTGTGGCGGCATCAGTTGGGTTGGACGTACAGAGCTCTGTGTCCTTGACCGTGGTACATTGACTGCACAGTGGTATATTGATGAGATCCTGGATGCCCACGTCAGATCGTATGCAGGTGCAGTGGGTGATAGATTCATTCTGATGGACATCCTCATGTTGCCCCTGCTGTCCGAGAGTACCGACAGAGGGAGGGGACTGAGCGTATGGACTGGCCAGAAAGATACCCTGACCTCAATCCAATCGAACATGTCTGGAATGAGTTGCAGCTTGCCATTTCAGTCCGTCCAGTCCAAACAAGAAGTGTCCAGGAGTTTGGTGCCATACTGCCCAAGAATGGTACAACATCCCACAAAGGACCACCTGGAACCTGATTGGGAGCATGAGAAGGCGTTGTCAAGCTGTAATTAACAATAATGGGTCTCATACTCGATATTGAACCCATATCAGTTCGCTACGTCAACTTTTTGGCAAATTTGAAAAATTTCCTCTTTTACCAATAATATCCATTTTCCATGGTTATCGTATTCAAAAGCTAAAATATAATGTCAAACACAAATACAATCTTAATTCTGTACTTAAATCATTAAAGATATAATCAAATACTGCCTTTTGTAAAGACTTGTCATCAACTAAGCCCAGTGGAATAACAGTAATTAATCAATTAATCGATTATTATTAAAGTGCAAAAACAGGTATATGTATCAACATCGTTCAGTCTGACCATTAATCAGTGGCAAATAAATAAATTAGGTGACCTTTTCGCCTACCTAGGATTTCGTCAGAACTTTCGTGTTCTGTCAGATATCTCCCGGGACCAATTCTCTGTTCACACTTTAAACAATTGGCAGTTCGTTTTTTCAAAATGCGATCCATTTTTTGGACCAGATAGCGAAGTACATCCCTCACATCCAATTAGAGTTTTGGCATATATATTAAAAAAACGTGCACATTCCGCTGATTAATAAAATTAATAGTTTTGGGAATAAAATCACTCACAACAATCATTTTTCAATGCTTGTAACTCCCATATTATAAGTTATCTCCACCAACATGTATGGTATATGGAGATTTAACACCTGGATGTCGGTTTTAAACGCCGAGCCGCGAGGTGTTTAAATGAGACATCCAGGTATTAAACCTCCATATACCATACACGTTGGCGGAGATAACGTTTTTATCCCGTTTGAAACACAACGGAAACATCGTGGAGAAATATTGGTGGACTAATGGCACGGAGAACACATTGGTACGCAGGGGACGAATTATTTGCTCTTATTTTATTTTTCTCAAGTTGTTTCATTTTAATTATTCGTCTATCTATTTAAAGCGACAAAATATGATCGAATTGTCGGAAATCTGATGATATTTGTGACTATTTTCCGTTGTTTTTGTTTTTGTTTTTTTTTTTTTTTTGGGGGGGGAGCGATTTTTATATCAAGGCGAGCAAACGCGGAAAACTTTCGTTTAAACCATATATCCCCGTTGTTTCTCATGCGCTTATACCCTGGATGTTACACGCTCTCATATACCTTGGATGTTGGGTGTACCCTTTGCCATGGCTATTTGTCCAAGGCATTCTGACCAATCAAAAGACAGAATTTATTACTGTTATAACACATTATTTGTCGAATTATATCATTTGGATTTTTTATTTGGGGTTTCAGGGCCACTTCCTTTTCCTTCTTATGTATTAACACGTTTGGTCAGAATATGTTGTTGAATAACAATCGGATCAAGCACTCGCCTCTGACTCTGGCGTTAGTCCAATGTATCCAGAAATGAGTTCAGCGCCAACAATGCTCGCTTGGGGACTCGTGGCCAGATCTTTCATGTATTCCAATGTTCGGTATCCCCATTTCCTGAA
The DNA here is from genome assembly GCA_031216915.1 of Pictodentalium vernedei. Classification (NCBI taxonomy): domain Eukaryota; kingdom Metazoa; phylum Mollusca; class Scaphopoda; order Dentaliida; family Dentaliidae; genus Pictodentalium; species Pictodentalium vernedei. Next base: position 477,202,245 of record CM062293.1, read on the forward strand.
GAAAATAATAAAGGAAAACTTCAAGTTAAACTTGATATCAATATATTTTTAAACACTCTACACTCTGATATCAAAATACCGAAATATGAAGCAACAAATTTTTCCCATAACGCGACGAGGATTTAACCATTGCAATATTGACAGAGCTCCGTTTTTAATTCCTAGTGCATTATGGGAAAATTTGCACGTTGAAAGTTTCAGGTTTCGACATTAGTGTACAGTGAATTAATTTTGAAAGATAAGTGTTATGACATAGCATTTCAGAAAAGCAAGGAAGAAAGATGTTAAAAATACTTTCGAATAGGCACTTACCTTTTCGAGGAAACACGGCAGCTCAGTGCTTATTGGACATTAAACCGAACAGTCGAAAGTTCGATTCTGATCAGTAGTTGCTGCCTCGTGTCCTTAGGCAAAATACTTATACTCAATTCCCACGTGGGGACACGGTGGTACTGCGTAGAGAGGTGCATTGCACGTCAATGATGTATCGCACGCAGATGGTGTACTTGTCTTCATCAAATACTTACCTAATAGTTGTTTGCCGCTACTCGGTGGTACTCTCAAGGTTAAAGTGTTTATGAAAGTTGCATGTTCTCGTCCAAAATCTCTTCCTTTGACTTTCTGTATTTTTTTTTATCTCATAAGAATGCATTCAATACCCCATTACAAGCAAAAACGACAAGAAAAAATACATAGAGATTATTACCATTATGTGGATGTACAAAATATGTATTCGAGTCGAGCTCTGGATTCTAAGGGCAGATCACGAAGAGTCGAAGATGAGTCGTGATCTACCCTTAGAACCCGGAGCGAGAGTCGGCTACATATTTTGTACATCCACATAATGGTAATAATCATTTAATCTTACAATATATTGGGGGATACGTCAAGAATGTAGAGGAATATATAACAAACTATTTGTTCGTACGGATGAACAAAAAGAAAAAAATGGAACTCACGCGAAAGGAACGCGCTTGTATCCGACCCCTGATACAGACATCTGTATCAGGGAGTCGGATACACGACAGTTGCGGATTTAATACAGACAAAATACATGTTGATTGTAAGATAAAAATCTGTATCGAGGGTAGAAACCACATCTGTGATCATTCGATTCATGGGCACTGCTGGAGGCGACTCACGGTGCATCGCACTCAAAATACATAGTTTGGTGTATGGGAAGGCTAACGCTGGAGGTCATCTGCACAGATGGTGACCGCTACTCGATACTGAGTATTCAGTCGGACAACGGTCTCGGAGCTCTCCTCAGACCGTTGTTTGGCCAAACATATCGTTTATTGTGTATTATCCTTTACCAAATTGATGTCCGCCCATGATTACCCGAGGAAGTGGAGTAGCCAATGTGTTATCTCAGTAGTAACTACCAATGTGACCCGCAAGCTCTCTGAACCGTAAACTCCGAGTGACAAGGGTAGACCTAAGAGAAGCCAACAATTCAAATTATCCAAAACAATGCAGAAAACACTCAAACCTATTCATGCACCTGCACTTGCACACGTGTTTACTAAGGTCTGTAAGGTGTTTTTTTAAGGGAAAGACGTTAATATAGGCACAAGCCTGTTCGTCAATCCTGATCTACTTTGAAGGTAAATAAAATATGTTTAAATTCAGAAAGAGAACGTGTTTTTCCGGCACCCAATTGGCATCGCGTTATCACACATGTCATGATAACAGTAATTGAATGATAAATAAATCACCAGCTCAACGAATTAGATTTCTTGCTATGATGATATTTTTATAAAAGACTACTATGTATTAGCTGTGAAACATAAAATAAAGAAAAACAGCTGACACACTACTATAAACTTTTTGGTAAACAACAACGAATGGTGATTAAGACATGCCTGGCGCAAGGGCGCGATAGCATGACGTCACGATCTTCAGTCATAAAAAAATCGATTTACAGATGCTGCATGATTGTCAAAACAGTCGCTGTTGAAAACTGTACCCATTCTCTTCATTATACGACCAAGTCAGGAAAGGGGGGGAATATTGTAAGATAAATTGATTATTTCCATCATGCGGTTTTCTGAGGTGGTGTTTTGAAGACTTAACCTCGTCTCTGGTTCATATACACTTGGAACTTAATTAAGCACCCCCTGTTTTTTTTTCGCAGTGGTGTTAATAGAAACAGTCATTACCTTCATAATATCTTTCAGTTGGCCAAAAGTGACTGTTTGCGGAAAGAATGGTCTGTTGACAAATGAAATAGAGAGTAATCACTTGACTGGACTGGTTACGTGAAATAATTCATGAGAGGTGAGGGACGAGTGTTTTACAATATAGTCCCTCGCCTCGAATGAATTATTTCACGTAACCAGTCCAGTCAAGCGATTACTCTGTTTATTACTTTTCATTATTAACGATAATTATATTATTTAACCATTTACCTAACGTAACGGTAAAAAACGGCCAGCGCTATTCTCAAAACTCGCCAATTAATTTTCATTATTTTTTCATTTTATTCCCTAAAACATAGGTTATAACCCCTAAATGGAACGAGCTCGTCGAGCTCGTTCCAATGAGGGGTCATAACCTATGTGTTTGAGACAAAAAATGAAAATAATAGTGATCCAAGAATTTTTTTTTGCAAGTGTCGTCTGCTTTTCATGTTAGGTAAAGGGTTTAAAAAACAAAAAAAACAGTGAAGTCCCCATAACACCCACGGCAAAGCGTCTTCGTTTGCGCGCACGGATACATGCCCCAATTGTTGATTGCATAATTCACTTGTTAAATTATCGTTTATAATCAAACCGGGAAATCCCAGTAAATCACACTTTGGACAGTAAAACAGACAACATAATGATGAAAATATGCAGTACTTTAATGGCGCTAATTACACATATCAGTCACTGAAGTCTTTTATAAAAAAAAGTATCTCGACAAGTATGATGCTAGAACGGTCCATGTTGAAACAATGCCTGCAATTACTGACAAAAAACATGTAACTTGTTATCTCCTGAACACAATAGCAGTGTGTTTGATGTCAGTAGCGAGTGAATCATCACGTGCCCAGATGACAGTCTGAACCCTCCTCATAATTCTACCATGGAACCTTCTGACGTGGTCCAGAGTAAACGGCAGCCACTTCCCATGCCATGCAGCTCCCAGATCGGCCAAATTCTGTACAGGCGGATCCCTTGCTTGCACACGACGTCCAAGAAAGTCCCAAATGTGTTCTAAGGGATTCAAATCAGGGCTCATTGCAGGCCAAGGTGGTGCTGTAACAGCGTTGTTCTCAGGGAATGCTCTCGCAGCATGGGAACGATGTGGTCTTGCGTTGTCGTCAATGAATACAGGGCGAGTAGCCAACGGTTGATTGTCAAAATGAGGCACGACAACCGGATTGAGAATGTCCCGAATGTACTGATGACCATTGAAATTTCCACGTATAGTCACCATATCAAGTTTACAATCATGAGAGAGGCATCTCCAGATCATTACTGATGATCCATCATAAGGAACAGTACGCCTGATGTACCTGGGGGCGCAAGCAGTATTTCTATGCCACCACCCCGTGATGCGACCATCTGTGACGTGAAGCAGGAACCTACGAATGGACTCTACTCCATGCCATGAGATTCCAGTGATGTCGTGCCATACACCATTGCAAACGTCGTCTTTGATGCCGATCTGACAGAGTTGGACGCTTGATGACCCTTCTGGTCTTCATACCCAGTGCTTTGAGACGGTTTCGGACAGTTCTGTTGCACAAACGCCTGTTAGGAAACCAAAGGTATTTCAAAACCCCACTTGAAACAAACGGTTCACGCCTAACGACGCGTGTCAGACTCCGATCTTCCCGAGGAGAGGTCGTTTGGGGTTGTGCAGGCTTTGTCGGTCCTTTACATCGTTGCTTTGTTTATGTGTTCGGACAAGTCTGCTGATGGCAGAATGACTATAGCGAAGTTGCCTTCCAATAGCTTCGAATGACACGTCTGTTGCATGCATGCCAACGATTTGCCATCTTAGTGCCTCTGGCAGTCTTCTCCTTGCCATGTCAACATTTATTGATAAAAGACGTGACAATTTTTTTTTGTTTTAAACCCAGATATTGCATGTGGATGATGGTGTTCTTTGTGACATTCTTGGGAAGCATGCTTCACGTGGACGAGGGGTTTTGTTTGGGGTACGCTGTCAAGCAGAAACATTATGCTTCACCACTGGTGAATCACCAGACGAAATGTACTGCAAGACATAGCAATCATTAAAAGATAATAATCAGTAACAGCAACTTCGCTGTCATGAAACATTTCAGGGGGTGCTTAATTAAGTTCCAGGTGTATATATCGATATATACCCAGAAGCGAAGTCTCGATTTGTCCACGCCATCTCGGAAACACACGTGGTGGTAATACCGTATATCCTTAGTATCAAATTCTTGATTGGAACTGGTCGACAAGTATTTTATTTTTATACCATGACTGACTGATCGGAATGAACCATTTAGTGAAGCTAAAATTGCTCGGCATCGATAAGTGTTGAGGAGGACGGAGAAATGGCTTCTTTTTGTCAATTTTTGTTGATTTTTCGATGATCCCAATCCCGTAATCAGTGATCCAGCAAAGATTGCATATAAATGAAATACCAAATAACTCGAGAAATGGAAGCTCTTCGTCTGCAGACAAACATTGATATCAACCTAACACGTGTTTTGTCTTATACTCAAAGTTCTGCGCAAAATAACTGGGATATGAAAGAACCAAACGAATAAATCGGTGAAATGGTGGATTAATGAATGAACTGAGGTCGAGACCAATTGTGAAAATAAATGACATGAGACATCCGACCCCAAGATTTCCTTTATGCAGTTATCCAGTTAGGCAGTACAACTTCGACCACATGGGTTGGTGGGGGTCTCTGTGGCAATTCGCCATATTGTCGACCTGTGTTGAAAACGTCTGTTCAATTCACTGACAGGGCTATATCGCGGAAGGTTGTGAAACATGCCGTGGTTCACTCGTTTTGTTTTTAATTGATGGACGCGTGTATTTTGTCACCGGAATAAAATGAAAAAAAGAACACGTACGGAAATTCTAAATTACCTTTCGATAGCACGTACCAGGTGATATGAGTTGTGCACTCATAAAATTCTAGAAGCCAATTCAAATCGCACCCGGTCGCGTATATGGGTAATAGGCAGGGCCCCAAGATTCGGAAAGATTATCGAATCGAATTGGTTAACAGATTCCCAGATGGATTATCTTGTCGGATCGGATCAACTAAATAATAACGTTCCCGACTTCCCATTTTCACAACGCTATGAAGTGTATGCGATGGCACGTTCTACGTTCAGACATGGATCGCAGCGGTTTTTTCAAAAAATAATTGTCTGTCTGTCTGTCTGTCTGTCTGTCTGTCTGTCTGTCTGTCTGTCTGTCTGTCTCTCTCTCTCTCTCTCTCTCTCTCTCTCTCTCTCTTTCTCTCTCCTGATCTGGGCATTATTCAGAAAACTGCACGAAGTCCATTGCGTGCAATAAAGCGCCTCCTGCAATACGTTAGCAGTGCATATGGCGCCATATTCCACTCAAGGGGCAATGCAATTCATCAGAAGACGCCTAACGGTTCGCGAAGAAACTAGAAATTCATAGCTTGTTCTGCTTCTAAGCTTGCATCATGTATACGAATACTTAATGGATATATTCCCTGTTTTCAGCGTTAAGCAATGTTAACTATACCGCAAACATAATGACGTTATGGCTGCTGTGGGAATTCTGGATAATATGCGGAAACCCGACGGAAATTTTCCACTCTGCATTCCATGTCGCTCCGTGTCAGTATTCGTGCAGCATACGGCATGCAGATGTGTCCATCATCCAGAAAACGTAAGGAGGGGTTCATTATCATCTTATTTACACTGAGGGCCTATGCAGGACATTTTGTGACAATCAGTCAGTTCTCAGATGGCACAAATACGTGTGAGACAGCTTATGCAGTATGTTTTCGACCGTTTCTTGATATGTTAGGCTTGACACGCCTGGCATTATCGTTGTTCATCGCGACCGATTCTATTTGATCACATATTTACATTTTACATTTCGATAACAAATAGAATCGATAGGAATCAAATCTCGATGCTGATTTGAGAGTCTATTTGCATATAATTTAATCATTTGCCCCGCCTCTGCGTTTGATTGGTTGAAAGCATACAGCGTGAAAGTCGTTAAAATCGTATAAACCAAATCACGTAATGATTTGGAATGTCTACACGTTCGCACATCCGATCCAACTTTGAAGACTCTGGAAGCCCCGCCCACTCAATCTAATTGTCACCGTGAGGGCGTGACGGCAGACTGATAGATGGATAACAAGCTTGTAAACAAAGATCAATGATTGATTTTTCATCGCCTCCAGTCAGCGAGAATATAATGATAATTTCTCGGGAACAATTGAATTTAATAAAATATACCGAAGTGGGAGACGAATAAAAGATCATGCATCCAAACATGATTTTGGGATAACTTAAAAAAATGTTTTTAATAATATTGTTACGTGACATGCTAAATATCTGTCGTCTGCGATCGAAAATCAAAACAACAAACAATTTGACAATGATTGACGTGACCTGTTTGTGGCACACTTTCCTGAATTTGACTGTTGTCATTTGCGAAAATTATAAGTTTTTCGTTCACGTACACATAGTTTTTATATTTTAGTATTACAGCCGGATTAAATTATAAGAAATAACTGTTGTTTTCCTTCGCTTTATGCGATATAAACCGAAAATTTTCAGCACAAGCTTAATCATAACTCGCTACGCGAGTTATGAAGCTTGTGCTGAAAATTTTCGGTTTATATCGAATAAACCGAAGGAAAACAACAGTTATTTCTTAATTCGAATAATCACATAACCTTAGACCAGGGGTCAATACACACACACGTGGTGGGGTCGGAGTATAATCGGGGAGGTTTAAATCCAAGGCGGTCTGAATGGGCATCGCTGAATACCTTAACATATACCGTAATTTCACTAAGAATGCTAAACATGGCTTAACTTGACTACAGTTAAAACTAGAAGTCCTGTCATGAAATGCGCACAAATAGCACGTTGATATGCGCGTTAATGTACGCGTTATGACCCAAGTAAAGCTATCAAATTCTGTACATATGGCCTGTGTACAAGCAATGTTTCAGCCAATGGACCTCCGGGTAACCCGGAGTTCCATTGGCAGAAACATTGCTTGTGTTTGCTATGAGTAACCAGGAAAACCTGCCGTGCTGTGGATGCCATTCGATATGGCAATTGCGCGCATTTCTAGCGCGCAATAAAGCCTAGAAAAGCGCACTATTCGTGACAGGACTTCTAGTTTTAACTGTAAATATGACTATCTATTGCACGACTACAAAAGTCTATTACCTCATGCTCTCGGAAGAAGTAGTTTCAATAAAGCAGAAACCCCAAATACCAGCAGCTACATCACTTGTAATATCAGGAGCGAATCTATCGCTGATAATGGTGACCTCGACGTTTGTACAGGCTTTCAAAATTTCCACAGCACACGCTAAGCCATTTACTCCCGCACCAATGATGGCAATTCTTTTTTTCTCCATATCTATAAACAACAAAACATGCACAATATCTGCCTGTAAATAATACACGTGCTGACTGATGCCAAAACATTAAGACATATTGTCATTTTTTTTTATATTTCCACTTCCTATCGCCGGAGAAATAGGTATCAATATTTAGTATGTGTACGTGTAGTGTGTGTGTGTTACATAGCGCCAAAGTGTCACAAATGCAGATGGTACTTGTAACTTGCAATTCTTGGCAAGAAGCAAAAGAAAAATGGACTGCACTTGTGTTTCTTTTCTTTATAATAGTTGGTTTTCAAGTTGTTTTTTAACCTCTCGTTTTCTTTCTCTCATTTTTCTTCTTATCTGTCTTGTTTCTTCTTCTTTTTTCTTTCGTCTTTACATCGAAGTATATATAGTGTTACCTGCAGTGTGTATGATCCAATCCTTCAATTTGAAAAGTACGGTGTTTTTATCGGTGGCTCACAGCTGTCAATTAATTTGTAACTACACCCTAATATCAGAGGGGTTAAAAGTTAACTCAAATCAATTTAGTTGAGTAACATTGAAGCCAACTGTGTTCATATTCACTCACCCCAATTGATTTGGGTTGATTTGTAACCCATCTGATTTCAGTGTACAAGAGATAATTTTCTTTTTGACACGGCAAAAATATCTTTCAGTATATTAATGTTGTCGTACATACAACACTAACAACAAAACTTATTTTTTTAATATTAATATGATCAATAATTTCGGTAGGACGATACCACCATCAACAATGTATCTTGTTGGCAAACTGTGATGGTGGATGAAAGTACGGGTAATTTGGGATTTTTTTTATTTAATTCCTCTATAAATGTTGGCAGACATGCTCAAGGTATCCAATGAAGTTACAATCAGTTCCGAAAGGGTATAGAATTCGAAATTACAATTCGATACAGTGGTCTCATTGGTTTATTTAAGTCATCAGTTGAACTATTACTGAAATGGCTAACCGGATAACCGGTTACCTAACTAACCAATTAAAAAAAACGCCAACCGGTTATCCGAAATATCGATAGTGATCGTCATTTCCACTGTTAAAACGTAGTAAATCTGTCGCTTCTCCTTTGGGATAGATTACACCCCGAAGTAATGCTGTATATATTGAGAAATCATCGACTTTGGCGTTCAAGACTGCGTTAATGATCGGCAATGTCCGTGAGTTATGAGTAACAGCAGAAACTATTCCGTAGTATGTATACAAACGAACGTTGTCGAGTACTCGACAACGTTCGTTTGTATACACACTACGGAATAGTTTCTGAGAACACTGCTTTCCAATTCCTATAGTTTTGATCTCAGATTCGGTGAAATAATGGCTACTGTTAACCGGATATTATCCGCTTATAGCTCTCGGTTAGTCGGTTGTGAAAATAAGCCAACCATTTCAGCCCTAATCAGTTCATGAACAACTAGGCTCACGGACGGAGTTGGGCCATGTCTTCATAGAGGGCGGTCCTTGTAGCTCTTTGCTAGGACAAAAATGATCGTTTTTGAGCATTGAGTTCATAAGGGGCAGATCTAGGAAAATTTTATTAAGAAGGAATGTGAAACCTCAGCTCAGATCAATGAGTGTCCATCCCCCCACCCCCATGGCTATGGTGGGGAGCGATCCGTGTGTCGTATAGAATGGGATGGTGGATTATCATATTAGTACATACCTCACACGAATATCAATCCGACTCCACTACTTTGGGCCCTTTCAACGCGATCTTGCAAAGCCCCACGGAAGCGGAGTTCAAGGACGTGAGGGTTATGTCCCGATACCAACCGCAATACCTTGTTGTGATTGGTCAATGCCTCGTTGGTTTTATTTTATGTTGCCGGGCACGCGCAAATGTCTACTGTCAACGATTCTTATGTCCACTGTCAAGGAAAGCGTCTCGTTGCCATGAGCAACGGTTCATCGCAATATCTTTTTTCACTTGAAATCAACTGAGACAAATACATTTAACTGAAGTAAAATACACACAAAAGTACCGTTATTACGTACAAAAAAGATTAGTTATGTAAACATGGTTAATTATTTATGAAACCGATTAGATTATAAGGTCTCTTTTCATTAATTTACTGTAACATAAACTGAAATCGCTTCATTCGAATCATTTTAAATTTGTTGTTGAACAGCGAATATTAGAAAGCAGACGTTGTTTCAGTAAGATGTTAACTTTTATCATTTTTTTCCAATTCAATTTTACTTGTGTAAGATCGGGACATATACTTTATTCTGTTTGTTGACAGGGGACATGGTCTCACGTTCCTTGTATGAAACATATATTCAACCTCGGGTGACTCCTCGGTTGAATATAAATTTCATGCAGGGAATGTGAGACCATGTCCCCTGTCAACAAACAGAATAACTTATAATGTTCCAGAAATAGCCAATTGTTTCTATTCGGCTGATCTTTTAACCATTGAAGAACTATCATTTGCGCTTGGAAATCAGGCTTAAATATTTTCAATAAATTCAACGCCATTAACTGAATTCAGATAACATACGACCAGGGGCCAATACTATAAATCTTTACAATTGTATTTTCTAGAATTCTATTTTCTTGTTATGAATTTAAATGTGTTAAAATGATCTATTAGCAGTTTCAAAGATCTGGAAATTTGCCAGTTAGCAAATTGCCATATCTTTTAAAATGCTAATGATTCATTTTAGTCAGTTATATTAATAGGTAGAAAATAGAATTCCAGGAAAAAAATGTAAATGTTTTATGGTATTGGTTCCTGTTGTTTGTGTTATCTGTGATGATGACACGATGAGAAACAACTTGATTCATTAAATTACCTTTATTACACACCTATTAATGTACAACTCTGGATTCCCACTGTTCTGCCTGTACAATGATCAGATTCGAGTCAAAAACTACAAAATAAAAATAAAAATCTGACTGCCTGTTCCTTGACAAATACTTTCCACAACTGGTCATATAGCTACGGAGCAAGCTAAACTTATTAGCTATTTTAAAAAACTTTTGGTTGTACTATTCCCCGCAGATGAGAAAATTTTTGAAGTTCGATCACCGTAACCGTGACACTGATCGGTGTCAATTGTTTTCGACCAACTGAATGCCGTAAAAATTAAAAAGCAGATTAGGGTTTGTACCCCACCACCTAAGAGTGATGTCTTGTTGACAACGAAGGGTGGAAATTATTCAGTTGAAAAGTGCTTTTTAGTTCGATTTTCGTGTAGACTTGTTGTTGCATGGGACGTGTGTGATAAATACAGAACCGCACACACGTTTGAATGGGTTAAGGATTATCGCACTCAATTACTTTGGCCCAGGATATCACGAGAGCCTTAGGCTCTCGTGATATCCTGGGCCAAAGCAATCGAGTGCGACAATCTTTAACCCGTTTAAACCTATGTGCGGTTCTGTATATTGATCAACGAATGACGTATTTACTTCTTAATTTACTTGGGGAATAAACAACCTGGGGATAGTGGCGCAATAGAATAATACTCATGCAACATGTTCAGAAATCCGATTCATATGTGGCCTATATCGTTTTTTCCGAGGCAATACTTTATTTCTCTATACTAGAAATGGGTTTGGTAAAAAGACTGAGCCTATATAATACCTCACCCTGCACAACAAAGATTTCATCATATTTAAGTGCAAGTGCAGCAGCATTAGAGCATGAACAAATAGGTACTCACTTGACGTGGATCAAATACTTTTCCTTAATTTCGATATAAAAATTATAGGAGTTGTATGATTGTGTGGAGACACGCGCGCATATGTCATGTGTACGCCAATATCATTGGACTCAATAATATTATTTTATTTACTGGTGTTTAAATAAACTTTTGTCCAGCTGCGGCTAATCGCAATGATGGGATAAAGTCAAGTGAAGCCAATCGCCTTTTCCCATGCAGCTCATCCCATTGAAACACAGTTAACATGTCATGCTTAACTAACTGCACAAACATTACTCAAACGTGCATACACACCCGTACATATTTATTTACACACACGACGTCTCACATATCTACAGTACATATATACTCCTCAAAATCTGCTAAGCACCAAGTATATCCAACTACCTGTTTTACGTTAGTTGACATATTGTAATGAAAAGTGTATACATTTTTTATTTAATTAAATCTTTAATAATTTAAGTAAAGAAATTAAGATCTTATTTGTGTTTGACATTATTTTTTAGCTTTTGAATACGATAACCATGGAAAATGGATATTATTATTGATAAAAGAGGACGTTTTTCAATTTGCCAAAACGTTGACGGAGTAAACTGGTATGGGTTCAATGTCGAGTATGAGACCCATTACTGTTAATTACAGATTGACAACGCCTTCTCAAGCTACCATTTAGGTTCCTGGTGGCCCTTTCTGGGATGTTGTTCTATTCTTGGAACAGCATGGCACCAAGCTCCTGAACACTTCTTGGCTGAACTGGACGGGCTGAAATTGCAAGCTGCAACTCATTCCAGGCATGTTCAGGTCAGGGGATCTTGCTGGCCAGTCCATACGCTCAATCCCCTCCCTCTGTTGGTACTCTCCGACAGCATGGGCAACATGGGGACGGGCATTATCGGCCATCAGAATGAATCTATCACCCACTGCACCTGCATACAATGTGACGTGGACATCCATGATCTCATCAATATACCGCTGTGCAGTCAATGTATCACGTTCAATGACACAGAGCTCTGTATGTCCATTCCTGCTGATGCCGCCCCAGACCATGATTGACCCTCCACCATAGCGATCATGCTCAGTAATGTTGGCTGCATGGAATCGCTCTCCTGAGCTTCTCCAAACCCTGGAACGCCTATCTGGGTGGTCTAGGCAGTACCTTGACTCATCTGTAAAAAGGACAGGCCGCCAATCTTCTCTGGTCCATCCAACGTGGTCCATGCCCCATTCATATCGTGCCAAAAAATGAAAAAAAAAATAGTTATTCAAGAATTTTGTTTCCAAGTGTCGTCTGCTTTTCGGGCTGAAATTGCGAGCTGCAACTCATGCATGTTCGATTGGATTGAGGTCAGGGAATCTTGCTGGTCACTCCATACCCTCAATCCCCTCCCTCCGTGGTTACTCCCCGACAGCATGGGCAACATGAGGACGGACATTACCGTCCATCAGAATGAATCTATCACCCACTGCACATGTATACAATCTGACGTGGACATCCAAGATCTCATCAATGTACCGCTGTGCAGTCAATGTACCGTGTTCAGTGACACAGAGCTCTGTACGTCCATCCCTGCTGATGCCGCCCAGGCCATGATTGACCCTCCACCATAGCGGTCATGCTCAGTAATGTTGGCTGCATGGAATCGCTCTCCTCGTCTTCTCCAAACCCTAGAACGCCTATCTGTGTGGTCTAGGCAGTACCTTGACTCATCTGTAAAAAGGACAGGCCGCCAATCTTCTCTGGTCCATCCAACGTGGTCCATGCCCCATTCATATCGTGCCTGGCGGTGGTTCTGGGACAGCGGAATGCGAATACATGGTCTTCTCGATCGGAGACCACTTTCGTGCAAACTTGCCCGGATATTTACCCCGGATGCATTCTGGAGGTCACTGCAAAGCTTGGTTGCTGTGGCAAAGCGGTTCTTACGGGTCTGAATGATCAAAAATCGTTCTTCAGCTGCAGACGTTGCCCTGTCTCTGCCACCAACATGCCGTCTTACTGGTGTGCCATACTGCTGAAATCTTGCCCAGGCTCTGGTGATCACTGTATGGTGCACACCAAGGGCTTCACCAACCTGACGATGGGTAGCCCCTTGCTCCACCATCCCTATAGCCCGCCACATTTCTGTTAAAGACAAATGTCTTCTTACATTTGCATTTGCCATATTCAGTCATTAAATCACAAGGGTTTGTGTTCAAATGAAGATTGAATACCCTACACATGTCGTGTACATGTAGTCAGTACACGAAAACATCATGAAAATCAAGGGTTACATGCTTTCCATGACTGTCGCGGAAAGTCTGCCTGTCAAGTAAGCTAATGTAAACAACACTGGGGACCATCTCAATACATTCCTCAATCACATCCACCAAAAATATTGTAAATATGTCACAAGCAAATTTCCCAATGATGTGTCAAATACTTGGTGCTTTGCAAACTTTGAGTAGTATAGTTATATACGTGCGAACATATTCATATGTAAGTGTATGCATTCTTTCATATGAATGTGAGTAGTATGTTATGTACCTGGACAGCTCTAGGTTGCAGGACCCCTGGCGGGACCCAGGAAGTGACGTCATGTCACCTGACCCAGTGGCGCCATGTTGTGTTGTCATGGTAATCCGCGTAAGCGGCCATCTTGTGACGTCATTGGCATAGTGATTAGTTGTTTAATGCGCATGCGCAGCGCGTGTTGTTAGGGTCATACGTGTTTCCGTCGTCCATTTTGTATACTGGAGGCCACCATCTTGGTTTCTTTGGTAGCACGTGGCTGATATGCTACCCAAAGCCTTCTTATAGGATATGGGGTATGTTCTGAGGGTGCGTTTCATTGAACAGGAGTAATTTCCCGTTTCGTAGAATTACCACAAACAACCCGACAATCTCTCCAAATCACCAAAAACGACTTTATTTGATACGAATTCCCCCAGAATCCTTTTGAGGACCGCCATACCGTAGATTTTAATAGTTGCACATAGAGCTTTAGTACCGAAGGGGCACCGGAGGTAAGTTCGATTGAATAGGAGTCAATTTAATTACCCAAATAAACCCGACAATCCCTCCAAATTCCCCAAAACGACTTTATTTACTACGGATTTCCCCAGAATATGTTGTTATAGGACCGAGGGGGTCCTCGGGGTAAGTTCGATTGAATAAGAAAACTTTTTCTGGTTCCGATTCCCCCAGAATCCATTTTGGATAGCTATCCCATGACGTTTTTCTCCATTAAAAGGCACGTTCCTTTGGTCATTACGCAGAACTCTCCATTACTTCCTATTCGTTTTACATGGAAATATTTTTTTTATAAATTCCTACCCTCTTTGTTTAGAAACATCCTTTACTAACCCCCTAACTAATTGTTAGGGCCTATATTTAGTAATTTATTTAAATGGCACCGCTAACTTCATGATTTTAAATAATAAGTTTAATGAGGATCAGGATGTTTCTACACTAACCAACCAGAGAGAAGTTAATCAGATTTCTTCCCTTGTATGAGTTTACAATAGAAAAGAACAATGTGTTTCTTTTCCATTGACTTTTATACTAATTTTCAAAATTTCCCAACTTTATCCTATAATCCTATAGGAAACAAACACAAACGCCCACCAAGAATGAAAATATCGGTGACAAAACGTTGCGACGTCGTGACGTTTTCAAAAACGTCCGTCACGTAGATATAAATTCCGGAGAAAAGTAACCTCACGTCATTCTGTTTCAAACCTTGGAACTGAACACGTCGCTAGAGAGTTTTCTATAGCAATTTTGCCTTCGCAAATATTTTATGAAGATGGAGTCTGATGTTGCTACTGCCGTGTCCGTTACCAGGACTTATGTCTATGCCTGTGAAGAGTGTGGGGAGACCTTTACGGACCGTCGGAACCGGAACCGCCATGTGTGTACCCAGCACGGTGAAGAGAAGAAGACCCATGAGTACACCAATTGTAACAAGACTTTTATGAGAAAGGAGTACCTCCTCAACCAGCTGAAGAAATGTTTGGATACCTATACATGCATGAAATGGGGCCAGGCGTTTTACCAACTACTCCATTTTAACCGGCACCAGGGCGTCGCCCATCGACCAATTCCTGTACTAGCTAAACGGAAGAGTGGTGAACCGAAGGTAGGACCAACCAAACAACCACGGACCACGACGACCACCCGGTATGATGTTGACCTGATTGATTTTGACCGGAGTATGATGTCCGAAGAAGAGACCGATGAGATGTTGACCATATACAAAGATAACCGGAGTTCTATTAGAACTCACCATATGATGAATAGAAGAGTCCATGGCGAGTATAACTACCGAAAGATGATGAATGATAAATTGATGACTACCGTATTTCTGCCACAACAGCTAAGATTTAAAATTAATCTCAGTTTTGGTTTTACTTTGAGACACAATGAAATGAATGAACTGAAGTATTACCATCCATCAGAAAACAACGCTCGGGTACTTGATGTTCCAGAACTCGTATGTTGCCAAGAAGACATTGAAGAATTTCTAGATGATGTCATGGAAGAAGATATCGTGGAATGGGCCAAGTAAAAACGAAGGCAAGAAAATATCGGTGACAATACGTTGCGACGACGTGACTTTTTCAAAAACGTCCGTCACGTAGAGATAAATTCAGGAGAAAAGTAACGTCACGTCATTCTGTTTCAAACCTTGGAACTGAACACATCGCAAGAGAGTTTTCTATAGCAATTTTGCCTTTGCAAATATTTTATGAAGATGGAGTCTGATGCTGCTACTGCCGTATCCATTAACAGGACTGATGTCTACGCCTGTGAAGAGTGTGGGATGGCCTTTAGGGACCATCGGAACCGGAACCGCCATGTGCGTACCCAGCACGGTGAAGGGAAAAAGACCCACGAGTGCACCAATTGCAACAAGACCTTTACCGGAAAGGAGTACCTCCTTAACCACCTGGAGAAATGTTTGAATATCTATACATGCATGGAATGCGGCCAGGAATTTAACCAACTACTCCATTTTAACCGGCACCAGAGCGTCGCCCACCGACCAATTCCTGTACCAGCTAAACGGAAGACTGATGGACCGAAGAGAGGACCAACCAAGCAACCACAGACCACGACGACCACCCGGTATGATGTTGACCCAATTGATTTTGACAAGAATATGATGTCCGAAGAAGAGACCGATGAGATGTTGACCATATACGAAGATAACTGGAGTTCTATTAGAACTCACCATATGATGAATAGAAGAGTCCAGAACCAGTATAACTACCTGAAGATGATGAATGATGAATTGTTGACTGCCGTATTTCTGCCACAACAGCTGAGATTTAAAATTAATCTTAGTTTTGGTTTTATTCTGAGACACAATGAAACGAATGAACTGAAGTATTACCATCCACCAGAAAACAATACTCAGATACTTGATGTTCCACAACTCGATTGCTGCCAAGAAGACTTTGAAGAATTCCGAGATGATGTCATGGAAGAAGATATCCTGGAATGGGCCAAGTTGAAACGACCAATCCAAGTTGAGAGAGTTGCCAATGTCACCTTTTATGTGAATAAACTAAAAGACCACCCAATTGGAATGGTAGACGATCTTCCAGATTACGTTCTCCAAAACAAAGCAGTAAATTCTTCGGTGAAAGATGGACAACGCCTGTTTACCAACGAGGACAACCTGTGCATCTTCCGTTGTTTAGCTTTATGGAGTGGTTTAACACCTCGCAACCCCAACTATACAACAGATTCCATGTTCAACAAATATACAAAGAAGCCAAAGAATGAATTCCGTGGATTAACCTTAGCCGAATTACCTGACCTGTAGAAATGTTTTGAAATTAATATACAAGCATATGAGCTTGTCAAGAATGATGCTGACCAAATTGTTGCCAAACTAGTCCAGAGATCTCAAAGAAATTTTGAGCATACCATGTATGTGAACATCTACAAGAACCATTTTAGCTACATATTCGATATAGATCAATACTGTAAATCGTTTGAATGCCGCAAGCGCTGTAAATTATGGCACACTGTGAAGAAATTATATAGGCACGAGAAGACATGTACAGATGAAGTGAATTACCAGTATGTTGGCGGCGTATACCATCCGTCCCATTCCGTTTCTGTTAGAAGATGAAGGTATAGAAGTTCCCGAAGAGAAGAAGTTCTATCCATGCCGTGCAACCTTTGATTTTGAAAGTGACTTTGACCAGTCCAGTCTACCCGCCGGGAGTGATAAACTGATAGTAGTAGGAGATGTCGGTTTCATGCTGGTTTGCCCTGCCCTCGAGGTCATTTGCGCCTAAAACGCCCATGCCTTTTTTTAGGCTCCCCTCATTCCTCTTGTGCCCAAGCCCGTTAGGCCCCCTCACTCCCACTGCGCCCAAAGCCCCTTAGGTATCCTCCTTGCGTCCAAACCCTGTTAATCCCTCCCTCGTGCCTAAAACCTATTAGTCGCCCCTCCCCATGCCCACAGCCCTTTTAGGCCAGTCGTACCCTCCTTGTGCCCAAGATGGCGATCCAAGATAGCGGCTTCCCCATGATATCTGTGACGTGGCCATCATGGGTCCCAATAGGCTTTGGGTACAGGGAGGGAGATCCCTCCCACTTTATGTATTATGGTAGCTACGTCACAGATATCATGGTGGAAGCCGCCATCTTGGACCGCAATCTTGGGTCCCAATAGGCTTTAGGTACAGGGAGGGGCGCCTAACAGCTTTGGGCGCAGGGAGGGTACCTAACTGGCTTTGGGCGAGAGGAGGGTGAAGGTGGCCTAACGGGCTTGGGCTCAGGGAGGAGTGAGGGCAGCCTAAAAAGGCCTGGGCCCTTTGGGCGCAAATGACCTCGAGGTCCGGGTAAACCTACATGGTTTGACCATCTCCTCTACTACTGATGTGGGATGCAGAACACCGACCATTGAGTTTGAGCGTATGCGGTACTGTTCCAGAATATCAAGAACCAAAGTGTTTTATTACTAACGGAAATTCTCAGGAACGTGTTGAAGAATTGATGACATACCTCACAGATATTTCATCTCATTGTCACCAACTGATGCAGACCAATCATGCGCGGACGTTACTTAAACTCAGACAGAAAATTGATGAAACGCTGGAAGCGGAAGCCCGAGCTACAAGAGAAGATACATCCAAGATGCACCCTTTACAGAAGTTGGAGAAGAAATTTCAAGACTACCTACAAGAGATGACCGTCATCGGATGCAAGTCTGCAAAATACGACAGGAATGAAGTCAAGCGTGAACTGATATTATATCCGAAGAGACAGAATCCACTGGAGGTTGCAGTCAAGAAAATAACTACATGTGCGCCTTCACAGAACCTTTCAAGTTATTGAAGTTGACCACGTCTTCCAGGTTATCCAATATAAACCAAGAAGATGTTTTGAGAAATTTGGAAATGAAGTATCCGAATCAAGTCGATCGTTGCCGACACCATGAAGCCGTTGGGAAATTCTGGATATGGAAAAACCGTTACCAACAAAGAGAAGCATCGGCGTGTGTGTCATTGCAATGATGAAGAAGTCACCGGAGCTGTAAATGGCATGTCCTTCATAGCATTGAATCCATCAGATGAAACTTTATATGAAGTCGAACTCAACAAGAAGACCATCAAGTTGGATCTGCCACTTCACATCGGATTCTTTGTTTACCAGTATGCGAAACTCCGGATGCTTCAGTTCTACTATGATGTCATCGATACTTTTATCAACCGCAAGATTTCGAATATGCTGAAATGGACACAGATTCTGCATATCTTTGTATCTCGTCACCATCCATAGATGAATTAGTGAAACCAAAGAAGAAAGAAGAGTTTTACAAAGAGAATCACAAATGGTTTCCATCTGAGTGTTGTGATTTCTATACAGATGATTATGTGAATACCAAATTAGAAGAGCAAAGAATGGCTGTCACCCTCATGTTGCCAAGAAAGAAAGCGTTTTTTGACAGGAGAACTCCAGGCTTGTTCATGGTAGAATGGCAAGGAACCGGCATTGTGGGACTGTGTAGTAAAACGTATTACTGTTTCGGTGCCACCACTACATTTAGTTGCAAATGAATAAGCAAACGCCACAATGATTTGACGAAAGAGAAATATGTGCAAGTTTTGAAGACTCAACAAAGTGGATCCGGCACCAACCGAGGATTTGTTATTAATGACAACACCATGTATACTTACCAGCAGAGCAGAGATGGACTATCCCATTTCTACCCAAAACGAAGAGTTTTAGAAGATGGAATTAGCTAGAGATTTAACCTTCAAGAAGAAACTATTCGGCGAGTGTCATATTTTCTACAACCAAAAAAAAGTCTAACCTTTGCCTACAAAACGTCCTGTTTAGTTGACCGAAAAATTCATAAAAGCCGTAATGGATTTTAAGTGGTCTAACCAATCATGTAAGGTTCACCAAACAAAAATTCTTTTTGGCAGTCTTTTTCTCTAATTAAAAAAGCCCTGTATGGCAGTCTTTCTTTAAAGCCCTATATGGCAGACCCTTATAAATAGAGGATATGGAATGAGTGTTTTTCTCATATAATATTTATGAAACGAGTCCAATCGGAAAATTCTGACTAGTTTCATGAATATTATATGAGAAGAACACTCATTTCATATTCTATTTATCATATGACACACACACGCACGAATTAGCCACTTAATATGACTTTTTAACCCATCACCTAACTTGAGTTACAGACATCACCTGGAAAAAGACATCCTCGTAAAACTAAAAAAATTCATTTTTGCTTTCAAAACATAGGTTATGACCCCTTATTGAAACGAGCTCGTCGACCTCATTCCAATGAGGGGTCATAACCTATGTTTTGGTAGCAAAAAGTGAAAATATAAAAAAAAAATGAATGGCGTTTTTCTTGTAGGTAAAAGATTAATACAATATAACCCACCCTAAATAGGACAGATAACGTAAATTCTCCCAACTGAAACTATGTAAATGTGACCCAGTTGTATTTTGTTTAGCCAATCAAATTGTCCAGTTTTGAAATTGACCAATGAAAGCTCCCAACTTTAATTATGCAAATTATGAGAATGTGGCCCAGTTGTATTTTGTTCAGCCAATCAAATTGTCTAGTTTTGAAACTGACCAATGAAATTGATGGAAGGTTTTCTTTATCACTAATTAATATGAAAACAAAGTATCAGTTGTTTTAAAGTGAACAAAACGGACGAGACAATGATGAAGTCCTATATGGCAGTCTCTTTCATAAAAGTCCTACATACCAGGTCCTCAAAAAGTCCTAAATGGCAGTCTCTAAAGTCTCTTCCTCTTAATAAAATGTCCTTTATTGCAAGTCCTCAGAAAGTCCTATATGGCAGTCTTTCTTTAATGTCCTATATGGAGGTTTTTCTCTAATTAAAAAATTCCTTCATGACAGTCCTCATAAAGTCCTTTATGGCAGTCTTTCTTTAAAGTCCTATATGGCAGTCTCATTCTTTCATTAAAAAGTCATTTATGGCAAGTCATCATAAAGTCCTAAATGGCAGTATCTAAAGTCCTTTATGGCAAGTCCTCATAAAAATTCCTTTATGGCAAGTCCTTATAAAAAATCCTATATGGCAATTCTTACAAAGGCAATACATGGAAAAGGATTGAAAGTGTTTGTTTCGCATTTTTTTATTATTTTCATGCAGAGAGTTTTTATCATCACCATCATCATCATCATCATCTTGTAATTTCCTGGTATACTTTAGGCTAACCCTTTTGGAAGTGGTGGATATTTCTTTATTTTCATTCCAATCTTTTTAGTTTCATTCCATTTATTTAAAAAAGTTGATTCATTGTATCTTTTAGGTTACCCCTATTGGAACCAGAAGATACACATTTTGTTTTTGTTCCAAACTTTTTAGTTCCATTCAAACTTTTTTAGTTTCAAGTTGATTCATGGTATCTTTTAGGTTACTCCTATTGGAACCGGATGATACACATTTTTGTTTTTGTTCCAATCTTTTTAGTTTCATTCCATTTATTTAAAAAAAAAATGATTCATGGTATCTTTTAGGTTACTCCTATTGGAAACGGATGATGCACTTTTTTCTAACAAATATATTTAGTTCCATTCAAAACATTTTAGTTTGATTCCTAGGATCTTTTAGGCTACACCTATTGTATAACCAAAGAAACAAATCATCATCATCATCATTACTCAGAAATTCTCTGTTGTGAATATTTTTAAAAAAATGAAAAATGAACAAAACGTCTGAATTGCTAAGTTAGACATGTTTTTTAATAAACAAAACAGTTCCCCAAATAGTACGAACTGTAGAGGGTGGTAATGCACTCGAGCAATTTGACTTATCTCCATTGGACAAAGGTTTGTTGCTTGACCTGT
The DNA here is from genome assembly GCA_031216915.1 of Pictodentalium vernedei. Taxonomy (NCBI): domain Eukaryota; kingdom Metazoa; phylum Mollusca; class Scaphopoda; order Dentaliida; family Dentaliidae; genus Pictodentalium; species Pictodentalium vernedei. The sequence goes on from CM062293.1 coordinate 477,223,839, forward strand.
TCCAAGCCAGTATAAAATGCAGAGGGCCATATCCTACAGTTTAAGGAACAAGATGTCAATTTGATCGCCAAACTGACCAATCAGATCGAAGTTAATCAACCAATAAAATTTGTGTATTCCCTTTGTGTTTCTTTTCCATTGACTTCTATACTAAGTTTCTAAATTTCTCAACTTTAACCTATAATCATATAGGAAACAAACACAAACCCCAACCAAGAATCAAAAAGCCAATCAAAAGTTGTTGAACTGGGGTGATGTTTTAAATACGTCCGTCAAAGATATATAAGATTAGGCAAAGCATGGCCTGGCATCATTCACGATAGAACCATTGACCAGAGAAGTTGTTCCGAATTGGCACCAAGCAGACTTATGCTAACGTCACCCGGTACCAGGGTGAACTGAAGATTCATCTCAGAAGATACTTTGAGGGAAAAGACCAGAAACCTTATCCTACAAAGACTGGCATTGCTCTATCTTTATAAGAATGGAATGCCTTGAAGTCCCAAACAGAAGAAGTAGATGCAGCCATCAACACCCAATAAACAGCTTTAACTGACCCTGCTAAACCTGAAGATACCAAACCTTCTAAATCTACTAACCATGAAGACTTAAAAAAAAAATAAAACCATTCAAGAACCACCTTTGAAGAAGAAGATCACAGTGAGAATATCCCAACCACGACCATTGCTCATTGATAAAATTGTAGTGAACTCAGGCAAGTTCGCTTGCAACATGAACTTTGCTTGACATATGCTCATTATGTGGAAGATAACATTGACGCTGTAGTGAAAGAAAAGAGTGGAAAGAGTTAACAAGAATGACGTCCACATTCTGTGACATCATAATACTTCTGGAATGAATCCACCACCAGTACAGAAAGAATATGAAGATATGTTCGAGAAACCTCTCACAAACGAACAGAGACGTTGTATTGTGGATTTGGTGATTGAATTCATGACCTTCAAGAAACCACTCAGTCTGAAGATGTAAATAGATGTTGTAAATAGATGTTTGTTTTTATAAAAAAGAAAAAAACAGTATAAAAGAAAAAACAAGTTGTAATGACGCCCAAGTTATTTAATGTTTACCTTCTTGACAAATCTCAAACAAACTTGACCTGTCCCCAGCCAGTAAGTCAAAGGGCCACCAATGCTATATATTTTTGGAGGGTGGTCAAAAAGACCACCTTCCCAAAAGGTATAAAAGGGGAGCAGCATCCACGTTTAGTGGCCATTATGACCACCTCCCCCAAAGGTATAAAAGGGGGAGCAGTACCCACGTAGAACATGGGATCCTTGTTGGAAGTATCCATTCACTTGTTTATTGTGTGGTCCCACGGATAGTGGTAAATCACCCTTTGTAAATCGGGTTATTCAAAACATTCAAGATATTATCTCACCTGTTCCAAGTCACATTATTTGGTGTTATATTGAATGGCAACCATTATACAATACTTTACCCAAAGTAGAATTCGTAGAGGGTCTCCCTCAACAATTAAAATCTGATACCTTAGTCATATTGGATGATCTGACGCTCTAGTGTCTGGATTATTTACTAAAGGTAGTCATCATCGTAAGATTAGTGTGATGTACATTGTTTATAATTTATTCGACAAAAATAAAGTCCACAGGACTGTAGCTCTCAATAGTCATTGCATGACCTTGTTTAAAAATCCTAGAGATAGTTCTCAGATCTCACACTTGGCAGCACAGATGAATCCTGGTCATTTCAAGTTCTGAGGGAAGTTTTCGAAGATGCCACTTCGACCCCATATGGTTACCTTTTAATCGATCTCAAACATGATACTCCTGAACACGTGAGATTGAGAAGTCAAATTTTTCCAGGGGAAACCCAGTACGTGTACTTCCGACAGGTATAAAAGGGGAGCAACAAGTCTGCCTCAAGTCAGAAGTATGTCTGGCCGTCTCAAGCGCAACATCGCTCTTCTCAAGCTTCTTATTAGGTCGAAACCCACATTCGTCAAATCCATACTAAAACATGCAGATAAAGAATTGATTACCCGTTTGTGTGACTGTGCCTCGAATATACTGAAGGGGGCAGTACCTCTGACCAAAGCTCATAGAACCAAACTCGTTCGTCAGAAACAACTAGTGAGGGCAGTGGCAAATAAAGGTACCTTTGACAAAAGGAAGAGACAAATCTTGCAGAAAGTGTTTTCTTGGGTGCATTACTACCTCCTGTACTATTGGGCGCTGTTAAGGGTATTTTGGGATGATGGAATATGCAAAGAAGATGGTTTTGGTAGAACCAAGGTTATTGGAACGTCTACAAGAGACTCCAAGACAACCGATGTTATGGAAACAGCCTAGTATAAGCTACCAGCTTGTTGCTGAATCCATTTCCATTAATGTTTTGTGCTCGTTGATACGTGTATCATTACCGTACTCGATTTGTGTAACTTGTTTTTTAAAAGGTTTGGAAATAAATATTGTTTAAACACAGACAACCGAATGAGCTGACTGTTTCATCATTTGATCGAGAAATGAGAGATATTCTCGATGCCCCTTTTCTCACATCCGATGAAAAGATGACTCAATATAATCAAATTTTACAAAGGTAATTGACATTTCAACAAAAGGTAGTGGCTCCTCGACCCATTAAAGTCGAACGTGAGAAAGAAAATAAAGACGAAGACATTCACGATTCTGTACCCATGACTATGAAGAGAAAGACAAAGTTGTGGTTGAATCGTCTTTGAAGTGACCCAAGATATATCTTGGAATGAGAAAGGCGAGCTAGTCCACAAAGCTCAAACAGTGGTAGTATCGAATATAACAGATCTTCTAAACGATTTACTTAGAAGACGAAAATCTTTCGAACCGAAGGGATGGGAAGTGTTGACCGAAGCCTAGCGAAATAGTAACATACCTCGAGAATTGATTAGTCATAAAGAAAGTTGGGATTTTATTAAACAAAACCTAAACAACGAAAGAAAACAGAAACGCCAAAGTGGACCGAAGAAGGGTATAAATAGAGTTGACACTTGAACATTCAGGCATGGAGGTATTCTACTATGATTCTGAAGCGCCTGGACGTTTTGGTGGTATAGCCGCCCTTCGTAGAGCGTCCAAGAAAAAGTCTAAACAAGTTGTGAAATGGTTAGAGACTCAAGACACATACACTCTTCTTCACAAATCTGTTTCTCGTACATTTCCTAGAAGGAAAGTGATAGTTAGTGGTATCGATGTACAATGTCACGCTGACTTGGTAGATTTAGCAAATATCAGTAAACATAATAATGGCACAAAATCTTTGTTGACATTTGTAGATGTGTTTAGTAAATATGTTTGGGTGATACCCCTCAAAAACAAACTTGGTGACTCCATCGTTAAAGCATTTTCTAAAAATTTCAAACAAGGTCGTAAACCAATAACATTACAAACTGATCAAAGCAAAGAATTTCTAAACAGAAAATTTCAGAATTTTCTCAAACAACACGGAGTAGACTTTTTCACTACACGAAATGTGGAAACAAAATGTTCCATAGTAGAAAGATTCGAAAGAACTTTGAAAACCAAGATGTAGAAATATTTTACCAAGAACAATACACCAACCTTTCCACTTCAAAACTCGGTGAAATCTAAAAATCATTCTCATCATCGTAGTGTGTGTTTGGCCTCCATTGCCGTGAACTTTGAAAATCACGAACAGGTTTGACGGAAATGTTACGGCAAACCCATAAAACGCAAGACCCCAAAGTTCAAAGTGGGAGATAGAGTGAGAATCAGTAAAGTTAAGAAAACTTTTGAGAAAGGTTATTTGCCCAATTGGACCGAAAGGTTATTTACTGTGGTAGCCATCAAGAAAGGCCATCCACTCACACATATTTTACAAGATGATAATGGCGAAGTAGTGAAACGGTCGTTCTGCACTGAAGAGCTTCGGCGAGTTGCACACAAAACTAGTTACAAAATCGAACACGTACTCAAGAAACGTGGTCATGGTAAAAACAGAGAACTGTTCGTAAAGTGGTTGGGATATCCCGCTTCGTTCAATTCGTGGATCAAGCAGAGTCAGCTCACCTATAAAAGGAAGTGAACCTGTTAGGTTTCTCCAAAACGGAAGAAGGATCGAACGGTTCTTGGCCTCTCTTTGGAAAAAGAATTCCAAGGAGCGAGATCACTCACTTTTCACAAATAATCATTTTGTACATCATCATCATTTTTTTACCAGTGTCGTTAATCTCACTCTCGAGAACACAGACAGTAAGTTGTGGACTACTCTCCTGAGTAGTAGCAAAGGATATTTGTTACCTAATTCAACCATCAATAAAAAGCAATGTTTTATTTGACTCTACCAAGAAACAGTTCTATGAACGTGTTTCCCGAAACACGTTGACTACGTACACCATACAGTTATCACAACCAGTGAATCTCACGGACGAATGGGAAGTAGGTCTGGCAGAGATCCAGTATCCAAATACTTGGTTCAATATTCGTGGAGAAGAAGATTTCGTTGCAGTGTTCTGGCCTTCGAAAAAGAATTATCGACTTACTTTGAAAAAAAGGTCGTTATTGATGTGATACGGGCTATCAATGGTGTTAGAGAATTACTCTTGCCTCGTTACGATAAAGTAGATTATGAATTGGATGAAGTGACTGGTAAAGTTCGTGTCACGGTACGAGATGGACTCGTGGTCACATTCAGCTCTACTCTTCAAAATATTTTGGGATTTAACGAGTGTGTTTTTAAATCAGGAACTTACAATTCTTCCAGAGTTGCCGATGTCAACCAACGATTCCATTCGCTCGATGTATACTGTGACTTGGTTCGTGACCAAGTAGTGAGAGATACACAAATACTACTTCTTCGTATTGACCCTGTACGTAGAAAATATGGGAACATCATCTCCAAAACCTTTTAGAATGTGTATTATGTGCCAGTGGGACGAAACAATTTCAGTACCGCCCGGGTGTATATAAGGGATGACACAGGAGCCATAGTGTCATTCGAGTTCGGGAAAGTGACAGTGACACTTCATTTCAGAAATCGTAGAGCTCTTCATTTAACATAAACATGACTTACTGTTGTAAATCCTAATATTACACGAAACAAGCTGGAAATGATTTACCAGCTTTTTCTGGAGCACAAATACAAAGAGGTTATGGTTTGAGAAGTATATTGGGAGGACTGAAGAACGTCGTGTTACCCTTATTGAAAACTACATCCAGGACCGTAGGAAAACAACTCGTGAAAAAGGAGTGGTCTTTTCCGAAGATGTCATTGAAGGGAAAAATGTTAAAAAGACTGCAATCAAGAGATTCAAAGAGGCCGGTATGAGTGCTTTGAATGAAGTGGTTGGTAGGTCTAAACCACCCGACAGGAAAGGTATAAAAAGGCCCGCACCACGCAAAACTGGCAAATCGACAAAAAGAAGAACTGTACAGACGCAAGACTTTCTCGGTGCATGATGTCTCTCATCAATGAAAAATCTCGTGAGTGTGTTAACAGCGAACTCGACTTGTTTTCAATACCACCAACGCAGACTAATGTGGAAAATGGGCAATGGGTAGAACACAGGCCTTTGGCGACCATAGAAAACAGTGGCCCAATAGAATTTCACATTGCAGGATTAGGAGATGATTAATTGAATTTGGCACAGACATATGAGTGGAGCATCAATTACACCCGATTCCATTGTGGGCCCAGTCAATTTATGGATGCATTCCTTATTTAATCAAATCGATATCAGCTTGAATGAAAAACTGGTATCTCCTTCCAACAACACTTATCTCTACAGAGCTTTCATAGAAACTTTGTTGAGTTATGGACCAGCTGCCAAGAAGTCACACCTGACTAATGCACTATGGTTCAAGGATACGACCGGACACATGGACGATTTGACAGAGGATTACAAAGGATTTATTCTGCAAAAGAAATTTATAGAGAAATGTAAAATTGTGGACATGACTGGAAGATTACACTTGGACATTTTTTTCCAAACTCGTTACTTGCTGAATGGAGTTAACGTTCATGTTAAAATGAACAGAGCCAAAGGTGCTTTCGCATTGGTGGCCGATGCCGATACATACAAGATCAAAATTCTAGATGTATCCATGTTTGTACGCAAAGAGAGACACCAGTCATTCGTGAGAATGACTCACGAGAACGCACTAACAAAAGCAATTGCAAAATATCATATCGACCGTGTGGAAACCAAGGTGTTTTCCGTGCCGAAAGGAAATCTAAGCATTACACATGAAAATTTATTTTTAGGCCAACTACCTAAACGCATCGTGGTGGGATGTGTAGACAATAATGCTTTCAATGGAAACTTTTCAAAGAATCCATATAATTTCAAGAACTACAAAATCAATTACTTGGCTTTGTACGTGGACGGACAGCAGAGTCCTGCTGAACCATTACAACCTCGATTCGAACAACAAGAAGTGGTTAGATGTTCCAAGGCGACCCTGTTCCAAGAAACTGGTCAAATGTACGAGAATGAAGGAAACCACATCATCCTAGAAGAGTACATAAATGAATACACGCTATTCGAAGTCGATCTGACTCCAGACCTATCACATGGACAGCATTTCGAAGAGAGGAACCTTGAGGCCAGAAGTCCATTTCGAAAACCCGTTACTATCCACAATCAACATACTGGTGTATGCAGAATTCCAGAACATCTTAGAAGTGGATAAGAATAGACAAGATTACTCGACATGAACACGTTGCAGTTAGAGATCGCCCTTCGATCAGATAGTTGTTTGAAGAGAATAAGTTTGGGTGTATTTGCAAGAAACAGATTACCAAGATTACCAGATCACAGACCAGTGGTTTTGATAGCCAAGATGGATCCAGACAACAGAAAAGGAGAACATTGAGTGGCTCTGCTTGTGAGGCACCAAAACGCAGAGTACTTTGATTCCTATGGATTACCACCACAACACAGACCATTTGAGAATTTCCTGAAGAAGATTTCCAGATATTGGAAGTATAATACAAAAACGTTTTCAAGGACTATTACCAGTGTGTGGATAATACTTCCCGTTTTACTTGAAACATCCCTGTCGCGGTGTACTACCGAAGGCAACCATATCCAACATGTTTACGACTGATCTAGTGGATAATGATGTGTTGGTTAATGACATCATAGAAGAAACAAGCCACTAAATGTCGCTGTATTGAAGAAAAATTATAAGAAAGGGCGCACTTGGTGTTCAGCTCATTTGTGTTTCGACAGCCAAAGAAGAATGATATCTACAAATGTGACCGTCTTCAAACTCAACAATTTACAGATTCATCTGTTCAAGAACGTCGTTGGGCTCCCGTTTACCATAAGAGATTGGGAACAAGTGACCAAAGCAGTGGATATTGTAAAGAAGATGAGCCTAGAACCCAAACCAAAGACAGAAAGAAAACTAAAGAAGAGTGAAGATAAAAAGGATTGAAGAATGTTCACTATTCTATGTTTGATCAGGATGGCGCTGAATGACTATCAGTCACGAAACCAAGAAACAAGAAATCCAAGAGATTTTGTCGAGAGAATGAGCGTTTTATTCGAAAAGTATTTTCGTGATGTTCAACCACCAGTACTGGAGCAGTTATTACATGGGGAATATGGAGCTATAACAAGAAAGACATCAGAACAGAGACCACCAAAACACATCAAGTATGCATTGGAAGAAAATCGTCTCAAGACATTTCAATTCATGTTACCATGTGAAAGTGTGAAAACCCCGAATGAATTGACAAAAGCTGGATTCTTTTATTTGGGGTTAGGAGACAGAACTCAATGTTTTCACTGTGGTATTATTGTTCGTTTCTGGGAAACAGAAGATGACGTTATAGAAGAACACAGAAAATATTCTCCAGACTGTTATTACATTCCTAATTCATCACCTGAATTCATGGACGTTGAAAAAGTTCAAGAATAGTGGACGTTAAAGAAGAAGATTCACGGGGGAGGAAATGTAGTGTGTGTTTATTAGCTGAAGACAATGTCGCTCCGCGACCATGTAACCATTAGTGCCTGTGCAAAGACTGTTGTAAACTATTGAGAAGATGTTCAATCTGCAGAAAGACTGTTTATGAATATCTGACAATCTGCATACCATAGAAGAAACTGTTTCCATAAAAAAGCTGTATTTTTGTTGTTGAATAAAAGAAATTCAAATGTAAAAATTGTGTTTTTATCAATGAGTACAGTAATACAATACCAGAGGCATTCTCAAACTATAACTTATAAAGGGTATCCTCAAAAGGTATCCTCAAATGATATATTACCATGTCATAGATATCCTCAAATACCGAAATGAGGCTAAGAGAGAGGGCAGAACCGACTTCGTTGAGGAATTTTGTTATGCTGCTCATGGCTTCATACGACAAAAAAGGGATTCTCTTAGCTTAACAGTTGGGTAGATTCTCACATGGGTATATGGTGGAACTTGAGGTTAGCTTCATGGCCCTCATGTACACATATGGGCCCGACTTTTAAAATTTGAATAATGGTTAGAAACTACTCTTATACACCCAAAAAGGTAGAAGCAGAGGATTCTGAGTAATGACCAGAGGAACATGCCTTTTATTGGAGAAAAACGTCATGGGATAGCGATCCAAAAAGGATTCTGGGGGAATATGAACCAGAAAAAATACTCCTATTCAATCGAACTTACCTCGGCGGCCCCCTCGGTCATTCTGAGGGAAATCCGTAGTAAATAAAGTCGTTTTTGGTGATTTGGGGGATTGACGGGTAATTAGATTTACTCCAATTCAGTCGAACTTACCCCCACTGCCCCCTCGGTACTATATCACTACGTGCTACTATTAAAATCTGCGGTTTTGCGGTCCAAAAGAGGATTCTTGAAGAATCCGAAGTAAATAAAAGTGGATTTTGATGATTTGGAGGAATTGTCGGGTTGATTGTGGTAATTCTGCGAATCGGGAAATTACTCCTGTTCAATCGAACACACCCTCCTAACACACCCTATCCTTTTAGAAGCCTTTGGATAACATAGAAACCACGTGCTACCACAGAAACCGAGATGGCGGCATCTAGTATACAGAATGGACTACGGAAACACGTATCGTCCTAACAACACGCGCTGCGCATGCGCACTAACACCGCGTATCACTAAGGTAATGGCGTCACAAAATGGCCGCTCACGCAGGTTACCATGGCAACACAACATGGCGGCACTGGGTCTCGGGACATGACTTCACTTCCGGGGTCCTGCAACTTGAGGTGTCCGGATACATGACATACTAATAATGTGTACCCGGTCGTCGAAGTTTTATGTGAAAATTACTGTCTATTGAACCGGGCAGTACTTTTAAGATATTCTGGACTTTCTGAACAATAACAGTATTCCACTGAACAGTGTTTGAGTGATTACCAAACATCAGTTGTTCCACATCGACACCGGTATTGGGGATATTTCCTAGTGTGGCTACGCGTTCAACATTATAAAGTGGATAATAAAGAAGGAAATGCTCGACATCTTCATACATATTGTCACAAGAACATTTTGGTCTCATTACATATAAATCTTTCAAACTTCTGAGCATTAAGATCACTGCATCGTAGTCGCAGTCTACAGTGCTGGATTTGGCAATTTCTGGTTCCACAGCAGTAATATTCTGGGACAACAATATCCCTAGCTCGTAACTGCATTTTGAGAGCGTAATCACTGGCAAGATTTTGCATAGAGTGGTCGAGGCTGTTCCAAAGCTTTACTGCTGAGGGAAAAAATGCTTTAGTACGACACTGCTAGTTACGCAGGAGGTCAAACGATCTCAGTGGGTACCTTGGGAAATCGTTACTTGGCAGGGTGCCAACATGGTTAAGTAGGTTGGGTCACTACTTGACAAAATTTTGAATAAAGCTACGATTTTGTGCCTAGCTCTTCTATCCCGCAAAGGTACATATCCAGTCTCCTCGTAGATGAGTCTATGGCTGGTTCCTCTTGTTGCACCGCAAATTGTATGCAGAGCGTCAAGTTGGAGATTATCTGAGGCTTTTGTTTTTTCAAAGTTATCGAATATATATCTGCGTATTCAAAAAGGTGTAAAATAAAAGACTTGTAAATATTTCCAGCGATTTACGTTTCAGTCTATATTGCAGAATGCGCAAACAATTTTTCTTCGGGGCTACTTTGTTAATGAGGCTTTCAGTATCAGTATTCCATGAGCCCGTATTTTGGAAAATTAAACCAAAGTGTCTGTGTGTATTGACTTCTTTAGTTGGGTGATTTAGCAAGTAAAGGGTGGGATAATCAATATGGGAAGTATTACGACTTATACACATTGTTACTGTTTTTCGGGGCTGAATTTCACTTGGCAATTTCTGAACTAGTTACTAATTTTCAGGAGATCATCATTTAATAAACGACTATCCACACTTGGGTCCTGAACTACCAAGTACAAAGTCGAATTGTCAGCACATAGTCTAATGTATGACGAAATATCTCGAACCATGTCATTTATATATATTAAATAGTAGAGGACCCAGAACAGTTCGTTGGGGCACTCCCATTTTCACGGAGGAATGGCCGTTTATTACGACTGCTTGAGTGAGGTTCGTAAGGTAATCTTTAAACCACTCCAGTTGCGTTCATCGAATGCATATACCATTTAAATTGTGTATTAGACCAGCATGCCACACCCGGTCAAAGACCTTACTAATGTCACAAAAAAGAAATCGAATACGTTTTCCTTGATCGAGGCCTAGCCGTATATTATGATCGATATCGATTAACTCGTTGACAATACTGACGCCTCGAATAAAACCAGACTGAAGTCTTGTCAACAGATTATTTCTATCGAGAAAACCAAACACGTGATGAAATATAATTTTCAAATACTTTACAAACACAACTAGTAAGAGACACCGGTCTATATATTTATATTTATCATATGACTCGTCCGTTTTGTTCACTTTAAAACATTTGATATTTTGTTTTCATATTAATCAGTGACAAATAAAGCCTTCCGTCAATTTCATTGGTCAATTTCAAAACTAGACAATTTGATTGGCTGAACAAAATATAACTGGGCCACATTTTCATAATTTGCATAATTATAGTTGGGAGGTTTCATTGGTCAATTTCAAAACTGGACAATTTGATTGGCTAAACAAAATACAACTGGGTCATATTTGCATAATTTCAGTAGGGAAAATTTACGTTATCTGTCCTATTTAGGGTGGGTTATATTGTATTAATCTTTTACCTACAAGAAAAACGCCATTCATTTTTTTTATATTTTCACTTTTGCTTCCAAAACATAGGTTATGGCCCCTCATTGGAACGAGCTCGTTCCAATGAGGGGTCATAACCTATGTTTTGGAAGCAAAAAATGAAAATTTTTAGTTATACGATGATGTTTTTTCCAAATGCCATCTGCAACTTAAGTTAGGTGATGGGTTAAAAGGGTCATACTAAGTGGCTAATTTGTGCGTGTGTGTGTCATATGATAAATAGAATATGAAATGAGTGTTTTTCTCATATAATATTTATGAAACTCGTCCGAATTTTCCGTTTGGGCTCGCCGGAGGCTCGCCAAAACGGAAAATTCTTAGACTCGCTTCATAAATATTATATGAGAAAAACACTCATTCCAAATCCTCTATTTATGGTTTACGGGGGTGATTTTGTATGTATCGGTAGAACATTTGCGTGCTTCCAAATAGCTGGAAATATACGTTTGTTTAGGGACAATTTTGCAAGTGGGTAGGCTAATTCAGTCGCACATAATTTTAGTATCTAGTTATTAAAAAGATCTGGGCCGCAGACTTTACTGGTGTCAAGTTTAGATAATTGTGCCTCAACATCCCGGCTAGGAGTATTTTTTTTTCATTAGTTGGAAATTTCGAGGTCAAAAATCAAATGGTTGGACATTCAATAAATTAACATTGTTCATGAAAAATATTAAAATTCCAACTAATAATGAGAAATTTTGATCTTTTATTTCCAACTGGAAACTTGAGTTTAAAATGTCCTACTCTAAAATTGACATGGCCTAAAAATTTCGACTCTGACATCAATCCGGTAAATTTTCTGACCCAGACACATTATAAATGATGCTTTTTCCGTTTCAGGACTAGTGAAAATTTTCAGAAGAGTTCATAACCCTTTACCCCACGCAGACGATTTCAAAATTCATTATTTTAGATATCATTTTTTTTTTTTTTTTTTTTTAAAAATTCAACAAAACCATATCATGTGACCCCTCTTTGGAACGAGCTCGACGAGCTCCTTCCAAAGAGGGGTCACTTGATATGGTTTTGTTGAAATTTTTCGAAAAATAATATTTTTTTCAGCAGCTGCATTTGCATATTACACGGACGGATGCGGGCGATTCGTTGGGTAAAGGGTTAAAAGATATCACCCTGCGCTGCAGTGCAACCACCTATCGAAACCACTCACAGTTGGAATTTACACCGGTGGCACCCCCAGCTGAAACCCTCTAGTCACATGCCTGGGTGTGAATTGCATATTTTTACTACACTGTTGACTCTAGAAAATTTTAAACGAGTTTTAACAAGTTCTGGAAGTAAGAGTATTTGTCGAAACATAGTCTCCAATTTTTTTGTCGTAATCACGTTTAGACCTCCTTACGAAATCAGTTACTTCATTTCGTAACTTACGGAAATGTCCCCAGTTGCCTTGTCGGTTGTCATCTTTGCTTTGTTGTGAACCCTATTCCCTTTTCTCACAATGGAGCATAAATTGGAGTTCATCCAAGGTTTGATATTGATTCTTATAAGAACCTTTTTAACTTTTTGCATGCTGCTGGCGGGTATTCCTGCCCAGCACAGGGTTTCTCTTATCACCAAAATAAGTATAATTTGGGAACAAATAATAAAAAATTTCACCCTGTAAATTGAATGGATTTTATCATCATTTCTTATTTCGCATTTGGATTAATTGTTCATCAAATCTAGTCATGGCTGCTGCACAGCAGCCATGACTAAATTTGATGAAAAATATCTTGAAAATGCTCAGCGGGTTAAGAGTTAAAGGAGATATACTTTTTGGTTGTTTTTAATATTGTGTCGGGTATTTTTTCGGCTACAGAATTCACGTTTTCGGGATTAAAGAACCCATCCCAATTTGTTTGCAAAACTTCCTCCTTCAGGCCATCTATATTCATCTCTTGATATTTCCATATTTCTCCATAGTATGGTTTAATCCATTGACGCTTTGTTTTCAGAAGAACTTATTTGGTGTGATGATCGCTACAAAATGGTAGAATAACACAATGTTCGGATGTAGCATCTGGACGAGAAAGAAATATCAAGCCAATTAAGGATCGTGTAATTATACAGGTTGCTTTGTCTTTGATCTGTACTAGATTATGCGATAACTCCAGGTAGTTTAATTTGGGATGTATAGTGTCAAGGCAGTTTACATTAAAATCACCCACAACAATACATCTTAAGGATATGTCATTTCTTGGAATCGATATGGATTGGTCAATGAGATTGCAGTATGAAACTAGGGGAGAGGGTTGTCGTTAAAAGGTGTCAATTAGAAATTTCTGGTTTTCATGTCTTATTTCGCACTAAATGGCCTCAAGGCCTGGAAGATCAAGAATGTCCAGATACTTACATATTAAATGGGTTTTCACATAAAGTATTACACCTTCCCCCATACTACCGCGGTCTCTACGAATAGGTGGGAATTGATAGCCGGATAGATACATTACATCGTTACTGAGCTTCGTTTAAGAACGGGCAATTACATCATATTCATCTAATTCAGCATTTAATAGGTTTACTTTGTCTCGTAAGCCAATGCCGTTCATAAGAACAATTGTGATAGAACCATTTGTTTCCCCAGGATTTAGTTCAATAACGCCACACAACAGTAGCAAGTAAAAGATCAGAACGACAATCAACCATTTAACGTAAACGCAACATTCTACCTTACATATATTGTAATTATAGGCCACAGACATTGATTTTCTAGAACGTCCCAAAAAAAGACCAACACTGGCACGGTTAATTTCAATACTCAACCCATGAGAAATTTCAATTGTTGAGTAATTAATAACCATCAAGATTTGGTCATTTCTGGAATATTATTTCTCAGATAAATGTAAACTTCTGATCGAGCAACGTCCGACAGATCGTGGAAGAGCGAATTCAAACACCACCCCATCTCTGCATTCTACAAATTGTGCAGTAATACAAAATAAAAAAGTAACATTAATAGCCAATTCATTGAATTTGGCAGGTAATTTGGGGAAAATGAAGCAGTTGGGCTCCGAGGCTTAGTAGCCAAATCATGCCGAAACTTTTCAATCACCTCTATTGCTGCGATGCACTGGTAAGCATCAACAGTAAGTTTTGTTTTACTTATTATTGCTGTTTATAATGATTATTTTGTTATCTAACAAGAAGTGTGACTCTCCCAGATAGGCCTCTCCGTACCCCCATCGCCATGATTATTCTATGTAGGAAAGGGACCCAACTCTGGCAAAACATGTCCGTTCCAATCTATAATCGCAGGTGCACATGTTCCTTTGGTAATAAAAAGCCATACCAAATTTCAAAGGAATCGACACATCAATTGCTGAGCAAATCTCCGGCCCAAATTCTAGGCCTACTTTTTTAAGTCGAAAAGGAGCATAATTCTGGCAAAAAGTCCTACCAGAAATATAATCGTAGGTACTCAGGTTCCAAGGCTGGTGGACATTCATACCAATTTCGAGCAGATTGGTCCATAAACGTCTGAGAAAATCTCCGTACTAAATTATGTTTACGGACGGAAAGACTGTCGAACAGCCGGACAAGGTGATTCCAGTATATCCCCAACTCGTTGCGGGGGTATGCAGATGTTCATACTTGTCCTCAAAAAACACGGCCCATCACTCCTCAACGGAACGAGCTCAACGAGTTCGTTACAGTGAGAGGTCATAAGCTATGTCTCCGAGATTGAAATTTGAGTGAAGATGTTTGTGGATTGAGCTGCCCAGTTTCAGTCATTACGTTAGGAAACAGCTGTCCGTTTTAGAGGACCTCCGGTCCCATGCACCGGGTCCTATTTTTCAAGTAAAAACAGAGGTTACCTGTCGCAACTAGCAAGCACTATTTCACTTCGGTGTTCCCACGTGGAAACTAGCGACAGAGATTATAATTTCTTTATGACAAACAACACACGGGTATGTTTTAATATGCACACTCAGTGTACTTTCATCGCGCAGGCAGCAACACACATAACCGCACACGTATTTTACGCATTTTAACCAATGTATATGTTACAGTTAAAACGTATAAGCAGTTATTATGTATAATAACTGAAATTTTCAGGTATTATACATATTAACTGAAATTAATAGAATTTGTTTAGACGTATTAACTGTTTCTAATAATTGACAAGAATAACAATATCACATTGATGTTCAGTTTCTTCTATTAATTAATTGGTTGTGACATGGCCAGACATTTGATCATCATTTTATTTTCACAACAAACAACTGTTTCTGCTCACTGCATGGAACAGTGGCTTCTTGACAACTGAGCAAAACCACGTGTAACTAGAGAAAAATAATTTACTGCATCCCGTAAATTCTAGTCTGTGTGACAATGGTTAAAGTATCAATAAAAAACTGTATAGAAAAAGACTTTATGGACGTTTATTTTCAGGAGTAAAATAGTTTTTAACAAATCAGAAACGGGTTTTCGTTAACAGTATTTACAGATATTCAGGAATCAGAACAATTTTTCCAAGAAAATTTTTCTGAAAAATACACTCAGTGACCCCTTGGTGACCTTGACCCATATTTTAAACCCCCATCAAGTTTCGACTCGTTTGGTGTTGGTCCCAAACTATGCTTGAGACATGAACGTGACCCACTTTCAAAAAGGTTGGCCACGCCCACTTTTTAGTGTAGAAATGGTCGTACGAACCACGGGAATGCATTAGTGCGTCCAGAAATGTGATTTCCAGCAATTCTGAAAAATGAACTTAATGACCTCCAGGTGACCTCAGTGACCTTGACCCATATTTTGAGTGACTATCTGTCAGTATGCCTAAAATCAGCGAGAAAGGACAGTTCGTTTTCGAGTTATCGTGTGAACAAGGAAGTGCTTTGAAGACAGAAGACAGATGAAGAAGAAGAAGAAGAAGAAGAAGAAGAAGAAGAAGAAGAAGAAACAAAGAAAAAATGAAAAAAAGAAAAAGAAACCGTACAAAAACAATAGTCTATGTGTTGCACCCAAACTGAATAATGTAGTGTCTTCGTTCTTAGTGCTTAGTAGTACATAAATAAAAACATTATGTAGGTCTCATTCATATAGACTTCATTCATAGACTTTCCATGTACTGTTTTGTGTCATGTTTATGTTATAAATGAAGTCCATAGACTTTCATGTACTGTTTTGTGTCATGCTTATGTTATAACTGTATAAGTTCTAGTCAATAAATATGTTGAGAAATTCACACATGATTGTTGTTGTCAATTACCAGTATCAGTTAATATGTCTTAATTTCAGTTAATATGTATAATACCTGAAAAGTTCAGTTATTATGCATAATAACTGATTATACGTTTTAACTGTAACATATACACTTGTATATTCCCAGGAGAGTTCGGTTCACACGTGAAACTCGAGTCGATGCCACTCTGATTATAGGAACCTCAGACTGTTCTATTCTATTCTTTCTCTGTCATCACCTCGAGGCTCACGCGCACATCGAACAATATCTTACCTCCTACAAGTATCTGGGAATTTCATTGGTTCAAAGACGCCACATGCAGACTGCATATAAAACCATATACTGCCTGTCATCATCAATATACGCTGACAACTATGGGTAATCTCCCCTTTGTTCATTGATTATTCAAAATGGCGGCAGCCGATAAACGCTTCAAGTTGAAAGATTGAGTGTCGGAAGCCCATATTTGTTCTGAAGTGCAGGTAAGGCAACTTAAAAGGCTTCATATTCTGTGGATATGTGTCATGTTACCTTCGAAATGAAACTGTTTGGTATGTATGAATTTGCCTTGTTACAATTCATGGGAGAGTGCAGGCACTCTCCCATAAATTGTAACAAGGCAAAGACACGTCAACAGATTGCGAGAATTCTCTCATTTAATTTTGATCGCTGTTGTTATTAGTTTTGTGCATCGATGCAGCAGTCGGTAAGATATATTCGTTACACAGTGTGTTGGTGGTTTAATATGGTATATATGGTGTCAGTTAATTTCATATTGGACACGAGCTTCGCTCTCGTCCAATATGAAATTAATTGACACCATATATACGAAGCTCTCGTCCAATATGAAATTAACTGACACCATATATACCATATTAGGCCACCAGCAAACTGTGTAACTAATAGTATCTAGACCACAACACATATTGGCGGGGTTTATTAGAAATGAATATAAACAATTATGAAAGGTCACGAACACATCCGATGAACCCAGGAACAAAACCCCTCGACATGGTTGATTTGGGATGATTATTGACATTGAATGAAGACTGCTGCCATCGAATGCGTGTCGCACGATCTCCACGCCACACAAAGAAGTGGTCACTGCCCTCAGAAAAAAAATATAGACTTATGTGCACAAAAACAACTCCCATTCCTTACCAACGACCATCCTCAGACATTAACAGTTATTGGTGTTTAAGGTCACTTTGTGAACACAAAACAAAATGTATTCACGACACGAGGGGAGCGCGGTGGCTCAGTAGGTAGAGGTGCAGGCTGCAAGCCGAGAGGTCCTCGGTTCGAATCCCACCTGCGGCAATCGCGTTGTGTCCTTGGGCAAGACACTTCATCGCCATTGCCCGCGTGGGGGGGGGGGGGGGGGCACGATGACGCCGTGTTCTAACGCACGTCGATGGTGCGCATGTCTTCAACCAATCTAACCCTGTCTGTGCTGCAGTGCGGAGTTACGATGTTGGGGAGCTGCCACTGCTCGTCGTTGCTCGGTGGTTCTCTCCGGGTACTCCGGCTTCCTCCGCCCGTAAAACTGTCACGGTCATGATTAGCCATTGTGCATAAATATATGACCTTAAACATCAATAAATAAATAAATATATCCCCAATTTATACCCAATTTTGTTTTTGTTTTTTTGTTTTGTTTTTTTTTCGGTTTTTTGTATGTTTTTAAATTCTCCGTTTTCTTTAACTCCTTTTCTACCTCTCATAAACGACCCCTCATTTTCCCCCTTTCAACATTCTCTTTCCAACTTTACTCCTCAGGGGGTACCAAGAAGACAGCCAGTCTGGCTGTGTTGCCTCCCTACAATATGCATATTCTTTATTATATTGTTAAAAAGCAAGATACCATTGTTAATATCTGTGCACCATTATATCTAAGCTTTGTAACATGTATATTGGTAAATAAAGAATTCAATTCCATTCATATATGCCAACGTTTATACCAAATATTAATACAGGCAATGGTTACTGGGTCCTATCTTACAAGTAAAACAGAACTCGTTTACTTCAGCAACCACTCACTGTTTTTTATTACTACTTAAGATCACGTTGTGACATGAGAACATTTTTTGCCATCGTTTAGACCAAATTTTAATGATAAATAAAGAATTCAGTTTAATTCATATATGCCATCGCTTATACCAAATTTTAATCCAGACAATGGTTACCGGGTCTCATCTAACAAGTAAAACAGAACTCGTTTACTTCAGCAACCAACCACTGTTTCTTGTTGGTACTGAAGATCACGTTGTGACATAAGACAAATTGTTTACCATCGTTTATACCTTTTTTGTTCAAGTTTAGTCCAGGCATTGATTCCCGGGTTCTATCTTACCAGTAAATCAAATCTTGTTAACTTCAGCAAACAACCACCGTTTCTTCCTGGCGTCCTGTTTTCCAAATAGGCAGAACTTGTTTATCTCGGCAAACAACCAAAGTTACACATTGGGTTTCAACAAGGGTGCAATTTCAGTTACACCCCCCCCCCCCTCCCACCCCCACCTTAGAGTTCATTCTCTAGTCTATGACCCCATCTAACGCGGAGAATAGGCATAGAGTAGAGAGAGAATATACGACACTTGCATTTTCTTGAATAAGTAACAGAGCGAGCTCTTTCCAATGTAGGGCCATGTATTGACCCCTATCATTTACCAAACAGTCATATATAACACATAAAACAAACCAATTTACTACAATGACACCAACTTCAAATTAAAATACTATAATATCTTACTACAAAAAACAGTGTCTGTACTGTTAGGATGTCAGGTGTGCTCATAAATATGTAACCCACATGATCCGAGGATTCTTAAATCATAAGAATATTGTAGAATCATACTATACACCTGGAACTTAATTAAGCACCCCCTGTATTTTTTCGCAGTGGTGTTAACCCTTTACCCAATGCCGACGATTTTAAAATTTATTATTTTAAATATCATTTTTTTCAAAAAAATTTAGCAAAATTATACCATGTGACCCCTCTTTGGAACGAGTTCGACGAGCTCGTTCCAAAGAGGTGTCACATGATATGGTTTTGTTGAAACTTTTCGAAAAATAATATTTTTTCAGCTGCTGAATTTGCATATTGCGTGGGCGGATGCGGGCGATTCGTTGGGTAAATGGTTAATAGAAACTGTCATTACTGTCATGCTCTCTTTAAGATTGCCAAAAATGATTGTTTGCGGAAAGAATGGTCTATTAACAAATGAAAGACAAGACAATGATGAAAATATGCAGTATTTTAATGGCGCTAATACACATATCTGTCACTAATGTTTTTGATGGGAAAATGTTCTCTCGACAAGTATGGTGCTGGAACGGCCCATGATGAAACAATCCGGTAATTACTAAAAAACATGTAACTTGTGATCTCCTCAAATTCTGTACAGGCAGATCCCTCGCATGCTCACGACGTCCGAGAAAGTTCCAGGTGTGGTGTAAGGGTTTCAAATCGGGGCTCATTGCAGGCCAGGGTAGTGCTGTAATAGCGATGTCATGAAGGAATGCCCTCACATCATGGGAACGATGTGGCTTTGCATTGGCATCCATGAATACAGGACGAGTAACCAACTGGTGGTTGTCAAAATGAGGCACGACAACCGTAATGACAATGTCAAAAATGTACTGATGACCATTGAGATTCCCACGTACAGCTACTATATAAAATTTACAATCACGAGAGAGGAATCGCCAGATCGTTAGTGATCCTCCACCATAAGGAACAGCGGGACTGATGTTCCTGGGTACGCAAGGAATATTTCTATGCCTCCACACTCGTGCGACCGTCTATAACTTGAAGCAGGAACCATTTGTCGTCTGACAAATGGACTCTCCTCCATAGCCTGAGATTCCAATGTTGTCGTGTCATACACTACTACAAACGTCCTCTTTGATGCTGATCGGACAGAGCTGGGCACTTGATGACCCTTCTGGACGACCTCATACCCGTGCTTTGAGACGGTTTCGGACAGTTATGTTGCACAAACGCCTGTTGGGAGCTAAAGGCGTTTCAAAACCCCACTTTAAGCAAGGGGGTCACGACTTACGAGGCGTGCCAGACTCCGATCTTCCAGAGGAAATGTTTTTTGGGGGGTGGCCAGGCCTGGTCGGTCCTTAAATCGTTGTTTTCTCGGACAAGTCTGCTGATGACAGAATGACTATTGTCAAATTGCCTTCCAATAGCTTTGAATGGCAAGCCTGTTACATGCCTGCCAATGATTTACAATCTTACTGCCTTTGACAGTCTCCTCCTTGTCATGTCATCATGTACTGATAAAAGAGGTGACACATTTTCTTGTTTTATACCCAGATATTGTTTGTGGATGATCGAGTTTTTGTGACATTCTCGTGGACTGGGGATGTGTTTGGGGTACGCTATCAATCAGAAACGTCATGTTTCACGAGATAATGTGTACTGCAAGACATGGCAATTATTAAAATATAATAATCAGTAACAGCAATTTCACTGTCATGAAACAGTTCAGGGGCGCTTTATTAAGTTCCAGGTGTATATTATAAATTCTTGTTTTCTTGTTTATTTTTATTCGGGGTCAGTATTGTTTGAATTTGGCTATTTGTAACTAAACCACAGGAATAAAGTAAAGTTTAGACTATTCTTTTTCACCATATTGACCGTGTTAGGGAACCCAAACCCCTGACATTGACCACCCTGTCATATTTAACCACTAAAAATAACATATTTACTACTGTAACCCCCAACTTCAAATTAAAACAGAATAATATCTTGCTATAAAACAGTATCTATACCATTAGGATTTCCGGTCTATTACATATACATTTAATCCACATTTGCTAAGATCCTCCTAAGTCATAAAATTACTGCCGAAGCATACTTTTATAAATACATAACTTTTGTATATTATATTGTGGGCCACATAATTACCATAATATATTAAATGTACATTATGTTGTTTACATTATGTTGTTTTCCACATATGTAATATAATATATCTATTGACTAAAGTGAATTTTTTGATTTCATTGGTTGATAGATACGTGGTATGAGACCATATTCATTGAAACCCACGATACGTCCGCCCAGCCACTGACAAATTTCCCATACCCAGTGGAAGCCTCGTTCCGAAATCTACAAATTATCCATACCCCGTAGAAGACGCGTTCATCGAAAT
Source organism: Pictodentalium vernedei (assembly GCA_031216915.1). Taxonomy (NCBI): domain Eukaryota; kingdom Metazoa; phylum Mollusca; class Scaphopoda; order Dentaliida; family Dentaliidae; genus Pictodentalium; species Pictodentalium vernedei. Next base: position 477,245,416 of record CM062293.1, read on the forward strand.
CAATTTACCGATAACTGGAAGGCGGAAGTAAAATCGTCATTCCAGTTTTACAGTGTACATGTATTATATTTCAATTTAATATGGGGGCGCGATGGCTCAGTTGGTAGAGGTGCAGGCTGCAAGCCCTTAGGTCCTCGGTTCGAATCCCACCTGCGGCAACCGCTTTGTGTCCTTGGGCAAGACACTTCACCCCGATTGCCTACATGGGGGCACGATGGGGGCACGATGACGCTGTGTACTGAGGCGTACTGCACGTCGATGGTGTGCGTGTCTTCAACCACTCTAACCCTGCCTGTGCTGCGGTGCAGAGTTCAGAGTTACGATGTTGGAGAGCTGACAGCTGCTCGTCGTTGCTCGGTGGTTCTCTCCGGGTACTCCGGCTTCCTCCACCCGTAAAACTGTCACGGTCACGATTAGCCATTGTGCATAAGTATGTGACCTTAAACACCAATAAATAAATAAATATCTCCAAAATATAGCTCATGACTCCTTATTGGAATGAGCTTGTCGAGTACCCTCCAATGTGGGGTTCATAATCTATGTCTTTGAGACAAAAAAGAAAAAAAGAAATCCAATAATTTTTTATACAAGTCATATCGGCATATTTTCACAAAAACTCTTTTGCACAAAAATTCCACAGAAACCTGTATGGCTCAACAATGGAAGATAAAAGATCTCATTCTGTGTGTGTTCACACATGAAATAAATTGTACTTCTAAAACGGAAAGTCAATAGATCAGTTCGTTACCCCGTGTCTGATCACGTGGTACGAGTTTTTACCTACCCGAAGCCAGCCGTATCCCATTCGGACTTCGGCCTCATGCGATACGGCTGGCTTCGGGTAGGTAAAAACCCGTACCACGTGATCAGACACGGGGTAACTAATAATATCTGCAGTTGTACAATAAATTCAGATAGATAACTAATCATTAATGATTAACTAGTAGACAATTACATAGCAAATTGGGATAGCAAACATAGAAATTTCATATAAACACTAAATATACTCTACTGATCTGGGGTATGCTACAGTAACATTTAACCCATAGGATTAAATGGTGCTAAACGCATAGGAAGTGAGGTGTCCTGAATCTTCAAGGCAACAGCCGAAACAGAACTGACATCTATTACCCTCTCCCCCTCCCTCCTCTATGTGTACAAAATCACCGCATGCGTACTGAAATATGTCTACCATTGAGCACTATGCTGTAACCCATTAGAAGTAATGTGTCTTAAATTTAAGAGTTACATCAAGGACTTGTATCTATTAACCCCCACCCCATCTTCGTGCATAATATTGCCACTTGTGAACAATAGTATAACCAGCCTTGAGTACTATAGTGTATCCATCGATATATAGTATTTTCAAAAGGTCAACCACCAACAGTAAAGTGTAGTTTTATATATACTTTCTATAAGACATCATCTAAACAAAAGTCCGTATCATTAATATATCAGGTATATTACAATAACCCTAAATCAATGATTTGTGATCAATCAGTAATATCTCGTGGATCATAAGCCATAACAAAATTTGAATGGCGAAACCTTGTGAACAGCTTTGACATCTCCATGATAGTTACTGATATTTATTGGTGTTATGGTCGCTTTTTGTGAACATATGTCAAATTGTGACCATCACCGATCATCCCTACACATTAACGTTTATTGATGTTTAAGGTCACTTTTGGGAACATATGACAGAGTGTGACCACGACACTAGAATAAACTCATATTTGCCATCGTTTATACCTTTTCTACCCAATTTTAATCCAGGCCTTGGTTACCGGGTCCTATCTATCTCACAAGTAAAACAGAACTTGTTTACTTCAGCAATCAGCCATTGTTTCTTGCTGGAGAATAGGGTTACTTTGCGAGCATACGACAAATTGTGACCATGACACGAGGATAATACACCACATTGACCTCTATCATTTACAACCCAGTCATATTTCACATATAAAACAGAACCAATTTACTACAATAACCCCAACTTTAATCCTCACAAGTAGAACAGAATTCGTTTACTTCAGCAAGCAGCCACTGTTTCTTATTAGTGTTTAAGGTCACTATGTGAATATGAGACAAATTCTGACCATGACACAGGGGCAATACCCCTTCAAATCTAATTTTGGTCAATTATTTAACCATTTGAAGAAGAAATTAAGTGAAATTAGGTCATTATACTTAGTATTCTAAAGTCCTGACAGAATATACGAATATACTTGAATTCCTACAAAGAACTACTTGTAACAAAGACCAATAAAATAAAAGAGTTAGGTCAGTAGTAATAATAATTAAATTGAACGAAATAAAAGTAGACTAAATCAATGATTCGTGATCAATCAGTAATATCTCGTGCGATAGAACTTAGTATGAAATCAAAGTAGACTAAATGAATGATTTGTCATGAATCAGTAATATCTCGTGCGATAGAGCTTAGAACGAAATCAAAGTAGACTAAATCATTGATGCGTCATCAATCAGTAATATATCGTGCGATAGAGTTTAGTACGAAATCAAGTAGACTAAATCAATGATTCGTGATCAATCAGCAATACCTCATGCGATAGAGCTTAGTGCGATATCAAGGTAGACTAAATCAATGAATCGTGATCAATCAGTAATATCTCATGCGATAGAGCTTAGGACGAAACTAAAGTAGACTAAATCAATGATTCGTGATTAATCCAGAATATCTCGTGCGATAGAGCTTAGTGCGAAATCAAAGTAGACTAAATCAATTATTCGTGATTAATCAGGAATAACTCATGCGATAGAGCTTAGGACGAAACTAAAGTAGACTAAATCAATGATTCGTGATCAATCCGAAATATCTCGTGCGATAGAGCTTAGTACGAAATCAAAGTAGACTAAATCAATGATTTGTGATCAATCAGTAATATGAAGGGATTTCATTGTAACTTGGTAGGATGCCTCTGTGTAATGCTTAGATGAGAACGTCCCCTTTTGGGCATGATCTGTCAACCGTGATGGCTGCCCAAGCCCGAAACCCAAAAACTTTTAGCACAGTCTGCAGGTCATGTTTAATATGGAGGGATTTCATTGTAACTTGGTAGGATGACTCCGCATGATGTCTAGATGAGAATTCCCCCATTTGGGCGTGATCTGCCAACCGTGACGACTGCCCAAGCTCAAAACCCGAAAACCTTTAGCACAGTCTACAGGTCATATTTATTGAGGAATTTCTTTGTAGCTTGGTGGGTTGACTTCATATAAAGTCTAGATGAGAAAGTCCCCTTTTGGACGTGATTGGGTTACTGTGACGGCTACAGGGGCCCGAAGCCCGAAAACCTTTAGCACAGTCTACAGGTCATATTTATGAAGGGATTTCATTGTAACTTGGTAGGATGACTCCAAATAATGTCTAGATGAGAACGTCCCATTTTGATCGCGATCATTCAACCTTGATCGGTGCACGAGTGCAAAAACCTTTAGCATAGGCAAAAGGTCATATTTATAGAAGGATTTCATTGTAACCTGTTGGGTTGACTCCATATAATGCCTAGATGATGGCATCCCCTTTTGGTCGTGATTGGTCAACTCTGGTGGCTACAGGTGCCCGAAGCCCGAAAACCTTGAGCACAGTATACAGGTCATATTTATGAAGGGATTTCATCCTAACTTCGTAGGATCACTTCAGATGATGCCCAGATGAGATTGTCCCCGTTGGTTGCGATCATTCAACCATAATGGCTGCCCGAGCCCGAAGCCCGAAAACTTTTAACACAGACTACAGGTCATATTTATGAAGGGATTTCTTTGTAAAGGTTGACTTCATATAATGTCTAGATGAGAACGTCCCCTTTTGGGGGCTCGAAGATGAGAAAGTCCCCTTTCATTCAGCCTTTATGGCTGCCCGAGCCCAAAAACCTTTAGCATAGTCTATAGGTCGTATTTATGGAATGATTTCAGTTCAACTTGTTAGGTTGACTCCATATAATGCCTAGATGATGACATCCCATTTTGGTCTTGAACTGTGATGGCTACAGGTGGCCGAAGCCCGAAAATCTTGAGCACATTCTACAGGTCATATTTATGAAGGGTTTTCATTGCAACTTCGTAGGATCACTCCAGATGATGCCCAGATGAGAATGTCTCCTTTTGGTTGAGATCATTCAACGATTACGGCTGCCCGAGCCCGAAGCCCGAATACCTTTAGCACAGTCTACTGTTCATATTTATGAAGGGATTTCATTGTAACTTGGTAGGTTTGACTGCATATAATGTCTAGATGAGAACGTACCATTTTGGACACGATTGGGCAAATGTGACAGCTACAGGGGACCGAAGCCCGAAAACCTTTCGAACAGTCTACAGGTCATAATTATGAAGGGATTTCATTATAGCTTGGTAGGATGACTCCAAATAATGTCTAGATGAGAACGTCCCCTTTTGGTCACGATCATTCGGCCTTGATGGCTGCCCAAGCCCAAAACCTTTAGCATAGTCTATAGGTCATATTTATGGAAGGATTTCATTGTAACCTGTACATTTAACTCCATATAATGCCTAGATGATGACATCCCCTTTTGGTCGTGATTGGTCAACTGTGACGGATTCAGGGGCCCGAAGCCCGAAAACCTTGAGCGCAGTCTACAGGTCATATTTATGAAGGGATTTCATTGTAACTTCGGAGGATCACTCCAGATGATGCCCAAATCAGATTTGTTTTACTTTTGGTTGCGATCATTTAACCATGATGGCTGCCCGAGCCCAAAGCCCAAAAACCTTTAGCACCGTCTACAGGTCATATTTATGGAGGGATTTCATTGTAACTTGGTAGGTTGACTTCATATAATGTCTAGATGAGAACGTCCCCTTTGGACGCAATTGGGAAACTGACGGCAACAGGGGCCCGAGGCCCGAAAAACTTTAGCACAGTCTACAGGCCATATTTATGAAGGGATTTCAATGTAACTTGATAGGATGACTCGTTTTGGAATAATTTCACTGTAACTTGGTAACTTTCGTTGATATACGTTAACTGCGAGGGCCACATACATTAACTATTATGTCACATTAACCCACCCCTCAGCTCTTTAGTACAGTGTACACCTCATATTATTTTTATCAAAAACGTAGCATACAGGGAACAGAAATGAACATATTCCCAATTATTACAATTCTTTTCTTATTTCATAATCCTTTCATAAACATTGAACATTATCCTTTTCATCAAACACAACACACAAGTTAAGCTACAGTGTCATTGACACTTTCATTGTAATCTATTAGGTAGGTAGCAATCATTCATGTATTAAATAACCATTACTATTGGAAAGTAATGAAAAAATAGCATGTTTTCCACCTGTCCACTCAAACAACAATCTTCAGTTTAGAATCACCTTAAAATTCTCTCTGTAGGTGTCGGCGGTTGGCATTTTCATGGAAACGTAATGCCACATTCGGAAAAAAACTCCGGTACCACAATGCTTCGAGTTTCCAACTGTTGGAATATTTGCCTGAAATATGTCCATCTATCTTGATTTTTGACAAATATTGGGGAGGGGGAGGGGTTACCCCCACCCCTCCTAGTTCAGCGATCTGTACATAGCGGCTACCCCCTTCTTTTAGATTCCTCCCATTCAAACCCATTGTTAAATTCCCCGACCAAACTCAAAACACAAAAATGGGATTTATGTCAACCTTTCGCCTTTATTGCCGCATACATTCAATTGAACACGTACTTCTGTCTTCGTGCAGGGACTTTTGATCCAAACTGTGTTTTATTTTTCACTTGTCCAGATTTGAACACGGGTGAAACGACGACGGCCGCTTCGATATGGCCCTTGTTTTTCGTGCGCTTATATAACAATAGATCAGAATTACGCTGAAGCCAATAGAACTTTCATCGATGCGGAAACGGAAACTCGACCGCATATGCACAGGGGAGGTCGATTATGCTCATTCCCTCGGGCATTTTTATTGCGAGTTCCCGTTTCTGCATATAATGAAGAAACTGTTTTGTAACATTTTTTTAACCCTTTACCTATCGTAATGGCCAAAACCGGCCAGCGCTATTCTGAAAAATCGCCAATTAATTTTCATTATTTTTTTCATTTTTTGTTTCAAAAACATAGGTTATGACCCCTCATTGGAACGAGTTCGTCGAGCTCATTCCAAGGAGGGGTCATAACCTATGTTTTCGAGACAAAAAAATAATGAAAAAAAATAGTTTTTCAAAAATGTTTTAGGTAAGGTGTTAAATAGCATATGGAGAAAAAAAACAACTTCTAGATACCAGTAAATAAAAGCGCAATATAGGGTTTCTGGCCGTGTTTGAACGGTGATTTAGGAGAGGGTTGGAAGATTTGAATCCTCCCCCCCCCCCCCCGCCCCACTGTCCCTAATACACTGATGGGAAATCATGGTTTGGATAATTATGCTAAAATTGGCTGTTATTTGGCATTTGCCAGAGTTTATAGTGTGCTCCAGAGGCTCCACTTGCTCAAGATGTGAATTCGCTTGCATCAATATACAGCCTTTATTGCTGACCATGACAGCAATATAACTTTTCAAAATAAGAAAACAGTTTTGGAAGGTGTGTGTGGTAGTACTGAAATGATTTGAAACTGGTTACCTACCTAACCGATTAAAAACAACGTCAACCGGTTATCCGAAATACCGATAGTGATTGTCATTCCACGTTTAAAACGTAGTAAATCTGCCGCTTCTCCTTTGTGATAGATTACACATCGAAGCCACGTTGTTTTTATTGAAAAATAATCAACTTTGGCGTTCAAGACTTCGTTAATGATCGGCAGTTTCCGTAAGTCATGAGTAATCACAGAAACTATTCCACAGTGTGTATACAAACGAACGTTGTCGAGTACTCGACAACGTTCGTTTGTGTTCACACTACGGAATAGTTTGAGAATACTGCTTTCCAATTCCTGCAGTTTTGATTCCACATTCGGTGAAATAATAGCCACGGATAACCGGATATTATCCGGTTATAGCTCTTGGTTAGTCGGTTACTAAAATGAGCCAACCGTTTCAGCCCAAATTTCGAGTGGTTTTATTTCTTAGGTGAGACAATGGATTTCATGACATATTTTGATAACTGCTCTTTCATCTCGCGTCAGATGTTTTTGGTTTATATCTTTTGCCTCTCAGATCACGAGATTTTCGCTCGTTGCACCTCTTCTGAAATTCATAACAGCGTTACTGAAAATATTGAAAAGTTCTTCCATTAACTGCGTCAAGTTTTTTTCATATTGTTTCAGAATGTGTGGAGATGCATTGTTAAACCAACCATCAAGCGATATTCTAGGGAATTTTGCTTAATTTTCGGCATCCACAAACTACTGATATTCTGGAATCAAAACGGTAGAAATACTATTTATTACACGCCTGTTGTTTGAAATCCCCATCTTCAGCAACACTAAACCACGCGGAAAATAAAAATTCGTTTCGCACACATCTGCGGATACGGAAATCGGTGACAGACTATTTTTAAATTGAAGCGGAATTTCACTGGAATTTTTTACAAATCGTGCAAGGCAATTACAATTTCAATCACTAGCGATAGCCAGTAAGCGCCTAGAACACATTGGAACTCAGGGGACGAAATAGCAACACGGATTCCCCTCGCAAAGTTAGTTGACCATAAAATGTGTTCTTTTTGTTGATAGTTGTCAAATGAATTTCTGAGTGTCCTGATAACAGAAGGCGTGTAATAAACACAGAATGGCACGTCTCTGTGAATAGGTTAATCGATATGGCACTTCTGCCATCGCGAAAGGATTAGACTCTGCGGCCTCTGGTTTTATCCTCCCGCGATAACACTCGTGCCATATACCGATTAACCCATTTACACACGTGTGTCGTTCTGCGCATATATCGGTGACTGCGAATAAGTAAAGTGCAGCAACTGTCGTATTTATTAGTAAAAAATATCAATCTGGTCTGTAGTTTTAGGGTGTCGTGTTTGATTTTATTTGCTTGTCTAAGACCTGTTGCACGTGTTTTGTCAACATTCTTTAATACATTTTTTTGTGTGAAGAGTCTAGTACTGAAGTGTTTAACCGGATAATCGGTTTGAAACCAGTTAGCAACCTAACCGATTAGAAAAACCGTCAACCGATTATCCGAAATATCGATAGTGATCGTCATTCCACTCGTAAAACGTAGTAAATCTGCCGCTTCTCCTTTGTGATAGATTACACAACGAAGCCGCGTTGTATATATTGAAAAATAATCGACTTTGGCGTTCAAGACTTCGTTAATGATCGGCAGTTTTCGTAAGTAATGAGTAATCGCAGAAACTATTCCACAGTGTGTATACAAACGAACGTTGTCGAGTACTCGGAATAGCTTGAGAACACTGCTTTCCAATTCATATTCCTATAGTTTTGATCCCATATTCGGTGAAATAATGGCCACGGATAACCGGATATTATCCGGTTATAGCTCTTGGTTAGTCGGTTACGAAAATGAGCCAACCGTGTCATCCTTAGTGAAGACATCCATGTGTCATTTTGGATAAAAACTATATTCTATTAATATTGTCACACACCCGAATTATCACAGTGGACTCCACTTCATTGGATATCTCTTGATTGAATAAGCCTGTTAACAGAATGCAACTTCTAAGCACAAAACCATTTACCAAACATTCAGTACAATTTTTACCTGTTAATGGGATATAGGGTTTTGGGTAAACCCTTTTTAATCAAATAGAAAAAAACAATGTAATACGGCGAGGAATTACCCCAGCATCCTTCACATTATATTACTAATAGACCTTTTTGACCCATATATATTCAATACAGACAATTATTTTATTATATCTTGTGGAGCTCTTTGTCAATCGAGATATTTTAAAATAAATTCACCGTTTATTCCCGGAACACTGCAAGGCCAGCAAATCCTTCTTCATTAAACACTCCTATTAACAGAACAGTTTCAGTCGCAAAGTGGCTATTCAGTTAACGGGTTCCACTCTACCACATGCCTGCATCAATTACACGATAAAGAAATATGTGTCCATACCAGCAGAATGCTAACATCTAACTTCCAAGAAGGACAAGCGTGGATAAAAAACGTAAATGTTGGTTCAAGATTGACTTAATTAAGAATATTTAACTTACCTCAGCACCAGATTGTGATTATTCACGGTGAAATATATTCTCGTCACAATTAAAAACGGTTATGAACTTGGTTTGAACAAGGTCGTATATTTATCACTGGCGACACAAATCTTAAAACTCACTCACGCTGGGAATTTTATCTCATCATCGACCATGCTTTGTAATTGGATGTGCTATTAACATTTTGCTGTTGCATTTATTTGATTTTGGTTCTTTAAACAACTTCTAAATTTTGATTGAAATAATTTGCTTCCTAATGTATACAACAGAAATGAAACAAAGTACACTCTCAAAATGCAGGTTAGTATTCTGGTGATGTTTTTGTGTGCTGCTGAAAACATTAATCAAGAATGTAATCTCAGTACCGCGTTTTGGCATCCAGATCACAGCGATTGAGACTGCGGGAAAAAGTGGTCATAATCTCAACTACTGTGAGGTGCTTGATTTAATATGACAGCCAATTTGTATCAGTTTATGGCTCTGAAATTTATACACAATGGTTTAACAGTAGTATGCATAATGAGGCATTGACACATTTTACGCAGTTTACACATCGTTAAAATCCACGGCCTCCCATTAATGGGGGTTTGGGAGCTACAGCGTTTCCAAACCCACAGCCGTAAAGGTCACCCACCGTCGTGCCTCACAGTGCCGCACAGTCCGTGCTTCAGGGTGGTTTGGGGGGCCCTCCCCTCCTTGGTAACGATTCATGGCTTAAACCCAATGGCCCCGTTTTAAGGAGGCAGTGTTTTTTGCGATGTGTGCTTAAACATATTAAGGAGGCTGTAAGGCCCCCGTGCTGTAATCCCACCGTAATCCAAAATCCCGCAATGTATCCCATATACTTTAAGCTCACATCGGAAAAAAGAGTATGCAAGGTTTGACGCACTTTTACCCCAAAACCCAGTGTTACATTCAAGGTATACATTCAATGTATCAGATAGTAGTAACAAGCGAAGTGAGCGGGGGTAGATTCTTGTGTGATCCACATTGTATGATTTTACTCATAGGTAGGGGGTGCAGGATCCTTGCCACGATATCCTAACAACAGTTGAGCCCAGCAGTTACCATAGTATGGTTGTTATTAAAAATGAGAAAATCGATGTTATGATTGAAAGTGAATGATCAACACAATAAAAAAATTGCATACCTTAAAACTAACTCACGCGGGGAATTTTATCGCTACCTCAGTCATTCTTGTATATTTAAGAAGTAGTCTGCTTTGCAATTAGATGTTATAACACGGGTTCTCCTCGCAGATTTGGTTGGCGATAATATGTTTTCTTTTTGTTGATAGTTCGTCCCTGAGTTCCAATACGCCCCATGTGCCTACTGGCTGCCTACTGGTACACAGAACACACTGGAACTCAGGGGACAAGTTGTCAAATGAATTGCTGTATGTCCTTCTAATAATTTCTTTTATAGAAGTGAAGGCGTGTAATAAACACAGAACGACACACGCGTGTGAATGAGTTAATCGATATGGCACTTGTGCTATCGCGGGAGAATAAAACTCAAGGTCTACGTCCTCTCGTTTTATCCTTCCGCGCTGTCACTCGTGCCATACCGATTAATCCATTCGCATGCGTGTGTCGTTCTGTTTATTTACTCAATGTCATACTTAGCACGTATAGGAGACACAGGCACCTTTCCCTCGTTGTTGGGCTCTTCGGTGTTATCCGTACTCCGTTGGATGGCGTCTGGAAGTTCGCTTCGCGAATTCAAAACCATCTAGATATAAATTTGATCTCATATCAGACATTTAGGAGGGACTTTTTTGTACATGGCAAAAGTTTTATTACAAAAGCCTGTTGTTTTGTTTCCCGATCGTCGTTTATTCTAATTAGTTTGGCATATGGTTTATTTGGGTTATCTATTTCTATTTGGTGGGTAGTAGTTGGAGATGTGGAGATCGGGCTTTGTTTGGTGGATATTAAATGTGACTAGGGCTGTCACGATTCGTTGTCGAATAATCGGTAAATTATATCCCGTTTTAGTCGTTTAATAATTCAAAGAAAATTTGATGAAAAAACTATTGTTTCTAAAGATATTGAGTTAAGAACATCGATGTTAAACCCCAAGAAGCCGTTGGAAGCATTTGTCTTCCAGGTACATTCATCAAAGCTTTGATGTTCTGAATCTTTGAACCGTCAGTGTAATAATCAAGACCGGTCGGCAGTTGCGAAGATCGCAACTGCCGACCGGTCTTGTTTATTACACTGACGGTTCAAAAGTTCAGATCAAAGCTTTGAATGTACCTAAAAGTTGATCGTCTTCGTTGTTTACTTGAGGTCGGTCAGCTGACTTGAACTTCATTTTTATCGACTTCAAAGAGAGGGAGAAGGGTGGGGGGTCATCTAGGTACGATTAATCGATTATTATCGATTATTTGCGACGATTAATCGATTCCTAAATTGAAATATCGTGACAGCCCTAAATGTGACGCCATAGCCATGGTTCTCAGTGACGGAATGCTGCGTTGTCATGGTGGCACGCGGGAGGGGCCATGTTGCGACGTCATCACCATTGTGATACTTGGCTTCGGCGCGCAGCACTTCTTATTATGATGGCACGTATTTCCGTCGTTCATTTCGTTCACTAGAGGCCATGGTCGTAGTGTCTTTTGAGCTTCGTGTGCGGTATGTAGCTGGAAGTCCTACTACAGGCCGGCGTTTGTTCTAGGGGTGTGTTTAATACCCAAATCAACCCGTCAACTATTTATCAAATTCGAATTCTTCCTCAGTCCTCTTTCTCCGACTAGCCATTGACGGCATTTGTTTACTGTTGGACCCAACGTCCTATAACAGAGTTATCTAATTCCACAAGTGACCAAGAGTTATCTAACAACAGCCACAGGTATGGAAAGTATTCAAAATCTGATCGAGGGGGACCTTTTAAGGGGAACCGACAAGTGTGCTGCTTCGGCTGGTGCCTCTCACAAGATAATCTACCTCGGGTTAACCAGTGACAAACCGAGGTATCAGTCGTTTGCCATACTGATTTTGAGCCCTGATTAAACTTTCCGTTAATACCGCACCTCTAATCTCTGTCTTCTATGAGTTATACGTAAGTCTATATTCCGGAAATGATGATAGGTTCTCCAACCTCTAAGTCGGTTAAGCTGTCTCATACTCTCTGAAAAGTCAACAGACCGGTCGGTGCTAATCCCTTCTTTTCGAAACGTTGGAAAAACCAAGCTGGAATCAAATGGTTGACTTTGGGGCCGAAAGCCCAATTTCGTATTTGGGTGAAACCGGTACCTATGCCTCTGGGCATGGGTTTAAGTATCATTGCTTTCTATATGGATCGTACTGGTTCTATGACACACGGCGTAGGAGGAAGTCTTCAACTTAAAAACCTAAATACGACCGGGTAGCACGCCTTCATGTCGATGCAGACTACTTCATCGACATGGTATAGTTCTGCGTTCCAGAGGCCAACATGCCCATGCTTCACACAGGTGTTATCAATATCTAGTCTCAAAGAGCATGGGCTAGGCTTTCAAGTGTTGATTTGTCTAGCCGTGACTGCTGCGGTGTGGATTTTTCCCAATTCTCTGTCCGTCAGAGTTTCGTTAAAAACTTCGTGCATGCTTCGATTAGGGCGTCATCCTTTCCCTATGTTTAACAGGTCCGACAATCATGGAACATGAACTGGTCAACGGTGGACTACCTGTCTTGCTCCCCTGTGTTTCTTTGGTTCATTCGGGTGGCTTAAATATGGCCTGACATCTGTCACCTTGATAGATGTGAACCTGCAAAGTCTGCAGGAAGTGGAGGCATTTGGGCCACGCGTGATTGTTGGTGACGATGAGTTATACTTTTCGTCATATACTATTCCCCAAAGTTTGTATTTTCTCTGTTGTAGATATTTTCAGGAGCAATGCTTTCTAATATGATTGTCCACGGTAGGATCTTCTCGGGTTTAGCCACGTTATCAATTGTTGTTCCAGTTCTGTGGACCTTCTCAGCCCTCTCCTCTATTAAATGATGCCTGTTGTGGTTCGTCACTATCCTCTGAAGGCAATTTCAAAGTATTTGACTGCTCTCTTGACCATGTAGTTCAGATCGCTGTGTCTCAGTTGGACGAGATTTGTAGAACCACTGTACCGGTGAAGGCATTTTGGCAGTACGAGCTGTCTTCCCCAGCAAAGTCCCCCCCCCCCCCCCCCTCTTTACGTAACGGTTCTGCCTTCATGAAGTTACAGTTGTCGATTAACCCATATTTTTCAACCCACTCGCGCTAGAAAGTGATTTTCGGGGCATATTCGCTCCCCGTGAGATCTCTGAGGAGCTGTGCTGTATTCCCCTCTGTCATCGGGATGACAAATGCCATAAGATCTGCTCTATGTTCTACAGCATACGTGTGTGTGGTATCTCCAATATCAAATGAATCCTCTCACTCATCCATGTAGAGAAGGTCACATACAACTTCGAATTCATCTTTGGCGTTGTTCAGAATCTCCGGCTTGTGTTATTGTGACCCAAATGGAAGAGGGGAAGTCAAAATGTCTAGGTCGATGAATTGTCGTGTGGCTGTTGGGCCGCATTTGGTTTTAATTCTACACGAATCATATCGACAAGGTCGTCCAAAGTCTCCGTGTTGTGTGGTGATGGCGTGTTGGCTTCATCACAAACGGATTTATATAAAAATGTGGACCTCCTTGGCATGAGCAGGAAGCTTTGCAAAGTCTCTGCTCAAACTGTCTTCTGTGTTATTGAACACCACAATCTCACATTACCTATCCATGCTCCTTGACCCTTTTTGAGCTGGGCACGATATTTTAAGGATTATTCTGCCCTCTTGTGGAAAGAAAGTCCGGGGCTATTGCCATTGGGAAAATTTGCTTCGTAGTGGCTCCAATTTGGGAATTTATTTTGTTGGGGAAGAAACACACAAGACTAAGACACTTTACATTTCAGCTGAGCAGATAACATTTAAGACCGATACCTAAGCAATTGCATGTATATATTGAATAAACGTATAGTGGTTTCAAGTAAAACATTTATTCTACGAGTTGGATTAAGAATGAAACCGACGAGCCTTTGGCGAGTCGATTTCATTCTTAATTCTGCGAGTAGAATAAGTTGTTTACTTTGAAACACTGTACGTTTATTTTGTTTATCCCATAAATCATTTACAGGGCAGTCGCGGCGAAATAGTGCTGTTACTCGCTACAAAACACAGCGATAGGTGAGGAGCACATTGGTCCAATTCGATTGACCAACAAAACTGGCAAAAATAAACATGGCGCAGTAATACATTTCTGTCTAAAAATAATTCCCTTACAAGAGCTAAACTTGCAAAAAAGTCTTTATTAAATGAGCAGTGTCTGGTGTTTTCTACTGGCATTGTGTAACACTTTCAAAAAGATTTAAAGAAATCAACATTCGAACTATTAATTATGCTACACGAATGCGGTAGAGGCCAGAGGTCAACAAGTAGGTCGCTACTAGGGGAATAAATTCTGTCAGTGTTAAACCTACGGGGAAAATTTATCACCCTACAAGGTGAATAAAGCAAAAAATTATCCAAGGCCTTATTGTTCAAATAAACGGCCATTTATGGGATAATTTTGATTATTTTTTTCATTTTTTGTCTCAAAAACATAGGTTATGACCCCTCGTTGGAACGAGCTCGTCGCGTTCGTTCCAACGAGGGGTCATAACCTATGTTTTTGAGACACAAAATGAAAAAAATTAGCTATTCAAGAATTTATTTTTGCAAGTGTCGTCTACTTTTCATGGTAGGTGAAGGGTTAAGAGAAGAGAAGAATGAATGAATTGATTAAGAGTAATTATACGAGACCATAAATACTAAAGAAGGCGTGACAGAGTGTGTGCAGAGTAAATAAACCGTAATGATAAGGTGCGATATAAAAAATAAACGAGAAGAGATTAATATACAAATAGTAGCCAACCGAGAAATTAAATGGTGTCAATCAACCACAGTGTATAAATGAAGATGTCAACGCAAACAGTCAGTAATCCACACAAAAAGCGGAACACGCAGCCAGTGACTAACCCATTCTCTAACCAATTGTTAATTTGTCTGCGTTGTTAGCGTGTTTGTTTGAGAAACCCGTCATTAACATTGAAACCATTTGGCACCATTGTTTCTAATTTCCAAATCCACCGCTTTTCTATTGTGGTCTAAAAAAGGCATCTAATTTATTATTAGTATAAACTGTCTCTAAGATTTGGATTGTAGGAATTAATCCCCCAGTATATAATCCCCAACTTAAAAAGTACAGATATGGAACTACCCCCCCCCCCCCCCCCAGTAGAAGTTTGAAGGAGGATTAAACCCCCAAACACAAAACAAGGGTCGAAACTAATACCCCCCACTCAGATTTTGGATATGGAGAAAATCCTCCAAAGGAAAAGAACAACTGCAAATGCATTCTTCTGATGAGAATGATAAGGATAGATGAAGGTGACATTACATTAATGAAAAGATCTTACTGGAGTCACTCGCTTTCGTTCTGGTCTATTTGTAAGCATTATTCATGAAACTTAATAAGTCAAAAGCACAAAGCAATTGTATACATGTACATAAACTGTTTTCACAAAGTGCAAAGTCTCTTCTGAGGTTTTTTAGTGTCTCTATTGACTCTGTTTGGTGGTGGCTCCCCTCTCTGTAAACGCATTATTTTTGTTAGTGAATTTAAATGGTCTCTCTGGACGCACTTAATGTGGTGCCACAGACTAAGGTTTTTGTGTTCAACAAGATACGTGAAACCCGTATTACAAGCTTCACAAATATTGTTGGTGCGATCACCACCAGCAATGGTCACATCATGGATATTCCAAAAAGATAAATCAAAACGTGGCTTGTTGGACCGCCCGATTTCCATAGCACCTTTTGCACCACGTGGTGCTTCGTACTTACCATTGATGTCATTAAACTCGAAGTATTCACTCAGTTTCTCAAGTCCATTGGAAATAATATGCTTGAGTTCACAAAGACCCCCTTTTCACATCTTCAGTTAGTAAGAAAGCCAAACCACCCCAAGCTTCTAAATAAATAGAAAAGTTAAGCTTTCTGTTGATGTCCTCATATTATGATAACTAATCTTTAATCCTCCTTGTTAGCAGGTTTCTAAAAAACTCCATTAATTAGGCAAACACTCTACTAATTGATATGTTTCTTAGAACAATACTGTCAACACATCAAAGTGGCTGCATTATGTATTCTTTATTGGAGGATTATCTCTAGTCACAATTGTATGCATGGGGGAATTATTCCTCTTACAAATATCTAGTAGGGGTATTTCCCCTACCTTAATATTCCGTTTGGGCGGATTAATTCCACATCCAAAATTAAAGTGGGAGGAAAAATTCCACCTATGTAGAGTTGGAGTGTGGGGATTAGTTCCTCGAGGAATAATTCTGCATACTAAGATTGAAATTTGAAAGTGTCTTGTGAATGGCATTTGAGATATTCAGAAATATGAGAACAGTCACTTTTATACATCGTATTCCCTAAACACTTTCTCGGGTCACTCTTTTTTCATTCACTATCTTACGTAAATTATTAGTTTGTCCCAAAGCCTACAATTTGTAAAAAAGACAGAAAGTAGCATATATAAGCCATTTAGCATCACAGTCCGTTTCCACATTGTTGCAGTGGAAAGGTCTCCCATTGGTTGTGCTAACAATTTTGGTGCCTGTTACAATCAAGGTACACATCTGCCACCGGGTAGGGTTGCATGGTTGACATGGTACCTCCCCGCCAGTGGGAGATGCGCCCCGCAATTTAGCTCTCACCAGTATTTTCGCCAAACTGGGAGGCTGTCTAAAGCTAACGACTGGAGCACATGGAACCGTCTACTTCATTCTTTCAGATTTCATAAATTGCCCTTGATGTCAGGTAGTCCTGGATGAAAGACCACTGTAAAGTAAATACGCTATTGGTCTCAGAAATAGGCTTAGTCTGACGATGTTGAAAAGTGGTGATGATGCTTTTGTTTTAAATGCATAGTTACCAGTGTGATTACTCTTAGTTTTAAATATATATATACTCTCCCAAAAAAGAAAGTGTGCATGCTAAAAAATAACACTCAAAAAAGATATATATCATTTTCATTCATGGAAATTTTATCCAATCACAGATGAATCAATTTGTGATCAACACGAGAAATTTCATTACGCTACGACGAATACTCTTGGTGCCATGGAGAGTCAAAGACACTAAGGGTCAAACACAAAAGTCACACACTCAATATCTGGTATGACCTCCGTCTGCATCGACTACTGCTGTGCATCTACGCCTCATGGAAGCGAACAAGTTAGCATGGAAGTGTTGTGGGATGTTGTTCCATATTCTGATAAGCTGTCTTTGGAGTTCCACAAGCGTTGACGGTGCATGGGGAAGCCGGCGTAGCTGACGTTTCATTTCGTCCCATACGTGCTCAATGGGTGAGATATCGGGCGAATTTGCGGGCCAGGGAAGAACATCCACTTGTTGTTGCTGCAGATACTGTTGAACAACACGAGCTGCGTGGAGTCGGGCGTTGTCCTGCTGTAGAATGACGCCGGGCCGTGACGTAACGTCAAAATCGGACGAATTGCAGGTCTTCGAGGACGTAAGCCGTATTCTCTCAGCCGGTTGATTACTGTTTGAGGATGCATCCGTCTCAGGTTAGGGATGTTCCTGGCTGTCGTCGTTGCCGTTTCTTGCCGGTTCCGGAGATGGACGACACGGATATACCGATCTTGTGCAGGGGTGGTAACTCGGGGTCTCCCGGAGTGGGGTCGGTCTCGAACGTCATCATGTTGTGCATGTCGATGGACTAGCCTGTCTACAGTGTTACGGTGGCAGTTCAAATGCTGGGCAACCTCTCTGTGTGTTCTGCCAGCTCTAATCATACCCAGGGCAAGGAGACGGTGATTCATTGTTAATCTTGGCATGCTAATGTGGAGTCGTTTTAACAGCAGCGCACGTTTGAATGTGAAGGATAGGAAGGCCTTACTTTAGTGTTTAAATACCCAAGGATTCACACTGCTGCATGAATTTTCAGACTCTCCACGTGTAAAACATGCCTTTTCACAAACGTGCAGCGCGTCATTTAACATTAATGCAATTTTAACGGGCAAAGCTGTTTTTGTGTTCAATATAACTTATTCATGAACAGGTTAACACTCTTTACACCTACGAAATTATTTTTTTGGAGTTTGATCAATTTCTGCAATGCACACTTTCTTTTTTGGGCGAGTATACATATTTATAAACATAGCGGTTATTGAAAAATGCAGCAACTGTTTCAGCCAGTCCAACAATATTATAAATCATCCAGTGAATGGCAGAGCAGTTCCATTTTGATTTTCAGCGGTGATTGATTTCTTCGTTAAAGTGAATAGTAATTTCCAGTCTGGGTTACAGACAATTGCTCCTTATGACAGTTGCCCCTTAGGAAAACTGCCCCTAAGATAACTACCCATGGGACAATTGCCCCTTCATTATAATGATAAATAGGACAGTAGCCCCTTATTTAAAAATAATAAATACAGTTGTTGACTCTTCTTTTTAAAAATACCGTCTTTTGTTAATACACACTGTTGGCATACAAATCATAGTCCTTATTGAATTGACTGACCCTGCATACGCCATACTGAGGCACTATCTGGCCCTGCAATGATTTATTGTCCCCGTGACCCCGGCTTTGAATGTGGTCTGCGTGTCTAATGACACATGGGTCCCATTGGAGCTCAGGGGAAGTTGTGACTCTTCAGTCACTCTTTTATACTGAACCAACTACAACTGTGGTAAGTAATAAATGATGAAACTCTTACTTGCATCGCGCCAAGCGGTCGCCATCTGGCCATACAAAATTATGATTGAACAAAGGGGAGATCACTGTATATTGGTCACTGTATATTGTTCACTGAAAAATTGATTATGGAAAAGTTTACAATAATTGTGGAAGGTTAGGTATATTATATTGTGGGGGCCCACCCCATTAGCAAACCCATTAACAATTGCATAATTGAATAACCACGTTGAATGGATAGTACTTCCAAAACACATACCAATCCTAGTACCATCGGTCCCAAATTGACATGCCAAATTGACATATTTATTGCATTCGGTTTTGACTAAATTGCACTTCATTGAATAAAAACCACGCAGCTTGTCGGTAATTCACCCGATAGTCATTGCATTCCCGTAGCTTCCTTGACCTACACGAACGTGCTGCCCGTATGTACAATATATGCACGTGGTCTGCCCTGACCTGTTTGACAGAGCTCCACGAGCTGTATCAAACAGGACATGGTAGATTAAATGCTCAACTGACCCACAGAATATAGGTAAGCGATTAATTTTCGGATAATCGAATACTCATGTTAGTTGAATAATTCTCACTGACCGAGTGGCTGTTCGAATGTATACAGGTCGCTGCTCCACAAGTTAACGTACAGTGCACCTAACTGGATTGAAAAAAGATCGTACAATTATAATAATAATTCCTCAGACCAAACCAGCTGCAAATCAAACCTGGCTTTTTTGAGTAAATGTAGATTGTCCAGATTTAGGTTACTGTGTAATCTACTACAATTTCTGCACTTGTTTTTTAAATATGTTGTATGACGTCTCTTACTATCTTCATCAAACACTGTCATTATATTTTATTGTACATATTCTTGACAGCACGGTTATGCATTCTTATTTCGAAACTTCATATTGCTTATTAGGACCTTATTTACCAGTACTTAACTTCGGAACTGACCTTGGAACTTGCCCTCGCCTCCCCTTACAACACTATGGCTAACAAAATTACTCTGGATGAAATTCAAAGCAACGATTCTTTTGATTTCATTAGTAAGTTCAATACAACTGTCATTGGTAATTCCAATGATGAGCCCCTAGAAAGCATTCACTATCGGTAGAAATTGTTGCTAGTACTATAGCCCGAAAGACTTTGAAACGTCTGTAGTGAATGAAAATAAAACTCTCTCTTTACTCAACATGAATTGTCGAAGTCTGAACGCTAACTGGGACAACATCCATAACTTAATTCTCGATCTGCAGCCATCATTCAACTTTCTAGATATTGCCAGAATAACAGAAGTGTTTGATGTTGGAAATAACGAGTACACCCTCAAAGGCTATCATCCGCTAGAAACCCGCCTGTGCCTCGACCGACACGATGGCCGAGGAGGGGTTGCCATGTTCGTAAAAGAGTGTATAGACTACAAAATCCGGAATGATCTCTCAGTTTTTATACCTCATGTTTTTGAATCCCTGTTTATAGAAATTACTTCCAAACATAAATGTATAATCGGTATAATTTATAGACCTAACACAGCCCCGAAAGCCGACCTTGACTTGTTTCTGGAAACGCTTACACAGTTGATCAGTGAAATAAATAATGAAAATAAAAAGGCCTACTTGAAGGGGGATTTTAATATTGATCTTCTTAGTTTTGGTGGTCATAACAAAACTAATCAATTTATTGATTTAATATTTAGTGCATGTTTCATGTCCGTAATCACAAAACCAACAAGAGTTACAGATTTTTCTGCGACGCTAATTGACCATATATTTTTCAATAGAAATGAAGATAAGAAAGTATGAATAATCATCACAGACATGGACGATCACTTTGCGACACTTTATGTCAACGAGATGGCACGTCGTAGCTACATGTGTAAAGAAAAAATTGAAAGATTTAAAGAGGAGAACTCAACGAGATTCAAAAACATTCTGTCTATTTGCGATATATATAATGCAACTTGTCCTAATGAAGCGTATGAAAATCTGATTGACAAACTCCACCAAAAGGTATTTGTTTCCCCCAAACGGGTAAAACGCGAGCCATGGATGACTGCCGGTCTGCTACAATCCTCACTAAATAAGGAAAAGCTTCTTAGAAAAAAAACAAAAAATCCCTTAAACTACAATGCTGAACAATACTATAACTCTATACTACTGGAGAATAAACATAACGTTAAGAAGACTTGGGAAATTCTTCTTAAGGCCATACACAGATCAAATCGTATCCCAAACTTACCGTGCACCTTCAAGGAAACGAATATGGAAATAACTGACCCTAAACAAATAGCAGAAAAAATCAACCTGTTCTTTGCTAACATCGGAAAAATGTAAGCAATCAAATTCAGAACGTTAATTCCAATTTCTCGGATTACATCAAGTTTAATAACGCCGAGTTATTTTTTATCTCACCTACAAATTTACACGGAGTCGTCCTATGTGTAAGTGGTCTACGGCCAAAAATGAATAAGGACAGTGACAACATCTCTACCAGGCTGTTAAAAATATAATATCAGAAATAGCAGAACCATTAACCCATATAATTAATCTTTCATTCTCAACTGGAAAAGTTCCTGATAAAATGAATGTAGCAAAACTCATATAAATTTTTAAGCCTGTCCATCATAAACGCTTTAACAACTACAGATCAATCAGTATCCTCCCTGCTCTCTCCAAAGTTCTCGAAAAGATTATGCGCCGAAGACTGACCAATTTCCTAAACGAAAACAATCTGATGTACCGATATCAATTTGGATTCCGCAAGGGACATACAACGTTTCATCCAATACTGCATCTTATAAACAACTTTACAGAAACAAATGACAGACCAACCAAAGAGTGCACATTGTCACTTTTCCTTGATTTCTCCAAGGCCTTCGACACGATAAATCACTCATTTCTGTTACAGAACCTGCAGTCATATGGGATAAGGGGTGTTGCCAATTCCTGGTTTAAAGAATACTTGTCTGGTCGCTCATATTTCGTCTCATACAGGCATAAGTCATCGGATTTCTAGCCTATCGTCAAGGGTGTCCCTCAAGGTTCTATACGCTGGCCCATACTATTTCTCTTGCACATAAATGATATTAGTGAATCGACGCTTCTAAAGATACTGTCATTCGCTGATGATACAACTGCATTCACCTCTGGTAACAACCTGGACACCTTAATTGACACTTCGAATAATGAAGTGTCAAAAATAAGTGATTGGTGTGCCACTAACAAACTCCTCCTGAACGCCAGCAAAACTAAATGCATCTTGCTCCATCCACAAGGCCCAACTAATGTTGCGCGTAGGCATGTTACTGTAAATAGCACAAGCATACCTTTGGTTAGTAACAATCATGACGATAAATTCATAAATTTCTTGGCATCAATATGGATGAACATTTGAGTTTCAGACACCACGTCTCAGTCGTTTGTTCTAAAATATCCAGGGCCATGTATGCAATAAATAGAGAGAAAAATACTTCCCCTCAATGCCAGGAAAACCCTGTACAATACCCTGATACATAGCCACTTATTGTACGGGATTCAGGTCTGGGGTCATATACCGGCCACTAAGAGGACTATTACTTAACCCATAGCACAGCGCAAACAGAACACGGTTTTCACAAGAAACGCTCTTAAATAGGATTTCCATTTATTTTCTTATCAGTCCTTTGACTTTCAATTCTAGCCCCAGGGACAAGGACATGGCACTCAGTGGAATGACTAAATGAGCTTACTGCAGTGATAAACCATGGGCCCTGTTCCG
Organism: Pictodentalium vernedei; assembly: GCA_031216915.1. NCBI lineage: Eukaryota > Metazoa > Mollusca > Scaphopoda > Dentaliida > Dentaliidae > Pictodentalium > Pictodentalium vernedei. The sequence continues at coordinate 477,268,063 of CM062293.1, forward strand.
GAGGCAAGAACAGAAACGAATAATACCCGCACAGTGAGATCTTTGCGAACAGTGCAGGACAGACACGACTTTTGCGCTTGGTAAGGGGCCAAAGTATTGCAGAAATTGCATTACAGAAATTGCTAAAAAATTTAATGGTCTAATCAGCAAAGCCTAGATTCTGGAGTGTTGAAATCTGAATAAATGTGGAGATCCAGGCGAAATAGAAGTACAATCGGGACAGGAAGGGTTATTACAGGAGACATCTGAATGGTATGAATTTAGAGCCTTGCCTATTATCGCCTTCTTAAATTGGGATCTATTGAGACGCTGGACTGATGGTTCAGTGTCATTCCAAATCCGCGGGAAAGAATGGAACGGGAGTTCGGCCGAGAAGCAAGTTCTGGGTTTTCGTGTGCGTATATTGCCAGACTGTCTAGTATTCGTGCCAGATGGGTTTGTATAAATTTCAAATGTGTTATCGAAGGACTCGGGTAGTTTATTATTAAACCAATCATGCATGAACAGGAGACCGTGTAGTGTATAAAGGTCTCTGAATTTTAGTATACCACAGCTTTCGAAAAGGGGATCGGTGTGTGAAGTATAGGATCGTTTCGTTATCGCTCGAATAGCTTTTTTTGCAGACCATGGATCCTATTTGTGGCTGCAGCGTGTCCCCACACTTGTATCCCATAAATTAAATGACTTTGGATCAGAGAGAAGTACAATAATCGTAGAGCTACTTGGGTAAGGAATTTTTTAGCCTGATTTATGGCAAAAGTAGCCCTGGCTATTTTCAAGAATACGGTGGAGATGTGTTGCTTGAATTTAAGATTTTCATCGATATGAATACCGAGAAACGTAAATGTCGTTTAATCTTGATGGTTACCCACTAGTGTAATATTCGTATTATTCAATGATATGCTCTTGCCTATCGCACTATACGAATCATTTCGGGGGTGGAATAACATGAAATTGGTTTTAGAAGCGTTTAGAGCCAATTTATTCGCAGAGCACCACTCACTTATGCTACTAACTCAGAGTTTGTATTTTCTATAAGAGTATCGACACTATTGCTAGCTGCATGCGCTGTTGTGTCATCTGCGAACGACAAGACTTTTGACAAAGACGATTTGCTGATGTCGTTGATATATAGTACAAATAAAATAGATCCGAGGATAGAACCCTGGGCTACACCTGTGCTGATCTCTCTTCTGTCAGATACCTCATTATGGAAAGAAACAGACTGGCTTCTTTCTGTTAGATAATCCTTAAATCAAGAATTAGCTAACCCTCGAATGCCAAAATATTCCAGTTTCTTTAGCAGAATGTTGTGGTCAATGCTATCGAAAGCTTTCGCAAAATCTAGGAAAATCGAAAGAGTGCAATCTTTTGTTCTTTTATCGTTTGCTTCAGGAACATTATTAGGTGAGGTATTGGTTGTTTGGTTGAATGATGCTTTCTAAACCCAAATGGATACTGGTATACAGTCTTTTGGTCATCTAAGAAACTGGATACGCGAGAATACATACATTTTTCAAGTACTTTTGAGAATGCCGGAAGAATACTAATGGGTCGGTAGTTATTGAATACATTGGGGTCGCCTGATTTGAAAATAGGTATAATTTTGGCTATCTTCATTTTACTTGGCAATATACCAGTAGAGAAGGAGAGGTTAATTATGTGAGGTAGCGGATTAGCCACCTCGAAGATGATTTCTTTTAAAAGCTTAGTCGACAAGTTACAACCATCTTTAGTTGCCTTTCCGCGAATGCTATTAACACAGAGAATTACTTCCTGCACATTTGTGGGCGATATAAAGAAAGATTCCGCATTGATGTTGCCAATGTAGTCCGCGAAATGACGGTTTGATGAAGGTATTTCGTCACTGATTGATTTACCTATGCTTGCAAAAAATGTATTAAATCTATCGGCAATCAATCTAGGGTTGATTAGTTGTCAGCACGAAAGGAAGACGACAGTGTGGCGGTTTGTTCAGTTTTGCTGATTGCTTTACGCAAAATTTCTCAGGTTTTTTAATGTTATTTTTATTTGACAGTAAGGTATCGGTGTAATAATCAGATTTATTTGTTCTTTTAAGTCGGTTGAAAATCCGGCAATAGTCTTTGTATTCAGTGATGTTTCGGGGGGTTGGGGATTTTATCTTTCTATCATGCAGTTTATTTTTGTTCAAAGATGATTGTAAGAGGTCACGTGTCATCCATGGTTCACGTTTTATGTTCATCTGTGGCGTTGATCTCACTTCCAGTGACTGTTTGGGTTTCTTTTTCTTTCTTCTAAAATAACCACCAAACTGCGGTTTCAGTATTACCATAAATATGCCCACTTCTCCAAGCAAACACGGAGCACAACTATTGTAATTATGCAAAATTCCTAGACATCTTCCAGTTCGAGGTTCTCGGGGATTTCAACCCACTATCTTACTGCCAGTCGCACACTCAAACTTAGTAAGATTATTGGCCATCGCTCCCGACTCTCGTGGATTTATAAGCAAATGAAGCTATAAAGCAAATAAAGTTGTTAGGGTCGCAAGGGATTTCATTCCTCCATCGTCTCTGTGCGCCTTCGGCGCGCAGAAACGTTTCATTCATCATCAAGATCATTCTTCTTAGAAATGTCTACTGTGCAACGTGTTGATTATGTAACGTCCCAGAGAGGTGGGAGGCTAGTGTTACTTGACGGTTATAGATACAGACTAAATGTTCGTGGAAAAACGTGTGTACATTGGAAGTTTGTTGGTCCGGGATGCAATGCTAAATGCACATCTGTAGAAGATTATGTCAAAAATGAAACATCTGCACATAACCACCCAAGAGAAAATGAGCACGCCAATAAATTCCTGTTAAACAGACGGCAACGTGTGGAGTCTGAGACGGCGCCAGTTCAAGCAATTTTTGATGAGGAAATTTCTAGTGTTCGATGAGAATTGGCTATTGACATTCAGTCATTTCATAGTTTAAAGAGTGGCCTATATTATCGACGAAGGAAAACTACCCCTGCAATACCAAATAAACTGTCAGAAGTTGACCTGCAACATAGATGGTCAACAAAACTGTATGGAGAACCATTGTTGTGTCTAAACGACAGTGGTGATGCAAAGGCACAGAGAAACAAACTTAGTCAGTATATGTATGGGGCGCGTCCCCCTCCCCGGAAGAGAGTGTATCGTGAACTTGACCAGAGACTTCAAAGACTTAGGGATCATTTAGCTGTCGGTCAAAAAACTCCTACAGAGTTTCTTGATTCAGCAGCACACTTAGTGAAACTTGGTAAATGAAATTATTCTTATTCTTATATTATTAAGGCTATATCCAAATAATACTAATATTTTTTAGTCAAAACTATTATATGATGTATATTATCCATATGCAGTTCCGATATTAATCGAATTTCATCCCCAAGAAGTGTTGAACAAAACATATTAATGGGTAAATCCATTTTCTGTGGGTACAACAGGTAATTACTGCTAATCCCCCAAGCCAATTTAGTTCAAATTCGCCTACACTTTTACAAAAACTAGTTTGTAGGCGAAATTGCGCTGTAGGCGAAACTAGACACCACCTTTTTATAGGTTCAGAAATAATTTGTTTTCATCAATTTGCTTTAAAATTGCCATTCAGGCAATTTTTATTCAAATATTTGAAAATAAATTACTGGCTGAAATAATGAATAAAGTGTTTCCCGGTGTCCGTTTCTTAGTGTCCTGTTTCCTATTTTCTACCCAAAATTGTTTCTTACTACCCTGTTTCTTAGAGTCCTGTTTCTTGGTGTACGATCACCACTCCAGACATACCTTGCCCAACCTGTGATGTTGATGAAAATATTTATCAGTGAATTTACAAATCTTCCGTTAGATATCTAATATTATATAGAGAGTAATCGCTTGACTGGACGGGTTACGTGAAATAATTCATGAGAGGTGAGGGACGTTGTACAAACACGAGTGCGCGAATGCACACGAGTGTTTTACAAAAAAGTCCCTCGCCTCGAATGAATTATTTCACGTAACCAGTCCAGTCAAGCGATTACTCTGTTTATTACTTTTCATTATTAACGATAATTATATTATTTAACCTTTTACCTAACGTAACGGCCTGCGCTATTCTCAAGAATCGCCAATTAATTTTCATTATTTTTTTCAATTTTTTGTTTCTAAAACATAGGTTATGACCCCACATTGAAACGAGCACGTCGACCCGTTCCAATGAGTGGTCATAACCTATGTTTTTGAGACAAAAAATGAAAATAATAGCTAATTTTTTTGCAAGTGTCATCTGCTTTTCATATTAGGTAAAGGGTTAAAAAAACAAAAAACAATGAAGTCTCCATTACATCCACGGCAAAGCGTTTTCGTTTGCGCGCACGGATACATGACCCAATTGTTGATTTCATAATTCACTTGTGAAGTTATCGTTTATAATCAAACCCGGAAATCCCAGTAAATCACACTTTGGAAAGTAATAATAATAATAATAATAGTAATAATAACATGTTTAACCAACCAACTGTCATAGGTCACCAAATCATTCTACCCCAACGAGAAAAGCAAAATAAAAAAAGATCAAGGCAAAGCACCTCTCCATCTTATTTTCCTTCTACTTCTGCCATTTCTCAGAGTAAGCGCCTCAATTTGCAAACATCTTCGGTCCATATTGTGACTGAAGATGCTCGCAATTTGAGTAACGCTGTCTCGCCACGTCTTGTTTCAATACCTCCTCCTCACCCTCATTCTCCTCCTCCACCTTCTTTCTCCGGATCTCCCAGTGTTCTCACTAGAACTACTCCTGTTTCCTCTACTACTCTCACGGGGTGTTTCATAGCTAGGAAGTATAAAGTAGTCCACATGTAAATAGCAATGGTACAAAGTTGTAAGTGTGGTAGAAGACTATAGTATTGGGTGACTACAATTGAGACAAATCATAGCACAGATAGTTGAAAACAAGTTGAAAGTTGATGGTAAGACTACCTAGAGTTGTATAGGAGCTTGAAATCCCATTTTTGAAATCCCACTTATGGAGAATCCCCTTTGGAGAATGCCTATAAAATTCCTTTTTACCGAAATGAGTTGAAAAGCACACTCAATCAAACTCAATAAGAACAGTGATGTGCGCACAGTATGGACTTGCACACAAACACATATCGGCAAATCCAGCATGTGCCTATGTGCTACATGTAATGTGCACACATTGTGCACGAACACACAGACACATCTATGAAAGTCTGAATACTTTATAGGGAGATCGGGGAAATCTTAATATAGACAGGGCAGACCAAGGAATGGAGGGAATAATAAGCTATGGTGTAGACTAGGATTGGCAGAAGCAGGAGATTTTGAAGGAATATGAACTTGTAAAACAATTGGCAGGTTATTTGTGGTAATTCTGTTTAATTAGATTGACTCTAAAACAAAGGAACACACCATATACCTCTACGTGCTAGTTTTCTTAGAATATAGTTGATATTAGGTGAAGCCTTTATGTTCCTATAGCAGTATGTGTTCCTACAAAAATGAGGATTCCGGAGGAATCCGAACTAATACAACTTGTCGTGTTTTTTGTGATAATTGTAACCGAAGATTGTGAGTAACTAGATTGACTCTTATACAAAATAACGTGCCTATTACTGGAAAAGGATGATTCAGGGGGAATTCGATCAATATGTACCAAATAAAGTGATTTTGAGTTGATTTTGATGATTTTGAGGGATTGTCGGGTCTATTTGAGCATTCAATCGAACACACCCTCCAAACATTCTCCTTTGCTATTAGAGAGTTGTGGGTCGCATAACAACCACGTGTTACAATAGAAACCAAGGCGGCGGTCTCCAGTATACAAAATCGACGTCAGAAACGCGTATGGCCCTTACAACACGCGCAGCGCATGCGCACGGAGACCACACATCACTATGGTAATTGCGTCACAACATGGCTGCTCATGGTCTGCCATGATAACCCAACCTGGCGCCACTGGATCATGATTATGATGTCACATGAGATCCACCACATGAGATCCATAAGATGGGGGTCTTAACGAAATATTAATAGGGACGCGCCTATTATGGGAGGAAAATAGTATATCATGTACCCGGACAACCCCCATCTTATTGATCTCATCTGGTGGATCTCATGCAACGTCATATAATATGACCCAGTGGCACCATCTTGTGTTGTCATGGTCAAAACACCTACAGTTCATACACCAACTAAGGACATTTAACACTGTAAAAGTTAAATTTGTTTTGCCGCGGTCGTGGTATTTACATGCGCATCACTCCGTAATGCCCCAACCCCTAATGACAAACATTGGTGCACATTGTAGCATTTTGAAATAGATTTCCGGAAAAACATAACCATCAAAATTCCCTAATGTGTGTGTGTGGGGGGGGGGGGGGGGGCAGGGTCTATGAGCAGCGTACGCACTATTCATAAAAGTAGTTAGTAGTAGCCTTAATGATTGTCATCAGTGATAACTAATATCTTCACTGATCTGTACTCCACGTGGAACTTACTTCTTAAAAATATATTAGGGTAGTTTTTCTTCTGTAAACGGTGGAACGGGTATTTAGTCGAAACGGACTCGACGCACAGACATTTGGTAATTTAAGCATAAGTTGAATAAACTTCAAGAAAATAATGTGGCTATTCTGTTATTGTATTGTATTTTGTGTCATTGTGAGGTCTCTGAATCTCCCTAGACCTGGGCATAACAGTAGGGCACACGGTCATTATATCCCTCATGTTCCATATAATTGGTTAAATTCATAGTTAAATAAGAGAAAAACGGTGCGATTGGAGAAAGTTTTGTTGCACTACCAGAGTGCTGGGGTTAATCCTTTACACAACGCAGACGATATCAAAATTTATTATTCATGTTAATAAGTTAATATCTGTTTTTTTCAAATTTTTCGAAAGGTTCAACGGAACCACATTACGTGACCCCTCATTGGGACGCGCTTGAAATATATATTTTTTTCAACAACTTGATTTGTAAATTACTTGGGCGGATGCGTACGATTCGTTAGGTGAGGGTTAAACACACATTTAGTTGAACTAAAAAGAGGACACAGGAATGTGAAAAAACAATATTCAGGGTCGCCAGAAGGAGAGGAAATGCCGAGTCACGTTTATGAAACGACTGACTTTGCGATCTGACGAAAATAAAACAAGTAGGTCAGCAGTTGTGTTGTTCTTTAGAAGAATTTGAGTCACATGATTCATTTTGATCGTAACCTCTGTATCTGAATGAACAGCGAGTCCGTGTATTTGAATAGTATGCATTGGGGTCACAACGAAGTTTAAATAACATGCATGTTGACACAATTACTATCAGCTGATAAATGGATTCCTCAAGAAGTTTTTTAATTAATCGTACATGTGTAAAATCAAAACACTTCGCAAACACACAGTCTTACTATAAGTGATGTACGAAATGTTGGGACTTCAAGAAGACAACTTTTCCACCTGTTTTATCTTCATTGTTGTGTTAGTTTTGACATATTATTTTATTGGACGAAGAAGACGGTACAGCAATCTTCCACCAGGACCAACCCCTTACCCCCTTGTGGGGAACTATTTACATTTTGTCGGAAGAAATTTCTTGGAAGTGCTTAGAGATTACCGAAAGGAATATGGAAATATTTACACAGTGCATATCTTTGATAAAATAATTATCGTTATCAGTGGTTACGAGAATATAAAAGATGCCTTTGTTAAGCAAGCCAGTAATTTTTCTGAGAGACATGCTTTTAAAAGTGAGCTGTTCAAGGGGAGCGGTAAGTTGAATACAATAAACATGACAACAGGGGCAGGCGAATCGCGATTTTTCGCTGGCAGTGAATCTCAAATTGAATCGACAAAATGTTCATAACTGGATCGAATCTCGAATCAAATACATGTGATCCCGATTACCAACGTGCGGGCACGGTGGCGCTGTGTACTACGGCATAATGCACGTCGATGGTGCACCTGTCTTCAACCAATGCTAACCCTCCTTGTGTGGAGTTAGTATGTTGGGGAGTTTGACAGTTGCGCGTCATTGCTTGGTGGTTCTCTCCGGGTTCTCTGGCTTCCTCCATCCGTAAAACTGTCCGACACGAGGTGCCTCTATCATCGAGTGTCGTCAAACTCCAGTAAATAAATAAATAAATAAATAAATAAATAAATAAATAAATAAATAAATAATTGAACCGCGTGTATAGAAGTAAGTGTACCTATCACTTTTTTCAAGAGTCCGGGATAAGCCGAATAGACTTCTACTCACACATCCAGGAATAAATGTCAAACTTTAAATACAGTTAACCATACAGTTAACCATCAGCATAACTGGCTCTGATGGTCAACAGGCTTAATAAGATACAGGTTAGACTGAGGAGTGTACGCCCAAAAAATGGACAGGGAGAGTTTTTAGCCATGTCCATTGTTATGTAACAGGAGGAGAGATGATGTGGGAGCATGGGTTCGAACCGTCGACACCTAGCACACAAAGCGACTTATTTACCACGAGACTAAGACATCCGGACCAACCAGGGTACTTGGTAAATGGCCTTTATACCTCGACCTCTACACTACTCTCCCCTTCTTTTGAGATTAACCACCTGTGAATCTCACCCAGGTTCCTCCCTCAGAGCGGTTTAAACGTCCACCATGATGTACAAACATCCACAATACCATCAACTGCTGAGGGCTGGTCACGACACCAATGTAACAGATCGAGAAGAGAGGTGTGGGAGCCGGGGCTCGAACCGTCGATCTCTAGCACACAAACCGACCAATTTACCACTACATTAAGAGTTCAGGACGAACCAGGCTGGTTGGTAAATGACCTTTATACCTCGACCTCTACACTACTCTCACGTTCTTTTGAGATTAACCACATATGAATCTCACCCAGGTTCCTCCCTCAGAGCGGTTTAAACATCCACCATGATGTACAAACATCATCCACAAACTGACGTTAACTTAACAAATTCAAAGACACCAATGTTTTATTTTTTGAGCTCTACACCATACCAAAAGTTCATAGGAATCAGACAAACTTTAATTTTTTTTGCGACCTTGGCGTCTCACCGTTACCGCAACGGCAACGAATGTTTTGTCGGCTAAAAGCCAATTGCATTTTAATTTTTTTTTTGCGGGAATGTTTCCAAAATTTCGAGAGTGAGCGTCCAGTAACCTGGCAGATATTGAACGTTAATGAAAAAGACACTGTGTTGGATAAAGGTTGAAATTTTATTTATCAATGCAATAGTGTTTGTTTGTTCTGCAGTATACTCCAGTAGAACAGCTTTGCTTATTGTTACTATATTTACCTTTTATCGTCTGTTCTTGTTAGTTCTGACCCTATTCCGAGTACTCTTGTTATTTCATTTATCTAGATCACCCAATCAGTTCACTTTCCTTGCGCTAACTAACCAATCAGCTTGCTTGATCTTCCGTAATCTCTATGCAGAGTTATCTCCCCTTATTACAACAAAGTCCTATCCGATTCTCATCACCTCTATTTCTAATGGCCAAGTCCCATGGCCATGGAATCCCGTTTTAGTCGTATAAGGCCATGAGGGCGATGTGAATATCCCTCAGTGAGGCCTAATTTACTATCCGTCTTAACCTCATTTCGATTGAGGCCATGAGGGCCATGAAAAAATCCCTCAATGGGGTATAATTTACTATCCCTCTTAGCCTCATCTCGGTATTTAGCAGCCATATCCCATGGAATCACATTTTTGGAAAACATATGACATTAGGCACCCATTTTTAGTCGTATGAGGCCATGAGGGCTATGAGAAAACCCTCAATGAGGTCTAATTTATTATCTCTCTTAGCCTCATTTCGTTTGAGGCCATGGGAAAATCCCTCGATGACGTCTAATTTACCCTCCCTCTTAGCCTCATCTCGGTATTCGAGAATACCATACATTGTAGTATTGGAGGATACCCTTTATTGGATACTTGTTGTAGAAACTTTACATCCGGGTACTTCATGCTACATCCGGGTACTTCTGTTGGGAAATGTATAAAAAGGGTGCAAGCTCGGCTTAAACCTCATTTGTGTCCTGACCGTCGTCGATTGAAGATATGTTACCAGTTCGGTACAGATACTGTTCCAAGTTATTTTCGAGATCGAATAATGCAAGAAGACACCAGAAGAACCATCATCGGCTCCAGTGCAGATATTGTACGAAGTTGTTTATCCGCTCATTCAGTGCTCGTAGGCATGAATAACATCAACGCCCAGGAAGAACAGAAGAGCAGAGAGATACTGGAGATTCAATGACTGACCAGAATAAAGTACTTTTACAATTTTTACGCCTTGCTGACAAGGTTGGAAATCGATGTCGTTCTACGCGCTGCTGATGAAGATTTGACTACCTGTTTATGTAAATGTGCTACCAACATCCTCGAAGATAAGATACCACTGAATTTGGCTGAATTTGGCGACCTGCCAAAATACGAACATGTATTGAAGCTGCTGACAGATGATGGAATTTCTACCAATATAAAAGTATATTACGAAAGAGTTGCTTTCTCTGCGCTTATCAACCCAGTCCTAGCTCATAAAAAGGGTATAAAAGGGATGTATCAACACCAAATGCTCATTTATTCTACGACCATGAAAGAGTGAAGTCATGAAAGTACCTTGCTGCAGATATTGTGGAAAGGCCTTTTCCAGATCAGACAACATGCACAGATACGAGAATGATTACTGTTCCATAAGGAAATCCGAAAAATCGAACAACACTGCAAGACTTGACAGAACTTCAGATACACTGCGAATCCTATCTGATGCGGATCGACATGAAGCCAAGACTATGACCAAGACATCCACTAATAATTTGATACAATGTATATATAATTGTGCCTCCAATATCCTGAAGGGGGCAGTACCTATGGCCAAATCTGAGAGAGCTAAGCTGATCCCATTCAAACAGCACATTAAGAGAACTGCCTTACCAAAGAGAGAACTATCTTATCGGAAAAGAAGACGGATCACACAGAAAGGAGGATTTTTAGGAAAATTACTCGGACCCATCATCAAAGTTCTGTCCGATATCCTACAAAAGGGGCGTGCTCGTAAGAAACTTGTCATTTGTAATCTTACCTTCGAAGAGAGTAGACGAAATGCAATCCAGTCGTGCACCAAAAAATTCGTCAAGAGATTCGGACTCCTATAAGTCGTCGGATCTATCAAAATATATGGAAGAAGAAGAAGAAGAAGAAGAAGAAGAAGAAAGAAGAAGCAGCTGAAACAACATATAGAGCACTTCAAAAGAATGTTGAAGTCATTAGTGCGAAATACATTAATAGCCTAGTGTACATTAGACATTTTTGCAACAACTCAATACACAAGAAAATTCAAGAAACGGCCAAGCGTCATTGTGAAATAGAGGACTTTGACGTTGAAGAATCCCAGTAATGTGCCTTGAAAAAGCGAAGATTTCTGTTCGACAACCTTATGACATACTACTCATTCCGAGTGGAAGTTGATGAAGAAGAAGGCGATTAGAAAAAAAAGGTATAAAAGGAGTGTTAGTATGAAAATAAACTCATTTCCGTTTTGAACGTCCAAGAGTCAAGATGTCTGTGCCAACAACAGTGCTCAGATTCAAAGATGACTTACACATCCAGATCTTCAAGAATGATGCTGGATTAAAGCTGCCTTCCCAAGAACTTGCTTAAGTGAATCGTGTAGTAAATGGAGCAAAGAGAAAACATCTGGACATGGTTGCTGGTGGAATGAAACAAAGATGTGCGGATATTGGCCGATCATTAGCCACCGAAGTTGCCACTACAAACAAGAGAATAAATACAGAAGAACTGACTGATGCTTCCACTACAAACAAGAATGAAGTTACTACTCAAACTACGAATCAGTCTGAAGACAAGAGAATGATGCCAGCTTCCATAAAGAACGAAGTTACCACTATGAAGAAGCCTGAAATTTCTACTGAAAATAAGAATGAAGTTACTACTCAAACAACGAATCAGCCTGAAGACCAGTGAATGATGATAGATTCCATCAAGAACGATGTTTCCACTCAAACCACTAATGAAGTTTGTACTGAAACTAAGAATGCTGTTCAGAAGACTGAAGTTACTACTCAAACTACAAAACAGCTAAAAGACAAGAAAGAGGAATCCGAAAATAAGAAAGATGCCAGACAGGAAATTAAAGCAACTAACAAAGCCAAGTTACCAGCTATCAGTGAGAGAATGTGTTTTTATCAAGAACCTAGCCAGACAATGGGAAGAAGCTCCAACAGCACAAGAAGATGAGTTGGTTAGCCCATGAGAGAAGACAGAAGAACTACAAAGACAAAAATGATGCCTTGAGAAATTGAATTGTAAACTGTTTACTCAAAATGAATGAAATGCTATATACCGTTGTTTGTTTTTTATCAACTAACCAACAGAAGTACCCAGATGTAGCATGAAGTACCCGGGTGTAAAGTTTCAACAACAAGTATCCTATGAAAGGTACCCTCCAATAATACAATGTCAGGTATTCTCGAAAACCAAGATGAGGCTAAGAGGGATGGTACATTAGACTTCATTGATAGATTTTCCCATGGCCCTCATGGCCTCAAATGAAATGAGGCTAAGAGAGATAGTAAATCAGACCTCATTGAGGGCTTTTCTCATAGCCCTCATGGCCTCATACGACTAAACAGGGGTGCTGAAGGCCATATGTTTTCCAAAAATGGGATTCCATGCGATATGTCTGTTAATTACCGAGATGAGGCTTAGAGGGATAGTAAATTATACCTCATTTTGGGGAATTTTTTCATGGCCTTCATGGCCTCAAGCGAAATGAGGTTAAGAGGGATAGTTAATTAGACCTCGTTTTGGGCATTTCTTATAGCTCTCGTACGACTTAAAAGGGACTCTCCGGAAAGTAACCTCGATAGGTATCCTCAAATAATACAATACCATATTATAGGTATCCTCAAATACTGAGATGAGGCTAAGAAGGATAGTAAATTATATCTCATTTAGGGATTTTTTGATGACCCTCATGGCCTCAATCGAAATGAGGTTAAGAGGGATAATAAACTAGGCCTCATTGGGGGATATTCTCATAGCCCTCATGGCCTCATACGACTAAAAGGGGATTCCATGAGACGTGGCCATTGGATATAGGGGGTGATGGGAATCGGATAGGACTTCGTTGTAATATGGGGAGATAACTCTGCATAGAGATTACGGGAAATCAAGCAATCTGATTGGTTAGTTAGCGCCAGGAAAGTGAACTGATTAGGTGATCTAGATAAATGAAACAAGTGTGCTCGAAATAGGCTCAGAACTAACAATGCCAGACGAGAAAAGCTAAATATAGTAACAATAAGCAAAGCTGCTCCACCTGATAGTCTCTTATATTCTACTGGAGTATACTCCAGGACAAACAAACATGGTCGGGTTGACGAAAACTGTTGCATTGATAGATAGATAGAAGAAGAGGATTCTGAAAGAATTCGAAATAGTAAAACTTGTCGGGTTGTTGTGGTAATTCTGCGAATCGGGAAATTACTCTTGTACAAAGGAACATACCCTCCGAACGTACCTCTGCCCTATTAGAATGTTTTAGGTCACGTAGCAACCACGTGCTACCATAGAAACCAAGATGGCGGCCTCCAATATACAAAATGGACCACGGAAACACATATCACCCTAACAACACACGCTGCGCATGCGCACTAACACCACGTATCACTATGGGGATGACGCCACAACATGGTCGCTCACGCGGGTTACCATGACAACACCACTTGGCGCCACTGGATCACGTGACATGACGTCACTTCCGAGGTCCGGCACCGAGGTCCGGCTGATGGGGCCCGTCCGGTACATGACATACTACTAATGTTAAAACACGGAATCCAACCTTAAGGAATCGGCTAGGAATCCCACGTGCGTTTTTAGATATTTTACATTGAATGCTGTATAAAATGGTACAAAATGGGAAACATGAAGCAACCAATGGTACAGTCGAAACAGAGAAGGTATAGTTAGGAAGTAGTGTTGCAAGTCAATCTTAATGGTTGAGACAACGGTAGCCAATAGTAATGGTACAAGGCCACAATGGCACAAAACTGCTGTAGAAGCTAATGATAGGACAGATAGACCATAGACAATTAGTGGCCTTGGAGCTTTGGAGATAAGATGGAATCCGTTGGTAAATCTACCTGTGTAGGTGCCACATAGGAGCCGTATAGGAGCTAGGAGCCATATAGGAGCTGGAACATAGGTATCCTTAAATACCGAAATGAGGCTAAGAGGGATAGTAAATTAGACCTCATTGAGGGATTTCTTCATGGCCCTCATAACCTCAACCGAAATGAGGCTAAGAGGGATAGTAAATTAGACCGTACTGAGGGATTTTTTCATGGCCCCTCATAACCTCAACCGAAATGAGGCTAAGAGGGATAGTAAATTAGACCTCATTGAGGGATTTCTCATGGCTCTCATGGCTTCATACGACAAAAGGGATTCTTCAAAAGGTATCCTCGAAAGGTGTCCTCAAATATTGCAATACCAGGCCATAGGTGTCATCGCATATCAAAATGAGGCTAAGAGGGATAGTAGAATAGACCTCATTAAGAGATTTTACATGGCTCTCAAGTCCTCATACGACAAAAAAGGGATTTTCTAAAAGGTATCCTCTAGAGTTATCCTCAAATAATGCAATACCAGACGATAGGTATCTTCGAATATCGAAACGAGGCTAAGAGGAATAGGAAACTAGACCTCATTGAGGGATTTTATCATGGCCCTCAATACCTCATACGACAAAAAAGGGATTCTCAAAAAGGAATCCTCTAAAGGTATCCTCAAATAATAAAATACCAGGCCATAGGTATCCTCAAATATCGAAATGAGGCTAAGAGGAATAGTAAATTAGACCCCATTGGGTGATGTTTTCATGGCCGTCATGGCCTCATACAACAAAACTGTATTCTTGAAAAGGTATCCGCGAAATGGATCCTCACATAATACAATATCAGTCCATAGCTATCCTCAAATACCGAAATGAGATTAAGAGGGACAGTAAATTAGACCCCATTGATGGATTTTTCACGGCCCTCATGCCCCCAGCCGACGTGAGGTTAAGAGGGATAGTACATTAGACCTCATTGAGGGATTTTCTCCTAGCCCTCATGGCCTCGTACGATAAAAAAGAGATTCCATAGCCACAGACGTTTTCTAAAAAGGGATTCTGGGAAAATCTGACCCAAGTAAACAATTGTAAGGTTGTTTGTGGTAATTCTCAAAAGGATTTGGGGAAAATCCGAGCCTGAAAACTACTGCTATTCAATCGAACTTACTCTCGGGGCCTTTTCGGTACCGGGGGCCTCTAGGTACCATGATATGGCGGTCCTAAAAGGGATTCTGGGGGATATCCATATCGTTTTTTGGTGATTTGGAGGGATTATCGGGTCTATTGGAGTCTTTAGAATGAATCTTTATGAATGAATGAATCTTTATTTGCAGCATTCAATTACATAATATATGATTGACAGTTTAATTTAATTTAGAACAAAAGTAATAGTACACTGCATGGAGATGGCATAGCCAAAAAAGCTGTCTTCCTGCCATCCCCATATTGAAACAGTAAAACATACCTACATCAATGTTAAATTAATTTGCTCAAAGCCAATTCTAAAAAAGCGATTCACAGTTTCCAAAATGAATACATAGTTTATCATTGCAGTGGAATATTTAATATGTGGAGAATATTAAGGATTTTGAGAATTTTGAGATCCAGAAGAGGCAATCGGGACATCTCAGATTGTCTCAAGTGACATTAGCCATATAAGAATTTAGGGCCTTATCCATTATTGCCTTCGTAAATTGCGGTCTGCTGAGTTGTTGGATTTGTGGGTCAATTTCATTCCAAATTCGTGGGAGAGTATGGAACGGCAGTTCGGATGAAAAACGTGTTCTTGGCTTAACTGTGTGTATTTTCCCAGACTGTCTGGTGTTCACGCCCGATGGATTCCTATAGATTTTAAATGATTCGTCAAAGGACACGAGTAATTTATTATTGCACCAATCATGCATGAACAAAGGGGAATGCAGGGTATAGGGGTCGCTGAATGTTAGGATGCCACAGCTTTTGAATAGAGGATCAGTGTGTGATGTAAAAGACTTGTTTGTTATAACACGAATGGCTTTCTTCTGCATGTTGAAGAGTCTTTTTGCAGAGGGTGAGTGCCCCCAAATTAATATCCCATAGATCACATGGCTGTGGATAAGTGAGAAGTACAACGATCTTAAGGCTTGCGGGGGTGGGGGAGAAATTGTTTGCCCTATATAATGCAAAAATAGCCCTATCTATTTTTGAACAAACAGATTATATGTGCTGTTTGAATTCTAGGTGTTCGTCCAAATGGATTCCAAGGAACTTAAATGATGACTCCTCTTGGTGGCTACCGACTAATGATATATTCGTCTCATTCAGTGATATCACCTTGTTCTTGGCACTGTATTCGTCAACTTGGGGGTGAAATAACATGAATCTGGTTTTAGAGGCATTTAAGGCTAATTTATTTGCAGAACTCCATTCATTTATCTTAATTAGTTCAGAATTTGCATTTTCTATTAGCGCATCTACATTGTTACCTGGCGTATAATTATGCTGTTGTATTATCTGCGCAAGCTAGTATTTTAAGTAAGGGTGATTGGCTAATGTCATTCACAAACAGTGAGAATAAGATGGGTCCGAAGATAGAATCCTGGGGTACACCCGCTGTTATCTCTTGTTTATTGGATACTTCATTCGTGAATGAAACCGACTGACTTCTTCCATTTAAATAATCTTTAAACCAGGAGTTGGCAAGTCCCCTAATTCCATAATGGTCCACTTTATTCAACAGGGTGACGTGGTCAATGCTGTCAAAGGCTTTCGAAAAGTCCAGAAAAAGAGAAAGCGTGCGACCTTTCGACGGTCTATCATTTTTCTCGGCAACATTGTTTACCAAGTGTAAAACAGGATGTGCTGTTGAATGATGTTTCCTGAAGCCAACCTGATACTGGTATATAATCTTCTGTTCCTCTAAAAAGCTTGATAATCGCGATTACATTAATTTTTCCAATATTTTAGAGAATGCCGGCAGAATACTAATAGGTCGATAGTTGTTGAACAATTTTGGGTCTCCGGATTTAAATGCAGGTATGTCTTCATTTTACTGGGTAATATACCAGTAGAAAAAGAAAGGTTAACTATGTATGTTAGCGGGCTGACCACCTCAGAGATTATTTCCTTTAGAAGTTTGGTGGATAAGTTATCACAATCTTTGGGTTAATTTTCCACAGAGGCTATAGACACAGTGAACTATTTCCTCTTCATTGGTAGGTGATATAAAAAGGGGACTAGGCAGTGATGTTACCAATATAATCCAAGAAATGACAGTTTGATATTGGAATTTTGTTACTTACTAATTTACCTATATTGACGAAAAAGTTATTGAATTTATCGGCAATTGTTTTTGGATCACTCAGTTCGGTGTTTCCATCACGAAATGAGGAAGGTAAAGACGGCGTGCGTTCTGTTTTGTTAATGGCTTTATGCAGAATTTCCCATGTTTTTATGTTATTTCTATTTGCGAGCAAAGTGTTGGTGTAGTAATTCCTTTTACTTATTCTTTTCAATCGATTGAAAATCTGACAATATTTTTTGTATTCATCTCCATTTTGAGGGGTTGGGGACAGGCCTGGCATTCTGAAAAATGCAGGAGGGCAAAAAAATCGCTCTCCTCAATCAGCTTAAGAGAGCAATTAGCTTTACACAACATTTTAAGTATACAGTTGAACGAACTCATTGAAACTGAAACCAACAGACTACATGAGTGATTTTATTAACTTTACAAAGGTAAAGCGAAATCTCTTAGACATCTAGCTGTCTGACTCAACAACCGAACACACACTTGACAAGACCTGTGTGTGTACCCAGACCTGTTGTCCAAGAAAGTCATACGCCTACCACTACCACCTTCAACCCCCCTTGGGGGGTTGAAGGTAGTAGTGGTAGGCGTATGACTTTCTTGGACAACAGGTCTGCTTGAATCTACAGTCACATTCTGGTGCAAGTGCTTCAAGTGACAGGATAGTAGTAATGGTAGTATATTATAGTGTCAATATTCCTTGAATAATTACCCCTCAAACTGTGATGTCAGTTGTTGAACTTGAAACTGACAGAAAAAAAAATATTGCTGTGACCCATTTTGCTTCAAATGATTGCAACTGTGTTTGGGTATGGTTGCAGCCATTACCTTTTACCACTAAACCACTTTCAAAATGAAATTACGTGATGTTATGTGACTTCGAAGTTAAATTACATTTTTGCTTTACAATAAGCATAATACTTGTAATCTCAATCATCCCAGACCAAAATATTTAGGAGAGCCATTTTTCGCTCTCCTTAATTCTTTCAGGAGGGCAGTAAGGAGAGCTAAAAAATCGCTCTCCTGAAATTGCCAAGCCTGTGGGGATTTGAATTTTTTTATACAGTTTATGTTTGTTTAAGGAGGATTGTAAAAGGTTATGCGCCATCCATGGTTCGCGTTTTATAAATGTTTTTGATATGGATATCACGTCCATGGGGAAGGCAGTATCAAACAGTCTGTAGAAAATATCGAAAAATTAGCCGTACGCTTTATTTGGGCAGGCTATGTCAAAAATACTTGAGAAGTTGCACGCTAATAGAAGCCGCTTGAAGTAACAAACGTTTGATCTTTTGAATACTTTTCTGAGTTTGTGTTGGGTGGGCAGGGGTCTTGTTATGTCCTTCGGTATAAAATGTTGCGAAGTGGTCGCTGACATCAGGTATTATGATTCCTGAGTCATATTTTTTGTTATTATTGGTGAAAATATGATCGATAAGAGTCGCAGTGGTGTCTGTCACTCTCGTAATTGCTGGATGAAAACCTGCGCTGAACAATGAGTCTACATAAATGTTAGTTTTGGGGTGGTTATTAAAGTTTAGCAAATCAATATTGAAGTCGCCTATGAAATAAGCTTTTTTATTCTCCTGATTTATTATGTTCAGTAATCGAGATAGCTCGGATAAGAATAGGTCGAGGTCTGCTTTGGCGCGGAATTAGGTCTCTAAATAACCCCAATTATAAATTTTCTGCCGGCAGAGGCTTCTATGAATAATGACTCAAAGACATGAGGAATAAAGACTGTTAAATCAGTACGTATTTTGAAGGATAAGTTGTCCTTTACAAATAAGCCAACCCCGCCTCTACCATCATCCTTGTCGGATCGGGTGCGGTAAATTAGTGAGTGGTAGTCTTCAAGCTCATAATATACATTGTCTTTAATACTGAATGTTTCAGTTATGCTTATGATATCAAAAACGTTTTTGTTGGGCTGTAGGTCGCACAGTAAGTTACTGAGGCTTTCGAAGTTTGCATTCAGACTACGGCAGTTGACGTTGAAAAGGGTGAGGGATGTGTTTTGCGACGATATTTTGTCTCTAAATTGTTCGGGTGTATATTTGCAGTTTACATTATCTACAGTGAATGGTTGGTTATGATCCTCACTATCAGTGGAGAGTAATTCGTTAAATTTAAAGGCGAAGTCGAAGGCATCTGCATTCTGGATTTCGTCAAGTATTTGGTTGTTAGCCATGTTGAAGGGTCAAGTGACAGAACACATTTTTGAGATTGGTTGTTTGGCAGTTTAGAGCAATCACAATAGTATTCCGGCTGTGCACGATCTGAAAAGCTGAGTAATTTTCTGAATCGGCTAGAACTGTATGTTAGGAGTGAGGGACAGATAAATATACATAATGAGTGAATTTACTGCAGAATGTGGGAAACAATCCCTATACTTGGACAGCTGTAAGAAAACGAAATAAGCTAGAGTCCATGCAAATGACCTTCCTTGTACATTAAGGGCAAACTCATATGTTTGGATACGCTTTTTACTGGGCGAGTTGCTTCTTGACTATCGTCTTAATGGTTGGAATAAGGTCGGGGCCAACAGTAAAACGTAAAATGTTATCAACGCATTGTCTGTCTTCAGTTAACCGATATTAGACGAGTGTAGTCCGAACTGACTGCCACAGCACGACGAGCTAAAAGCGTGCGCCAGTTGAATACGATGATTGATATGCACGATCGCCCTTGTGAATTATCAATAACAATTTAAAGAAGGCCACCCGTTATACGAACACTAACGGTATTTTACGTACCCGTATGAAAAAAGAGTCCCACGCCAAAATTAACTCAGGCATATATTCACCATAAATAATGAAGGGAACTTACATTGTTTCATCTCTAAGTTTGGGGTAGAGATAAGCAACTGAGTATAGCTCTCTAGGTTGGGCACGGTCACATGGAAACTAATCGCATGTGGGGAAAACAGTTAGAAGGTTGCAATAAGCTGTATTTGACTGACCCCCATACTGACTCCATATTTAGATTCAGGTACATAACATTATATATCTCACTTGTGGAGTGCTGTGAGGAACTGTGTTTCACGTGGCCACCCACACTGACATCTAGGGCAGTGTGGATACCCGTGTGGAACACAGTCCCATGCCAAGGCCATTTCAAGTATATGCTAGATATATTAAAACAGCCAGATACATGGTAACATAGCTGTAAATTCCATGTATGTGTACAACTTTATTTCAGTGAATAGACCACTTGGGGTGTGTTTGGTTGCATGCTGAATTAATTCCCTGCAGTAAATGTTAACAATAGAATGTAATGTACATCATTACCCCGCGGAGAAACTGTTCAACTATCAATGAATTAATTAATAGAAAGGTGAATTACTTGGTCTCATAGCTTTAAACTCCAGCTTTGAATTCAAGTATGCAGCATTGAATAGCCAAGTACGATGCGTACAACTGCATGGAGAATTAACCTCATGTCGGCAATACCACTAGGAGAAAGGAGGGTGTGTGGGACTGTGATTCACGTTGCCACCCTAAAGTGGGTGCAATTGCATGGAAAATTAATCTCATGTCGGAAATACCACTAATGATTTCATCGTTGTAAACTCCAGGTCAAATATGTAACATTGAAATTGCTCAGTAATGTGAATATATCTACATGCAGAATTAAGCTCCTGTAGGAAATATTACTAGAAAAGGGTAGTCATTGAATGGTGCATGGAACTGCATTTCACACGGCCACCCGCACTGTCACACGGGGCAGTGGGGATCCCCGTGTGCAACACAGTCCCATGGCAAAATTGATTCAAGTATATTTTACCTATATCAAAGGTTATTAGCTGCATGGATTCATTGCTGTAAACTGCAGCACAGTCCCATGGCAAAATTGATCCAAGTATATTTTACCTACATCAAAGGTTATTAACTACATTGTTTCATTGATGTAAACTTATGCCCCAGTGAATAGCTAATTTAAGGTGTATACGGTTACATGCAGAATTAATCTTCTGTAGGTAATATTAATATTAGAATTAGAATGTACATCACAGCCATACAGCAAAAACTAGGTCACCATATTTTACCTATATTATAAAGGTGGGTAATGTCGATTCAAAGCTGCAAACTCCAGGTTTTAGTTCAAGGATGCAACATTAAAAAAGCTCACAGAGGAAGGTGACAACAGTTACAATCAGAATTAGTCTCATGTGGGGAAAAGGCTAGAAAAATGGAGGTCACTGAGTGCTGTGTGGAACTGTATTTCACATAGCCACCCGCACTGACACACATTCCCGTGGCAAAGTTGATTCAAGTATATTTTACCTCTATTAAAAATGCTGAGCTACATAATTTCATTACTGTGAACTCCATGTATGGATATAAGTATACCCCAGTGAATAGCCAACTCAAGGTGTACACGGTTACATGCAGGATTAATCTGCTGTAGGTAAAATAGTTATTAGAATGTGCATCACTGCCCCATAGCAACTAGGTCACTATATTTACCTATATTAAAAAGATAGGTTGCATAGTTCCATTGCCGTAAACTCCTGGTTAGGATTCGAGTATGCAACATAAAAATAACTTCCTAAGGTGACTACAGTTACATACAGAATTAATTTCCTGTGGGAAATATTACTAGAACAATGGCAGTTGTTGAATGCTGAATGGAATTGGCATACAAGGCAGTGTGGATCCCCATGTGCATGACAGTCCCACGGCAAAATTGATCCAAGTGTATTTACCTATATCAAAAAAATGCTTAACTACATGGTTTCATTGCACTAAACTCCATATATGGATATAAATATGCCCCAGTGAATAGTTAACTTAAGGTGTATAGAGATATACGCAGAATTAATGTGCTGTTGGGAATGTTGATATTAGAATGTGCATTGCAGCACCAAAGCAAAAACAAGGACAAATATACTTTCCCGATATTAGAAAGGTGGGTTGTATGGTTTCATTGCTGGAAGCTTCAGGTTTGGGTTCAAGTATGCAACATTAAAAAAGCTCAATAAGGTAAGTACAGTTACACGCAGTATTAATCTCCTGTGGTAAATATTGATAGCAAAAAAGGTAGTCACTGAGTACTGTATGGGCCTGTCTTTCACATGGCCACCCACACTGACACACTGGGCAGTGGGGATCCTCATGTGCAACGCAGTCCCATGTCAAAATTGATTCAAGTATATTTTACCTATATCAAAGCTTAATTGCACGATTTCATAGCTGTAGTATGGGTACTGGTATGCCCCGGTAAATAGCTAACCGAAGGTGTATACAGTTACACGCATAATTAATCTGCTGTTCTGTATGTTAATATCAGAATGTGCATAACAAATCCACAGAAGAAACTAGGTCAACTATATTTTATCTATATTAAACTGGCGGGTTTCATGGTTTCCTTGCTGTAAACTCCAGGTTTGGGTTTAAGTATGCAACATTAAAATAGCTCACTAAGGTGACTACAGTTGCATGCAGAATTAGGCTCCTACGGGAAATATTGCTGGAAACAATGGCAGCCGTTGAGTGTTTATGGAACTATATTTCGCATGGACACCCACGGTGACACACAAAGCAGCGTGGATCCCCGTGTGCAACACAGCCCCATTGCAAAATTGATTCGCGTATACTTTACCTATATCAAAAGTTCTTACCTACATGTTTTCATTGCTGTGAACTCTATGTACGGATATAAGTATGTCTCAATAAATAACTGAGGTAATGTGTTTACGGTTACATGGAGAATTAATCCGCTGTGGGGAATATAAATACTAGAATGTGCATCACAGCCCACAGCAAAGCTAGGTCAACTGTAATTTACCTATATTAGAAAAGTCGGTTATATGATTTCATTGCCGTAAACTCTAAGTTTGGGTTCAAGTATTTAACTTTAAAACACATCACTAAGGTGGGTACAGATGCATGCAGAATTGATTTCCCGTGGGAGGTATTCATAGAAAATGGTAGTCATTGAGTGCTGTGTGGAGCTGATTTCACACGACCACCCGCACTGACACATGGGGCAGGGTGGATCCCCATGCGCAACACAGTCCCATGGTAGAAATGATTCAGTGTATTTTGCCGGTATCAAAAATGCTTAGCTACATAGTTTCATTGCTGTAAACTCCATGTATGGTTACATGTATGCCCCAGTAAATAGCAAACTTAAGGTGCATACAGTTACACACAGAATTAACCTGCTGTTAGAAATATTAATATTAGAATGTGCATCCCAATTCCACAGCCAAAGCTAGGTAAGCTATATTTTACCTGTATCAGAAAGGTCGTTTTCATGGTTTCATCGCTGTAAACTCCAGTTTTTGGGTCCAAGTATGCAACTTTAAAATGGCTCACTAAGGTGACTACATTTACATGCAGAATTTAACTCCTGTGCGAAATATTGCTAGAAAAATGACGGTCATAGGGTGCTGTGTGGAATTGTATTTCACATGGTCACTCACACTGATACACAAGGCAGTGTGGATCCCCATATTAACGCAGTCCCATAGCAAAACTGGTTCAAGTATATTTTACCTATCAGTAATTCTTTACTATGTGATTTCGTTGCTGTAAGCCCCATGTATGGGTATAAGTATGCCTCAGTGAATAGCTAATTTAAGGTGTATACAGTTACACGCAAAAATTTATTTTTGTTGGTAATATTAATATTAAGAGGGTGCTGTATGGAACTGTATTTCACATGGCCAACCACACTGACACATAAGGCAGTGTGGATCCCCATGTGCAACACAGTCCCGATGCAAAACTGGTTCAAGTATATTTTACCTATATCAGAAATTCATTACTGTATGGTTTCATTGCTGTAAAACCCCATGTATGGGTATAAGTATGCCCGAATGAATAGCTAACTTGGGGTGTATACGGTTACATGCAGAATTAATCTGCTGTGGGTAATATTAATATTAGAATGTACATCACAGCCCCACCGCAAAGACTAGGCCAACCATTCCTGCAGGCAATACCACTAGTAGCGAAATGATAAACTTGGGGGCGCTATAGAACTGTGCTTCACATGTTCATCCACACTGACTCCTTGGTCCCATAGCAAAATTAGGTCAGGTACATCTAACCAATTGGAGCAGTGGTTAGTTACAAGTTTACAGTGCTGTACCATCATGTAGATGTGTTTGTATAGTACACAGCACATTAATGTGGGTACAGTTCGGTTCAAAAAGGGAAAAACTGTTACACCGAACATTTATCCCTAGGGTACAGTTCTGGACGAAGTGATCTACAATTGGAGAAGTGGTTAGTTACAAGTTTGCAGTGTTGTACCACCATGTAGATTTGTTTGTATAGTACATAGCGCATTAATATGGGTACAGTTCGGTTCAAAAAGGGAAAAACTGTTACACCGAACATTTATCCCTAGGGTACAGTTCTGGACGAAGTGATCTACTATGGGAATGCAAGTAGATTAACAGAAAGATTTGTGAGCTATTTGAAATGCATTTCAACTGCTTGTCACATAGCCACTCACTGTTTGTCATATAGCCACTCACTGCTTGTCATATAGCCACGCACTGTTTGTCATATAGCCACTCACACCACTAATATCTATTTGTGACGTCAGATAGATAACACGATATCTGGATAACTGCCAATGACTGTAAATCAGTTAATACTATAACAATAACATGATTTTGAAGGGCATTGCAGTGTATTAACGGCTCAATAGAAATGGTTAACAGCCCAAGAGTTTATTAGCGGCCCGCGACGAAGTCGAGGGCCGCTAAGCTCAAGAGCTGTTAACCATTTCTGTTGAGCCGTTGATACACTGTAATGCCCGACAAAGTTATGTTATTTCTATTATTGCCACTTTCGTACATCGGGAACATTACAATTAAATTATATGGGAAATAAGATAAATAAATGAAGTTTGACATTTTAGAATTAAAAAACAGCGACACTATCGTCTGATTTGTTGACAAACAATCGGGTAACATGACTATCGTCTGATCAGTCTACGGCAAAATTTGGGAAGTTAGATGATGAAATATATCTTTGAAATGCGAACTTTAGGCAAGGAGTTTATTCATCAAAGATGTCATCACTTACTCTGTGCGTATCGCTTCCTATATTTGATACATTATCTATCCGTGACACAAAGGGAAATACTTGAAACAAATGTGTTAATTGAATTTCGATCCCAATGGGAATCTGGGGAAAATATTGTTGATCGGCTGAGAGATGTGACGTCATTGTCTATATTTAGACGTGTCCGGCTGTTATTGACGTGTTGGGCTGTTATAGTCAATAACGGCCCAACACGTCACATGACTTGTACTTGTTGAGCATTACGAGGTTTCAACGCCCGGTAAAACATTGTTAATGTGCTAGGAACGCCCGCAAAAGTGGTAATACTATACATTTACAGCTAAGCAGCTAGTCTTCCGTAGGGTAGACAAGGAAAAGTAGTCACTGTGTAGGCTGTTTTTGTGTTTTTTAAGGGTTTTTTCGATTGGCCTCTTATCATGGCACTTCTGGTCCATCGGTATGGGTAATATAATCACGTGTTAATCCTGGATTGCCTTTTTATATCTATTTAGTTTTTTATAACTATTTAGAGTACACGTTGTTTATGAGCCTTTAACAAGTTCAAACTATAAGGTTTTTACTCTGTATACTCCTCCACCTGTTCGACATTGACTCTCGGAATTCTAAGACAACCTTCACGCCCATAACCCTAATACTGGTTGGAATCCTTTATCAAGCCGCATCCGATAGGCTATGCCTGATAGCCTGCCACTTTCTCTCTTAAGAGATGGTGAGAGATCTGTCCTTATACCCATCTTTGTTCCATTCAGGTTTGTAGCAGCCTTCAACAGTAGTATCTTGTCACGATCATTAGCAAGCCTTATAGTGAGTGGTTTGGGTGGAGGCGTTGACTGAGGCTCGCCATGTCTGACGGAGGGAAACCTATGTACATTAACGGCACGGCTAACAATACTAAATGCGTTCGATTCGTAAAGTTTCGGGTTTACTTTGAGGAAAGTTTCGATAGTGTTATATGGATCCTCACTGGGAACTTCATCAACTCCATACAGTAAAAGATTGTATTTTCTCCCATGAATTTCTCCGAGATGTTTCTCCTCGAGCTCTCAACACTTTGTCTCGAGCTTGACCTCCAGGTCAGGTATAGTGCTATTTTACATCACTTCCAGCTTTTGAGCAACATATTCAAAGCTCGTTGAGAGTTGTTGATGCTCATATCACTTATTGTTTTATTAATACATGTCACTTCTGTTTTCATGGAGATCACTTCTGATTTCAAAGAGGTCATTTCGGTTTTCATTGCATTCATCTCCCCCTTTAGACTCTCGAAGCCCGAGGTAATAACTCCATTATTAGTTTTTTTTCACTGTTAGAGACAGAATCCACACCCGGTTTCGTTATTCTGCCAAGATTCATTCTGGTGGAATCTCAAACTCAGATTAAACTCTGATGAAATCAGTTGAAAATGAAAGGAATACAGCGAAAATACGAGACACAAACGCAGAGCGCAAAAACACTATGCAAAAGATACTCAGTCAGATGAGCCAAGACCCTTTAAACATCTCCAGGCATCTCCAAATATCTACAGTCTATTTTTACGTGTACGTGTGTTATTTAAAGAAAAGGCATCAACACAATAAGGAATTTTTTCCACATAAAATTCTCAACCTGACTCCCAGTCCGCCATTTATAGATCTCCTCCTAGTCATTCGAATACACGATCCGAACATGCAACTGTCCTATACGGAGGTTTTAGGTCACATAGCAACCACGTGCTACCATAGAAACCAGGATGGCGGCCTCCAGTATACAAAACGGAAGACGGAAACACGTATCACCTTAGCAACACTACGGGGATGACGTCACAAAATGGCCACCCACGCGGGTTACCATGCCAACACAACATGGCGCTACTGGGTCACGTGACTATGCCGTCACATGATATCATCCATGAAATCATCCACACTAGAGGTGAAACATACGAGACATGCTACTACTCACTGTTTACGCACATTTTTTTTTGCACTTGACCACCTACCCACCCACCCCATTTTTGTTTACGCGATTCTTTTCCACCACCCCCACCCCCACCCCCGATGTAATTGAAAAAATTCTTCAGTCGGGACAAATATGTTTTACACTTTACACCCCTCAATCGATCATTTTCCCTACGCCCCTGCACCGTCATGAAATCTGACCTTCTAATAATGGGGAAATAATTTTCGTTTCAGGTGTAATAATGGCGAGCGGAGAAATTTGGAAACACAATAGGCGTTTTGCAATACACACATTGAGAGACTTTGGAATGGGAAAAAATAAACTCCAGTGTAGGATACATGAGGAGATCTCGTATTTCTTGGACGCCATAGAAGAACATCGTGGTCAGCCATTTGACATCAAAAATCTACTCAACATAGCGGTATCAAATATCATTTGTTCTATAGTGTTCGGTAAACGATTCGATTATCACGACGAGAATTTCTTAAACTATGTGCACACACTGGATGAACTGATTGCATCAAGCGCATTTACAAAACCAAGATGGGTCAGACACATACCCGGGGACCCATTTAAAATTCGTCAGAATTTCCGCAACGTAGAGAATCTTTTAACGTTTTACAAGAGAAACATTCAAGAGCACCTTGATGATTTTGATGCGAACAACGTGCAGGATCTCATTGGTACCTATATAAAACAAATGAAAGAAAGTTCTGCAGCGGACGAACCGTCCCCAATGAATGGTGAGTTATAGTGCCGTGCTCCATCCCCCATCCCCAACCTGCACCACCCCCGCCCCGCCCACCCCCCCCCCCTCCCCTGTCCATTTTGATTCTTTTCGAAATCTGTTTTCGACCGTTTATACAATGAGATGTCCCTCTGCTCACGAAGATATATGAACGTTCTTTTGTTCTCCCGTTATAGATATTCCAATCATTAAGTATGTAATTCACCTTAAAAAATAATTAGTGGACATGCGCAGCGTAATCATAAAACTATATATGTGGTGACTTCATATTAATCATGTTAAATCATCAAAGATTCGATCAAATCTAGTCTTGACTGAGAAACATTTCTTGCGTTCATTCAAAGAAAATGAATTTAGCGATTTTTTTCACATTCAATCCAACGGAATGCTTCAGTTGGCCGGAAAAGCGAACCGTAGGAAATAGAAAATCCGTAGAAATATTCCAGCCAGTTGAATTTAAATGTCGAATTCCTTACAGAATTAACCTTGTACCCGACGTAACGGCCAAAACCGACCAGCACTATTCACAAAAATCATCACCATCCAATTTTCATTATTTTTTCACTTTTTGTCTCAAAAACATAGCTTATGACCCCTCATTGGAACGAACGAGCTCGTTCCAATGAGGGGTCATGAGCTATGTTTTTGACGCAAAAAATAAAAAAAAATTAGTTATTCAAAAATTTTATTTACAAGCGTCCTCTGTCTTTCGGTTTGGGTGAAGGGTAAAAATAACGGCTTATGAATGAATGAATCTTTTATTTGCAGCATGCTATTACATGAGAAGTTCATAACAAATTAAAGTATTGTACAAGGTAATAGCTTACTGCATGGAAACGGCATAACCATAAAGGCTGTCTTCTTACCATATCTGTGTAAAAACACATCTTGTTCTGACATCAAAGTTGGACGTGAGAATGGTCGGGACTTAGTTTCTTTATTTCCCGCTCATGTATTTAGCATGGGCTAGTAACTAGAATTATACGGATGACGTGAGCGAGGTGGTAGATATGGGAGAGATCCAGAAGGGTTCGTGATACAGTCAGGACAGTGGGGACTGGTACAAGAAATGTCACTCAAATATGAACTCGGTGCATTTTCCATTAACCCTTTAGCTAAGCATACGACACTTGCAAACAAAATTCTTGAATAACTAATTTTTTTCATTTCATTTTGTGTCTCCAAAGCATAGGTTATGACCCCTCTTTGGAACGAACTCGACGATCTCGTTCCCAAAAGGGGACATACATAACCTATGTTTTGGAGACAAAAAATGAAAAAAATAAAAATTAATTGGCGATTTTTTGTGAATAGCGCTGAACTATTTTTCCGTTACGTTGGGTAAAGGGTTAACGTATTCTTGAATTGGATTCTATTGTGTTGTTGGATTAATGGGTGAATTGCGTTCAAGGGCAGTGAGAAAGAATAGAGAGGTAAGTCGGATGAAAACCCAGGCTCACGTGTAAGTATTTTGTCAGACTGCCTTGTGTTCATGCTCGACGGACTGTGGGAGATTTCATCATTTATTTATTTATTTATTGGTGTTTTAAGGTCACATATTTATGCACAATGGCTAATCAGTTTTACAGGTGGAGGAAGCCGGAGTACCCGGAGAGAACCACCGAGCAACGACGAGCAGCTGCCAGCTCCCCAACATCGTAACTCAGCACTGCAGCACAGGCAGGGTTAGATTGGTTGAAGACATGCGCACCATCGACGTGGAGTACGCTTTAGTACACGGTGTCATCGTGCCCCCAAGCGGGCAATGGAGATGAAGTGTCTTGCCCAAGGACACAACGCGGTTGCCGCAGGTGGGATTCGAACCGAGGACCTCTCGGCTTGCAGCCTGCACCTCCACCAACTGAGCCACCGCGCTCCCGAGATTTCATCAAATAATACAAGTAATTTTTAGCCCGACTGTTTACAGTGAAGGCTATAGTCATGACTTGTGTCCGTCCGTCCGTCCGTCTATCCGTCTGTCCGTCTGTTAACATTTTGAGTTTTGGTTGAAGTTAGTGGTTAAAGTTTTTTACTGAAGGTTCAAGCGGGGGATTTTTTCCTGTTTAGTCATGACTTTCTTCTGTGTGTCTGTTAACATTTGGAGTTTTGGTTAAAGTTTGTGGTTAAAGTTTTTTCGTCAACCTTAAAGTTTTTTTGTTTTTTTTTTCTTTTAAATTGATATTACTATTGATTGTATCATTCTCATTTTTTTAATTTTTTTTTTTTATGTTTCATGTTCTTTTGGGAAATACTTAACCCTTTTTGTATGGCAATTTAACTTACAACTTCCAAGTTAAAGTTTTTGGTTAAAGTTTTTTTGTTTTTTTTTGGGGGGGGGGGGGAATTACACCTTTAATTCTTCAAACAGTTTAGTGAAATGTCACTGTTTCTTATTTGGGACAATGTCTGCTATCTACTGAACATTTCTACAGTGATTTTCATTAATATTGGCATGATATTAACCCCTTTTAAACATGTTTTCAGACTTACTTTCTTTGTATTTGAAATTAGACTTTGCCACATACTTTCTTACTCTAATTCTTGCATGGTCAGTGCAACGTAATGATTCCATTTACATCAATGATTTCTTTTATCGGTTTTAGAAAATAATTAACCCTTTTTTGCCAATCAATGTTACTTATTATTCCCAGCTAAACGTTTCAGATTAGAGTTCTGGTTTTCAAGGTTCTACCAGTAGTAGTGTATGTTCCCCTACAGGGATAGTTTGCCGGATCTCATTGCCGGATCTCATGTGACGTCATAGTCACATGACGTAGTGGCGCCATGTTGTGTTGTCATGGTAACACGCCTGAGCGGTCATGTTGTGACGTCATCTCCATAGTGATGCGTGGTGTGAGTGCGCATGCGCAGCGCGTGTTGTTAGGGTGATACGTGTTTCCGTCGTCCATTTTGTATACTGGAGGCCGCCATCTTGGTTTCTAAAGTAGCACGTGATTGCTATGTTACCTAAGGCCTACAATAGGACAGGGGTATGTTCGGAGGGCATGTTCGATTGAATCGGAGTATTTTCTGGAACGACTTCCCTGAATAATTACCACAAACAACCCGACAACTTCTATTATTTCGAATTCTTCCAGAATTCTCTGCTTCTATCTATATATGCAATAGTTATCGTTTATCTGGCCATGTTCCTTTATTCTAGAGTATACTCCAGTAGCGTAGAAGAGCCTATCAACTAGAACAGTTTACCTTATTATTGCTGTATTTAGCAATTTCTGGTCTATTCTTGTTAGTTCTGACCCTATTCTAAGTACTCTTGCTGTTTCATTTATCTAGATTATAACTAACCAATCAGATTGCTTGATTTCCCATAATCTGTATACAGAGTTATCTCCTGTGTGTATACAAAAGACTATATCCAATCGCCATATCCCATGGAATCCCATTTTTGGGAAACACCCGTGGCTATGGAATCCCTTTATTGTCGTATGAGGCCATGAAGGCTATGTAAAAGCCCTCAATGAGTCCTCATTTATTATCCTTCATAGCCTCACTGAATTTTGAGGTTATGAGGACCTTGAAAAATCCCTCAATGAGGTATAATTTTCTACGACTCTTAGCCTCATTTCAGTATTTAACAGGTATATCCTATGGAATCCCATTTTGGAAAACGCCTGTGACTGTGGAATCCCTTTTTTGTCGTATGAGGCCATGAGGGCTATGTAAAAGCCCTCAATGAGTCCTCATTTATTATCCCTCATAGCCTCATTGAATTTTGAGGTTATGAGGACTATTAAAAATCCCTCAATGGGGCATAATTTACTACAACTCTTAGCCTCATCTCGGTGAGGGATTTTTAATACGACTCTTATCCTCATTTCAGAAAAAAGGGGTGCCGAAGGCCATATGTTTTTCAAAAAAGGGGTGCCGAAATTGGGGTGCCGGGATATTGCCATTGATATAGGTTTTTATTATGCAGAAGGGAGATAACCCTGCATACAGATTAAGGGAAATCAAGCAATCTAATCGGTTAATTATAATTTATATAAATGATCTAGATAAATGAAACAACAAGAGTACTTAGAATAAGGTAGGAACTACTGGTATTACGTATCACCTTACCAGTAACAGGGTGATACAAAGCATTTGGTAGGTTAATACTATGAACGGTTAGGATGATACCTATAGGGGAATATACCAACCATACTCTGCTGCCGTTCTGTATTACCAGGCATTGACCCCACCCCAGAATACCGCTCAATAATATGAAGCATCTGGTGGATCAGTAGTGCCAAGGGCCAGCAAGAGACCTAGAAGGATATGTACAGCCTATGCTATACGATCGTTTTAAACTACCAAGTATTACCCCCATCCCCACAAAATCACTAGGTCTTCCATAACGTACTACATATACCAGCCATATAATAAACAAAGCAATCGGTTGGTTAATAGTACCAAGCACTAACAGGGGCCTATAGGTGTATATACCGCCATACTATAGTAGCGTTCTAAACTACCAGGCAGTACCCCTACCCACAATACCCCTATGCCTAGCATTGCATACTACCTATACCAGTCATAGGATAACATAAAGCAACAGGTGGATTAATAGTACTAAGGGCCAGCAAGAGACCTATATGGATATGTACAGCCTATATAGTATCCTCAGATAAGTATCCCATAAAAGGTATCCTCGATAGGTATCCTCGAATAATACAATACCAGGCCATGGGTATCCTCAAATACCGAGATGAGGCTAAGAGTCGTAGTAAATTATGCCTCATTGAGGGATTTTTAATGGTCCTCATAACCTCAAAATTCAATGAGGCTATGAGGGATAATAAATGAGGACTCATTGAGGGCTTTTACATAGCCCTCATGGCCTCATACGACAAAAAAGGGATTCCACAGTCACAGGCGTTTTCCAAAATGGGATTCCATAGGATATACCTGTTAAATACTGAAATGAGGCTAAGAGTCGTAGAAAATTATACCTCATTGAGGGATTTTTCAAGGTCCTCATAACATCAACATTCAACGAGACTATGAGGGATAATAAATGAGGACTCATTGGGGGCTTTTACATAGCCCTCATGGCCTCATACGACAATAGAGGGATTCCATAGCCACGGGTGTTTCCCAAAAATGGGATTCCATGGGATATGGCGATTGGATATAGTCTTTTGTTATACACAGGGGAGATAACTCTGTATACAGATTATGGGAAATCAAGCAATCTGATTGGTTAGTTATAATCTAGATAAATGAAACAACA
Source organism: Pictodentalium vernedei (assembly GCA_031216915.1). NCBI lineage: Eukaryota > Metazoa > Mollusca > Scaphopoda > Dentaliida > Dentaliidae > Pictodentalium > Pictodentalium vernedei. The sequence goes on from CM062293.1 coordinate 477,301,465, forward strand.
AGAGTACTTAGAATAGGGTCAGAACTAACAAGAATAGACCAGAAATTGCTAAATATAGCAATAATAAGGTAAACTGTCCCAGTTGATAGGCTCTTCTACGCTACTGGAGTATACTCTAGAATAAAGGAACATGGCCAGATAAACGATAACTATTGCATATATAGATAGAAGCAGAGAATTTTGGAAGAATTCGAAATAATAGAAGTTGTCGGGTTGTTTGTGGTAATTATTCAGGGAAGTCGTTCCAGAAAATACTCTGATTCAATCGAACATACCCTCCGATCATACCCCTATTCTATTGTAGGCCTTAGGTAACATAGCAATCACGTGCTACCATAGAAACCAAGATGGCGGCCTCCAGTATACAAAATGGACGACGGAAACACGTATCACCCTAACAACACGCGCTGCGCATGCGCACACACACCTCGCATCACTATGGAGATGACGTCACAACATGGCCGCTCACGCGGGTTACCATAACAATACAACATGGCGCCACTACGTCACGTGACTATGACGTCACATGAGATTCGACAATGAGATCCGGCAAACTATCCCTGTAGGGGAACATACACTACTACTTCTACCCTTCATTCTCCAAACACTCTGTAACAATGTCATTTCTTTTTTCATATCTGGCAAGGTCAACTGAAGCTGTACAGAGTGGTTTCAAATAATATTGGCATTAATTTAACCCTTTTCACAACGCTTTTCGAAATTTGAAAATGGGCTTCTACCACATACTTTATTACTTTTATCCCCTCCCACAAGGGACGGATATATCACATAGCTCGCTCCATCCGTCTATCTGTCAGTCTGTCCATCTGTCCGTCAGTCCATCCGTCTCTCAGAACTTTCTAATGAAAATTGTGGAAGAAATTTCCCTGCCCAGCCCCCTCCACCCCCCCCCCCCCCCCCACGCCATTAGGATTTTGTTTTCTTCTTTCCTCCAATGTGCATTTTGAACTATTTACAGTCACTACATGCGGAACCGTTTTTTAAACTCACGTACCCCCCACCCCCTGCTCCCCCATGGGGGCCAATTAGGCACCTTTTTTTCCTTTCGTCAAAACTCCTTTTTTACAGTTTTGGTTAAAGTGGTTGGTTGAAAACCCAGACAAACACCACCCCCGCCACCACCACCCCCACCCCCCCAATTAGGCATTTTTGTCCCCTCCAATATGCATTTTGGACTATTTACAGTCACTACATGCGGAACCTTTTTTTAAACTCACATAACCCACCTCCCCCCCCCCCCCCCCCCGGCACTTTTTTTCTTTCGGCAAAAATGTTTCTTTACAGTTTTGTTTAAAGTTTGTGGTTAAAAACCCAGACAAACATCCCCCACCCCCACCCCACCCCCACGGTGCCAGTTAGGCATTAATTTTCTCTTTCCTCAAAATGCATTCTTAAGGATTTAGACTGACCACATGCGAAAAAAAATGGATTCCCCTAACACCACCCCACTCTCCCCCACCCTACCTCCTCCTCACCCAGGGCCTTTTGAGCAATATTTTTTCTTTGGTACAAAATGCATTTTTAGCCTGACTGTTTACAGTCAGGGCCATAGTCATGACTTTCGTCCGTCCATCCGTTGGTCCATCCATCTGTCCATTTAGATTATTAGATTTCAACCAAAGTTGATATGTGTATTTTCCAGCTAGTAATACAGGCCAGGTTAGAATATAGGTTCCACAACACCCCCCCCGCCCCCCTCACCCCCCCCCCCCCCACACACACACACGTGTCACTTAGGCAATAATTCCCAAAACGCATTTTGAAGGATTGGGAGTTACTACATGCAAAAAAGATAAATGACCTCCTCATGCCCAACATTGCTTTACTGCATCTTTAATCCTTTACCTAACACAAGTTGAAGCCAACAGTACAAATTATTTTTCTAAAACATCAGATTTCTTTATTTTTTTACTTCTAACCATGCCTTGTTAGTCCTTATTAAGCTGATCGAGCTTGTTCCATTAATTGGTATTGAGGTATGTTTTGGAGTAGAGAAATGAAAACATAAAATTTGAATAGCAAATTTTGTGCATCACGAGTGCAGATATGGCAGATTCGTTAGGTAAACGATTAACAAAAAATGGCTCCGACTATTTTGTGTCTGAGCATTACCATTGCTGGGACAGTCGGGCTGCATGCGTGACACCATTCTAGTTTTTTGCACTATCTATACAGTGTCTGCAGGCTGTATAGATAGTGGAATTTTACTATTCGGCAGCTTTTAACCCTTTACCCAACGTAACGGCCAAAACCGGCCAGCGCTATTCTCAAAAATCGCCAAAATATTTTCAAAATATTTTTCATTTTTTTCATGAAAAAAATTAGTTATTCAAGAATTTTTTTTGCAAGTGTCGTCTGCTTTTCATGTTAGGTAAAGGGTTTTAAAAAGTGGATTAGTATGTGATGTGTATGATTTATACACTATTATTCGGATAGCTTTCTTTTGCAAACCAAAAATCTCACAAGCGAAAGGGAGAATACCCCCATACAAGAATGCCATACATTAAGTGACTATGGATTAAGAAAACGTACAATGTTCTTAATGCATGCAAAGGGAGAAATCGTTTAGCTCGGTTTATGGCAAATATTGTCCAAGCTATTTTTAAGCAAACGATTGACACATGTTGCTTAAATTTATGATTTTCGTCCCAAGTGGATTCCTAAAAAATTGAGTGTTGTTTCCTCTTGCTAATTTCCGATTAGTTGCATGTTTGTGTTATTTAGGAATATACTATTGTCTCCAGCAGTGTATAAATCACCGTGTAATAACATAAACTTAGTTTTAGAAGCTTTAAGAGCCAGTTTATTAGCAGCACGCATTTCTGTATTTTCACAAGTTCAGAATTTGCATTTTCGATAAGGTCATTCACGTTATGTTGTGACATATAGCCTGTGGTGTCATATGCAAATGACAAATGTTTTAGTAATGTTGACTTGATAATATCATTAAAGTAAATCAGAAAAAGAATTGGGCCAATGATGGACCCTTGTGGAACACCTGTAGTTATGGTTTCCATATACGATACTATTGAAGGGTACAAATTGGCTTCTTCCAGTTAAAGAGTCTTCGAACCAAGAATTACTCACACCTCTAATACCATACTGGTCTATTTGTTAGCAAGGCATTGTGATTAATACTGTCGAAGTCTTTTGAGAAGTCTAGGGAGATGGAAAGGGTGCAATCCTTCGTCTTTTTGTCGTTTTGGGCCGCGACATCATTTACTAAATGTAAAATGGTATGTATAGTTGAATGATGTTTTCTGAAGCCAAACTGATACCGATACATAATGTTTTGTTCATCCAAAAATTGTTGCAAACGCACCTGCATTAGTTTTTCATGTATTCTTGAAAACGTGGGGAAAAATACTGCTTGGCATGTACTTGTTAAATAGGTGAGGATTCCCACATTTAAATATGGGTATTATTTTAGCGACTTTCATTTAGGTCGGAAGTACGACCGTCGAGAAGGAAAGATTGATGATGTAAGTGAGTTGATTGGCTACTTCAAAGCTTAACCCTTTACCTAACATGAAAAGCAGACGACACTTGCAAAACAAAATTCTTGTAAAACTATTTTTTCATTTTTTTTGTCTCAAAACCATAGGTTATGACCCCTCATTGGAACGAGTTCGTTCCAGCGAGGGGTCATAACCTATGGTTTTGAGACAAAAAATGAAAAAAATAATGAAAATTAATTGGCGATTTTTTCGAATAGCGCTGCCCGGTTTTGGTCGTTACGGTGGGTAAGGAGGTAATTACCTGGGTGGACATGCTTTCACAATCTTTGGTTTGTTCACCACTATGGCTTTTAATACAGAGAAGTACTTCTTGTTCATTGGTGGGTGATATAAAAATAAGTCTATGCAACTATTTCCAATATATTCTTAACACGAGAAAGCGGTTGCCGAAAGAAGGTTCTTAAAATGATTAATATTCGTTCGGTTGAATGCAAATGTATGGGTTTTAGCAGAGTTGGTAGTAACTTTGTCCGATTCTTCCAAATAGAATGTTGCGAAGAGGTCACTTACGTCTATAATAATAATACCTGACTTGTTTCCTTTGTTGGCATTACTGAAGATGTGATCTATTAATATTTCAGTAGAATGTGTAACCCTTGTAGGTCTCGTGATACCTGGTAGAAAACCAGTACTGGACATAGAGTCAACATATATATTGGTTTTTGGGGTTACTATTGAAATTTAGCCCTTCACCCAACGCAGACGATTTCAAAGTTTATTATTTTAAATATCATTTTTTTCAATTTTTTCAACAAATTTCAACAAAACCATATCATGTGGCCCTTCGTTGGAACGAGCTCAGAGAGCTCGTTCCAACGAGGGGTCACATGATATGGTTTCATTGAAATTGTTTGAAAAATAATATTTTTTCAACTGCCGAATTTGCATATTACGCTCGCGGATGCGGGCGATTCGTTGGGTAAAGAGTTAAGAGGTCGATATCAAGGTCACCCATTACGTAAGCATATTTTAACCAAGGTTAATTTTCTCTAAAAAGGGAGTAAATTAGACAGAAATAAATCGAGATTCGCTTTCGGTGCAGTATTTGGCCTGTAATTAATACCGACTATATACTTTTTATTGAGGTAATTTCAATAAGTAGTGTCTGAAAACAAAGAGGTCCTTCAGTATTTTGCATGATAGATTTTATGTTATGAATAGGCCAACGCCACCTCTACCGTCGTCATTGGCAGGACGAGTACTGTAAATAAGTGGATGATATGCTTCTAGCTCATAACTTACTTCTTCTTTGATACTGAAAGTTACAGTCATGCATATTATATCAAAGCAATTTTCGTTTGCCCGAAGATCGCATAATAAGCAGCGAAGGTTTTCAAAATTGGCATTTAGACTGCGGCAATTAATGTTGAAAAGAGACAGTGATTTATTTTTTGACTGATACATTATCGTTGAAATCATTAGGTGTGTAATACCTGCAGATGTGATTATCGGGGGCAAAGGGTGCGCTAGGATCATCGGTGTTGTTCGATATGACGTCATTAAATTTTGATACAAAAAAGTACTATCTTTCTGGATCTCATCAATGAACTTGTTATTAGCCATGATAGTTGGATAAATTAAGAAGGTATCTTTGTGACCAACCTTTAAAAAAATAAGGTATTCAGAATGATGTTTCAATCATATCTATTTTCATGAGAAGGTATGTTGTTCCTAAGACTAAAGACAAAAAAAAGTGAAATAGAGGAAAACATATATAACATGTTGAGTTTGGGAAATCCTTCTTTATACAATAGTAGCAGGGTTACCCGGCGTTGCTCGGGCTGAGGAGAGTATTAAAATTGCCCCTAGTAGACCCCTTTGAAGACCTATATCGGTGAGAAAAATTGTTGTCATATATGTTGGTGCCCATCTACACCACCACCCCACCCGGCACTTTTTGAAACCTCACCATTAGATTCCTGGTAAAAGGTTACCCCTAGTAGACCCCTTTGAAGACCTATGTCGGTGAAAACAATTTTGGTCATAACTTTGGTGCCCTTCTACACCCCCACCCCCACCCCAATACCTTTTTAAACCTCACCATTAGATTCCTGATAAAAACGTACCCCTAGTAGACCCCTTTGAAGACATATATCGGTAAACAAGTTTTGGTCTTAACTTTTGGTGCCCCCCTACACCCCCACCCCACACACTTTTTTTTAAACCTGACGATAACCTTCGCCACAAAAAGTACTCCTAGAAGACCCATTTTGGACACTCGGGGTGGCCCCAAATTTCATTTCTATAGCGGACAGACAGATAGACAGACAAACATATATACAGACATTCTAAAATATAGTATAGAAGATGGAGGCGCGGTGGCGTTGCGGTAACCGGTTCTCGTCAGATCACCGAAGTTAAGCAACGTCGAGCCCGGTTAGTCCTCGGATGGGTGATCGTCTGAGCGGTCGATTCGGACTCCCGCGTTGTGTCCTTGGGCAAGGCACTTAACACCGATTGTCCACATGGGGGCACGATGGCGAAGTGTATTAAGGCGTACTGCACGTCGTTGGTGCGCATGTCTTCAACCAATCTAACCCTGCCTGTGCTGCAGTGCGGAGGTACGATGTTGGGGAGCTGGCAGCTGCTCGTCGTTACTCGGTGGTTCTCTCCGGGTACTCCGGCTTCCTCCACCCGTAAAACTGTCACGGTCACGATTAGCCATTGTGCATAAGTATGTGACCTTAAACACCAATACATAAATAAATAGTATAGAAGATATACTTGGTTTGGACTACTCAAGAAACAATCAGATGAGAGTTGTAACATATCTAACCCATTACCCAACGTAACGGCCAAAACCGGCCAGCGCTGGTCACAAAAATCGCCAATTAATTTTCATTATTTTTAGCTAATTTTCTATCTCAAAAACATAGGTTATGGCCCTCTTTGGAACGAGGTCATCGAGTTCGTTCCAATGAGGGGTCATAACCTATTTTTGGAGACAAAAGTGAAAAGAAATTAGTTATTCAAGAAGATTTTTTGCAAGTGTCGTCTGCTTTTCACGTTAGGTAAAGGGTTACAAAATATAAAAAGATGAAAAAGATAAAAGATGCACTCGGGCTTCCTAACTGTGATCTATCAAGAAATTGCGAGATGGTCGATCCCAATCAGCAGACATGGTTAATTTTTCGAACAGGGCTTGACGTACAGAGCTTAGCGAGCACAAGCAAATTCTTTGCTCATGGATAACCGCAATAACCCGATGGAAGTTACCAAATGACATTCCAGCAGAACAAATGACATTCTTACAGTCCACGCATGTGGTGTTAAACCACCCAAGGCTATAAAAGTATCAGTGTTCGGTATTTTAGTATTTCTCTTAACGCTTTCTGGATCAGAGTAGGAAGAAAAAATGCCAAATTGTACCCATGGAAGCACTCTTATCGCGGCCATCATGTGTGATGGCTAGGGAAATATCCGCACTCCAACATCGCTGTCATTAGAAGTGGCAACACTGTAACTAAATCTATTTAATGCTTGGATTCAAAATAACAATGTAACGGTTATTGTACTTTTCTGAACCCACCAATCGATATGGCACGAGTGCCAGCGCCGAAGAATAGAATGGGAGGCCGCAGGCCTCGAGTTTTATCCTTACGCGATGGCACAAGTGCCATATCGATTAACCCATTCACACGCGTGTATCGTTCTGTGTTTATTACACGCCTTCACGTCTATAAAATCAATTATTAGAGGACACTCAGAATCTTCTTTGACAGCTGTCAACACAAAGAACACATTTTATCGCCAACCAAATTTGCGAGGGGAACCCGTGTTGCTATTTCGTCCCCTAAGTTCCAATGTGTTCTAATTGCCTCCTGGCACACAGAACACATTGGAACTCAGGGAACGATTATCGCTGGGGATTCATATTGTAATTGCGGTGCACGATTGTAGAAAATTCCAGAGAAATTTCTCTTCTATTTAAAATAGTCCGATTTCCTTTCGCATATATGTGTGGAACAGATTTTCGTTTTCCGCATGGCTTAATGTTGCTGTAGATGGGGAAGTCATAGAACAGGCGTGCAATAAATTATTTTAATTGACAAACAACATTTAATAAAATAATGTTATGCTCAAATTTAGACATACCCGATTTACCCGATGAAAACATAGTCCAACACCTTCCACCGGAACGAGCTCCACCAGCTCGTTCTAATGAAGAGTCAAAAGCCATATCTATGAAGCAAAACGTGAGACCAACAACTTTGAATTGTGAAATGCACCTTTTCAGCGTAGATTACCCGACTTACTATGTTAGGGCTGCCGTAATCAGAATAGCAAGAACCGGATGAACAAACCAAAAAATGGATGATCCTATCGAAATTTAACATGGGCAAACCATTGTGTGGTTTGGATGATTAGTTTGTTTGTTAAATGTTTCCCCCGATCGGGTACAAATGGTGCTGCTAAAGATATAAATGGAGTTTTATAATCAAAGTAAGGATTCAACAATAATTGGACAATATTTTCAAGTTTCATAAACGTTTGGAAATTCGGATTATTTGTTATCGAATCAATATCATATGATCAAATGTTGATCGCCGAGAATCACATCAAAAGATATAAATTTACAGACGGCGAAATGTTATGAGAACAATTTTTTTTATGCAGAAATTTAAATAACTGAAAAAATGTTTATTCCGCAGAAGGTAGTTTTCAAAAGAAAAAAATATTTACAAATGGGAACTTTGAAACGAAACGGATCGAATTCCATGACAGAATAACACAACATTAAAACAAATACACTTGGAAAATAACCAAACTCAATGTTTACGGATACGATGGCAAAATTTGCGAATCAGGCTGCAATTAAGGTCCGCCTTGTTCACGCATGCACTCGCATCGTTCCATATGGAGAAGACAAAATAGTTTACAACCGTACAACGAAATGGCGAGAAAAAAATCAAAATATGCAGAGAAATCTCCTCGCAACCATTTTAAATTCTCGTCGCCAATATGGTAAATTGGGTAAAACCATATCAACAATTGATTCAATAAGTTAGCAATGACACTACAATCCTAGAGACAATTAACTATTTGAAGGTCGTGTCACTTTGAAGCCACGTTACTGAATGACAACAGCTGGAGATTGTTCGCCTGTGAGCGCACCAAGGGAGTTAATATGTTACAACCATGCATTAACCCAACGAATGCCTTTGTACATACTTCCGGATGATAATATGTACAAGAGCGTTTGTTGCGATATGGGCGCGTGCTTGCCTCCCAGCCAGGTACAGTGCAGCTTTCGACTCTGGTTTCTTTTCGGTATAGCTAGAGCTCTCTCTTTCGGAGATGGCCCCTGGTGTTACAAAGGCCACGTGCACTTGAATTCAAGCGTTACGCCTCAAATATAGTTTTAAATAAATTATGTATAATGGTGAGCTCAACGTGGACACAATGACACCCGGCGTACAGTTGTATGCTATTTAAAGTATCACATATACTTAGGCCCCGGCTGAGGGCTCAGTGGTACAGCTTAGCATGTCTGGCCAACTTAGTGCAGTACAGTTGTGTACAAATGTTGAATACCATCACATGATTTTTTTCAGTAGACATAGTGCACTCTCCTGGGTGGGCCTCACATGTTGCAACTCCTAAAATGTTGTCTATTCAAAATTTGATTTTCATATAAATAATAAATAGGACCTACAAAAATGCTGAAAGGCTTCGTACAATATACAACGTGCTTTAATTTTCTTCTATTTTGATTTGAAAACTAATTTGATCGATCTTGAAATATTGTCCGTGCTCCAGATAGCTGTCCTCACTGTCATCATGGTACAGCTAGGTTGAAAACACAATTTTTCTTATAGTATAGTAGAGAGAACTAGACTTTATGATTCTGGAGAATTATGGCTTTTCCCGATGAGATTCCATGATTTGTCATGACCCCACAGTGTATGATGAATTGCTTTTGACTGTCTCAATGAAGTTCCTTCATTGATGTCTTGAAAAAGGTGAGTATAGAAGTCTCAAATGACTCAGTTTGATAAAAAAAAATTGTTTAGGTAAAAACCATCATTAATGGCGGAGAGGGTTAATATCAATATCGTCGTCCAACAAGTTAATGACCGACAAAAGGAGTTATGTTTGTTTGACACATAACCACTGAGTGTTGTATCTATTTGTAAATGGTCCGTTTTATCTCAAATGTATCCAAAATATTGATGTCTGGCAATTGATAAGGGTTAACAAGTGCTAACAGGAATATTTATTCATGCAACTTGTAATTTCACACCAAAAACTGTGAATGGCCATTTTTACTTAAAAATCTACGAGATGTTTTCAGAGAATTCCAGGGAATTCAGAGAATTCCAGGGAAAACATGAATTTTAAGCTGTTGATGGGTATAATTGTTTATCCAGCCCAAAACGGGTTAAGGGTTGTTTTTTTAATACTCTTATTACTTATAAAAATAATTATCAGTGAATTCTACTTCCACTTATGTTGATTTCTCCTCTTAACTTTGGGTGCTGCGGGTATGCAAACACAGCCCACTTTGTCAACATTTTGATTTTTGAGAACCAGCATAGGGTTAACAAATGCTTACTGGAATATTTTGTACATGCAACTTGTAATTTACACTAAGATCTCAGAATAGCCAATTTTTCTTGAAAATCTATGGGATGTTTTTAGAGAAATCCTCGGATAACATGAATTTTTAACCTTTTGAGGGGTATCACCCTGTAACCAGCTCTAAACGGGTTAATGCTTGGTTTTATGAATACCTTCATTACTTACAAAAATGATCCTCGGTGAATCCCACTCACAATAAAGGTGGTTATGTTCATCTCGCAGGTACACATTGGGTGTAATGGGTGGCCAAGTACAGCCCATTTTCTCAAACTTTGTTGCCTCTGGAGGGTTAACAAACGCTTACCGGAATCTTTTGTTCATGCAACTTGTAATGTCACTCCAAGACCTGCAAATGGTCAATTTCTCTTGAATACTTACTAGATTCTTTGGAGAAATCCACAGAAAATGGGCATTTTAAGCTTTTAAGGGGTACATCTCCTTAACCAGGCGAAAATGGGTTAAGACCTCAATTTTTGAATACCCTTACTACTTACTAAAATTTTCCCTATCATTTTTGCGTCCGGTAAAAGAAGTTATGTTTCTCTGTAGCATTCCCGTTTGATGTTGTTGGTGTCCAAAAACAGACTATTTTTTCAAAATTTTGACATTTAGCAGCCCATGGAGGGTTAACAAATGCTTATCTGAATATTTTATCCATGCAACTGGTAATGTGACTCTAAGACTTATCAATGACCATTTTCTCTTGAAACCCTACGAGACGTTTGTAAAGAAATTCAGGGAAAACATGATTTTTTAAGCTTTTGATGGATATTGCTATTAACCATCCCAAAAGGGGTTAATGCTTGGTTTGTTGAATACCCTTATTACTAACAAATTTGGTCCTCGGTGAATTCCACTTCCAACGAAGTAGATTACGTTTATCTCTCGGGTATGCATTGGGTGCTGTGCGCATCTGAAAACAGCCTATTTCAACAAAATTACGATTTTTAGCAGCCTGTAGAGGGTTAATAAATGATCACCGGAATATTTTGTCCATGCAACTTGTAATGTCACACAAAGACCTGCGAATAGTCAATTTTTCCTGAAAACCTACAAGTTGATTTTAGAGAAATCCACAGAAAATGGGAATTTTAAGCTTTTAAGGGGTATCTCTCTTTAACCAGTCCAAAATGGGTTAAGACTTCGACTTTTGAATACCCTTACCACTATCAAAAATGTTTCCCCATCAATTTTGCGTCCGATAAAAGAAGGAACCTTTCTCGGTGGTACACCAAGTGGGTGCTGTTGGCGTCCAAAACAGCCCATTTTATCACAATTTTGACTTTTAGCAGCCCGTGGAGGGTTAACAAATGCTCACCGCAGTATTTTGTCTATGCAACTTCTATTGTCACACCAAGGCCTCGGAGTGACAAATTTTTCTTCAAAATCTACAAGACTCATTTAGAGAAATCCACGGAAAATACTAATTTTTGAGCTTTATGAAGGTATTGCTGTTTAACCAGCCCAAAACGGGTTAACGCTTAGTTTTTTGAACACCCTTATTACTGACAAAAATGATCCTAGGTGAATTCCACTCCCAATAAAGGAAGTTATGTTTATCTCTCCTGTATTGCGTGGGTGCACTGGGGGCCTGAAATCGGCCTATTTCATCAAAATTCCGATGTTTGGCAGCCTGTGGAGGGTTACCATATGCATCGCCTGATATGCCGTGTGTATCAAAGGGCGTGTCACGGACAGGTCTAGCAATGACGAATGTATAAAAAAAAATCTACAAGACGTGATTCGAGAAAGTGCCGATAAACCCCAATGTTGGCGGTTTTTTGACAATTCTGACGAAATAAGGGTTAAATCGAAAATTCCGCTTGGGTACATTTTTAGATTTTTCGCCCCTCTATGCGTGTGCCAAATTGTGTGAAAATCGGTTCGAAAATGGCTTCTGAATCGTACGGACAAACATGTGTGGAAAAAAAAAAAAAAAAAAATAACTAGACTTTATGATTCTGGAGAATCATGGTTTTTCCCGATTAGATTCCATGATTTTTCTTGACCCCACAGTGTCTGATGAATTGTTTTTAACTGTCTCACTAAAGTTCCTTCATTGATGTTATGAGAAATGTGAGTATAGTAGTCTCAAATGTCTCGGTTTGGGTTTGATAAAAAACTGTTTAGGTAAAACCCATCATTAATGGTAGAATGGGTTAATATCAATATCAATGTTTCCCTATCAGTTTTCCGGTAAAAAAAGTTACGTTTCTCTGTGGCATTTCCATTTGATGTTGTTGGTGTCCAAAAACAGACTATTTTCTCATTTTTTTTACATTTAGCAGCCCATGAAGGGTTAACAAATGCCTACCAGAATAATTGATCCATGCAACTGGTCATATGACACCAAGACCTATCAACGGCCATTTTCTCTTGAAAACCCCACAAAATGTTTGTAGAAATCCAGGGAAAACGATTTTTTAAGCTTTTGATGGGTATCCCTGTTAACCTCCCTAACAGGGGTTAACGCTTGGCTTTTTGAATACCTTTATTACAAAAATGGTCCTCTGTGAATTCCACTTCAAACAAAGGAGATTATGTTTATCTCTCATGTATACATTAGGTGCTGTGCGTGTCTGAAAACAGTCCCATGTTAACAACATTATGATGCTTGGCAGCTTGTAGATGGTTAAAAAACGCTCACCGGAGTATTTTGTCCATGCAACTTGTAATGTCACATAAAGACCTACGAATAGTCAATTTGTCTTGAAACCCTACAAGTTACCGTTAGGGAAATTCACAGAAAATGGGAATTTAAAGCTTTCAAGGGATATCTCTCTTTAGCCTGCCCAAAATGGGTTAAGACGTCGACTTTTGAATACCCTTACTACTTACAAAAATGTTTCTGTATAAATTGTACGCGCGATAAAAGAAGGCACTTTTCTTCGTGGTATACCGTTTGGGTGCTGTTGGTGTGCAAAAACAGCCCATTTTATCGCAATTTTGACCTTCAGCAGCTCGGGGAGGGTTAACTATTGCTGACCGGAATATTTTGTTCATGCGACTTGTAATGTCACACCAAGACCTGCAAATAGCCGATTTTTCTTGAAAACCTACAAGATGTTGTTAGAGAAATCCACAGAAAACGGGGATTTTAAGATTTTAATGGGTATCTCTCTTTAACCAGCCCAAAATAGGTTAAGACGTCAAATTTTGAATACCCTTACCACTTTCAAAAATATTTTCCGATCAATTTTGCGTCCGATAAATGAAGGCCCCTTTCTCTGTGGTATATCGTTTGGGTGCTCTTGGTGTCTAAAAACAGCCCATTTTATCACAATTTTTACGTTTAGCAGCTCGGGGAGGGTTAACTAATGCTGACCGGAATATTTTATCCATGCAACTTGTAATGTCACACCAAGACCTGAGAGTGACCAATTTTTCTTGAAAATCTACAAGACTCGTTTAGAGAAATCCACGGAAAACATGAAGTTTTGAGCTTTTTGGGGGTATTGCTGTTTAACCAGCCCAAAACGGGTTAACACTTGGTTTTCTGAACACCCTTATTACTTACAAAAATGATCCTCGGTGAATTCCACTTCCAATAAAGGAAGTTATGTTTACCTCTCTGGTATCGTTTGGGTGCTGTGGGGGTCTGAAACCGGCCCATTTCATCAAAATTTCGATGTTTGGCAGCCTGTGGAGGGTTACCATATGCATCGCCTAATATGTCGTGTGTATCAAAGGTTGTGTCATAGGCAGTTCTAGTAATTATGAATATTTAAAAAAAATCCTAAAGACGTGTTTCGAGAAAGTGCCGATAAACCCCAATTTTGGCAGTTTTTTGCCAATTCTGGCGAAATTAGGGATAAATCGAAAATTCCGCTTCGGTACATTTTTAGATTTTTTGCCGCTCTATGCGTGTGCCAAATTGTGTGAAAATCGGTTCGAAAATGGCTTCTGAATCGTACGGACAAAAATGTGTGGAAAAAAAAAAAAAAAAAAAAAAAAAAAAACTAGACTTTATTATTCTGGAGAATCATGGCTTTTCCCGATGAGATTCTATGATTTTTCATGACCCCACAGTGTCTGATGAATTGTTTTTAACTGTCTCACTGAAGTTCCTTCATTGATTTTATGAGAAAGGTGAAGATAGTAGTCTCAAATGACACAGTTTGATAAAAAATTGTTTAGGTAAAAACCATCATTAACGCTGGAGTGAGTTAATGTCAATATCGTCGTCCAACAAGTCAATGACCGACAAAAGGAGTTATGTTTGTTTGACACATACTCACTGAGTGCTGTGTCAATTTAAAAATGGTCCATTTTATCTCAAATGTATCCAAAATATTGATCTCTGGCAGCTTGTAGAGGGTTAACAAGTGCCAACAGGAATATTTATTCATGCAACTTGTAATGTCACACCAAGAACTGTGAATGGCCATTTTTTCTTTAAAATCTACAAGATGTTTTCAGAGAAATCCAGGGAGAACAGAAATTTTAAGCTTTTGATGGGTATCATAGTTTTTCCAGCCCAAAACGGGTTAAGTGTTGTTTTTGGAATACTCTTATTACTTCCAAAAATAATTCTCAGTGAATTCTACTTCCACTTATTTTGATCTCTCCTCCCAACTTCAGGTGCTGTGGGTACGCAAACACAGCCTATTTTATCAACATTTTGATGTTTGAGAACCTGCATAGGGTTAACAAATGTTTACAGGAATATTTTGTACGTGCAACTTGTAATGTCACACTAAGATATGAGAATGGCCATTTCTTCCTGAAAATCTACGGGATGTTTTTAAAGAAATCCTCAGATAACATGAATTTTTAACCTTTTGAGGGGTATCTCTCTTTAACCAGCTCTAAAGGGTTAATGCTTGGTTTTGTGAATATCTTCATTACTTACCACTTCCAATGAAGGAGGTTATGTTTATCTCGTAGGTACACATTTGGTGTTATGGTTTCCCAAGAACAGTCCATTTTCTCCAAATGTCAATGCTTGGCAGCCTCTGGGGGGTTAACAAATGGTTACCGAAACATTTTGTTCATGCAACTTGTAATGTCACTCGAAGACCTGCGAATGGTTAATTGCTCTTGAACTTTTTTTTTGAGAAATCCACAGAAAACTGGAATTTTAAGCTTTTAAGGGGTATATCTCCTTAACCAGTTAAAAATGGGTTAAGACCTCGATTTTACTACTTACAAAAATGTTTCCCTGTCAGTTTTGCGCCCGGTAAAAGAAGTTACGTTTCTCTGTTGTATTCCCATTTGATGTTGTTGTTGTTCAAAAACAGACTATTTTTTTCAAAATTTTGACATTTAGCAGCCCATGGAGGGTTAACAAATGCTTACTGGAATAATTTATCCAATCAACTGGTAATGTGACACCATGACCTATCAATGGCCATTTTCTCTTGAAAACCCTACCAAATGTTTGTAAAGAAATCCAGGGAAAACATAAATTTTTAAGCCTTTGATGGGTATCACTATTAACAACCACAAAATGGGTTAACGCTTGGTTTTTTGAATACCCTTATTACTTACAAAAATGGTCTTTGGTGAATTCCACTTCCAACAAAGGAGATTATGTTTATTTCTCAGGTACACGTTGGGTGATGTGCGTGCCTGAAAACAGCCCATTTCAACAAAATTACGATGCTTGGCAGCCTCTAGAGGGTTAATAAACGCTCACCGGAATATTTTGTCCATGCAGCTTGTAATATCACACAAAGACCTGCGAGTAGTCAATTTTTCTTGAAAACCTACAGGATGTTTTTAGAGAAATCCACAGAAAATGGGAATTTTAAGATTTTAGGGGGTCTCTCTCTTTAGCCTGTCCAAAAAGGGTTAAGACTTCGACTTTTGAATACCCTTACTACTTACAAAAACGTTTGCGTATAGATTGTGCGCTCGATAAAAGAAGGCACGTTTCTTTGAGGCGTACCCATTGGGTGCTGTTGGCGTCCAAAAACAGCCCATTTTATCACAATTTTGACTTTTAGCAGCCCGTGGAGGGTTAACAAATGCTCATCGCAGTATTTTTTCCATGCAACTTCTATTGTCACACCAAGGCCTGGGAGTGACAAATTTTTCTTGAAAATCTACAAGACTCGTTTAGAGAAATCCACGGAAAATACAAATTTTTGAGCTTTATGGAGGTATTGCTGTTTAACCAGCCCAAAACGGGTTAACGCTTGGTTTTTTGAACACCCTTATTACTGACAAAAATGATCCTCGGTGAATTCCACTCCCAGTAAAGAAAGTTATATTTATCTCTCGTGTATTGTTTGGGTGCGGTGGGGGCCTGAAACCGGCCTATTTCATCAAAATTTCGATGTTTGGCAGCCTGTGGAGGGTTACCATATGCATCGCCTGATATGTCGTGTGTATCAAAGGGCGTGTCACAGACAGGTTTAGCAATGACGAATGTATAAAAAAAATCTACAAGACGTGTTTCGAGAAAGTGCCGATAAACCCCAATTTTGACAGTTTTTTGCCAATTCTGAGGAAATAAGGGTTAAATCGAAAATTCCGCTTGGGTACATTTTTAGATTTTGTGCCCCTCTATGCGTGTGCAAAATTGTGTGAAAATCGGTTCGAAAATGGCTTCTGAATCGTACGGACAAAATGTGTGGAAAAAAAAAAAAAAAACCCCAAAAACTAGACTTTATGATTCTGGAGAATCATGGCTTTTCCCGATGAGATTCCATGATTCTTCATGACGCCACAGTGTCTGATGAATTGTTTTTAACTGTCTCACTGAAGTTCCTCCATTGATTGTAAGAGAAAGGTGAAAAAAGTAGTCTCAAATGACTCAGTTTGATAAAACATTGTTTACGTAAAAACCATCATTAACGGTGGAGGGGTTAATATCAATATTGTCGTCCTACGAGTCAATGTCCGACAAAAGGAGTTATGTTTGGTTTTTTGAACACCCTTATTACTGACAAAAATAATCCTCGGTGAATTCCACTTCCAATAAATGAAGTTATGTTTATCTCTCGTGTATCGTTTGGGTTCTCTGGGGGCCTAAAACCGGCCCATTTCATCAAAATTTCGATGTTTGGCAGCCTGTGGAGGGTTACCATATGCATCGCCAGATATGTCATGTGTATCAAAGGTCGTGGCACAGGCAGGTCTATCAATGATGAAGGTTTAAAAAAAATCTACAAGACGTGTTTCGAGAAAGTGCCGATAAACCCCAATTTTGACAGTTTTTTGCCAATTCTGACGAAATAAGGGTTAAATCGAAAATTCCGCTTCGGTACATTTTTAGATTTTGTGCCCCTCTATGCGTGTGCAAACTTTTGTGAAAATCGGTCCAAAAATGGCTTCGGAATCGTGCGGACAAAATGTGTGAAAAAAAAAAAAAAAAAAAACCCTAAAAAAATAATAATCCGTAGAAAAACAATAGTCTTTTCCAGAGGGAAAAGCCTAAAAAAAAAAAAAAAAAAAAAAAAAAAAATAATAATAATCCGTAGAATAACAATAGTCTTTTCCAGAGGGAAAAGCCTAAAAAAAAAAAAAAAAAATAATAATCCGTAGAAAAACAATAGTCTTTTCCAGAGGGAAAAGCCTAATGATGTGGGGTAATTTTAAGTATTGTGCAGCTGGGTTCAGAACACATTTTCTCAGAGTACGACGAAAGGACTGTGCGGGATAGTCTCAAAGTATTGCACATAAAAGTTAGCCCTAGACATCCACCCACAAGGACAATATTGACAGTGCGGATCACTGTCTGCGGCAGAGTCATGTGGAATTTTAAAATTCTGGATACAACTTTGATGGGAGATCAATGAAGTAGAATATAATACATTCAATGATATTCATTGGTATAGGTTAATATGTCAGACTAATTAGGTTGCTGCAGCTACGTTGGAAACACGATTTTCCTATAGTTTAACAGAAAAATTGAGGTGGGATAATCTAAAAATAGTGTACAGCTATGTCCATAATACCATTTTCCTATAATATAACAGAGAGACTGTGGGATAATTCCAAAGTATAGAACATGAAAAGGGCCCCACACTGCCCATATCGACAATGCGGATCAATATTTGTGGCACATTCATGTTCAGTTTTAAGATTCGAGATGTAACTTTGATGGGGGATCGATGAAACTGCAATTCTTGTCGATATTTGTATGGAGGGGGGGGGGGGGATGGCAAATATACATTTAATTATCCCAGGCTAGCTAATATCTGCACAGTTATGTGGGTTGTCTATCCACATCAAAGCTATTGGGTAAGCTTTCTGGTATTTCGGTATTGCTTAAGGACTTGACACAGTACCTGTTTCGGAAGTGGTAGGGCATGGTCTTCTCGTCCCCTATCTTCAGGTTCTCATTTTCTTGTCCTCATGTGACATCATAATCTCGTGACCAGTGACGTCATTTTGAGTTGCTATGGTATCCATGGTGCATCCATGTTGTGACGTCATTGTCGTGGTGATGTGTGATGTGAGTGCGTATGCTCAACTCGTGTTGCTAGGGTGATAGTGTTTCCGTCGTCCATTTTGTATGGATGCCGCCTTTGTTTGTATGGTGGCATGTGGTTTCTATATGCCTAACGACCGTCAATACGACTAAGGGGAATCTAAAAGGCGCGTTCCATTTAATAGGAGTGTATCTAATTACCTAAATAGACCAGAGAAATAACCCAAATCACAAAAATCAACCCAAATCACTGAAACGGGTTCGGATTTCCACTAGAAGATTTATTTTTGCCCAACAATAGGCGCGTTCCTTTGTATAGCAGTTTATCTAATTACTAAGTTCGTCGATTAATTCGTAGCGTTACCCAAATGGGCCTGCCCAAACCTTCCGAAACGGTCTCTGATTCACCCAGATTTCTTTTTTGTCGTATAGTAGGCGCGTGAATGGGGGCGTATCTAATTACCCAAATGTTCGTTTAATTCGTAGAATTACCCAATTGGGCCCGACAAATGCTTAAACTATGTACTTTATTTGGCTCGGATTTTTTTAACGTGCACCCCCCCCCCCCCCCCCCCCCCAACACACACATTCGCTCCTAAAAAGGTAATGAGAGTGTGTGTTTATTGAAGGCTCGAATTTTGGTACTCTGGTTCATAATCCTCGTTTCTCCGATGTCGTCCTGCTTCCCCGGGCTACCGTTCCCTTCTTCCGGTGTTTACGCGACTGACCCACTTTCTACCAAAATTATTCCCTCTGTTTTATTTCTTATTTGGATTAAACAATCTGCCAGGTGGATTCTCCAGGATTGAACACGCCATCTGATCGATCTATTCATCTTAGCTCCCGCCCACCAACTTCGCTCCAACGGTTGTGATTTATATCAGCGTATGTCTTGGTACACAATGTGTGAAAAACACATGCCGCACATGAAATGTGCCGATGTGTGCCTAAGTGCAAGTGCACAATGAGCACAACTCATGTGGCACATGGGCACATTCGGGTGTTTGAGGATGAGCGGGAACCACTGTTTGGAGGACTAGTGGGGACTAATGCTTGGGGGACCAATGTCAGAAATATCATTGTTATCTAACCACCGTCTCAGCCCATAACTAAAGCTTCTACTATCGGCACATTTACCGTTTGTATTTACGGCCTATGTTGCCACCACTGCTACTAAATCCATCACTGCTACTATGAAATGTGCTTGTACATCAACACATGCACAACGTGCGCACAACACGTGCAGTACATACGCACATGAGGGTATTTAGAGACCAGAAGAGACCATATTTTGGGGACTAGTGGGAACCAATGCTTGGGGACTAACGGGGACCAAGGCCTGGAGACCACAGATTTGGGGATCAGTATTGCATTTACGTTCTGTCTCAGGGAAACGTACGCTACTATCGGCTATAGAAGCATCCACCATCTTTCCATCCCACTACCCCGCTAGCTCCTCCAGTAGTGTTTGTTTATATACTACCAATTCAATGCTCCCAGTTTCCACCACTGGTAGAACTACTAGCCTGACGATTGGCTTCTGCTATTAAGTTATTGCTGTTGTCTCCGTAAAGTGACCAGTATGTACTAGGAAAGCGTATAGGACATGCAGCACATGCAAGATGTTCCAATATGTGGCTGTGTGCAATTGCACAATGTGCACAGAACACAAGGTGCATATGCGCTCAGAACACATGGTGCACATGCACACATTCGGGTATTTGGGGACCACGGGGGACCATATTTTGTGTACTAGTGGGGATTAATGGGACCAGTCCTTTGTGACTATTCGGAACCATGGGGACTAGTGGGTATCAATGTTTGGGGATTAGTGCGGACCAATGTTTGGGGACCACTACCCGAAATGTCAGTGTCGTGTCGTCGAACCACCTTTTCAACCCAGTACAAAAATAATTCCTCACCACTACTACTGACTGGCTTCTGTTACCAGCACTTTTACCGTTTATATCATGATTACCTATTCTACTATATATAAAAAGCCTATGACATAAATTTGAGCTTTACACACCGACTGTGGTGAACACGTCAGCAATGGGATTTCATTAGTTAAATTTTATACCTACAGAAGAACTACATCCAAGTTGGCCTTTGCTGATGTCGACCTGAAAACACACTTGTCTAAATGTACCGCACGTCGTCTCGCGAAAAGTGAAATGAAACCGGCAGTTATTTATTACGTTTTTAAATGGGTTTACCTCATGAATAAGATGCCAAAAATTAACAAAAACATGCATTGTGTCATGTTAATAAAGCATTCATAACTCGAAATAATATGTTATTAATATGTTATTAAAACGAAAAAGGCTCCATTTCTTTTTCCATTTCGTTTCGGCGATAAAATTGACAGCGGAAGTACCGCCCACCGATGCGCAAGTAAATAAAAACAGATTCGCACGTATGTACGGCTCCTGTTCAGTAAAAGCGAGAAAAAACAATGTAGACTCTTAATAATCTGCCGATCATGGTTTAAATAAAATATAGCCAAAGTAGCTTGGCGTACCAAATGTTCACAACTCGTGGTGATCATTTGGTACACCAAGCTACAATGGGTATCTTCAATATTTACATCCACTGCCTTGGCTTATGCCGCTACCACTGCTGCTAAATCCATTACTATACTATCAGATGTGCTTAAGAGTTACTACACACCGCTGATGAGCTAACCCTCCGCCCGTTTGGGTAGCGTCTTCCTTTGTGTTAGGTTTGTTGACTGGTAAACCAGCTTCTCTAGAGAGCGAAGGACACCTTTGTTTGAGATAACGCTTCCCGACTGGAACAGGTATTGAGGGGGGTGGGTCACAACTCACAACCTCTAACCTCTGTTAGCGACGCCCCTGCGGACAGATAATTTGTAGCCGAAATTCTTTGTCTGTTTTTCTACCTACAATACTCACGAATCCTACCAGCGGAAAAGGGAAACGCGAAAACATTCCACCTATTTTCGTTTTTCATAATTCAGTACTAGAGCTGGGGTAATATACTTTTCACAAATGTGGGGGATATATGATAAAAGGGAGATATATGAAGAAATATATTGATATTTTCATCAAAACGACAGTTCAGGTATTGCACTGTGACATCTGGTGAATGATTTCAGCGATAGTTGGGTGTCCGACAAGCACACATTCCACGCACTCAGCTATAGAAGACATGGACGGTTAGTCAGAGAATTTACTACATTCATTCCAAGATCTCAATACCTTGTAAATCCTCCTCGGATCGCGAGACAAGCGTGGATCCGACTTGGCATACTCCTCACCAAACGTCCAATATCAGCTTGACTGATGTTATTCCATTCACCCTGAAGTGCAGCGGCGAGTTCCTGGACATTCATAGGGAGCTGCAGGCGTTGTCGTAGGCGCCTGCCAAGCATATCTTAGACGTGCGCGATTGGTGAAAGGTCTGGACTTGGCGCTGGCCAAGGCAGTGTAGTGATGTTCTGTTCCTAGAGGAACTCTGTAGCGCCACGGACCCTGTGTGCTCTTGCATTGTCATCTTGGAAAATGAATCGACGGCCGCGGCGTCCCGCAAATGGCACCACATGAGCTGCTAACATGTTGTCACGGTAGTATTGCCCTTTGACACGCCCTTGGATTATATGTAATGCTGTTCTGCTTGTCATGGTTATGCCTCCCCACACCATAACCGATCCACCACCAAAACTATCGTGCGGCCTAACGGTTACGTCATGGTATCGTTCGTTCCGTCGCCGCCACACTCTGTTTCGCCTGTCGTGGAAGTCCAGAGTGAACCTCGATTCATGGAAAACATGACGCTGCTCCACCGACGATTGTCCCAGCGCTGTCGAGCACCACACCAATTACGCATTGCTGTGATGTGACCTTCAATCAAACGTGGAATTATTCGAGGTCGCAGAGCGTAGAAATTCCAGCTGTGTAGACGATTTCGAATAGTCTGACCACTGGCTCGCACATCTGCCGCTCGGGCCAACTGCTGTCCAATTTCTGAGGCGCTTTGATGGCGGTTACGTAATGCCGTGGTTCGGATTAAACGATCCTGATTAGCAGTTGTCGCCCTTAGACGACCTGACCGACGTCTGTCATCAACATTGCCTCTCTGACGGTAGCGTGACCACAACCTACTAATCATCATTTGAGTAACGTTGAGAATTTGAGCCACGGCAGTATGTCTGTTGCCAGCCTCCAACATGCCAACGGCACGTAAACGTTCGTCACGTGTCAGTCTTCGCATACCTCAAAAGTTACGTTTCGACCAGAAACTATATGTGAACGAGTTTATACCAAGAAAAGAACGATGAGACCTCCGAAAAAGCCCGTCCAGTACAAATGAAAATTTCAAAACGTACCCCACAGGCATTAACGCGGCGTTCGTGCGAAATACCTGCACGAAGTTTTCGTGTGCCGGTGACATTCGTGATCCACACTAAACTTGGTAACATATTGATGTGTCCAATCACGCGTATCCAATACCATTTTCCGAAAATATCAACATCAGTTTGGATATGCCATACTCTTTTTTGAATAGTATATAATAAGTGATATGTAATATAAAAGTTGAAATATCCTCAACCAATACTTGACTGGTGGGGTATGGAAGTGGGTGCTGCTGTATGAATGTACATTGTTGCAACCAGGGCTGGGGTAATATAATAATTAATATAATATATTACAATTTTGAAAGTAATATAAAGTAATACATGTAAGTAATAGAGATTTTTTTTAATACAAGTAATAGTAATATAAAATAATAGTCTGAAAAAAATGAGTAATATTTATTACTTTTTTGTTACTTTTCTATTTCAATTGAGATACTGGAAACGTTTAATATGTGTTTTGAGCAAATTATTAAATAAAAGTATATAGAGAGAAATCGCTTGGCTGGACTGGTGACGTGAAATAATTATGAGAGGAGAAGGACGTTGTACAAACACGAGTGTGCGAATGCGCACGGGTGTTTTACAATATAGTCCCTCGCCTCGAAAGAATTATTTAACGTAACTAGTTCAGTCAAGCGATTTGTCTCTATATAATTTCCAGTCAAGCGATTACTCTGTTCATTACTTTTCATTATTAACGATAATGATATTATTTCACCCTTTACCTAACGTAACGGCCAGCGCTATTCTCAAAAATTGCTGATTAATTTTCATTATTTTTTCATTTTTTGTCTCTAAAACATAGGTTATGACCCCTCATTGGAACGAGCTCCTCGAGCTAGTTCCAATGTGAGGGGTCATAACCTATGTTTTTTAAGACAAAAAATGAAAATAATAGCTATTCAGGATTTTTTTTGCAAGTGTCGTCTGTTTTTAATATTAGGTAAAGGGTTAAAAAAAAACAAAAAACAATGAAGTCCCCATTACACCCACGGCAAAGCGTCTTCGTTTGCGCGCACGGATACATAACACAATTGTTGATCGCATGCATAATTCACGTGTGAAGTTATCGTTTATAATCTAACCCGGAAATCCCAGTAACTCACACTTTGGAAAGTAATAAAATATATTTAAAACAGTACTTTGAATTCATAGACAGAAAAAAAAAATGTTTTCTTTTGGTCAGATGTATCTTGTTATGTAATCAAGCATCCACCTATCTATCACTGTGTTTTTTACATGATGATAAAGCCAGCCAATGGTGTGGCGCCATGAAGACTTTGATCGTTGTTGATGTCCTCTCTATAAATCGAGATTAGTTCCTCAGGTCATGGAAATGTGTGTTTCTGTTACAGAAGAGTTATGGCAATATAGTGTGGAAGGTCTGTGCCGCTGTTGGTCTAATGCTAGTCTAATGTTAGCTTTAGAACTACTAACGCACCTTATGATTTATAACATTGTGCGGTTGCTGAAGGTAGTACGTAATATCGGAGCATGTGGTGTTATTGGGTAAGTTCGGTTATTTAGTGCCGTAGCATAGGATAGGAATCTACCCCTGTTCATCGGCAGGCAGTCTTGGGAATAACTATCCCATCTAAGGCGTTGTACTGACCTACGAGTGGCTTAAACAGTAGATTGTGCTGGGTCATATTCATTTTATCTATTTATTTATTTTTATTGGGGTTTAACGCCACTTTCGATAGCCAGTGTCACCTCCTGATGGACAGTTTTACGTGTGGAGGAAGCCGGAGTACCTGGAGAGAACCACCGAGCAGCGGCGAGCAACTGTGAGACTCCCCAACGTACTAACTTGACACAAACAGGGTTAGCATTGGTTGAATATAAGTTCACCATTGACATGACATGCAGTAAGCTTTAGTACACAGCGCCACCTTGTCCCCACATGGGCAATTAGGAGGAAGTGTCTTGCCCAAGGACACAACGCAGTTACTCCTGGCGGGGATCGAACCGTGGTTCATTCGGTTTGAAGTCTAATGCCATAACCACTGAGCCACCGCGTTCCCTATGGTGGGTATACGATGCCTTGGGATATGCTTGGCCGGTAGTACAGCCTGTACTGTCTGTATCTGTTTTGGCTTATTGTCGGCTCTTATTAATCTACGCGGCGCTTTGAACGAGCATATGGGCAGTGCGGATGGCTAGGTCATGTGGTGTAGTGGGTTCTGCTTGGGTTTCTAGTGCAGTAATGTAGTATGAGCGGCCTTTTTGACCTTGTAACACTTGATCTATTCATCCATCGTTGTCTGTATCTTCCTATACACCGTTATCCCACTTGTGTAACACGAGGGTTTGTATAGTTTCTACGAATAAGTCTGAAAGCCATCGAGCAGTGACTGGAACGAGCATTGCTCGAATCCTGTTGATCAAATAAACTATCAAGCAATTGTTCGGAAGATTGACCCCACATACGACTCATAACCCCATATTGGAAAAACGGGATTCTTTGACCAAAGACGTAGGGGGCGCGGTGGCTCAGTTGGTAGAGGTGCAGGCTGCAAGCCGAGAGGTCTTCGGTTCGAATCCCACCAGCGGCAACCGCGTTGTGTCCTTGGGCAAGACACTTCACCTCGATTGCCTACATGGGGGCACGATGACGCTGTGTACTGAGGCGTACTGCACGTCGATGGTGCGCATGTCTTCAACCAATCTAACCCTGCCTGTGCTGCGGTGCAGAGTTCAGAGTTACGATGTTGGAGAGCTGACAGCTGCTCGTCGTTGCTCGGTGGTTCTCTCCGGGTACTCCGGCTTCCTCCACCCGTAACACTGTCGCGGTCACGATTAGCCATTGTGCATAAGTATGTGGCCTTAAACAATAATAAATAAATAATAAATGACCAAAGACGTTTCCTAGAAAGGGATCTTGAGGAAGGGATCTACAAGCACTATTCTGTTAGCCTCTACGTCAACTGCCGTTTGTCTTTGAACTACTTGGTACCCTTCTCATAATCTCCAAGTAGTTCTACCATTGGTTTCTATCATGACTTTACCTGTCTGATGCCATCAGTCACTGTCTATCTATACAGCGTTATCGCCTCTGTATAATGGTCCTACGAATAGGTATGGAAGTCAATCGAGCTGTCACTGGAACAGCCATTGTTTGAACCACTCGAATTTCGTCGAGCAAATAGATTATCGAGTAATTGTTCAAAAGAGTGCCTCCACATACAGCAGAGATTCTCATGTTCATACTTAATTATACTTATGACACAGTGAACTACTTTTTGAAGATATCGAATAGTTATCGGAAGACATATATCCGAGGATAGTTTTCTTTAAAATGAAGCTTCCGCTTGGGAATCCCGGGAAGTGAAGCATTGCTTGTTTACTTGTGGTAAACAAGCTCTATTGTACTAGAAAATAGGACCTGGTAACCAATGGGCAATATGGGTATTAACGATTGTCTGGACTTGATTTTATATCATGTTGCGGTCAGGATTAGCCATTGTACAGAAATATGTGGCATTAATAAATAAATAAATAAATAAATAAATAAATAAATAAATAAATAAATAAATAAATAAATAAATAAATATGAAGTTATGACATGAATGCAGTATGTAAACATACCTGCATGGTTTTCACTTTTACGAGCAATATATATGCACTTATTTATTTATTTATTTATTTATTTATTTATTTATTTATTTATTTATTTATTTATTTAACGTCCCTGTCTGGACGTCACAAATGATATCAATTCTTGTATGACGCAACGACACTGCTTCGATCATTACAATTAACCTGTTGTACTACCTCATTCTTGCAAGCTGTCTCTGAACCTGCCTCCACCTCTTCCCTCGTCCAAGTCTCAGTTGGCCCCATTCATCTAAACCTTTATCAGTATATGCAGTTCCTTGTCGTAGTACTTGCTAGGGTACCTGATATATAAGAGACTTGCACCCTAACAGGCACCCAGTTAAGGGACCATATGGAACGAAATAGGAAAGAACCCTATCGATTTTGAAGTTGTTAGCTGCAAGTTCGAGGTTCACGGGACTGTTACTGTAACTGAAATGTGATCAAAATAACTTTCCTTTCTTTGGAGGGGAAGAATCCAACCGATATTGCAGTTTGTAGCTGCAATGTAAACGTTATGGTATGCAGGGTTGATATAAGAAATGATCGCTTGTTCCTGTCTATTTCTTGAGTTATGAACCCCAAATACAAAGGCCAAACTGTGTGAAGTAACCGACTTTGGCGTTCAAGACTTCGTTAATGATCGGCGATTTCCGTCAGTACGGAGTAACCGCAGAAACTATTCCGTAGTATGTATACCAACGAACGTTGTCGAGTACTCGACAACGTTCGTTTGTATACACACTACGGAATAGTTTCCGAGAATACTGCTTTCCAATTTCTATAGTTGTGATCCCAGATTCGGTTAACTGGATATTATCCGGTTATAGCTCTCGGTTAGTCGGTGATGTAAATGAGCCAACCGTTTCAGCCCTGCAACGTACGTCATTACTGTGGGTAATGGCGTGGGTTGCGGTCAGTTATTTATACCTCTAGTTTAGCCAATTAGTTATACCTCAAAGCCTATTAGCCACGTTAAAGGACGCCAACCTCTAGGCGCTGGTTACAGGATCCTGTTTTACCAGTGAAACAAAATTTGTTTACAGCCGTAAACGAGCACTGCTCCACTACATGAGGTTCTCGTGTGGATTCGTGTTAGGTACGGGATTAAGACAATAACAATGATAGTTTTGTATATGTGGGTTTGCATTTTGTTGTCTTCCATTGGTTTGTTTGTAAGTATGTCAAAGGTTTAAGAAACAAGGCAAGGTATCATTGCTTGAGTAAATATCTCAGGATAAAATGTTTTATATAAGGAATGATCGCAGCCCATTTACACTATGTTTGGGGTTTTTTGTGGGATTCACAACTCAAGAAATAGATAGAAGCAAACGAGCATGCCTTTTAATTAAACTTGTGGGGCAATAAATTTAAACACTCTACTTTGCGGAGTTAAAATAAAAACCAGATCGCATCATGCTTCCTAGTGATAACTGAATGGAAAAGGCATAGTTTTCTAAAAATTGTGTTTGAAATAGCAATACATTTCACTGAAACATGTTCTTGTGTCATTAAATATTTTATTGACCAATGAATTGCGTGAGTTAAAATACCCACACGCCCACACAAAACTCCAATCTCCTTTTTCACTTGACGGGACTGTGTTGTCATTCAAAGCAACACTGAATTAAATTTAATTCTGATTTTGACCATTTCATGAGAAATTGAAAACACACTTTGCAAATGTGGAGTTCGATATAAACCCAGATGACATGAAGTTGGTTGAACTTTCTTTCAGAACGAGTTCGTTCAAACTATCTGGAAATTAGAAAGGTTTCTTGCTGTGAGTTTCTTTTGTGGATTATTATGACGGGCCATTGTTTACGTTTGATTTGGTTAAAACGATGAAGGCAGACGACCATCAATAAGGGGTGGCGCCAGGGATTTCTCGACAGGGGGGGGGGGGGGGGGGGCTGAGTTCTCCGACAGGGGGGCTATAACATTTGACCTCCCAAACGAAGGAAAATGAGTGAAAATTGGTAAATTGGAGAACCAGAATAGAAGCAAATTGAGTATGTTTGTTGATTATTTAACCCTTTACCTAACCTGAAAAGCAGACGACAATTGCAATAATAATTCTTGAATAACTATTTTTTTTCATTTTTTGTCTCAAAAACATAGGTTATGACACCTCGTTGGAACGAGCTCGACGAGCTCGTTCCAACGAGGGGTCATAACCTATGTTTTTGAGACAAAAAAATTTTAAAAATGATGAAAATTAATTGGCGATTTTTGAGAATAGCGCTGGCCGGTTTTGGCCGTTACCTTAGGTAAAGGGCTAAAGTAAACATATTATAATAAGGTCGGGAAATATTTCATCTATAAAGCCAGTTTGACGAACGACATTAAGGAATTTTGTGAGAATCACTATTCTCTATCAAAGTTCCAGTGCTGCACGGGTTCGAGACTGACAAGACGAGATATCTACATATGATTGTCGGAAATTTCTCGTGAAGTCTGGTTTACGAGACTCTCCGACTGACTGACTAAAAATCTCCGACGGGGTGCTGGACCTCTCTGACGGGGGAACTGTAGCCCCCTCTGACCCCCCCCCCCCCCTTGGCGCCACCACTGCCATCAATTGCTTATAAACAAATTGAACGTTCATTAAAAAGCATGATAAGGATTTCATTGTTTATTATATTGTATTTTGAAAGTCATTTTAATATGATGAGATAAGTATTAATTACGTTTCATGTTGAAACAATATGAGCGTGCAGGGGTTCCTTTCCATTCACACTGTGCAACGTAAGTTTTAAGACAGACATTGGGGGCGTGGTTTAGTGCGGGCCTAAATGCGTTTTTTTTCGGTTCATTGTGTTATAAAAAAAATAAATACTTTAGCCAATCATTTTGCCTGAAAATGCATGAACAGAAAAAAAGTTCAATTATACCCACATGAGAGAAAAGGAACTTACCATTTACCATATAACTTAGTAAAAAATGTTACTTTCTCAAATATTTTCAGAGGATGAACTAATTCGTATTATGCACGACTTATTCCTTGCTGGAACAGAGACTACAACGACCTCCCTTAGATTCGGATTGATATTTCTGCTACGTCACCAAGACATTCAGTCCAGACTATCTGATGACTTACAGAAAGTCGTTCCTCTCAACCGATTACCAGATTTATCTGACAAACCTAATCTCACATTCGTAGAGGCGACTATCTTTGAGATATTTCGACGAAGTCACCTAGCTCCCTTTGGTGGTCCTCATGCAGTAAAAAAGGATACGGAATACAAAGGATACGTAATACCCACATCTGCAACAGTGATGGCGCATTTGGAATCAGCTTTAATGGACGATGCTTTATGGGACAATCCAGAAACATTCAATCCGTCTCGATTTTTAGATGAAAACATGTCAATAATAAAGACGGAAAATCTGATTCCTTTCTCCATCGGTGAGTAAAACGGTATTTTATCACAAATGTACTCCTATTACGGAAATATCGTTCACAATGCGTCTAATAAAGGCGTGACGTCATAGCTCAACGTGACGTAACATTAGTATTTTCAAAAGTAGAATTGATTTTCTCTTCTACATTTCATTAACTGTACCTATAACGACCAGCAGACGACATTTGTTTATCTCGTTGGGACGCGCTCCACGAGTTCGTTCTAATGGGCTCATAACTATGTTCTCAAGGCAAAAATTGAAAAAAAGTATAAAGATTTGATTGTCGACTTTTGTGAATAGCGGTTATCAATTACGTTAGGTAAAGGGTAATGCATTTGATAGGAAAAATCTCAAATTCATCATGATTTGATATGAAATGTCCAAACTCGATGAACCTCGGCTCAAATCGATTTTCGGTAAGTCGGTTCATAATCAGATCCGATTCATTGGAGGTCCTCTGCACTTTTCATTTTATAACTCTTCAATATCGCTGTAGTTTGGTAATCAATTCTAGTAGTACAGTCGAAACTAGAAGTCTTGTCACTATATTGTGTACAATTTGGAATTAGTACTGAAATGGTTAACCGGATAACCGGTTTGAAGCCGGTTACGTACCTAACCGATTAAAAAAAAGTCAACCGGTTATCCGAAATATCGATAGTGATCGTCATTCCACGGTTAAAACGTAGTAAATCTGTCGCTTCTCCTTTGGGATAGATTACCTCGAAGCAGCGCTTAATATATTGAGAAATAATCGACTTTGGCGTTCAAGACTTCGTTAATGATCGGCAGTTTCCGTGAGTTCTGAGTAACCGCTGAAACTATTCCGTAGTATGTATACAAACGAACGTTGTCGAGTACTCGACAACATTCGTTTGTATACACACTACGGAATAGTTTCTGAGAATACTGCTTTCCAATTTCTATAGTTTTGATCCCAGATTCGGTGAAATAATGGCTACGGTTAACCGGATATTATCCGGTTATATCTCTCGGTTAGTTGGTTGTGAAAATGAGCCAACCGTTTCAGCCCTATTTAGGGAAGTAATAGTACGCTGGATAAGTGCACTTTTTGCCATGACGAAACTCAAACTGACCCATTAGCGTAACTCAATTCCGGTGAAAAAACAGCGTGCCAAACAATTCTATACTAGTAAATAGAGATCATAAAATCATTCCTAACCTCTACTGGGATACAAATATATGTAATGGTGTAAATAGATATTAAAATTCGACTACAATCGACTACATATACAGAATGGAGAGAGTGGAATACTACTTAATTGAAGCGCCATATATTCTCCACCAGAAAAATATTTATAATTGTTCATAGCCACACAAGCAATCCGGTGGTACATGTGATGAAAGTTTGCAAGTGCCTCTTATGTTTTGTCCTGAAACATTGTAAATAATTACTGAGTGAAACATCTACCTCACAGCGATTGACTAGAAATCCGCCCACCACATACTGTAGTCTAGATATTTTCTTTCTGTTTTATCGGTTCATTTCATTACCGACCCCACTAAAATATTTCGTTGTACAGCGCAAACGCGTTTTTGTATTTCAGACTACTTCATTCGTCTGCACTATTAAGCGTATTAACCAACGAACATTTTTGCTCTAATTGTGACATGACTTCCAGTTTCAACTGTAAACGCCTGGGAATAGTAAGACAGGGACAGCAACCAGCAATCTTTGCTGGAGGTTTTCCTCTATTTCACTTGCCTTTCACTTGTGAAACACCCGAAAAACATCAATACGCTCGTTGATTCCTGTCGTCCGAACTCTCCCGAGTTATGTGTTCTATAGTCATATCATGATTAAATTTCAGTCAAGTGAATGAAACTTAGATTTGTGAAGAAAAATATCACCCCAACGGTCTCTTCACTTTCATGCGTAACATTGAGGTTTTGTGTCGAAGCCATAATTAACTTTTTCTACCCCCTTAGTACGCATGCGCCGAAAATCACTCTACATCATTCTGTGGAGAAAATAATCAAAGTTTAGATTTAAAAACGAAACAATGATCATTTTTAATGATAGTAGCTAGGGTTTAATATATTCCCTGTTTTTGTTAACAACGGGAACGGGAATTAAATTACCTGGAGAACCGGCAAATCTCCCTGGTAATATTAAGCAGATTTACGAGAGTAACATGACGCATTTATTTTAATGAAAATGAACATATTTCATTGATAATCTGCCCACTCAAAGCGAAGAAGTTATTTTCTTAAGAGAAGTGTGAAAACCCAAACCCGATTCAATCTTGTCTTTTTTTCAGAATCACAAGTATTAATCCACTACCTCCTGAAACAACAGCCACTTCTCCATATCATGATGTATACCATGATTACCTATTCTTTTATATATGAAAAGTCTATGACATAAATTTGAGCTTTATTCACCAATGGAATTTCAGTAATTAAAATTTGCACCTACAGTGGAACTACATCCTTGACCTTTGGTGACGTTGACCTGAATGCGAACTTGTGAAATGAAAGTGGCAATTATTTATTACGTTCTTAAATGAGTTTACCCCCATAAAACACCAAAAATTAACGAACACCCATTGTCTCATGTTAATAAAGCATCCACAACTCGAAATAGTAGGTTATTATGTTATTAAAATGAAAAAGACCCTGCTTCGTTTTTCTATTTCGTTTCGGTGATAACATTGACAGCGGGACTAACAGCCCACCGATGCTCATGTCAACAAAAACAAATTCGCACGTATGAACGGCTGCTGCTCAGAAAGATCGACAAAAAGTAATAGCGACTCTTAATAATCTGACGATCATGGTATAAATAAAATATACCCAAAATAGCTTGGTGTACCAAATGTTCACCACTCGTGGTGAACCTTTGGTACACCAAGCTACTACATGTATGGGTATATTCTATTTTTTTCTCACTGGAAAGAGAGCGTTTCAAAGAGGGGTTCATATAATATAGTTTTGTCGAATTGAAAAAGTTTTTACAATTACTCAATTTGAATATTATGCGGGCGGATACTCCGATTGGTCAGGTAAATAGTAAATGTATGAACAACGAAATGAGGGAACGTATTATTTTCCAATTGCAGGTCCAAGAGTGTGTCTTGGAGAAGCTCTGGCTAAAATGGAGATGTATCTTTTTCTGTCTGCAATGTTGCAGAGATTCATGTTCCTTCCTCCAGAAGGTGCAGGTCCACCAAATCTAGACGTTGTTTATGGAAATGTATGTTCGCCGAGGCCCTTTAAGTTAAGGGCCATAAAAAAATGACACAGAGTGCGCGGAGAACATAATTCCAAAAAGAGTTAAAAAAAACAAACATGCGAAGGCTACCATACATGTAATGACCACCATTCATTTACCGGAGCTTGTACGATTTGATACGCTCAAAACATTGTTTACTGTTCATTCAGCTTTTACTCTGTAAAAAGTTAATGTTATAAATATGGTCAAATATAGGGCCCTGCACTCCACTCAAGCATTATATTATATCTCACGTGACCTTCTGGGTTCCTGATTGGACGAATGCTGCACCCCTATTTCGTGTAATTTGCATCCACAGAACTGACCAGGCACTACACCCAGGCACTACACGTTTTCTATTTTTAGCACACTACTATATCAGTTTTCTTTTCATACTGGGCGAATAAAACTAATCAGGCTAAATTTAAATATCGATTCACAGAGGCACAACATCCACAAAACGACCCGGAAAGAAATCATTGTGGAAAAATGTATCGCTTTTCCATTGTCGAAGTCACATTTTTCGAGGCGTTCATTTTATTCCTTGAGATGATGATCCATATCTTGTTTCGAAGAGAATGATCCATACCTGAGTACAACTTTCATGAGAACGCGTCCGGATATGAAAAGTCGTCTGTTTTCGATGCTATTTCGCTATTTAATTGTATGTTTTGGGCACTAAACGAATAAATAATGGAATTCAATTGAATCTTCGGCGTTTGTATCCCGTACTGTCCCATTCGGTAATGTATGTGTGACAAATGTGTGGAAATTATCAAACTGCGTTGTCAAATTTCGAAAATTTTAGTTTTCATTCGTGAGTTGCGCGATTCTAGAATACACAGTTCCGTTTGGGGGAAATGTTTTGTTTACCCTTGCCGACCGATTCAAAATCTGTCTTCTGCTCATATCAATAATCCAAGTTAGCCGTGTTTTGGAAGAAGAAAATGTTTTTTAAAAACTACATGGTATTTTTTTCTATATAGCACTGGTTGGTAGGGCTGCTACCTTGGTAATAGATTAACAAATCGGACAGATGTTTTTCTTGATGGGTGTTCGATATAATATAAGGATTAGTGCATGTCTTGTCGTTGACTACGCCCATCTAGTGTCCAGTGAGGTGGTGTAGTTCCCTCCGCTTCGCGGCGGGAACTACACCACCTCACTGGGCACCATATGGGCGTAGTCAACTCCAAGCCATGCACTATTCCTTAAATATTCAATGGCGACTCGTATATTTGGACTAGTCAAATCAAAAAATGGAATATACAGGAACGGAATCGAAGTAGTATTTTAGAATATCCTTGAACTTTTCTTCTTTTATCAGATCTTTGATTCAGGAGACCGACAGCAGCCAATACTATAAAACTTCTACAATTGTATTTTCTAGAAGTGTATTTTCTCACTATTAATATAACTGACTAAAATGAATCATTGGCATTTAAAAGGTTAAGTAATTTGCCAGCTGACAAGTTGCCACATCATTGAAAATGCTAATGGTTCAGTCTAACCCATTTAAAGCCATAACTAGAAAATACAATTCTACACAATACAGTTGTAAAAGTTTTATAGTATTGGCGCCTGCTTGTGAGAGAAGAAGAGTTTAAGAGTATACACTTGGTAAGATTATGACAACATCTCAAAGATTTCCGAACCAGTATGACGCATATCAAATGTAATCGAATGGTCGAGACAATATTGAATCGAATTGAATTTCGAGGATTCGAAGGTCTTAGTCATTGTTGACCGGATGTCCGTACAGTAACTGTAAATTTTATATAGTCTCAGCTGTTACTGTCTCCAGTGTAGTCATGCGAGGTATTAACAGAGGAGTGCTCATGTTCGATGGACCAAACCAGTAGTTATGGCGGGCACTTCAGCGAGCTGGAATTCAGAATAAATACCCTATTGAAGTTTCTACAGTAATATGTTTATTGAAGGGTGGCGACGGTAGGTTGCGTGCGGAGGTTCTGGGTGATTAAGATGGGCGAACTGTCGCCATAGGAATTGTCCATGATATGCAGAATTCCTAAAGGGACCCAGTTCGTTTAGGTCACGCAGTGGTCAGAAAATTTACTATAGAAACTCCCAAAGCGACCCAATTCGCTTAAGTTATGTTACCCCCGGCGAAAAAACTATTACTACAGAAATTCCCATGGGATTTTCGAAAACTCCAGTTCGCTTTTTCACACATTGCAACCCATCTCAACCCACCCACCCAATCCAACCCAACACCACTCCACCACGTCCAACCCAGTCAAACCATATTTTCAGAAAGAAATCTTGTAACTCCTTTTGTAACTGTTTTTGCAAAATAGCATTGCCCATATAGAAAGATAGCTCTTCTTGGAAATGTCCATTAACCCTGAAGTAGATCAATTAATCCCATTTATAAAAGAATAGACCATTTTTCGCCTGGAATTTTCTTTGCTTTTGTGAGGCTATAAACACCAGAAAGGGTTTTCAACTGCTCAATTTGTATATTATGTGTAGCAATATCACCGGGCAAAAGCCTGTGACATTTATTTTTCTGAAAAGTCCTTAGAAATTTCCGAAGATTTTCTTCTGCATGTGTAACTCGGTACGTTAAACAGGTTTTCTAATTAGTTTATCCACCAGAAAGGTACAACAGGTGACGTGATGCAATTCAATCTAATTTTCATTTTGCTTACAATGACAATCAGTTATTAGTCATTTCAAGTTTCGTCCAGTTTGTTTGTTCTAATACTTGTCTACTTTTGTCGTATATTTTAATAGTTATAGGTAGTAACCACAATGTATATATACCAAGTTATTAAAATACTAATTGTACGGTGAATCTCTCTCTTTGTACGGAAATATCCCGCTTTTGGCGTGTCGACTAGAATCCAGTGTTGTGAGTAGGGCTGTCACGATATTTTAATTTAGGAATCGATTAATCGCAAATAGTCGACGATTAATCGTACCTAAATGACCCCCCCCCCCCCTCCTCTCCCTCTCTTTGAAGTCGATAAAAATGAAGTTCAAGTCAGTTGACCTACCTCAAGGAAACAACGAAGACGATCCTTTTTAGGTGCATTCAAAGCTTTGATGTTCTGAACTTTTGAACTGTCAGTGTAATAATCAAGACCGGTCGGCAGTTGCGACTTCGCAACTGCCGATCGGTCTTAATTATTACACTGACGCTTCAAAAGTTCAGAACATCAAAGCTTTGATGAATGTACCTGGAAGATTATTGCTTCCAACAGCGTCTTGGGGTTTAACATCGATGTTCTTAACTATTTACCTTTAGAAACAATAGTTTTTTCATCAAATTTTCTTTTAATTATTAAACGTCTAAAACGGGATACCATTTACCGATTATGCGACAACGAAAAATACTAATCGATTTCGCCGTGACCGATCAACAGTCGATTAATCGATTAATCGTGACAGCCCCAGTTGTGAGAATAAATTGTGTTTTATTTGTAACAAAAGACTCAGTCGCAATTTTAATCCCGATAGAAAATTTTAAGCGACCGACAGCCCGGTAACAGTAACACACATAGACTAGATGGTCAATTTAAGGATTCAGACGCTGAAATTCTTTCCTTTATGTGAAATTAACGAAAACCTCCGTTGCAAACTGAGGGATTTCCTGTGTATTTAGGCTGTGAGCAAGTATATGGTCACGCTCTCCCCATTACGAAATTTTCCAGACTATGTTTTTTTTCTGAAAGTTCAATAATTAAGAAATATTTTAAGAAATGTTTGCCATCTGGCGACTGGGGCGTTTAGAAATTACAGGCATTTTATGGATCAGCTTGTAAAAGCTCGTGTACAAAATTTAGCGAAATCGCAAACGAGGTTTCATAAACAGGCCTTAAACCTTTAACCAACGCAGACGATATCAAAATTTATTATTTTAAATATAATTGTT
Source organism: Pictodentalium vernedei (assembly GCA_031216915.1). NCBI lineage: Eukaryota > Metazoa > Mollusca > Scaphopoda > Dentaliida > Dentaliidae > Pictodentalium > Pictodentalium vernedei. The sequence goes on from CM062293.1 coordinate 477,338,479, forward strand.
TAAAAATTTTCAAAAAATGTCAACAAAACCATATAATGTAACCCCTTGTTGAAACGAGCTCGACAATATGGTTTTGTTGAAAGTTTTTGAAAAATAATATTTTTTCAACTGCTGAATTTGCATATTACATGGGCGGATGCGGGTGATTCGTAAGGTAAAGGGTTAAATTTGAAACACGTTTCCACACATGATTGACCAGATTGTCTTGGCTATGAATCAGTATATGGACACACCAACCCTACAGTCCATTCCGCACAGACCACATCCCCCCACCCCCACCCCACATCACCCAATTCACCCCACCCCCACACCATCAACATTATCAAATTTTTATAATTTATGTTTTTGGAAAATCCAACATTCAAATGTTTAAGTGGTTGAGGGCTAGATAATTTTTGATGGTCTGAATTTGTTATTCAAACTTTGTACTATTATAAATTATTGGTGAGTTTCCCAAAGGCAATCTTCAATAAACTGTAATAAAACAACTGAAAAAAAAGAAAATTAATTGGCGATTTTTTAGAATATCGCTGGTAAAGGGTTAACCCTTTACCCAACGTAACGGCCAAAAGCGGCCAGCGCTATTCTCAAAAATCGCCAATTAATTTTCAAAATATTTTCATTTTTTGTCTCAAAAACATAGGTTATGACCCCTCGTTGGAACGAGCTCGTCGAGCTCGTTCCAACGAGGGGTCATAACCTATGTTTTTGAGACAAAAAATGAAAAAAATTAGTTATTCAAGAATTTTTTTTGCAAGTGTCGTCTGCTTTTCATATTAGGTAAAGGGTTAAATAATATAATTATCGTTAATAATGAAAAGTGATAAACAGAATAATCGCTTGACTGGACTGGTTACGTGAAATAATTCATCCGAGGCGAGGGACTATATTGTAAAACACTCGTGCGCATTCGCACTCTCGTGTTTGTACAACTTCCCTCACCTCTCATGAATTATTTCACGTAACTAGTCCAGTCAAGCCATTACTCTCTATGCACTGATACAAGGCAACAATGGTACGAGGTTGCAAGGCTACAGTTAAAACTAGAAGTCCTGTCACGAACTGTGCGCTTATCTAGGCTTAATTGCGCGTAGGAATTGCGCGCAATTGCCATATCGAATGACACCCAAAACATGGCAGGTTCTCCTTGTTACCCATAGCAAACACAAGCAAAGTTTCAGCCAATGGACCTCCGGGTTACCCGGAGGTCCATTGGCTGAAGCTTTGCTTGTGCACAGGACGTATGTGCAGAATTTGATAGCCTTACCATCGTCATAACGCGTAGACTAACGCGCAAATCGACGTGCTATTTGTGCGCATTTCAGGACAGGACTTCTAGTTCTAACTGTAGTAGAACACCATACTAAAGGTGAATGCAATGCATACTGAACATAAAACAGATGGTGATGACTATGGACAAGTCGGCAGCGATAGTCTTGAAGCTATGGGGGCTATGGGACAATTAAGAAGTTGAACAGGATTAGGAGCCATAGCTGTCTGTCTTCAGATAAATGTCCTGCAGAAGGTATTCTTCAAAAAGGTATCCCCAACAGGTATCCTCAAAAGATATCCTCAAATAGTTAATTACCATGTCATAAGTATCCTCAAATCCATGTATGTGTCTATTTACTGCATGTGATGTGTGCACAGATCGGCACATCCAGCATGTGCCTATGTGCTACATGTAATGTGTACACATTGTGCACTAGCACACAAACACATCTGGGAAAGTCAGAATAATTTATAGAGAGATCGGGAAAGTCATGACATAGACAACACAGACCAAGTAATGGAGAGAATAATAAGCTATGGAATCGACTAGGATAGGCAGAAGCAGGGAATTCCGTATGAATCTGAACTAGTAAAACAATTGTTGGATTGTTTGTGGTAATTCTAACCGAAGACTTTGGGTAACTGTATTGACTCTTATACAAATAAATGCACCTGTTATTGGAAAAAAGAGGATTCTGGGGGAATCTGTATCAAATAAAGTGATTTTAGGTTGATATTGGTAAATTGGAGGGATTACCGGTTGCATTTGGGTAATTAGAGCTACACATATTCAATTGAATACAACCTCTAAACACACTCCTTTGCTATTAGAGGATTTTGAGTAACCATGTGCTACAATAGAAACTAAGATGGTGGCATTTAATATACAAAATGGACGAAGAGAACACATAAATAAATAACAACACACGCTGCAAATGCGCACTAAGACCATGTATCACTATGCTAATTACGTCACAAAATGGCCGCTCACGGGGCTACCATGACAACCCAACATGGCGCCACTGGGTCACGCGACTATGACGTCACATGAGATCCACCACCTGCGATCCATCACATAGGGATGAAATGAAATATTAATAGGGATGCGCGTATTATATGAAAAAGAAATAGTACATCATGTACCCAGAGCCCCAACCCTCCGTCTTTAGGACCTCACCTGATAAATCTCATGTGGCATCATATCACATGACCCAGTGGCACCACGTTGTGTCGTCATGATAAGAACACCCATAATTCATATACATACAGATTATCATGATAATGTGCATGTCCTGTGATTTGTATCAGATTCGAGGTGGTGTCCAGAATGGGATCCCAACGAGCCGGCTTTGGCGGCGAGTTATGATCCCATTTTTGGACACCACCTCGAATCTGAAACAAATCACAGGATATGCACATTATCATGATAATTCATTTATCTAACAATTTTGTCACATAAATAGATTAAATCTTAAGCCTTTACCCAAGGTAACGGCCAACACCAGTCAACGCTATTCTAAAAAAATCGCCAAATACTTTTCATTATTTTTTTCATTTTTTGTCTCAGAAACATAGGTAATGACCCATCATTGAAACGAGCTCGTCGAGCTCGTTCCAATGATTTGTCATAACCTATGTTTGTGAGACAAAAAGTGAAACAAATGAGTTATTCAAGAATTTTTTTGCAAGTGTCGTCTGCTTTTCATGTTAGGTAAAGGGTTAAATTATTTTTTAAACAGTTTTGGGACATAATGTTCTGTCGATCACTGAAAGGCACATAGAATGTATCCATGTGCCTGTTATGATAGCCCATAGCGCTACCGGAAACGAGTCATCTATATGATACGGAATCAGAATGAGTCGTCTTTTTGATACGGAATCGGAACACATTATGTGATACGTACCGTTTCTCGTGGTTTTCAGGCCAAAATCTATATGATTGTTAGATAAAAACCAGGGTCAAATTTAGTACTGTAACAGGTAAATTTTTTTACCCAAGGTCTTGATATTTACATACACATTACTCAGTAATGATCCCCGTCCGGGTCGACCCGTGTTGTTTCCGTGGGCAAGGCACTTATCCCGATTGCCTCCAAGGGTGCACAATGACACCGCGTACTAAACCCTACTGCACGTCGATTGTACACATGTCTTCAACCGCTGTAACCCTGATTGACCGGAGCTTGAACAGAGTTAGAATGTTGAGGAGCTGACAGTTGCTCGTCGATGCTCGGTGGTTCTCTCCGGGTACTCCTGTTTCCTTCACCCGTAAAATTGTCACGGTCACGATTAGCCATTGTGCATAAGTATGTGACCTTGAACACCAGTAAATAAATAAGTAAGTAAATAAATAAATAAATAAATAAATAAATAAATAAATAAATAAATAAATAAATAAATAAAATAAATAAATAAATACTCAGTAATGCCCAAACCCCTAATGACAAACATTAGTACAAATTATAGCATTTTGAATAAGCTTCTAGAAAATCATAACCTTCAAAATTCCCTAATTTGGAGAGGGGGCGGGCAGGGTCTATGAGCAGCTCAGGCACTAATTATTTTTGAAGATGAGCGTGACGTCACACGGGAATCTGGAATATCATGGCGTGTAATCACCATACCGTATGTCAAAAGAGAACGGCTGAGGGATATTATTGTCTGTTCAGAATTATGTATTGTGCTTTGAGTCTTCAAAGTAAGTGAATGATACCACGTGATGAAATCAATAGACTGTAAATCACATTTCGACACTGATTTACGTATTTTTTATAGGTAAAACACGCTTCCAAGAAAACCAAACTATTTGTTTTTGGAGAGTAAGAAGAAGTTGATGACATATAACAGCTTTGTGGGACGCGCCCCCAAAACTGAACTAAGTCAGGACTGTGCGAACTGAAGGTTCCAGAGTCAGGGCTCGGGTGTTACAGTTTTTGGCGTCGCCGACAGGATACTTTAGTTTTGAGAGTTGAGAATATTATTAGTCACACAGCGAAGCTCTCGATCCAATATGAAATTAACTGATACCATATATACCATATTAGGCCATCAACAAACTGTGTAACGAATATATCTTACCGACTGCTGCATCGATGCACAGAACTAATAACAACAGCGATCAAAATTAAATGATAGAATTCTCACAATGTGTTCACGTGTCTTTGCCTTGTTACAATATATGGGAGAGTGCCTACAGGCACTCTCCCATAAATCGTAACAAGGCAAGTTCATACATACCAAACAGTTTCATTTCGAAGGTAACATGACACACATCCACAGAATATCAAGCCTTTTAAGTTGCCTAACCTGCACTTCAGACCAAATATGGGCTTCCAATACTCAGTCTTTCAACTTGAAGCGTTTATCGGCTGCCGCCATTTTGAAAAAAATCGATGAACAAAGGGGAGATTACCCATAGCTGTCAGCGTATAGGCAGTATATGGTTTTATATGCAGGCTGCATGTGACGTCCTTGAACCAATGAAATTCTCAGATACTTGTAGGAGGTAAGATATTTTGTCATTAAAATAAATTCTTTTTTTTATCAAACCGGCTCTTCTTCTTGGAGAGTTTTTTTGTTTTTTTTGCCACATAAGTCATGGCGAGAGGTATATATTGGGATTTGCCAAAATATGTGATCGATACCCAGGAGCTATGGAATAGGTTAATAAGTAATGATCGGGGTAGGTGGATGGTGACGCCCCTCTCTGCTTGTATGATGACATCTGAGCCATCTCTTATAGGTGACGTTTTACATGATCATGTATGTGTTTTGCCCGATCAATCAGTGGAAGAGCAAGCGGAAGAGTTGAATAGGTTGTCTATTCATATGCTAGAAAGGCAGATTAATCGGTTGTTAGGCAGAGTTCAGTAGCAGACGTGAAAAACAAACGGACGCACAGGGTGCTATTCATAAACACCGATACACGAGTTATTCCAGAAGTTGAATGGAAGTTAACAAGCCTGTGGCGCCTCAGTATAAAGTGTCATTTTCACTCCATCGGCGAAGTTCGATCAAGGGGTTACACCGCGAAGGTCAGTGGGTTTCCGTGACGCTCCTAAAGTGAAGGTACAACGTATTGAGTCTGATAGGAGTGGGAAGAGACCCTTTAATAAACCCACAGTTACTCCAGAAAGGTTTAATGTTAATGACTGGATAACGCATTTCCAAACATATGTGGAAATTAGTGAATGGTATGAAACGCTGGCGTGTAAATTTTTGTTTTCCCTGCGATGAACGGTGCTTCAATTTTACGAAGATTTGAGCCCTCGTCTGAAAAGTAACTCCATGGAAATACTTCAGGATTTAAAGGATAGGTTTGATCCCTATAAGGGAACAGCCATTTATCGGTCCCAGTTAAGAACTCGGAGACGTTTGGCACGCGAGACACTACTAGGGACGATTTGGCTAAAGAGGCATTTGTAGAGGCTTTGACAAAGATATTAGAATGCAAGTGTTAAGGGGAAGACCCCGGTCGCTGGATGTTGCTGTACGTTTGGGTCGAGGTTAATTCTACAGCGGTGAATATGGTTAATGAACCACTTAAACACGAAGCGCCCGAGGCGCTAGCCCAGGCCCTACCAGAACTAAAATTGCAAGTAGAGGAGTTAAGGTCGGAACAACAGGACGTCTGTCCATGATTGAAATGGGTAACCGTATGAAGGCAGAAAGCTAGCATTGGGAATCAAAAACGGACCACGGTGTCGGGCGGTCTGAGTTGCTAGAACGGTCTAGATTTCGGGGAGAAGACAGTGGTCGGAAGGGTTTCGAGGAAGAAATACTGATGAAAGTAGTAGTCGGTGGAGTTATGGGACGAGGGTTAAAATGATACCCGTTGAGATTGGGATCAAACCTCAGTCTGGAGACAATTTAAGGCCCCCTCTTACCAGTGAAGCTTGTTGTGGGTATATATCTCTGGGTCTGCTTAATAAGGAAATTGATTTTTTAATGATTAATATAGTGCGTACGGACTGTTAAGCAGTTGTTTTCCAGATGTGACTAAATTGGACCCCGTGTCTCATGAAATGCTAGAAGCAAATAGACAACCTCTTAATGTGATTGGAACCATGGTTTTTCCCTTGTCCCTGAGGAAAAATACAGTAAATATGTTATTGCTGAGTTGTCATTTGATTCTATCTTTGGCATGGATATAATGATGTCGCCAGGTGCAGAGATGTTTTAAACAAAAGTACTGTTAAGTTGATGGGGGTGCATTACCCTGTTAAGTTTGATGCAGAAATGATGCAATGTAACTGAGGGTGTTTGTGAAGCCCATACTGCATTTGGGGACATAAATATTGATCTTATGGTGGCGCGCAGCTATGTGAAGACAGCTGGTGGCTGTAATGTGCCAATTAGGATAATTAACACGTCCAGTGCTCCCGAAAGATTAACAGCAGGTACCTTGGGCAAGACACTTCACCCCGATTGCCTACATGGGGGCACGATGACGCTGTGTACTGAGGCGTACTGCACGCCGATGGTGCGCATGTCTTCAACCAATCTAAACCTGCCTGTGCTGCGGTGCAGAGTTCAGAGTTACGATGTTGGAGAGCTGACAGCTGCTCGTCGTTGCTCGGTGGTTCTCTCCGGGTACTCCGGCTTCCTCTACCCGTAAAACTGTCACGGTCACGATTAGACATTGTGCATAAGTATGTGACCTTAAACACTAATAAATAAATAAATATAAATAACAGCAGGTACAATGGTAGGTGTGTTGCAGCCGGCTGATTTGGAGAATCCAATGAAGGACAATTACAAAACTGTTAAGGCTGATGATAAATATTCTCAAGATCAGATGATTGATTCATCAGTTCTCACGCACTTAACATCAGAATGATGTGGTGTGGGAGCCGCTGAATTGTCATAATACTGCGTTTATTCGGTCTGAATCAGATTTTGGGCGCACTGGAAAAGCTAAACATGGGATTGACACTGGCCTACACCCTCCCATCAAACAGCGTGCGTATCGGCTTCCTGTCCACAAGACACGGGAGATTGACAGGCAGATACAGGCAATGTCAGACCAAGGAGTCATTCAGCCCTCAAATAGTCCTTGGGCTGCACCAAAAGTGTTGGTAAAAAATAAAGATGGCAGCCTGCGTTTTTGCGTGGACTACCGGAAGTTAAATGCCATAGCAAGGAAAGATGCCTACCCGCTCCCCAGAACTGATGATAACCTTGGGGGGATGGCCGGGGCACATTGATTTTCCACGCTAGATATGGCATCGGGTTATTGACAAGTTGAATTGGCAACGTCTGCTCAACCTAAAACTGCATTTACTACAGGTAAGGGATTATACGAATTTAAGGTGCTCCCATTTGGGCTTTCGTCAATTCCAAGTTGTTTTGAACGCCTATTGGAACTTATTCTGAAAAATATTAATTGGAAAACATGTTTGATTTATTTGGATGACATCATTGTGTACTTAACTACTTTTAAAGAGCACGTAGATAGATTAGAAGAAGTATTAAATAGGATCCAAAGTGCTGGACTCAAGCTAAAACCTAAGAAATGCGCTTTATTCAGGCATCGGTGTCTTATCTGGGTCACATCACATCCGATCACAGCATACAGGCTGATCCACAGAAGATAACAAGCGTCGAAGAATGGCCGGTACCTAAAAATGTAAAGGAAGTACGAGTCTTTATTGGACTTTGTTCATATTTTCGGAGATTTGTGCCGAGTTTTTCAAAATTGGCCTTTGATTGAACGTACTAGGAAAAGTGTTAAATTTGAGTGGACTGTGGTCAGGTTAGGTGATTTTGAGTGTTTGAAGGGTAAGCTTTGTGGGAGATCTACATTGTCATTTCCAGATTGTGTACATGGTTTGTATTAGATACTGATGCTAGTGATCAGTCCAGCGGTGCGCTGTCATCTCAGTGCATTGGAAAGGAACGTTGTAGCCTATTCAGCAAGGTACATTCGCCCGCTGAACGAAATTATAGCGTGGCCCGTAACGAACTTTTAACGGCAATTAGGGCTATCAAACATTTTCCCCATTTTCTCATTGGAAGGAAATTTTCATTGAGGACCGATCATGGGTCCTTAAGGTGTTTTTTTTTAACACAGAGGTATCCACTGGACAAGTGGCTGGGTGGCTCGAATATTTAGTGAACACCGAAAAAGAGTGTCACGTGGTAACGCAGATGCATTGTCGCATTTACCAGTGTCTAATAATGTTGCTACTTTTGTAAATAAAGATTTGGTAATCAAAGATAACCAGGAGAAGGATCCTGTGTTGAATGAGTTTCTGGATTGGAAACATAAGGGACATAAACCTTGCTGGGAAGAGATGAAAGGTGAATGACCTTTGTGTAAATTGTGTGTTTCTCAGTGGGAACAGTTATTAGTAAAACATGACATGCTATATCGTGAATGGTTTCAGATTGACGCTCAGGCGATGTCTATGTGGGTCATGCCAACCACCTTAAAAATAGAGTGGTAGTGGTAAGGCTTTTAAATGGACCCTGGAGGTGTCATGGTAGTGATAGGAGTGGCCTTTAACTGGACTCTGACAGTGCCATCGTAATGACATGTGTTGCATTATCTGGACCCTGGCGGTGGCGTGGTAGTGATAGGAGTGGCTTTCAACTGGGCCCTGGCAGGGCCATGGTAGTGACATGAGTGGCTTTTATCTGGTCTCTGGTGGTGCCATGGTAATGATAGGTGTTGCATTATCTGGACCCTGGCGGTGGCGTAATAGTGATAGGAATGGCTTTTGGGTAGCCCTGGCGGGGCCATGACACTGACTGAAGTGGCTTTCAAATGGACCCTGGGGGTGCCATGTGGTGATAGTGTGGCATTATCTGGAACCTGGCGGTGGCGTGGCAGTGATAAGAGTGGCTTTCAGGTATCCATGTCGTGGCCATGTTAGCGATAGTAGTGGTTTTAACTGGACCCTGGCTATGCCATGGTAGTGATGGGAGTGGCTTTTAACTGGACTCTGGCGGTGTCGTGGTAGTGAAAGGTATGGCTTATAATTGGACCCCGGCGGTGTCGTGGTAGTGATAAGAGTGACCTTTAAATGGGCACTGAAGGTGCCATGGTAGTGATTGGAGTGGCTTTTAACTGGACTTTGGGGGTTCCATGATAGTTACAGGTGTTGCATTATCTGGATCCTGGCAGTGGCGTAATAGTGATACGAGTGGCTTTCAGGTAGACCTGACGGGGCCATGCTAGTGTTAGTAGTAGTTAGAACTGGACCCTGGCTGTGACATTGTAAAGTGCTTTTTAACTGAACCCAAGGAATACCGCGGTAGTGATAGGCGTGGATTTAGCAGAACCCTGGGGGTAGCGTGGGAGAGATAGCAGTGGCGTTTAACGGGACCCTGGTGGTAGCATGGTAGTGATAGGGGTGGCTTTTAACTGGACGCCGGGGGTGGGTTGTGGTAGTGCGAGGAGTCTCTGATAACTGGTCCCTAACTGTGACATGGTAGTGATAATAGTGGTTTTCAACTGGACCCCGGGGTGCCGTGGTAGTGACAGGAGTCTCTTTTGACTGGACTCTGGCGGTGTAGTGGTAGTGAAAGAAGTGGCTTATAACTGGACCCCAGTGGTGCCATGGTAGTGATAGGTGTGGCTTTTAAGTGGCCCCTGGCGGTGCCATGGTAGTGATAGGAGTGGCTTTCGACTGGTCCCTGGGGGTGCCATGGTAGTGATAGGTGTGGTATCATCTTGACCTTGGTGGTGGCGTGATAGTGATTGGAGTGGCTTTCGTGTAGCCATGGCGGGGCCATGGTAGTGATAGTAGTGGATATAACTGGACCCTGGCTGTGCCATGGTAGTGATAAAGCGTTTTTTACCTGAACCCAATGAGTACCGCGGTAGTGATAGGAATGACTTTAGATGAACACTGGGAGTACCGTGGGAGAAATAACAGTGACTCTCAACGGGACTCTGGTGGTAGCATGGTAGTGATAGGGGAGGCTTTTAACTGGACGCCTGGGGGTGCCATGGTAGTAATAGGAGTGGCTTTTAACTGAACCCTTGAGGCACTGTGGGAGTAATAGAAGTAGCTATTAATTGGACTCCGGGATTACTGTGGTAGTGATAGGAGTGGCTTTTAACTAGCTCTTGGCGGTGCCATGGTAGTTACAGGAGTGGATTTCCACTGAACCCTGGGGGTGCCATGGTAGTTACAGATGTGGCATTAACTGGACCCTGGTGGTAGCGTGGTAGTGATAGGAGTGGCTTTGGGATAGCCCTTGCGGGGCCATGGTAGTTATAGTAGTGGTTTTAACTGGGCCCTGACCGTGCTGTGGTAGCGATGAAGTGTTTTTAACTAAACCCAAGGTGTGCCGCGGTAGAGATAAGCAATGCTTTTAGCTTGACCCTGGGTAGCTATGAACTGGAACCCGGGGTGCTGTGGTAGTGATAGGAGTGGTTTTTAACTGGATCCTGGCGGTACCTTGCTAGAGATATGAATGGCTTTCGATTGGACCCTGGCGGAAACGTGCTGATAGGAGTGGCGTTTAACTGGACCCTTGTGGTGAAACGTTAGTGATAGGAATGGCTTTTAACAGGTTGCTGGCGGTACCATGGTAGTGATAGTGGTTTTTAATTGAACCTTGACGGTGCCATGGTAATGTTAGGACATTTCACATTTAGGACATTTAGGACATTTAACTCGACCCTGGTGGTGGCATTGTAGTGACAGGAATGGCTTTTAACTGGTCCCCGGTGGTGTCATGGTAGTGGTAGGAATGGCGTTTAACTGAGCCCTGGCGAGGCCATGTTAGTGAAGGATGTTGCCTGAAACTGGACACTGACATTGCCATATAACAGAAACCATATTAATGTTTATGTTAGCAGAAACGAGAAATTCACAAAACTTTGGTTTTAGAAAACGTAACTATGGGGAAGTTGTAGGGGGTGTGGCGTCCCTTAATAATTTTCCACTCGGGACATTTTATCTGGATTGTTGTCTAAGACGCTGATTTGCTCTAGTTAGCTTTGTTACTTTAACGTATAGTCAGTCTGATGCACGTGGAGGTCCGTGACTGATTCGGGCTGTTGAAGTCCCACGTGGCCAGTTTTGTGTACGTTATATTGCTAATTAAATACGAAGTTAGGAAGACAATACGTCACGATTACTACATGTAACAATGAGTTTATTTTACCTGTAATCCCGACAGACAACTATTCTAGTTACATCATCGGATATGTCTTCGTTGAAGGTACAGTTAAAACTAGAAGAACTGTCATGAAATGCTCACACATAGCACGTTGATCTGCGCGTTAATCTACGCGTCATGACTATAGTAAGGCCATCAAACTCTGTACATATGGCCTGTGCACATGCAATGTTTCAGTCAATGGACCTCCGGGTAACATTGCCTGTGTTTGCTATGAGTAACCAGGAGAACCTGTCGTGCTTTGGATGCCATTCGATATGACAATTGTGCGCAATTGAGCCCAGATAAGCGCACAATTCGTGACAGGACAGCTATTCCAATTACATCATCGCGATATGTTCCAATAAGACTAAAATTCTCCTCCTCTGATTGGACGAGAGCTCGCTTAGTATATGGCAAATGTTACCGTCCGACGTCACAACGCGAAATATTTGAAAAGACGTCGCCCATTTCAAGACTGCTTCTTCAACGGAGTGACTAGCAAGCCGCTTTATTTTTTCTGGATGTTTCACGTGTGCAGCAGGCGGTGTTCTGGATGAAGTGTTGATTAAATTACAAACCGATTTACGATTTGAAATAAGAAGGAATGAGCTTATCTGGTTTATTGATTATTTATCCAGTGCCGTCGTGAATACACGAGAGGTTTATTGAACAAGGCAACTTTTAACGATCACAAGTTTACTAGATAAGCTTCTTGCGTTTCATGATGTAGGTTTTAGGCTATGGGTCTCATTGGAACATATACACTATTGTGGTGTGTTGACGGTAACATGATTTGAGGTTTGTGACTCGGAGAGTATGTTCAACCGAGACGCTTTGCGTCTCGGTTAAACATAAGCTCCGAGCCTCAAACCTCAGACCATGTTACCGTCAACTCATCACAATAATTTATAATGTCTTCGTTGAAGGTATGTCTTGGTGATGTAGAAGGAATACTTTATTAGTCTGGACCTGGAGCCAACCCCCTTCTCCCCAATCAGCAATCTTTGTGACGCACCTGTTAGAAGCCGTCTCATATCTACTTGGACACCACACTGATAGTAATCAAGAAAGAAATCATTAAGAAGGGTTAAGAATTATCAACAAATATTATCTCTTTTCAAACTATAAACACGAGAAGATCGTATGTGCATCTTTCTGGGCATCACTTCTAAAAATAACAATCAAAAACAGGTTTAACATTATTTAACGTAGAGGTCATCTGACATTTCAATTTAATGTTTTGATAGTATGACAATACTAAAAATCTGTTTTGAAAACCTGTTTTACCTCTTTTCTTAAAGTATATATTGTAAACTGCAAAACAAACTTGACATGTATGTATTGTCATGTACATATTGATATTCACTACATGGGGATAAGAAACATTAGTATGAAAACATCCATATAATGGAGTTTCCACACAATCAAATTCTGAAACATGATGCCATAATTGGCCAACAGATACAATGCAGACAGGGATCAATATCGAAAGAACATTCATACTTCGCAGGAGCTACGGAGAAGAGTTTTTGTTTACCCTCCCCAGCTTTAGATTATACATACTTTGCAGGATGAACGGAGAAAAGGTAGTTGATTTCTCTCTACCCTGTTTCACAAAATATGTACTTCGATAGGAGATACGGAGAAGTGGTGGTTGTTTTTTATCTACCCTGCTTCACAAAAAATGTACTTCGATAGGAGGTACGGAGAAGTGGTAGTCCCCCCCCCCCCCCTCCCAACTTTAGAAAAGACATACTTCACAGGAGGTACGGAGAAGCGTAGCTGTTTAATTTTCGGTCAAGATTTACAACAAACGTACTTCCATAGGAGGTACGGGGACCGGTAGCTGTTGTTGTTTTTTCGCCCCAGTTTTAGAACATACGCATTGGGCAGGAGGAATGGAGAAGTGGTAGTTGCATATTTTTGTCCAGCTTTACAAGGTACGTATTTCGATAGGAGGTACGGGGACCGATAGTTTTATTTTTCTTTCTTTTTTTGCCCCAGCTTTAGAACATACGCATTTCGCAGGAAGGACAGAGGAGCGGAAGTTGCATATTTTTGTCCAGCTTTACAATATACGTTTTTCGATAGGAGGTATGGGGACCAATAGTTGGGGTTTTTTGCCCCAGTTTTAGAACATACGCATTTCGCAGGAGGAGCCGAGAAGTGGTAGATGCATATATTTCTCGATACAGCGAATTGACGCTGTATGGTAAAAACATCAAAACGAAACTCTCGAGAAAGGGAATTGATGGAGACTAATTTTCGCGAATATAATGGTCCATGATTTAACGCGTTCTATAAAGGAATAAGAAATAGATATTGATGCATTGAGAAATTTTCTCGAGGTCGACTTAAGACCGCAGAGCGATTCTCCAGATACCATCCAACCAAGCACGACCTACATCGATTTTTATCACTTCATGATGTTATAGAAATCATGTAGATAAACACGTCACTATATTTTAACTTCAGGCAATGAAACTTTATTGTAAAGTTTTCCGTGCGCTATCTGGGTTAACATCACGTAGTTGAATATATTATGTGAATGTGAATAGGAATGTGATGCTGAATAAAATTCAATTATTACTTAAGCTGTATGTAAAATACAAAACAGTATCTCCAGTATGTTCTAGGGTTGTTGGGTTGTCATAAAATAAGAGGACATGTAGTGTAATGCGTGACAACATGAAATGACGTAAGAATGTCTTGTTGTTTGACGTTATAAAAAAAATCACAAAACACGTGTACTTTTATTTTTGAGCTCTACAAAATACTAAAATTTCGTAAAAAATCGAATGCATTTAACTGGTAAAGTGCTGGAAAACCATATTTGGGCTTTATTCTAAAGTGCAGGTACTGCAACTTAAAGGCTTCAAATTCAGTGGCTGTGCTTCATATTGTCTTCGAAGTGATATTATTTACTCTATTAAGATTTGCCTTGTTACAATTTATAGGAGAGTGCCCACAGGCACTCTCCTATAAATTATAACAAGGCAAAGACATATGAACAAATTTTGTTGGTCAAATAAAATTTAGCACTCTACCAGTTAAATGATTTAGGCATTGACCTCCAAAACGTCACGGGTCACTTCACGTTGCGGTTCGAAAGTGATAATTGTAAATCCCGCTATAACAATTTTAAATCGCTAGAAAACGATATCGTTGTCTGAGTGCTAGAATGTACTATGTCCCCTATGGGTCAGTTCGCATATTCGCAAAGATATTTGACTTCCGTGGCACTAATGGGCTTCCGTATATTCCTGAACAATCGGAGGAACTTGATTTTCTTTAACATTGACGTTACCTCAAATATCAGGGGGCGCGGTGGCGTTGCGGTAACCGGTTCTCGTCAGATCACCCAAGATAAGCAACGTCGAGCCCGGTTAGTCCTCGGATGGGTGACTGTCTGAGCGATCGATTCGGACTCCCACGTTGTGTCCTTGGGCAAGGAACTTAAGCCCGATTGTCCACATGGGGGCACGATGACGCCGTGTACTAAGGCATATGGTACGCATGTCCTCAATCAATCTAATCCTGCCTGTGCTGCAGTGCGGAGTTACGATGTTGGGGAGCTGGCAGCTGCTCGTCGTTGCTCGGTGGTTCTGTCCGGGTACTCCAGCTTCCTCCACCCGTAAAACTGTCACAGTCATGATTAGCCATTGTGCATAAGTATGTGACCTTAAACACCAATAAATAAATAAATAAATAACCTCAAATATCGACCTTAAGAGTTGAGGGGTGTTTTGATAGGTTTTATGCCTGTCCATACGGGTATTATATTTCCAGAATTTCAAAGAGATTGATCTTGACAATCGCTAAGACGTCACAGAAATCGGCCTCAAGGGTTGAGAAAGAGAAAAAAAATGTATCAGATGGTAATTTATTTTGGATAATTGTGGACAACTGAAAATCTAAAAACGAGGTGCACGATTCCCAAACGAAGCGCATGATTCCCAAACGAGGTGCACGATTTCCAAACGCGGTGAACGATTCCCAAACGAGATGCCCTATTCTTCAACGAAGTGCAGACAACCTGAAAACTACAATGCTGTAAATAAAGGGGATGTAACCAGAAATGGAGGCTGAAGAGAGAGAGAGAGAAAAAAAAGCAATTACAATATAGCCTTATATAATTAATCTATTTATTTTGGGGGTTTAGCAACACTTCCAACAGCCATGTCCACCCCGTGTCAGAGAATGGTATAATTTATATATTTAGTTTGGGGATTTAATGATACTTTCAACAGCCAGGGTTACCCCGTGTTGGAGAATGGTATCATTTATCTTTATTTTGGGAGTTAATGACACTTTCGAAAGTCAGGGCCACCCCGTGTCCGAGAATGGTATAATTTATTTATTTATTTTGTGGGGTGTTAATGACTCTTTCGACAGTCAGGACCACCCCATGTCGGAGAATGGTATAACTTATCTATTTATTTTTGGGAGTTTAATGACACTTTCGACAACCAAGGCCACCTCGTAGCGGAGGATAGTATAATT
This sequence comes from Pictodentalium vernedei, assembly GCA_031216915.1. Lineage (NCBI taxonomy): Eukaryota > Metazoa > Mollusca > Scaphopoda > Dentaliida > Dentaliidae > Pictodentalium > Pictodentalium vernedei. The sequence goes on from CM062293.1 coordinate 477,354,373, forward strand.
GATCTATTTAATTTTATGGGTTTAATGACACTTCCGACAGCCATGGCCACCCCGTGACAGAGAATGATATAATTTATCTATTTATTTTTGGGGTTTTATGACGCTTTCGAGAGCCAGGGCCACAGAGTGTCAGAAAATGCTATAATTTATCTGTTTATTTTATATTCCGTGTCGCAGAATGGCATAATTAATCTATTTATTTTGGGGTTTAACAACACTTTCGACAGCCAGAGAATTCTTTAGTTTATCTATTTTGGGGTTTAATGTCACTTTCGACAGTTAGGGCATCCCTGTGTCAGAGAATGGTATAATTTATCTATTTATTTTGGGAGGTTTAATGACACTTTCGACGGCCAGGGCCATCCCATGTCAGAGAATGGTATGAATTATCTATTTATTTGGGTGGGGGGGGGGGTGGTTAATGACACCTTCGACAGTCAGGGCCACCCCGTGTCGGAGAATGGTAAAATTTATCTATTTATTTTGGGGGTTTTAATGACACTTTCGACGGACGTGGCCAACCCGTGTCAGAGAATGGTATAATTTATCGATTTATTTTTTTTCGGGTTTAATGACACTTTCTGCAGTGAGGGCCACCCCGTGTCAGAGAATGGTATAATTTATGTATTTATTTGGGGGTTTAACAACACTTTCGACAGCGAGGGCTACACCGTGTCAGAGAATGCTCTAATTTATCTATTTTGAGGTTTAATGTCAGTTTTGACAGTCAGGGCCTCCCTGTGTCTGAGCCTGAATGGTATAATTTATCTATTTATTTTGGGAGGTTTAATGACACTTTCGACGACCAGGGCCACGCCGGGTCAGAGAATGATTTGATTTATCTATTTAATTTTGGGGTTTAATGACACCTTCGACATTCAGGGTCAACCCGTGTCGGAGAATGGTATAATTTATATATTTATGTTTGGGGTTTTAATGAGACTTTTGACAGCCAGGACCACCCCGTGTCGGAGAATGGTATCATTTATCTTTTTATTTTTGGGGTTTAATGACACTTTCGACAGGCATGAGGACCCCGTGTAGGAGCATGGTATAAGTATTGTGTGCTATAACTGAAGATGATTGAGACACATATGTTGAACCTCAAGTGAATTTCCATTCTATTGGAATTACAGTACGTGGAGAGTGTATTATCACTAAAACACCTACAGAGTGGAGATTCCGCCCACCCAATAATTGCAAATTTGTTGCAAAGCATAACCAGCACAAGCAGCGTTTCAGCCAATGGACCTCCGGAGGTCCATTGGCTGAAACATTGCTTCTATTTTTTGTCGATATGCTCAAAATTTGAAAGTTATAGCTTGGGTGATAACTCCACTCCGCGGGTGATTTAGTTACAATCCACTCTCCACGTACTGTAGTTCCTATATTTGAGAACATCATAACATGCTTGAGATATAATCCACAAACCACTTTCAATATTTGTGGCTTTTCCCATTTCTTCTATTTATTACTGACGTGATTTTCTGAAAAAAGGTACCCAGGGACCTCAGTAATCTTGGCCAATATTATAATCCTGCGTGGGGTTTCGACATTTGGTATTGGCATCAGGTCCTGAGGTCAGTCAAACCATGCTTGCGATAAAAGCGTAACACACTTCTAATTTATTTATTGTTTATCACCGCCTCGTTTTGAGTGTTGACATTGATATAGGAACTGTAGGAATGCATTAGAAGGTCCTAAAATGCGTTTTACAGCAATTCAGAAAAGTTCACGTAATCACCCCGGGTGCCCTCGGTGACTGTCACCCAGAGTTGTAACTTCTAATGAGTTTGAACTCATTTGAGGATGGTTCCAGGTCCATAGTCATATCATGCTTAAAATATAAGCACGAGCCACTTTCAAAGAGTTTCGACTAAGTCGTACATCTAAGCACCCAGACGACCCTTTCTTACTGAGCCCGAAAGTGATGTCATACATCACATGGCCAGAGACGTCAAATAGAACTGTCATGGTAGCACGCATGCTGTGTGTGACGACCTCACGATGGCGAAATGTGGTGTCAGTGCGCATGTGCAGCGCGTGTAGTTTGGCTGACACGAGTATCCGTCGTCTATTTTGTTTACTTGGGCAGCCACCTTGGTTTCTATGGAGGCGCGTGGTTGTTATGGGACCCATTGGGGGTGGGAGTGTTTTCGGGGAGCTATCTTCCATTTAATGGAAGCCTGCCGATTTACTGAAAACTACCCGACAGTTCTTAAAATCACCGAAAAAGACCTTGAAAATACTAGGGCTGAAATGGTTGGCTCATTTTCACCGACTAACCGAGAGCTATAACCGGATAGTATCCGGTTAACCGTAGCCATTATTTCACCGAATTTGAGATCAAAACTATAGGAGTTGGAAAGCAGTATTCTCAGAAACTATTCCGTAGTGTGTATACAAACGAACGTTGTCGGGTACTCATTGTATACATACTACGGAATAGTTTCTGCGGTTACTCAGAACTGACGGAAATTGCCGATCATTAACGAAGTCGATTATTTCTCAATATATACAGCGCTGCTTCGAGGTGTAATCTATCCCAAAGGAGAAGTGGCAGATTTACTACGTTTTAACCGTGGAATGACGATCACTATCGATATTTCGGATAACCGGTTGACGTTTTTTTAATCGATAACCGGTTTCAAACCGGTTAACCATTTCAGTACTAGAAAATACCCACATTTGCTGAAACAAACGAATCGAGTTCGCCATCTCGACTAACTCTATATTATTGTGGAGTGCAAAGAGATCCAAACATTGCAGAAACATTCCAATCCAGTTCGCCATCCATTCCGACTAACGCTAGGTTATTGTGGAATCCAAAGACATCAAGACATCCAAACATTGATGAAACATTCCAATCCAGATCGCCATTCCGGCTAACACTAGGTTATTGTGGAATCTAAAGACATTGAAACATTGCGAGGATGTATTCTATCAATGGGGTGTATCAGATGTTGTTTTTAAGATTCTTTTAATGCATTGTCGATTTTTTATTTTCCACTAGTTTAGTGCCTTGAATATAGTAGCTTTTTGTAGTAGTTTCCATTACTTATATGGCACCTTAAGAATTACAAGCAAATATCTCCGCTTTTGAAACAATAAGTATAGGTTACAGCATAGAAAACGAGTGATATTGAATATACAATCGCGAGAGTTAGTTAACGAGGACTTGTCCGAGTAACTAGCTCGAGCGGTTGTATGTTCAATGTCACGAGTTTTTGTGCTGTAACCGACTTGTCACATTGATGTTTGCACAAACAATCAAAACACGAACAATCAAACACTCCACTGAACCCTTGTCTGACACGTGTCCATTCCCGTTTAATTAGTTAATTTCTTAAGCCAAACTTGCAAGACACATGAAGATTGATGGAAAGCAAGTGATATTACTTCATTTTTTCCGTTTCGTCATTGCGCTCAAAAGGCTGAGCGAGAAATTAAACGTTCCATTTATCATTTACACCCGGGTGTGGATTTCTTTCTTTAACTCTTTCAATAAAATCAAAAGTCAGGTAAATTCGCGTTTCTCTGTTCAAAACATTTTAGCACAGGTGCCCTTAATCTTTCCTCTCGGCTGTGTTTGTATTAGAACTGACAGGTTACACAATCACTGTCTATTGTTCCTTGATTGGTAAAAGTGTGGCGATATATGTTGAATATCACACATGCTCTAACCAACTCTTCGAAATATATCACACACTTTTAACAAAGGCGTGACGTCATAACTATGTGACAAACACGAGAAGATCGCATGTCATCATCTCGGCATTACTTCTAAAAATACATTCAATGACAGCTTTAATGACATTTTAAGGTGCTATATAAGAAAGGCGTTGCTGTTGTCCACCCAACGGTATACAATTTTGCTACAGATTTCAAAATAGCACGTGCTACCCGAGAATGTCAAATTGAATAGGTGACCGACGATTTTCTTTGTGTTATGTTGTGCTGGAGAGCCTGGGTTACTGAGAAAACACGCTAGTTGTTTTTGTCTTCCGACATTTTAAAAAATGCCAAGGTTAACCAAATAATCAGAGGTTGCATGCCATTGGTATACATTAGCCTGGGATACCTCCAGATGAGCTCGCTGCTGAGTTTGGAGTCACTGTGGCCACTATTTACCGTCTCATTAGAAGGTATAGAACCACTGGATCTACTGCCGACCGACTGCGTTCAGGTCGGCCAAGAGTTACGACCCCTCCTCAAGACCAACACATCAGAACGTCTCACTTGCGGGGCTCAGCAGCGTTTGGAGAACAGTTCTTTTTAGTAATGAATCACGTTTTTTGTCAACGGCGTGCTGATGGTAGGGCAAGAGTGTATCGCCGACGAGGAAAGCGGTTTTCTGTTGCTTGCGTGCGGGAATGTAATGGTTTGGCCAGGAATGTCCTTGCACCATCGAACGCAGTTGATCTTCATCGATGGTAATCTGAGTGGATAGCGATATAGGGACGAAATTCTTAATGCTGTTGTTGCCCGTTGTTCAACGCTGACGTCGGATTGCAGTTATTCCAGCAAGACAATGCCCGATGTCACGTCGTGCGTATCTATCGTGACGTTCTTGAGCAGAGCATCGAACTTCTTCCCTGGTCCCACTTTCGCCAGATTTGTCGCCAACCTAGCATCTTTGGGATCAAATGGACCGTCGGGTACGCTCTTCAGACGTTAGGCGATTTACGTAATGTTCTGAGGCAGGAGTGGAACGCAGTACCACAGGGTGACATCCAGAGACTTATCAGGTCCATGCGCAGTCGATGTCTTGCCATCCAAGAGGCAAACGGTGGACAATGGACATACAAGCTATTGACTGCATGTGTGAACTTTTCATTTCACCCCATATCTGAATTACGACGTTCTGGCGTGACGCTGGCAACAGTAAGAATGTGAAATTATGCAAATTCATACAGCTAGACTCGAAATATGAATTTACAATAATTTGTTTGGGATTAAAGTCGATAATACTATAAAAATTCCTCCTCAAAGTTTATTATACTTTCTTTTTTGGCTCAGTGTAATATTTTGTTAGCAGTTCTGGTACGTTAGCAGACTTCCAGGAACCATGATTGCATACATTGTTCGTTCTATATACATCGTGACCTTTATTTTACTGTATAATTTGTGTATATTTAATTGGAATTTATGGAATATCAGAGGTGGGAACTTCAAAGTAAGCAAATTCCCCTTACTTAAAAAGCACCTTAACATCGTACAAAACGGAAAAGATGTTTGGGGCGAAATCGGCAAACTTAATTAACATAACTTAACGCACAGGTGAGCTGATAATAAATTCAATTCAAAGTCTTGACAGTTTGTAAAAAGGTTGGAAACTCGTTACTCAGTTCTCGGACATGTTTTGAAAACCTGTTTTACTTCTTTCTTGAAGTATATTGTGAACTGCGTAAGAAACGTGACAATTATATACATTTTCCACACAGGGGAGACAGAATATTAGTATGAAAACACCCACGGAATGCAGTGTCCACCCGGCCAAATTATGAAAAATGATTTCATAATTGGTCAATAGATACAACACAGAGAGATGGGGAGGGTAGAAAGAGAGAGAAAGGCAGAGAGAGAGAGAGAGAGAGAGAGAGAGATACAAAGAGATGAATAACTAAATCTGATTTGTCCCGATTGTAATGGCTCTTCGAAGGCAGGCATTGATGACATTGGTTTGAGATTTAACTCTTTACCTAACCTGAAAAGCAGACGGCACTTGCAAAAATAATTCTTGAATAACTATTTTTTTTTCATTTTTTGTCTCAAAAACATAGGTTATGACCTCGAGCTCGTTCCAACGAGGGGTGATAACCAATGTTTTTGAGACAAAAAATGAAAAAAATAATGAAAATTAATTGGCGATTTTTGAGAATAGCGCTGGCCGTTTTTGGCCGTTACGTTAGGTAAAGGGTTAATCAGTCGGGTCGGTATTTTTACGAAGGCAGGCGTTGATGACGTGGTTTGGGATTTAGGTCTGTCGGGCCGGTATTTCATCGAAGGCAGGCATTGATGATATGGCTGGAGATTTAGTCTATCGGGTCGGCATTTCTACGAAGGCAGGCATTGATCACGTGGTTTGAGAATTTGGTGTATCGGTCGGCATTTCTTCGAAGGCAGGCATTGATGACGTGGTTGGAGATTTAGGTCTATCGGGTCGGTATTTCTACGAAGGCAGGCATTGATGACGTGGTTAGAGATTTAGGTCTATCGGGTCGGTATTTCTACGAAGGCAGACATTGATGACGTGGTTAGAGATTTAGTCTGTCTTGTCGGTATTTCTACGACGGCATGCGTTGATGACGTGGTTGGAGATATAGGTCTGTCGGTCGGCATTTCTACGTAGGCATTGATGACGTGATTGGAGAGTTAGTCTATCGGGTCGGTATTTCTACGAAGGCAGGCATTGATGACGTGACGTGGTCGGAGATTTAGTCTATCCTGTCGGTAGTTCAGTTAGAAGGCAGGCATTGATGCGTGGTTGGAGATTTAGTCTATCGGGTCAGTATTTCAGTTAGAAGTCAGACAATGATGGCGTGGTTGTAGATTTAGTCTATCGGGTCGGTATTTCTACGAAGGCAGGCATTGATGACGTGGTCGGAGATTTAGTCTATCCTGTCGGTAGTTCAGTTAGAAGACAGGCATTGATGCGTGGTTGGAAATTTAGTCTATCGGGTCAGTATTTCAGTTAGAAGTCAGACAATGATGGCGTGGTTGTAGATTTAGTCTATCGGGTCGGTATTTCTACGAAGGCAGGCATTGATGATGTGGTCGGAGATTTAGTCTAACCTGTCGGTAGTTCAGTTAGAAGACAAGCATTGATGCGTGGTTGGAAATTTAGTCTATCGGGTCAGTATTTCAGTTAGAAATTAGACAATGATGGCGTGGTTGTAGATTTAGTCTATCGGGTCGATATTTCAGGTAGAATGCAGGCAGTGATGCGTGGTTGGAGATTTACATGTAGTCCCTCGGGTCAGTATTTCAGTTAGAAGTCAGACAAAGATGGTGTGGTTGTAGATTTAGTATATCGGGTGATAGTTCAGGTAGAAAGCAGGCATTGATGGTGTGGTTGGAGAATTAGTCTATCGGTCTGTATTTCAGTTTATAAGGCAGGCATTGATGACGCGGGCATCGATGACGTGGTTGGAGATTTAGTCTATCGGGTCAGTATTTCAGTTTATAAGGCAGGCATTGATGACGCGGGCATCGATGACGTGGTTGGAGATTTAGTCTATCGGGTCAGTATTTCAGTTAGGAGGCAGGCATTGATGGTGTGGTTGGAGATTTAATCTATCGGTTCAATATTTCAGCTAGGGGGCAGGCATTGATAACGTGGTTGGAGATTTAGTCTATCGGGTCGATGTTTCAGTTAGAAGGAAGGCATCGATGACCTGATTGGAGATTAAGTCTATCGGGTCGGTGTTTCAGTTAGAAAGCAGGTATTGATGACCTGTTGGAGATTTATTCTGTCGGGTCGGTGTTTCAGTTAGAAGGCCGGCATTGATGACGTGGTTGGAGATTTAGGTTTATCGGGTCGGTATTTCAGTTAGAAGACAGGCATTGGTGAACAGGTTGGAGATTTAGGTCTATCGGGTCGGTATTTCCAGTTACGTTGCAGGCATTGATGAGGTGGTTGGAGATTTAGTCTATCGGGTCGGTATTTCAGTTGGAATGCAGGCATTGGTGACGTGGTTGGAGATTTAGGTTTATCGGGTCGGTATTTCATTTAGGAGACAGGCATTGATGGTGTGGTTGGAGATTTCGTCTATAGGGTCGATATTTCAATTAGAAGGCAAGCATCGATGACCTGGTTGGAGATTAAGTCTATCGGGTCGATGTTTCAGTTAGAAGGAAGGCATCGATGACCTGATTGGAAATTAAGTCTATCGGGTCGGTATTTCAGTTAGAAAGCAGGTATTGATGACCTGTTGGAGATTTATTCTGTTGGGTCGGTGTTTCAGTTAGAAGGCAGGCATTGATGGTGTGGTTGAAGATTTAGGTTTATCGGGTCGGTATTTCAGTTAGAAGACAGGCATTGGTGAACAGGTTGGAGATTTAGGTCTATCGGGTCGGTATTTCCAGTTACGACGCAGGCATTGGTGAGGTGGTTGGAGATTTAGTCTATCGGGTCGGTTTTTCAGTTAGAGTGCAAGCATTGGTGACGTGGTTGGAGATTTAGGTTTATCGGGTCGGCATTTCAGTTAGAAGACAGGCAATGGTGACATGCTTGGAGATTTAATCTATCGGTTCGGTATTTAAGTTAAAAGGCAGGCATTGATGAGGTGGTTGGAGATTTAGTTTATCGGGACGGTATTTAAGTTAAAAGGCAGGCGTTGATGACGAGGTTGGAGATTTAGTCTATCGGGTGGGTATTTCAGTTTTAGTTCAAGCAATATTAAATTTAATCAGAAAATGGCTGGTAATTACATGTAACAAATATGGGTGGGTATTTCAGTTAGAAGGCAGGTATTGATGACGTGTTGGAGATTTATACTGTCGGGACGGTATTTCAATTAGAAGGCAGGCATTGCTGACGTGGTTGGATATTTAGGTTTATCGGGTCGGCATTTCAGGTAGAAAGCAGGCATTTATGAGGTGGTTGGAGATTTAGTCTATCGGGTCAGTATTTCAGTTAGAACGAGGGCATTCATGAGGTGATTGGAGATTTAGGCCTATCGGGTCGGTATTTGTAATTAGGACGCAGGCATTGATGACGTGGTTGGAGATTTAGGTCTATCGGGTCGGTATTTCAGTTAGAAGGCAAGCATTGATAACGTGGTTGGAGATTGAGTCTATCGGGTCGGTATTTCAGTTAGAAGTCAGGCATTGATGACGGGGTTGGAGATTCAGGTCTATCGGGTCGGCATTTCAGTTAGAAGTAGAAGTGCAGTTTTTGCCGAATTAAATAGTTTTAGTTGAAGCAATATTAAATTTAGTGAAAAAATAGTTGGTAATTACATGTAACAGATATAATTTATAACATATACACAACAATAGCAGGTATTGTACTTTTGTGTAGTTACCTGTAATAACAGAGTTCGACATCAGGCCGGGGGTTTATGTATGTCGTCTCTCAGAAGTCATAAAATTAAAATATAACTTTTTGGTTTTGAGCAATATAGAATTAAAAAAAGTAGGAGATATCCAAACTGTTGTTGATATTTTCGGAAAATGGTATTGGATACGCATGATTGGATACATCAATATGTTACCAAGTTCAGTGTAGACCATGAATGTCACCGGCCCACGAAAACGTCGTGGGGGTTTTTCGCAAGAGCGCCGCGTTAATGTCTGTGGGGTACGTTTTGAAATTTTAATTTGTACTGGACGGGCTTTTTCGGAAGTCTCATCGTTCTTTTCTTGATATAAACTCGTTCATCAATAGTTTCTGGTCGAAACGCAACTTTTGAGGTAGGCGAAGACTGACACGTGACGAACGTTTACGTGCCGTTGGCAAGTTAGAAGCTGGCAACAGACAGACTGCAGTGGCTCAAATTTGCAACTTCACTCAATCGGTGATTAGCAGGTTGTGGTCACGCTACCATCAGAGAGGCAATGTTGATGACAGACGTCGGTCAGGTCATCCAAGGGCGACAACTGCTAATCAGGATCGTTTCATCCGAACCACAGCATTACGTAACCGTCATCAAAATGCGTCAGAAATTGGACAGCAGCTGCACCAAGAGACAGATGTGCGAGTCACTGGCCAGACTATCCGAAATCGCCTACACAGCTGGCATTTGTACGCCCGCCGACCTCGAATAAGTCCAAGTTTGACTGAACGTTACGTCACAGCAAGGTGTAATTGGTGTGGAGCACGACAGCGTTGGGACAATCGTCGGTGGAGGAAAGTCATGTTTTCCGATGAATCGAGGTTCACTGTCGACTTCCACGACAGGCGAGAGAGAGTGTGGCAGCGGCGGAACGAACAAACCCATGACGTAACCGTTAGACGGCACGATCGTTTTGGTGGTGGAACGGTTATGGTATGGGGAGGCATAACCATGACAAGCAGAACCAGATTACATTTAATCCATGGGCGTGTCACAGAGCCGTACTACCGTGACATGTTAGCAGCTCGTGTGGTGCCATTTGCGCGACGTCACGGCCGTCAATTCATTTTCCAAGCACACCGGGCCCGTTTCGCTACAGAGTTCCTCCATGAGCAGAACATCACTACACTGCTTGGATCAGCACTGAGTTCAGACCTTTCACCTATCGAGTACGTCTGAGATATGCTTGGCGGGCACCTACGCCAACGTCAACAGCTCTCTACCAATGTCCAGGAACTCGCCGCTGCACTGCAGGAAGAAAGAAATAACATCAGTCAAGCTGATATTGGACGTTTGGTGAGGAGTATGCCACGTCGGATCCACGCTTGTCTCGCGGACCGAGGGGGATTTACAAGGTATTGAGGTCTTGGACTGAATGTGGTAACTTCAATGACTGATCGCCCCTGTCTTCTACAGCTCAGTGCGTGAAAGGTGTGCTTGTCAGACACCCAACTATCGCTGAAATAATTCACCAGATGTCACAGTGCAATGCCTCAATTGTCTTTTTAATGAAAATATAAATATATTTCTTCATATGTCTCACGTTTATCAAATATCCTCTACTTGTTTTTGAATATTATACAAAAGAGGTACGTTTACAAGTTTAAATTTGAACCTACAAAGCACTTTTAACCCTTTACCTAACATGAAAAGCAGACGACACTTGCAAAACAAATTCTTGAATAACTAAATTTTTTCATTTTTTGTCTCAAAAACATAGGTTATGACCCCTCGTTGGAACGAGCTCGATGAGCTCGTTCCAACGAGGGGTCATAACCTATGTTTTTGAGACAAAAAATGAAAATATTTTGAAAATTAATTGGCGATTTTTGAGAATAGCGCTGGCCGGTTTTGGCCGTTACGTTGGGTAAAGGGTTAAACGATTCTACCCATTTTTGACAATTCAGTTTACATGGTCGCTCTATCTAAAATGTTGGATCGAAGCGAAAAATTTCAAAAGGGTGGGGGTTGCAAATATTGACTTATTCGTCACGATACCGCCAGATTTTACGTTTTAGATGCATTGAATTTAACTAGCCATTGTTGAGGCTAATTCTCGATTTTCGTTTTGTCGGATGAGATTATTTTCGCAGCCTCTGTTGGTTCTTCTATATTTATGGATGGCGAGGTGTCGTCTGCAAACTGACGTATATCACATTCAATTGCATCGACGGTGTCGTTATTGTAGACACTTGGAACTTAATTAAGCACCTCCTCAAATGTTTCATGACAGTACATTTCATCTTGTGAAACATGATGCTTCTGGTTGATAGCGTACGCCAAAGACATCCTCGTCCACGTGAAGCATGCTTCCCACGAATGTCACAAAAAAACATTATCACCCACATGCAATATCTGGGTATAAAACAAAAAAAAATAACATGGAAAGAGGTAACTGTCAGAAGCACTAAGATAGCAAATCGTTGACATAAATACAACAGGCATTTCATTCAAAACAATTGGAAGGCAACCTGACTATAGTCATTCTGTCATCAGCAGATTTGTCCCAAAACATCAACAAAACAACGATGTTAAGGGCCGACCGAGGCCTGGACAACCCAAAAAGACCTCTCCTCGGAAAGTTTCGTGTCCGGCATACAACGTTAGGCGTGAAACCTTTGTTTTAAACGCCTTTGGCTCCCAACAGGCGTTTGTGCAACAGAACTGTTTGAAACCGTATCAAGGCACTGGCTATGAGGTGCAGAGGAGTCATCAAGCGCTTAGCTCTGTCCGATCAGCATCAAAGACGACGTTTGGAGCGGTGTATGGCACGACAACATTGCAATCTCAGGAGGTGAAGGAGAGTCCATTGGTCAGACGAGAGTATGTTTCACGTCACAGATGAGAGTGTGGAGGCATAGACAAATACTGCTTACGTGCCAAGAACATCAGGCCTACTGTTCCTTATGGCGGATGATCAGAAATGATCTGGGGATGCCTTTTTCATGATTGTAAACTTGATATGGTGACTGTGCGTGCGAATATAAATGGTCATCAGTACATCCGGGACATTCTCAATCCGGTTGTCGTGCCTCATTTTGACAACCAGCCGTTGGCTACTCGCCCTGTATTCATGAACGACAATGCAAGGCCACATCGTTCCCATTCTGTGAGAGCATTTCTTCAGAACAACGCTGTCACAACACTACCTTGGCCTGCAATGATGACATCTGGGACATTTTTGGACGTAGTGTGCAAGCAAGGGATCATCCTGTACAGAACTTTGCCGATTTGGAAGCTGCAGTGCATGAGGCGTGACAACAGTTGCCTCAAGACTGTACAAGAGGGATCACTGATTGCATTAAGAGGAGGGTTCAGGCTGTCATCCGGGCACGCAGAGGATACATTCGCTACTGACGTCAGACGCTGCTATTGTGTACAGGACATCACAAGCTACATTTTTTGTCAGTAATTACTGGCATTGTTTCATCATGGACCGTTCCAGCACCATACTTGTCGAGAGAACATTTTTTAATCAAAAACATTAGTGATTGATATGCGTAATTAGCACAATTAAAATAATGCATATTTTCATCATTGTGTTGTCTTACATTTGTCAATAGACCATTCTTTCCGCAAACACTCACTTTTGGCCATTTAAATGATAGGATGAAAGTAAGGATAGTTTCTGTTAACAACACTACGGAAAAAGAGGTCTGCTTAATCAAGTTCCAGGTGTATATTTCAAACACAGAAATGGATCAAGTATTTTTCTCATCCAGTGTCTGAGTGATAGAATCGTAGATGGCTGTCAGCGGGTATACTGTAGAATTTGGAGGTATAAAACAGATTGAAATTTCGATAAAATGCTGTTTGATTGTAAGAAGACAAGTATTTTTTTTCTTTTGAATATACTGATTTCAAACACTTTTTCGATGCAGATCAAGACTGAGAACGGACGAAAATTTGAAATGGCGCTCTCATCCTTAGATTTGAAAATCGAAGAAACATTTTGTTCGTTTCGATTCAAACGGAAAAAGGATTCACTGAAATATTTATTGAAAATAATAGACAGTTGTTCTTGTACATAAGGATTATTTTGTTAGGTGTATTGGCCTTATTTATCTTTAGGGACTTTAGGGCCTTAGAAAAGTCAGATTTGAAGGGTATATATTGTTTGCTTTTTGGATTTAACACTTACGCTGCTGAAAGCAACTATTGTCACCTATTTTATGATGATTATCTGCACATCCTGGTATACGCAGATCGAACCCACCATCTGATTAATTGTTGGAAAGGGCTCAGAAAGCCCTTTCCTACAATTAATCAGATGACAGAGTTTCAAGTAGTTCATAAACTTCCTCGCATACAGAAGTACAGGGCGGTCCTCCATATATGGCTAAAGTGGGCGTGGCAGTAAAATGGTTAATAGAAAATTTGGCCTATGATGTGAGGTATCATCGACACGGGAGGGAGCGCGGTGGTTCAGTGGTAGATTATTGTATTTCTATGCTAGAGGTCCCGAGTTCGATCCCCGTCTGGGACGACCCGCGTTGTGTCCTTGGGCAAGGCACCGATTGCCTACGTGGGGGCACGATGGCGCTGTGTACTAAGGTAAGGTGCACTGCACGTCGCTGGTGCACATGTCTTCAACCGCTGAAACCCTGCTTGAGCGGAGCTTGAACAGAGTTAGAATGTTGTGGAGCTGACAGTTGCTCGTCGATGCTCGGTGGTTCTTTCCGGGTACTCCGGCTTCCTCCACCCGTAAAACTGTCACGGTCATGATTAACCATTGTGCATAAGTATGTCACCTTAAACACCAATAAATAAAGAAATAAATAAATCGACACGGGATATTAAACAGAATGTGTTTTAAATTCTTCTGCTTTATCGATATCTGCTGTTACCCATCCCAAGCATTGGTTACCGGGTCCTATTTACCAATAAAACAGAGCCCGTGTGGAGGACTTTTATCCCAAGCAATGGTGACCTTTCCTATTTTACCAGTAAAACAGAGCCCACGTAGAGGACTTCCGTCCCGAGCAATGGTGACTGGGTCCTATTTTACCAGTAAAACAGAGCCCGCGTAGAGGGCTTCAGCCCGGAGCAATGGTGACTGGGTCCTATTTTACCAGTAAAACAGAGCCCGCGTAGATCACATTTCTACACAATGGCTTCCGCCCCGAGCAATGGTGACTGGGTCCTATTTTACCAGTAAAACACAGCTCTTGTAGAGGGCTTCTGTCCCGAGCAATGGTGACTGGGTCCTATCTCACCAGTAAAACAGAGCCCGTGCAGAGGGCTTCCGCCCCAACCAATGGTGACTGAGCACTAGTTTGCCAGCAAAACAGTGCCCGTATAGAGGACTTCCGCCTCAAACAATGGTGACTGGGTCCTATTTTACCACCTCTGTGGTATAGCATGTGCAGATCTTCCCCGTTCTTATGGTCCTCGCTTGTGGACCTCGGACGTGACGTCATAGTTTCTCCCAAAAGTCACGTGCATAGCGGTCATGTTATGATATATGGTATTAATGCGCGTCCCGATCAGTGAAAAAGACATAAGCGAGGTCCATAAGAACGGGGAAATTATGCACATGCTATACTACTCGCCTCAAACAATGGTGACTGGATCCTACTTTACCAATAAAATAAAGCCCGTGTAGAGGACTTACACACCAAGCATTGGTGACTGAGTCTTATTGTACCAGTAAAACACAGCCCGTGTACAGGTACCCAAGTTGCCCATTTTAAAGAACTTCCACCCCAAGCAATGATGACTGGGTCCTATTTGCCAGTAAAACAGCCCGTTTGGAAGACTTCCCACCAAGCAATGGTGGCTGGGTCTATTTTACCAGTAAAACAGAGCCCGTGTACCACAGTAATCAAGCACTGCTTCACTTCCCGGGGTTTCCACGGTGAAGCTGGTTACGAGTTATGAACCATAATGGTTGGGGATATCTCTGCTTCCCAATATATTTTGAATTTCGAGAAAGTATTCTTTTTTTACCATCCAACACCGCACTGATAACTTCATTTCTTTTCATACGATATGCGGACCAAGCAAGTGGGGTATTTCGTTTCGTGAAGTGGCGACGTTGTCTGATCAAAAGTCTCATTTTTCCGTTCATCCACATATGCTCATGACATCGGGATATGATAGACTTGTTAGGTATATATTCACATAATAATGCTTTCAAAATCTTTTCAAGTTGACAACATAACTGGCTAGTTTGGCTTGTATTACACGTTTGATTCTAGTCAACTTTACTTGGCTCATTACTCATGCCTGTATAGTTACAGTTACCCTGATCATACTGCCGAATACGACAGGTGAATGAATTGGTCTGGGAATGGGGTACTCTCGTATTAAGGGTGGGGTATATAGGGCAGTGATATCGCGTTAAATCAGCAAAATATGGATCGCTTATTCCTGACATTTTAATCACTGATTTGTTACTTCCAAGAAACAGAACTACATTGCAAAAATATAGGTTCTATTTTGAACCAAAACTGGTTCTAATCTTGTCCCTGAGATGGAACCAGTTCTGTTAAACAGTATTTATTTCAAATCAAATAAATTTCTAAAGATTATCATTAAATATTAACAGAATTAAACATAAATTGAGGAGGTTTCAGTCGTAAGTTTAGAGCTTATACGAGTTTGTCTCAAATTATTATTAAGCAAAGGAGATATGAACAGTTGGCATATCTGATTCGATATGCCAACTGTTCATATCTCCTTTCTTTCAAAATGTTTGGCGACTGCGTTGAATAAGCTCCAAGTTTACTGATGAATCGACTTCAGTTCATGTAATATTCTGTTAAAATTGAATGCTAATCTTGGTAAATTTATTTGATTTGAAATACATACTGTTTAAACAGAACTGGTTCCATCTCAGGGACAAGATTAGAACCAGTTTTGGTTCTAAAGAGAACCTATATTTTTTGCAGTGTAGTAGCGAGGATGAATTTTCCTTGAAGTGAGTTGGTGAAGAGATTACTTGACTGAGGATACATGACAGCGAAATGCGGTAAATGTGATGTCCATTATAAAGTAACTGGTCTTCATTGAAGTCGCCAGTGATAACAATATCGCTAATTTGGGTTTTGACAGCCTGATTGACAGGTCATTGTTGTGCCACATATATTTTGACGTATTCAGGGGTATGTTAAATTCTCCAAGCACAAATGTATCTCGTCCATTGGAAAGTTCGAGCCAACTGCATTGAGAAATGCGACACGCTAGTCGTCCCTTCCTGTATACCATCAACTAGTATTTACATAAATGGCTGCACCCCCTCCTCGTTGAGCGCTATCTTTACGGTACAGTTTTTTTTTCAATTTCCACAGTATAACAGTTGTTGATAGAGCACACCCGCAATATGATCGAAGTGATACTGTAGCTTTCGATAATATAGCATTGCGAATATTGGCTTTCAACATTGCGAATATTCGCATTAAACAATATTCGCAATGTTGAATGCAAATATTCACAATGCATTGCGAATATTCGCAATGCTCGACCCCCCCCCCCCCCCCCCCCCCCGCAGCTACAAATGTTGGCCCCCAATGGGCTTCAGTATTTTGCAATTCTAACACCACATTTAGAAACAGTAATTAAGTTGTTGGATTGCCATAGCATATCATGATGAGTTTTGTTGTTAAGTTCGGTATTTATTTGGATGTAATATAATCGTCACTGTGTGATGTTGAAGCATACTGCATGTAAGTATAACTACGTTGTGTGAAAGCGTATTGCATGTAAGTGCAAGTAGCGTTTCAGACACCCTCCACGTAGTTTTGTTTGAACCTGCATGTCGATTGACACTCACATTGTTGTGGCGAAGCCTATTTCATGTAACTACCAGTAATGTTTCAGGAACAAAAGTTCTGCTGTCCACCCACAGGGCGATTGGCCATCTATCTGTTGTGATGAAGCATATTGCATCTATGGACAAATAGCTTTTCATTCACAAGAGTTCTGGGGGTAAACCCACAGGCAGATTGTTCTTCCCTATGTTGTGATGAGGCATATTACATGTAAATACAAGTAGTGTTTCAGAAGTGTTTCAATCAAGTCGTGTTTCAGGAAGAAGAGTTCTGGGGTGAACCCACTGGTCCACCATCATACTCCCTGCATACAGTGAGTCATCGCTATGTTGTAACCAAGTCTATTATATTTAAGTACAAGTACTCTTTAAGACGCAATAGGTCGACGTCACACCAAGGCATACAGTGGCTTAGGGCCCAGGTCGACGTCATATCCAGGCATACAGTGGATTACATCCCACGTGGACGTCCCACCAGGCATACATTGGCTTGGAGTCCAGGTTGGCATCACACCAAGATACACGCTAGCTTCGAGACCAGGTCGACGTCCCACCCAGGCATACAGTGGCGTTAAGCCAGGTGAACGTCACATCCAGGAGTACATTGGTTTAGAGACCAGGTCGAAGTCACACCAATACATACACTGGTTAAGAGCCTAGGTCGGCGTCACACCCACGAGCACACTGGCTTAGACTCCAGGTCGACGTCACACCCAGGCACACTGTTTTTTAGGGCTCAGATCGGCGGTGGCATAATTCCCAGGTCGACGTCACACCCAGGCAAACATTGGTTAAGAGTCCAGGTCGAGGTTACACCCAGGCATACAGTGGCTTAGAACCCAGGTCGACGTCACACACAGGCATACACTGGTTAGAGGCCAGGTCGATGTCACACCCAGCCGTACAGTGGTTTAGAGCCCAGGTCGACGTCACGCCCAGGAATACTCTTCTTTAGAGCACAGGTCGACGTCAGTCCAGGCATACACGGGTTTATAGCCCAGCTCGACGTCACACGCACACTTCAAAGCCGCGTTATTGGACCATCGCAACTAATGCGCCCTACCCCGTAGCATGTAAGCCCACCAGGCACATCTGCGACGTATTGATACAGATAGAGATACAGATACAATTTTAACATCTTTTAACTTTGAACATCTGCGGTGAAAATTACAGAGCATAGAGTACGGAACACGGTGAACATTATGAATTTCGCTGATCGCATTTTATTCGGGAGAGCATTTTGTATATTAACGTATATCAATCTTCCTCGTCAAAAACATTTGTGTCAAGAGGGTTACTGATTTCGATAATACAAATAATCTTTTCTGTTTTATCTAACATGACAAGATTAGACTAATGGATTTCAAGCAGCTGAGAGTTGTAAATGGATGTACAGTACGTGGAGAGTGGGTTGTAACTAAATCACCCGCGGAGTGGAGTTATCACCCAAAGTATCACTTTCAAATTCTGCATATATGGACAAAAACGCAAGCAAAGTTTCAGCCAATGGACCTCCGGGTTCAACCCGGAGGTCCATTGGCTGGAACTTTGCTTGTGACGGTTATGCTTTGCAACAGATTTGCAATTATTGCTCAGGTGGAATTCCACTCTGAGGGTGATTTAATGATAATACACTATCCACGTACTGTATTCTACAAGACGCCCGTACACCTTCAGTGACGAAGGATGAGAAAATTCAAAGAAAACGCCGAAAATTACATATGGTTCACAGGTAAAAAGAGGGCACAAATTACACGTAGCTTACAAAATTTGGGGGACACGGTTTATATCAGAGTTAATCTGATATTTTATTTCGAGCTACTGGCTTTTATTTCAGATATTGTCAAATGCCATGTTTAAGAACTGTCAAACGAATATTAAAAATAGATTGCCCATTGACTGTAATGTGGTGTTGAAATTTAAAATAGTTTAATGGTTTTATTTTGAATAGAACATTATTCAAAGGAGAATGTCAAGTTGTTTCACTCTGTTGATTATCTATCATCCTGCTTGATAAGAAATGTAATGTATCAGTAAATTAAATTATTGAATACATTGACGTTCATGTTGCGATAGAGCCATTTGCGAGTATATTACCACCCATGGGTATACAAAATATACTGACTCATAACTTATTCCGTGATTGAGTTAGACTTAACACTTTCTCTGCCAATCAGGTCATTCAAAACAACTAAAGACCTTTTGGTATCTGTTCCAAATTAGTATTATGACGTTTTATTTTTTTTTAATTTAATACTTTATCCAGTATTGAAATTTGTTATTTTAACTATTTTTTTTCCATATTTTGCAAACAATGTCAACAGAACAATATATCATGTGACCCCTCATAAGAACAAGCTGTTCGAGATGGCTTATGATATGCTTTTGTTTTAATTTTTAAAAACAATATTTTTTCAACTCATCAATTTGTAAATTATGTTGGCGTGCGTGAGCGTAGGCGGCCGATTCCTTACTGTGGAAGGTTAAAACCGTAACGACTGACCACTTTTACAACTAAGTTCATCCAGCTCAATCCAATAAGCAGTTGTGGCCTAGGGCTTACAAGCATGCCTGAAAATAAGCAGACTGTCATCTGCAAAATGAGGTCTCCAGAGGGTGAATTTGGTGATGCTACCCTGCACAGTAGGGTAGCATCACAACATTTACCCTATGTGAACCTCAGTCTGAATCAAGGTCTCAAGCCAACACAGAAATATGTACCTAGAGGATAAACTGGCCCACTGTATGGGATAACATCAGCAAATTCACCCTCTGGGGGCCTCATTTTGCAAATGAAAGGTTGCTTTATTTTCAGACATGTTTACAAGATAAATAGAAATGCTGAGTTAAGTGTAAACACAAAAACTTTCATTTGTGAAAGTCATTAGGATATAAAATGTTCGACCCAAGCTCTCAAGGTTCTTGTCTAATTCTGCAAGGAATCCGATGTTGTTATGGACGGTCTGTTTACCCACTTTTCGTGGAGTTTGCCCAGTCTAATTCCACGAGGAATGCGATGATATTATGCGCTGTTTCTTTAACCGCGTTTCGTGTAGGTGGTCCAGTCTAATTCCGCAAAGCATCCGATGTTCTTATGGACTATTTGTTTACCCACTTTTCGCGAAGTTGAGCCAGTCTAATTCCGCAAAGAATCTGATGTTGATATGGATTGTTTGCTTCCACACCTTTCCTGGAGTTGGGCCAGTCTAATCCTACAGGGAATCTGATGTTGTTATGAGTTGCTTGTTTACCCACAATTCATGGAGGGGTCTGTAAAATGCTCCAAGTACAAATTTATCTTGTCCATTGGAAAGTTCGCAAAGCAGAATGCAAATATTTGAAATGTTAGAGTCGAATATATGCAATGTTGAATCAGAATATTCGTAATGTTGAATGCGAATATTCCCAATGCAATGCCCCCCCCCCCCCCTCCCACCCCCAGCAGCTACACATGTTGGCCCAATGGGCTTCCGTATTTTTCAACACACATTTAGAAACAGTAATTAAGTTGTTAGAATACCGTAGCATATCATGAACAGTTTGTTTGTTCAGTTCGGTATATATTTGGAATGGTTCATTTATTGTTAGAAAATGAAATGTCAGAAGAGTACTGAATGTTTTGGATAAACTAACCCCGGGTAGTCCCTGTATGAGATACAAACGGATACCGATAAACAACGTCCAAAAGCAGCGTGTTTGAATATGGAGCTTAAATAGGCCTATTTTAGCCCCATATACTGCTATATCAATAGGCCTATCTATGCCCGATACACTGCTATATCAACCATGTTCGAAGTTCTACGTCATCACACGAGAGGGATAGGATAGGGTTTAAAATTTGAAGGAGATTTTTATTTATAGCGATTGCCGGTTTTGTTCGTTAATTTGGGTAAAGGGGAAATGCTATAAATCATCAACGGTACGGCAATAATTCAGCTACCTACTAAAACAAGTGATTAATCGGTTAACCAAGGTTAATCCATATGATTAATCGATCAAGAAACCCTTTAACCGTTTCAGCCCTATTGTCCATGGAGATTTTCTAATCAGGCAACTAACAATAACAATCAGTCGTGAGCAGTGGTATTCTTATGTGTGATACAGAACACTGGGAATATAAGACCTGTTCGTCGACATACCCGCCGAATACTGCGATATTAATATCAATTTCCGTTAACGGTACACAAATACAATCAATTACTGGTAAAATGATCGATATCAGCCGAACAGTCTGATTCCCAAATGGTATCTGTCGTCGCCTCATGTTGATAAACAATAGTGATTGGTCGATCAATGGGAACGTTATCGACATCGACCAATAAGTCGGTCTGATTCAAGATGGTATCTGTCGTCGTCACCGTGTTGATAAACAATAGCGATGGGGTGGATTAACGGTAACGAGGAAGACTGATCTGTGTTAATACAGGGAAAGCTCTCCCGAGTATACTGCGATCGATAAGGAATTTATAATGTTAACCGTTTTCTGTGCAATGGACGCAAGAAGGGAAGTGCACATTTCTATTATAGACAGAATGAATTTTGTAATGGTTACTTGTGTAATAATAATAATACTTAGTCTTCCACTGTTTGAATGAATTATGTAACCGTTACTTGTGCAATAATAAGGATATTTATCCTTCCACTGTTTGAATGAATTATGTAATGGTTACTTGTGTAATAATAAGGATATTTATCCTTCCACTATTTGAATGAATTATGTAATGGTTACTTGTGTAATAATAAGGATATCTATCCTTCCACTGTTTGAATGAATTATGTAATGGTTACTTGTGTAATAATAATATACTAGGCCTTCCGCTGGTTTCCAAGAATTTCTCCATGCTGTGGGTGCTGGAAAAGGGTGCAATTTTATTTTTCAGGATAACTGGATTGTACAGTGGTTACCTGTGTAATAATAATAATAATACGTGGAGCTCTCTCCGATTTGTGGCGGTATTGTAAGAATGAGGCCTACTTTAATTTCGTCCCCCATCGGGCTCTTCTTCTCACCTAATCTCCCAGCACTACACAAACTGTTTATACTTTTCCCAATCTGTGCTTTCTTGATCTCTGCAATTGCAATTTTGACCCATTGCTAAACATCACATCTTATCCACTTATCTGTCATGTTTTCATCTCAACATTCCATTAATCTATCACACCGTCTTATTTACTGGACTCATTTCTTAATGTTACACACTATCCACTTTTCTCTCATGTAGTCATCTCACCATTCCATTAATTTATCCACTTATCTGTCATGCCATTAACTTATCATGCAGTCTTATTTTACTGTGCAAGTGTTTGGGGCATTCTACAGTTTAAGGATCCAGTGTCTCCCACAACCCCAAATTACGCATTTGGAACTCTCTTCACTCTTTACCCACCTTTCTCGACCCCCCCCCCCCCCCCTCTCAACTCCAGTAAATTTGATTTCACTTTGAACAACACTGATCACCCAAAGGATCTGCCTGAGTATTCCGTAAAGGCCCGCGCATCCATTATGCATAGCTCATCGTATAAGTAGGTATGCATGATTGGGATAGAGGGTTAAATATTCCATTAGTGTCACGACTACTCATGTCCGTCGATCGTGAATAAAATCATTTCAAGCTTTGGTTATTTTCTGTGGAGGGAAGGGTTTTGAATTTGGGTACCCAGAGCCTTTTCTTTTTCATTAAATTATATACTCGGTTTCTCTCTGTTGTTACATTGAAATCACAAAATAGCTTTGTATGAGATACATAAATATGTGTTTGCAACGCCGTGTCTGTACATTGAATTTTGTGTTTCTAGACAGCACGAAGAACGGGTTACACCGGTTTTAGTAATTTCTTTCGTGTAATCTTTCGAACCATGAATGACAAAGCAATCAAAAGATGACCGTAAATTAAAAGAGATTATGACAAATATAGCCCCACAGAGAGCACAGTGGAACAGCATGTAGAGACTTGGATTTCAAACCGAAAAGTTAACAGTTCGATTTTCACCATCGGTAACTGCATTGTGAACCTTGGGCACTTGATATTACAATTGCATGTCCTCCAGTATTCCTTGCTTGTTCATGGAAGGTTGAAGATGACTCATGGGGGAGTGACCGCTTCCCGGTTGTACTGAAAATTGTAGTTCCGGCTGATGATGAGTGTCTCAATGAAACATTTACAAGGCCAGCTGAGACACTTTGAAGAAATTTCCTCATATTGCAAAAAAGTTAAACTTTGGGCCACGATAATAAATCCCACAAATTAACTCAGGAATTCAATTTGAACAAATCCCCCCACCCCCCGAAATGTTGCATACGAAAATATCAAAATATTTTTTTGGTGGACCTGATGAAGAAGCCTTTTAAAATATATTCCCCATAATGCACTAAGTTAAACTTTGGGCTCCCATAGCGAGCCCAAATATCAAGCCAGGAAGTCGATTGGACCAAACGTAACTCTGACACCCCTAGATATTTCACATACCAAATATGAAATGATTCCGACAGGTAACCTGAAGAATATTTTTTAACGAAATCACCTCTTATTGCTCTAAGATAAACGTTGGGCCTTAATAGTGAGCCCAAATATTTACCCGGTGCCCGATGTGAACAAGCTTGAATACCCCCCCCCCCCCCCCCACACACACACACACACAAGATGTTGTATACCAACTATGAAGGGAGTTTGAGAGGTTTCTTCATAGTGCAGTAAGTTAACATATTAACCCAGTGACTCGATTTGAGCAAAGTGGAATCCGCCCCCCCCCCCTGCCCCTCCCCTGTAAAGATGTTGTACGCCAAATATCAAAAGGATATTAAGGATCTTAAGGAGACGATTTTTAAACATCATTACCCATATCGCACTAAGCTGAAATCCGTTGAAATCCGGGCTCCTATAGGTAGCTACAGTATTCACTGTGGGGCTTGATTTGAACACAATTGAATGTGACCATCGCAACAATGATGCATACCAAATCTTAAAATATTCTGGCAAGTGGTTCTGAAGAAAATTTTTAAAGCTTAATCTCCATATTACCCTAAGTTAAGATTCGGACTCCTTATTGAGCCCAAATATGAATCTAGGGGCTTAGTTTGAAAACAATAGTACCTGACCCCCCCCCCCCCCTCCCCTCCTCATGGATGCTGTATTTCAGATATCAACATATTTTGATCAGTGATTCCAGCGAGAAACTTTTTTTCTCAACTTTTGCAAATATGTTGACTCAACATTTTTCGATGCACCCCTAACAGAATAACTTGAAACGACCAATGGTAGTTTTTTTTTAAAAGACGATTGCGCCATAGGCGCACGAGTTTATACGCCGGAGGCGTCTGAACTCGAGAGTCCTTTATAGCGAGCGAAAGCGACCCGCATCGCAAGCTATTAGGCAACACGTATGTACCGTTTGTATGAACTCAAAGTCAAACTCATCTCAAAGGCATCAACTTCAAAATTTTTCAACGGAAGTGGTACACAAGGACGCTGACATGTTTGCGCATGGCGGAAATTGACATTCGCAATTGAAGAAATGATTTATTTACGTAGCAAGTAGTTAACGAGATGAGACTTCACGAGAATGACTCCGGCTGATTAAACTTTTAGGGATTTTTCCCAAAGGAACCGGGGACAAATGAGGTTACATTTGTTCAAGGATTCTCGGACGCTAGAACAAGTGATGGCTCTCCACCATTGCTTTCACACTCACTGGGTCAATGGACCCTTAATATATTGGTGAGGGTGGGGGGGGGGTGGGGGTGGGGGCTAATGGTTCACTGATTATGCCACGTGACGTCCATAGCAAGTAAAGCACGCCCCTAGCAACGGGCAAACTACTGGGCCAATTTTGATTTATGGACCCAACATGCATTGCAAGCGAAAACAGACAGGTCAATGGTGTCGTCGCGTGACTTCCCTAGCAACCAGATCGCGCCCTTAGCAACGGGCTAACTACTGGGCCGATTTGGACCAAATTTGGTATACGGACCCAGAATGCATTGCGAATGAAAACAGACAGATCAATGATGACGTCATGTAATTTCCTAGCAACCAGAGCGCCCCCTTAGCAACGGACTAACTACTGGTCCGATTTTCACCAAATTCGGTATACAGACCCAAAATGCATTGCAAATAAAAGCAGACAGATCAATGTTGACGTCACGTGACTTCTCTAGCAACCAGGGCGACCCCTTAGCAACGGGCTAACTACTGGGCGGATTTTAACCAAATTCGGTATACAGACCCAATGCATTGCAAATGAAAACAGACAGGTCAATATTGATGTCACGTGACTTCCCTAGCAATTGGAGCGCTCCTTAGCAACGGACTAACAACTGGACCCAAAATGCATTGCAAATAAAAACAGGCAGGTCAATGTTCATGTAACGTCTCTTTTCCTCTTCCCTGGCATGACCCAGAAGCACACGATTAGCTGTTTCATAATTACTCTCAGAATTATCTGTTGTGATAACTAAAAACAATACCGGTACGTCGGTATTTTTTTTCAGTGAAATTAATGAAAATGGCTTATTAAAATTGGCACATATGCCACATAAAGCTCTAGGCCTATATAATTCAAACGACTTGTCGGTGTTGTCTTGTGAAGTGTGTATGTCTGTGCTGGCTTGTGTAGTTTGTGTGTCTGTTGGGCAAATCGCCCAGAAACCTGGTCCAAATCGTCCACAAACATGGTCCGAATCGTCCAATAGTCTGGTCCGAATCGGCCAGAAATATGGTTCGAATCGTCCATAGATCTGGGGCCGAAACGTCCTATATAAAAATCTGGTCCGAATCATGAAACTACATTTCTGATACTCAGTCTTATTATTACGATATATTGTGCCAAACTAATTTATGTGGTGGAATGTTAGTGACTGTTTTGAGACATGTTTTTCGAAAATCTTCTAACATCGTCATATTTTGGAAAGACGATTGTCAAATCGTGTCCGATCATCAGTAATGATCAGAAAAAATACCAAATACTGCTTTCAATCGCAACGTTTTCACATTTTCAATAACCCAGTGGATGTCCCGTTCACTGGTTTTATGGATAGGATTTCTGTGGCTACTGTAACATTACTCATTTGATATGGTCTCACTCTCATCTATAAGGCTAAATTTTACAGCAAGAATTCTGAAAAATACAGTTTTAGCATTGTATTGTAGCACCCTGAACCTTGAACTAGCATTCTGTAAACATTACTTGGAAGATTATCCTTTCCATTTGAGATTAAAATTTTAAAATATAAAAAAATATCATCAGGTAGTTACTCGGAGCTCTGGATTTTTTTCATCGTCCTTTTTTGCCTAGCTTTGCTATAATTTCTTGTTACCATTCAGTTCTACTGGTCCCAATGATGCTTCATACCAAATAACAGTTCTCTGTTCCGTGAATTGGAAACTATGGGAGCTTGAAGAGATTTCTATTTTGAGCTTCTGAGGGTTCCGCGGAGACACAAGAATTTATTTTTTTGCATGAATCAAGTTCTTATGACTCATTACTACCACATACCAAATTGGGTTCAAATTGGACCATCGGTTCAGATGATAGAAATCTTGGGCGGGACCAAGAATCTTTCTCCTCCCATTACAAAGGCAAATATTGATCCACGAAGTTTGATTGAACAAACTTGATTTTACACCTCAAAAGAAAGCTCCATATCAAATATCAAGTCATTGTACATACTGGTTCATGAGAATTTTTTTTCAGTTTTGGAGCATTTTCCCCACCCCCACCCCCTCCCTATGGATTTTGATAACTTTATTTGAATAAACTTTAGCGTCATTAAATAGGATGGCTGTTCAGTAAATGTGTGGGGTAGACCAATCAATATTTTCAACGTGCAGCCTCGGGGCTGTACGTTGAAAATATTGATTGGTCTACCCCAAATAATGAATATGGACTCTTCTCATTGCTGCCACTGGACTGGCATGGAAGATACCACTAGAGTTCAAAGGGTTAAGTTTCACCTGACTTACAATCAAATTAGCTAAAAATGAAATATCAAACAAACTGGCCTCAACATTTTCCAACCATTCGTCGTCTGAAAATTGTAATCGAGAATTCATACAAATTAAAAAAAACAACAGGAAAACCAAAAGACAAAATTTATGTTTAACAATTTAGAGAATTACAATGACACTTTTGTCTATGGAAGTGTTGAATAACTCTTTCAATAGAGCAAAATATACTGCCACGGGACCCGATGACATACACTATCAACTTTTAAAACATCTGCGTCAAACTTCACTCGCATTTTTACTACCCATACTCTCCTGGAGGAAACCAACAATAATTCCTATTCCGTAGCCTAATAATGATCACCGCAATCCAATTACAGACCTATTGCATCAACAAGTTGTCTGTACAAACCCATGGAATGGATGATCAATGACTGACTTGTTTGGTTTCTGGAATCGAACAATCTACTTGCGAATGTTCAGTGTGGATTCAGAAGCCAGAGAAGCACTGTAGATCATTTGTGTAGACTTGAAACGTTTATTAGAAATGTCCAGGATTTATTTATTTATTTATTTATTTATTTATTTATTTATTTATTTATTTATTTATTTATTTATTTATTGGTGTTTGAAGTCACATACGTATGCACAATGGCTAATCGTGACCATGGCAGTTTTACGGGTGGGGGAAGCCGGAGTACCAGAAGAGAACCACCGTGCATCGACGAGCAACTGTCAGCTCCTCAACATTCCCACTCTGTTCAGACTCCACTCAAGCAGGGTTACAGCAGTTGAAGACATGTGCACCATCGACGTGCAGTACACCTTAGTACACAGCGTCATCGTGCCCCCATGAAGCCAACCGGGTTAAAGTGCCTTGCCCAAAAACATAACGGGGTTCGTCCCGGACGGGGATCGATATATCTCATCACACACGACAAACAAATATACTCGATCTGAGTCTGTAGAAATGCATACGGTTAGTTGATAGAACTGACATATCACACACAACATGCAAATATACTCGATCTGAGGCTGTATAAATGTACAGGGTTAGTTGAAAAACTGTCATATCACACACGACATACTCGATCTGAGGCTGTAGAAATGTATAGGATTAGTTGACAGATTGACATATCACACACTACATGCAAATATACTCGATCTTAGGCTGTAGAAATGTACAGACTTAATTGATACACTGCCGTATCACACAAAATATGAAAAAATATACTCGATCAGAGGCTGTAGAATTGTACAAGATTAGTTGAAAAACTGTCAAATCACACACGACATACAAATATACTCTATCTGAGGCTGTAGAAATGTACAGGATTAGTTGATAGACTGCCATATCACACACTACATGCAAATATACTCGATCTGAGGCTGCAGACATGTACATACTTAACTGACACACTGCCATATCACACAATACAAGAAAATATACTCGATCGGAAGCTGTAGAAATGTACAGGATTAGTCGAAAAAACTGTCATATCACACACGACATACAAATATACTCGATCTGAGGCTGTAGAAATGTACAGAATTAGTTGACAGATTGACATATCACACACTACATGCAAATATACTCGATCCGAGGCTGTAGAAATGCACACGGTTAGTTGGTAGCCTGCCATATCACACATTACATGGAGATATACTCTATCTGAGGCTATAGACATTCACAGGATTAGTTGATAGACTTTCATATCACACACGACATGCAAATATACTCGACCTGACGCTGTAGAAATGCACACAGTTAGTTGATAGACTGCCATATCACACATTACATGAAAATATACTCTATCTGAGGCTGTAGAAATGTACTGTATTACTTGATGGACTGCCATATCACACACTACATGGAGATATACTCGATCTAAGGCTGTAGAAATGTACAAGAGTATTTGACAGATTGACATATCACACACTACATGGAAATATACTCTATCTGAGGCTGTAGAAATGTACTGGATTAGTTGATGGACTGCCATATCACACACTACATGGAGATATACTCGATCTGAGGCTGTAGAAATGTACAAGATTAGTTGATAGATTGACATATCACACACTATATGCAAATATACTCAGTCGGTGAAAGGAACTAATGGAAATATACCGAACTGTGGAAATGTTGTTTTCTTTAATTCAATTTCAAAAATGTAAGCATTCTATTTTCAGTGAATAGCTTGTTTTTGTGTGAGAACTAATTTTTTTCTTACAAGTAGTACGTGTTTCGACTTTTGACGAGATTCATTGCCCGTCTCTATGATCAGAGTATTGTATATTTTGATCATTACAGTTACAAAGCCATCTCAGCCAATCGTTTAATCCTATACTTTCCACATTTACACACTTTCACTCCATTGTTCTATTAAAAGTGGGGAAAGGGCAAAAATATTCAAGACCTCCTGGATCTGTATTACTCCTCCCAATTGATGGGAGAAAAATTGAAAAATAAGTCCAGAGATATGTTTTTCCGTAATTCGGAGGTCTTCAGTGACGCGACTAGAGCCGAAACGGTTAACCGATTAATCGATTAACCAGTGATCAACGTCTTGATCGATCAAAAAATGTAATTGAACGACCAACCGTTGTCTTATACTACTGTATTATATGGGTAAACAAAGGAACAAACTTGCTCTAAAAACGGCAAACATTGTCACACTGACTTGCATCAATTATTATGAGACAGATTAAAGCATGCAAGTTATGTGCAGACATACTTGTTCACTTGCAAGATCATTGTACTGTATCAGTAGTTGGAAATGGTCATTCTTAACTCTTTGTCCGTTGCGGACAGTAGACGATACTTGCAAAATAAATTATTGAATTACTAAAGATTTTCAATTTTTGTCTCAAAGACATAGCTTATGACCCCTCATTGGAACGAGCTCAATGACAAAAATTGAAAACATAATACAATTTAAAGGAGATTTTTATATATGTTGCTTACCGGAGTTGTCCTTTATTTGGGGTAAAGGGTTAATGCTATAAATCATCAACAGTACGGCAATAATTCAGCTACCTACTGAAAGAAGTGATTAATCGGTTAACCAAGGTTAATCCATACGATTAATCGATCAAGGAAACCCTTTAACCGTTTCAGCTCTAGTCCAGAGATATGTTTTTTTCGTAATTCTAAGGCGTCCAGTGACACAACGGAAGGTGGGTGGGGAGGGGTTGGTTGCACAATTAAATATGCTATACTTATGAGATATCTGCTGAAGTCCTTTCGTTTAAGGCACCTTCCCAAGTCCTTTTCTGTTAGTCCACAATTTAACAGTCTTTTTTCGGGCCTTAAAATTTGTCCCAGTTTACAAGAATCTGTTTTGATTCTCGTGAACTCCTGCCGTGAGATTCAATTTTCAGTTTTTAAATAATTCAGAATTTTAAAGTACTGTTGTAACATTGTCTGTGCAACAGCAAGGATCCATAGCAAACAACAATCTTTGTGTTTATTTATTATTGGAGGTTAACGTTTGATGGCTGTTCAAAGTTTGATGGTTTTTCTTGTCTTGTGTATAAAACATGACCAGAGTTCAGGCAGTCTTGTGATGGAAGTTACAGTATGTTGGGGCTGTGTTTTCTGTTGAAGTGCTGGGTGCCTTTTTAAGAAGCCAAGACCACAACAGATTCCATTGCTCAGTCAAAGTATTGTTATCTCATTATAAGGGAGACAAAAAAATTTAGCATGCAAGGACACATTCAGAATCTATGACAACCGGATGAATATTCTGTGAGATTCAAAGTTGATTGTCATTGTTTACTCTGTGCGGATCGATTCCAATGCTTGCATGAATTTTAAGTAGTTTTTATTCCGTGTGCCTTTCACTGCCTGGTTTATTTTTTCCACCTCGATCCATCTTCTAACACAAACGCCATCCTTATGATTGTTTATTTATTTATTTATTTATTTATTTATTTATTTATTTATTTATTTATTCATTTATTTATTTATTTATTTATTTATTTATTTATTTATTTATTTATTTAATGTCATTGTTTACTCTGCACGGATCGATTCCGATGCTTTCATAAATTTTAAGCAGTTATTATTCCGTGTGCCTTTCACTGCCTGGTTTATAATTTCCACCCCGATCCATCTTCTAACACAAAAGGCCATCCTTATGATTGGAAGAGGGTTTATTTATTTATTTATTTATTTATTTTTTTTTTTTTTATTTATTATTTATTTATTTATTTAATAGGGTTTAACGATACTTTCGACAGCCAGGATCACTTCGTGTTGGATAGTTTTACGGGTACAGGAGGGTGCAGGAAGCCGGAGTACTCGGAGAGAACCACAGAGCTGAGTTGAGCTACGACCAGACTTCTCCACATAAACAAGATGAGATTAGCAGAAGTCAAGTGCACATCGACGTGCAACGTGCCTTAGTACACAGCGCCATAGTGCAACCACGCGGGCAATCAGGATGAAGTGCCGTGTTCAAGGACACACCCTGTTACCGCTGGTCAAGATCGAACTCTGAACCTTTCGGTTTGAAGTTCAATGTTCTAACTAGAGGGAACTGTTTTAGTGAATTAAAACAATGTCTCCCCTTCGATTAGTTCCAAGCTTCCAACTTACTACTAACAAAGATCAGACTAAAGGTCAAATGTCAAGATCATGGAAGTTCAAGATATAATGTGACATATCAGCCTGGCAGTTGTATTCGTATGCCAAATATCATAAACCTACCTGAACAATTCAATAATTTTAACTTGATTTCAAAGATCAAGGTCATCTGTCATCACAACACTACATGATACAATGTTGTCTTATTGATACGCCCACATGCCAAATATCATAAGCCTAGGTGAAAAGATAAAAAATCAACAATTTGACCTTGAGGTCAAAGGTCAAGGTAGGACACATCAGACTGGCTATTGCATTCATATGCCAATATTATAAACCTAGCTAAACAACTCAATAATTTGAACTTGATGTCAAGATCAAGGTCATCTGTCATCCCAACAGTACATGATACAATGTTGTCTTATGTTGATACACCCACATGCCAAATAATCATAAGCCTAGGTGAAAAGATAAAAAAAATCAATAATTTGATCTTGAGGTCAAAGGTCAAGGTAGGTCATGATGGTACGTGACACATCGTCTTTTGGTGATACACTCACATGCCAAAAATCGTATTCCAAGGTCAAAAGATTTTTTAAAAATGGCAATAATGTGACCTTGAGGTCAAAGGTCAATGTCGTGTATGGGTCGTGAAGGTACGCAACACATCATCTTATGGTGATACACTCGCATGACAAATATCATAAGCCTGGGTCAAAAGATAAAAAAATCAATAATTTGACCTCGATGTCAAAGGTCAAGGTCATATGTGGGTCGAGATCAAAGGTCAGTGTCATATGTGGGTCATGATGGTACACCGTCTCTTGGTGATACACCCACTTGTCAAAAATCATAAACCTAGGTCAAAAGATAAAAAAAATCAATAATTTGACCAGAGTTCAAAGGTCAAGGTCATATTGGGGTCGAGATCAAAGGCCAATGTCATATGTGGGTCATGATGGTACATTGTCTCACGGTGATACACCACATGCCAAGTATTATAAGCCTAGGTCAAAAGATAAAAAAAATCAATAATTTGACCTTGAGATCAAAGGTCAAGGTCATATGTGGGTCGAGGTCTAAGGTCAATGTCATGTTTGGGTTATGATAGTACATCGTCTCATGGCAATACACCCACATGCCAAATATAAGCCTAGGTCAAAAGATAAAAAATCAATAATTTGAACCTGTCTTGAGGCAGGTGGTGAAAGTGTGTGCCCTTTTTTCGCCAGACGTGCACTCGACTGAGAAACTTTCGAGTATTCGTTTCTAATGTGTTTTGATAATCACCAAACAAAGCTATACAATCGACGGGGTTAGTTATAAGGCCTTATTACATTTAATTGATTCGGATATGGGATATTTTTATTTTTAACATCTTAGCGTGGGACACCAATATATTTTAAAATGCCAACACGACTGTGTGTCACATTAGAGTTTATGATGCGTTGTAAACTGTCGGTCTTCACTCATATCCAGAGTCGTGTGTCCTTCTTGATAGCCCATGCCCTGGGAAGCCCTTTTATTGGCTCACCTAAGCAAAGCTCAGGGAGAGCTTTACTAATCACTTTCTATCCGTTGTCCGTCCGTCGTCCGTCCGGTGTTAACTTTACGTTATCGACGTCTCCCCAGAAACTACTGGACAACATTAAACCAAATCTGGTATGCATGTTTTCTCTCATATGTCTACTCAAGTTTGTTCAAATAAGGTTGCCACGCCTGCAATGAGCACAACACGGGGCATAACTCTGATTGTACTCATATATTTGAAAAAAAAATGTTTTTACAAAATCTGCTTCTTCGGAACAATCAACCAGGATGTTTTATATTTGGTATACAACATCTCTAGGTGTCAGATTCAAGTTTGTTCAAACCGCGTCCATGAGTTAATATTGTGCTCTCTATTGCCGCACAAAGTTCAACTTAGAACAATATAAGGAAATGTCTTTAAAAATCTTCTTCAGATCCACCAGTCAGAATCCTTTCACATTTTGAATACAACATCTCTAGGGGGTTCAGATTCAAGTTTATTCAAATTGAGTCCCGGAGTTAATATGTGGGATCCCTGTGTGAGCCTGAAGTTTAACTTTCTTTAAAAAATTTCTTTTTCAAACTCAGCTGTCAGAATCCTTTCATATCTGGTATACAACATCTCAGGGCAGGGTGTACAAATTCAAGTTTGTTCAAATATAGTCCTTGAGTGTAGATTTTAACCCTTAACCCAACGAATCGCCCGCATCCGCCTGCGTAATATGCAAATACAGCTGCTGAAAAAATATTATTTTTCGAAAAAATTCAACAAAACCATATCATGTGACCCCTCTTTGGAACGAGCTCGTCGATCTCGTTCCAAAGCGGGGTCACATGATATGGTTTTGTTGAAATTTGTTTTAAAAATTTTAAAAAATGATATTTAAAATAATGAATTCTGAAATCGTCTGCGTTGGGTAAAGGGTTGTCTTAGTGTAATATGAGGAAATTTCTTCACAAATCATCTTGTTCAGATCCACACGTTGTCTTTGTGCAATATGAGAAAATTTCTTTAAACATCTTCTTCAAATCCACCAGTCAGAATATTTAGGCTATCTGTTTGTTTGAGTGGAATATGAGGAAAGGGCCGCGGTGGCTCATTA
This sequence comes from Pictodentalium vernedei, assembly GCA_031216915.1. Lineage (NCBI taxonomy): Eukaryota > Metazoa > Mollusca > Scaphopoda > Dentaliida > Dentaliidae > Pictodentalium > Pictodentalium vernedei. The sequence goes on from CM062293.1 coordinate 477,388,368, forward strand.
GGTAGAGGTGCAGGCTGAAAGCCGGGAGATTCTCTGTTCGACACCCACCTGCGACAACCGCGTTGTGTCCTTGGGCAAGACAAGTCACCCCCCACTGCACACGTGGGGTCACTGTGTCGTTGTGTACTAACACGTACTGTACGTCGATGGTTCACATGTCTTCAACCATTGCTAACTCTGCTTGTGTGGATGTAGTATGTTGGAGAGCTGACAGTTGCTCGACGTGCTCGGTGGTTCTTTTCAAGTACTCCGACTTCCTCCACCCGTAAAACTGTCGTGGTTACGATTAGCCATTGCGCAGAAATATGTGGCCTTAAACACCAATAAATAAATAAATAAATAAATAAATATGAGGAAATTTCTTTAAAGATCTTCTTCAGATCCACCTGTCACAATCTTTTCATATTTGATATACAACATTTCTGAGGGACGGGGTCAGTGACCAGTTTGCTCAAATCGAGTCAGTGGCTTAATATTTGGGCTCCCTATGGGACCCTAATATTAACTTAGCGCAATATGAAGAAATTTCTTCACAGCTTTTCTTCTTCAGAACCACCAGTTGGAATGCGAAGTTTAACTTAGTGCAATATGAGGAAAGTTCTTCAAGAAATCTTCTTCAGATCCACAATTCAGAATGCTTTCATATTTGGTATACAACACCTCTAGGGCGGTAGGGTGGGGGTGTGAGATTGAAGTTTGTTCAAATTGGGTCCCTGGGTTAATATTTGGGCTCTCTATTGGAACTCGAAGTTTAATTAGTGCAATATGAGGAAGTTTCTTTAAAAATCTTCTTCAGATCCACCAGTCAGAATCCTTTCATATTTAGTACATAACATCTCTTGGGTGATCAGATTCAAGTGTGTTCAGTTCAAGTCCATGGTTTGATATTTGGCCTCTCTATGGGGAGAGGAGGAGGTGGGGAGGGCGCAGGTTAACTTCATCGTTGTTCAAATCCATTCCTTAGTGTTTTACCATAAAATTCAAACCGCAGAAACATAACAACCCCCGAACGTTTGGCAGCGCTTGTCTACAGCTGATAGAATTAGACGTAGTCAGGAAAACCTATGATAATAATCATTTGACGTGGACACGAGAGTTATGAAAACATTCCTGACTTCATTTATCTGTAGTGTTGATAAACCATGACTAACTGAATGTGACCCAAAATACATGTTCTAACCACTTTGTCAGGTGAGCGATTAAGGCCCCTTGGGGCTTCTTGTTAGTATAGTCTCAATTGTTATTACATCACAGTGTAAAATTTATGTGGAGTGTGCGTGGGGAAGCGAGAGGCACTCTGCCGCCAGTCTACCCAGGTTCTGTCGTCTCCGTGCTGGCCATCGAGTCGTAGTACACCCTACAGTATGCCCCCCCCCCCCACCCCCGGTTCTTCTGGCGCCTCTGGTTTGTTACACAGTCGTGGTATACACTCTTCAGTGCCCCGCCACCGTGTTTGTTAAAAAGTCGTGGTATACTCCTCGAGCTCCCCCCAGTTCTCCAGCCGATCTGTTGGTTACTGAATTTTGGTAAACACCGCCTCGGTATTTATTATACCAGTTCGCCGTAAACACCCCCCCCCCCCCCTCCACCCCACACTACCCCTATGGTTCTTCTGTCTTTGTGTAGGTGACAGAATCGTTGCACCTCCCTAAGCAAACCCACCCATTCTGGGGCCTTTATGTTGTTGACGTAACTGGGTCACGTAACAAAACGTCACTCGTGGGGTCATCTGCGGGGTCATTCAAGAAAGGCTCCTTCACCCCTTGACATAATGTCGATTTGTACCCTCTCTGTGTTGGTTACAGAGCCGCAATAAACCTCTCAGTGCCCCCCCCCCCCCCCCCCCCCAGTTGCTCTACTTTTGCGTTGGTACCCGAGTCGAGGTATTCTGTATTGGTAACTGGGTCGTGTTTTGCTCACCCACCATCACCCCCCTACCCCAAGCCCCTTTACACACCCATGCTCTTCAAGCATCCCTGTTGTGGTTTCAGAGTTGTGGTATACAAGTGAATAGGAATTTGTCCAGCATAGTTGGCAAGCACTGCCGTTCCTGTGATCCTCGCTGTGACTGTAACTGGCATATAGGTGTCGAGGAAAAAATATCTTAATATGAGATATGTACTGTTAAAATATCAGAATTCGAAGAATATGCAGAAAATACATTAGGTGCATCTGGGGTAAGACGGGATAGAGGTGGGCGATCACAATTTAATCAAATGCAATCGAGGATAGTTTGAGTACGGAGGGTTGAACACGCAAATGAAGAGCAAATGCGTAACAGACAGCTCGGGAATTCTTCCTAGGATGGTTATAAAATATTGGCCTTAAAAAATGAAAGGTACCGGGTGTTCGATATATGATGTAGAAATGGTATGTGAACACAATATAAACACTCGGGAAAGACGCCACAGAAACAATCAGTGCACTTGGCGGAGAATTCGAAAGGATAGCAGTGATGCATCACGGGAACAATCAGTGTTCTTGTTGGAGTTATTTATTTATTTATTGGGGTTTAAGGTCATATATTTCTGCACTGTGGCTAATCATGACCATGGCAGTTTTACGGGTGGGGGAAGCAGGAGTACCCGGAGAGAACCACCGAGCAACGGCGAGCAACTGTTAGCTCCCCAACATACTAACTCCATACCAGCAGGGTTAACATTGGTTGAAGACAAGTGCACCATCGACGTGCAGTACGCCTTAGTCCACGATGTCACCGTGCCCCCAGATGGGCAATGGGGTGAAGTGTCTTGCCCAAGGACACAACGTGGTTGTCGCAGGTGGGATTCGAACCGAGGACCTCTCGACTTGCAGCCTGCACCTCTACCTACTGAGCCATCTTCTTGTTGGAGTATTAAATAGTAAAACAGTGATGCACAATTGGACCGTTAGTATCCTCGATGGAGTATTGAATAGTAAAGCAGAAATGCATCATTGGAATGGTAAGTGTTGCTGCTGGAGAATTGAAGAGGAAGGCCGTGAGACCTTCATAAGAACGGACAGCATCCTTTGAGTATTCTATAGAAGATCGATAAAGAGTACTATAATTTATTTGTTTATTGGTGTTGTATAAGTGTTTAACCATTTGAACACGAGTGGCATCTTCCAAGCCAGTTCAACGGCATCAATTAGAAGAGTTCATATTCATTATTTGGGGTAGACCAATCAATATTTTCAACGTGCAGCCTCGGGGCTGCACGTTGAAAATATTGATTGGTCTACTCCACACATTTACTGAACAGCCATACTATTTAATGACGTTATGAAGTATCATGTTGCTGGTCGAAAAAACGGCTGCTAGGGTTCAAAGGGTGAATGATGGCTAATACTGGTGCTTAAGGTAATATATTTCAGAACAATGGCTAATACTGATGTTCAAGGTCACTTTCAGAATCTAAGGCTGATTACCGCAAAACAGACGAATCGTTTATATCTATGCTGCCCACTTTAGAGAACGTCCACCTCAGTTGTTGGTTCAGAGTCCGAATTTACTTACTGTAGAAAACAAGCACTGCCTCCCCTCCAGGGGAATTAACTTCACTGATAAAACCAGATGTTGACATTGATTCTACTTAACTTTTGTTGACAAGTGCCCTTGGTCGAGTATTCAAGAGAAAAGCATAAAGTCGCCAGAGGAATGGTCAGTGATCGAGTATACAAGAGGAGAGTCGAAAAGCGTCACGAGGAGAACTGTAAGTGATTTCCATGAAGAAATCGAGGGGACAGCAGAAAGATATCAAAAGAATGGTCAGTGTCTTTGATAGAACATTCAACAGATCTATCTATTTATTGGTGTTTAAGATCACATGTTTTTTGCACATTGGCTAACCGTGACCACAACATGGATATAACGTCAACCCCAATCAATCGTTTATACCCATGTTTTCCATCTTCAAGGGCTTTCACCCTGGGCGTTAATTACAGAGTCCTGTTACATCAGTAAAACAGTGCTTGACTACCACAGTAAACAAGCACTACTTTTCTCCCCGTGGTTCCCACGGAGACTTCAACATATCAATAAGGCATCGTGAGAACGGTCGGTGTTTTTGGTCTTCCCGAGTTTTCCGCAGTGAATTCAACAGATCAATAAGGCATCGTGAGAACGGTCGGTGTCTTTGGTCTTCCCGCGTTTTCCACAGAGAATTCAACAGATCAATAAGGCATTGTGAGAACGGTCGGTGTCTTTGGTCTTCCCGAGTTTTCCGCGTAGAATTCAACAGATCAACAAGGCATCATGGGAACGGTCGGTGTCTTTGGTGGAGTATTCAATATGAGATCAGTAAGGCATCATGGGAACGGTTGGTGTCCTTAATGGCGTATTCAACACGAGATCACTAAGGCATTATGGAAACGGTCGGTATCCTAGATGGACTATTCAGCATGAGACCAGTTAGGTACGCCATAAAACAATGTTTTCACCATATACCAGAACACGACCAGAAAACGACCATGCAAAATGTTTATTTTCTTTTTCAACTTAAAAAACATGTTTTATGGACCTTCTTGGGAACAAACTCGCCCCAGTGAATGGTTATAAGCAATGCTTTTGGATGCAGAACTGAAAAAAAATGAAATCCAAATTGCGATTTTTGTGAATAGCGTCGGATGAATATGGCCGATATGATAGGTACAAATAGTCCACTACAGGTTTAAGTCAATGTATCTTTGTATTGTTGATGGAATAATGTCACGTGACATGTACTATTGTATAGTTTATCACGTAACAACATTTCATCAGCAAATATGTCTATTTTAGAATGTGTCCACCCATAAAACTAAAACCTGTCATTGCTTTACAACTCGACAAAGAAGAAATTTAACTTCCACGTTACTTTTTTGATTAAACGAACTCAAGTCATCAATGGCGATTCCAGGATTCTGTGTTTGAGGGGCGATACATTTCAAACATGCCTTAGGATGCGGAGCATCACCGAACACCTTAGGGTCGAGTCCGAGTTTCGCAATAGGACCATCTTTTATCGAAGGATTCTGGGCCTTTCTACAGTTAAAACTAGAAGTCCTATCATGAAATGCGCACAAATAGCACGTCGTCGATCTGCGCGTTAATCTACGCGTTATGACCATAATAAGGCTATCAAATTCTGTACATGTGGTCTGTGCACAAGCAGTATTTCCGCCAATGGACCTCCGGGTTACCCGGAGGTCCATTGGCAGAAACATTGCCTGTGTTTGCTATGAGTAACCAGGAGAACCTGTCGTACTTTGGATGCCATTCGATATGGCAACTGCGCGCAATTCCGACGCGCAATTAAGCCTAGATAAGCACACAGTTCGTAACAGGACTTCAAGTTTTAACTGTAGGGTAAATGTTGGAAAGTTGAATGTCAGTGTGGTCCTCCGTTATCTTCTGTCCACATGATCGCAATGTTTTCCTGACAAAATATTCCCTTTGTTTTACATAGACTCATTCAAATTTTGAAAATGGGAAGTCAATTTATAACAGCTCACATGTGATCCACCACAGAGTTATACTGTACACATACACAGAACGTCACGATGTGTAAATGTGTTCGTCAATACGGAACGATTGCCCGTGCGGAAGGATAGAGGCGCATCCTTGAGTTCTACCCTTTGGCGATGGCATATCCTGGTGTTATGTGTTTATTACACGCCTCTATGACATACAGTTAAAACTAGAAGTGCTGTCATGAAAGCGCACAAATAGCACGTCGATCTGCTCTTTAATCTGCGCGTTATGACCATAGTAAGGCTATCAAATTCTGTACATATGGCCTGTGGACAAGCAATGATTCAGCCAATGGACTTCCGGGTAACCAGGAGGTCCATTGGCAGAAACATTGCCTGTGTTTGCTATGAGTAACCAGGAGAACCTGTCGTGCTTTGGATGCCATTCGATATGGCAATTGCGCGCAGTTCCTTCGCGTAATTAAGCCTAGATAAGCGCACAGTTGGTGACACGACTTCTTGTTTTAACTGTAGAATGCGTTAATTTTAAAATTCAAACATCACACACAGAAAGTTTCAAATTTTAAAACTCTGTTATTTATTGGTCATCTACTTAAAATAAAAAGAAAAACAAAACTCATGTGTGATTGGAAAACACGCGTAACAGGTCGATACCTAAACAGAAAAATATACCGTAATAAAAAAATGTGTCCAAATAGGTTATTTATTCGTATTTATGAGAAATAACCTGGCGTTATCTAAAAGAATTTCGCTTCAAAGTCAGAACTTGTTTCATTAAATCACTTCCCATTCACAGAATAAGTTTAATTTTGTTAACTTTGGTGGATTTGAAGAAAAATATTTTCAAATTGGAATTCGATTTATCCCCATAACACACGCACATCCATTAGTGGAGGTAGTGGCTGTCCGTGTTTAAGCGGGTAATACCGTAATCCCTGGTATCGGTGCGAGCAGGTGTGTGTGAAATAAAATCAGTTCAGACAACAGGAAGGGCAATGCCGCATTGGGCTCCTCTGGATCCGCCCACGGTGATCATTAATTAATGTTTTCCATAAATCACGTCAAAGAATTATTATGTTATAAATGGCTATAGAACAAAATTCCAACAAAAAAGCAACAACAAACATTTTCATTTAATTAAAATTTAATTAACTATTAGAGTAGGTGTTCAGAAATTTAAACAAAATGATAAATATCATACAAAGAATATGAACTTGATGATTGCTCTATAAAATACGTGGAGTTAAATATATATTGTCCCTATATCCCGATAAATTATGTCTTCTGATTGGTCACAATGCCAATGACAAATAGCCATGGCAAAGGGCGCACCCAACATCTATGGAATATGTGAGCATGCAACATCCAGTGTATAAGGGCACGCGAAACATCAGGGATATATAGTTTAAATGAACGCTTTACGATTTCTCTCGCCTCGATATAAAAATCGAACACAACAACATGAAAATAGTTACAAATGTCATCAGATTTCTGATAAATCGATCATATTTTGCTGTCATAAATTAAAAATCAAACAACTTGAGAAAAATAAAATAAGAGCAAATCTGTCAACAAAATAACCACCGATCTGCATCATCGATTTTTTCAATAGTTATTTTTAATTTAAAATTATAGTCGCTCCAGTATTCACGAGTTTGGTCCAACTGATTGCGGTGCGTGAGAAACGCGTCCCAACGTTGCTTTCACTGTGTTTCTGTTGTGTTTCAAATGGGACAAAAACGTTATCTCCGCCAACATGTATGGTATATGAAGATTTAATACCTGGATGTCTCATTTAAACACCTTGCCTGCGGTTCGGTGTTTAAAAACTGACATCCAGGTATTAAATCTCCATATACCATACTTGTTGGCGGAGATAACTTATAGTCATATTGAGATAAAGGTATACAGACGTGTATATGTAATATTACAGTTGACGTGGAAGAAAGTTGTATGCAACCAGAGGCAAGTCTATTTTATTTTCACCTCACTGATAAAACTACCACAGGAAACTTTTCAATTTTATTTTCACTGATAAAACAACCACAAGAAAGTCTATTTCATTTTCACCGATAGACACTGTGGGAGTGGACCCCCACACAGATAATAACTGTTGGTTCCTGTTATAATACAAAAGGACACGCAAAATCGCCAATGGTGGTTTAACTCTGGGGTTTAGTTTACTCTATCGTTTTTATCCATGTGGTCCATTTTAAGGACTTTCAACCCAAGTATTATGACTGGGTCCTATTTTACCAATAAAACAGGGCTCGTTTACGACAGTAAACAAGCACTGTTGCACTTCTATCTGTAATGCTTGGCTTTGCAGATGGCACCTGGTTTCACTCAAAGGACAATTTAAAATGTCAGTACAGGGGAGCCCACATAATTGGATATCTCTTAACAGAATAACCCTGTTAATTGCATATAATTTCCTAACACAAAACCATTTTGTATACCTCCAGTACAAATTTAACCTGTTAATTGAATATAGGTTATAGAGTAAACGCCTGTTAATTGAATAAAAAATCTTGTAACCTGCCAGAGAAATTACCCTGACTCTCCCCAGCTTTCCTTTGTTTATAGACATATTTGGTCTCAGTACATCCAATACAGGCATATAATCTATTATATCGCGTTAGACAGAGCTCATAGAGCTCTGTCAAACATGATACAATAGAATAAATGCTAAGTTTATCTCTAGAATACAATCCCTGTTCATTGAAAACTCCTGTTAATTGAATAATTTTCATTGGCAACGTGGCTATTCAATTAACAGGGTTCCACTGTATTACTGAGTGTCGCATTGCGCTTTTTGGTACTTTATTAACTCCCAATCTTAACTCATATCCAGAGTCGAGTACCCTTTTGGATACCTTGCACCCTCACCCCCCCCCCCACCCCCCGCCCTCCGATGCTTCCGGTGTCCTTGGAATTTCATGAGAGCTAAAATAAATTGCCGACCCAAAAATATTCGGCAAGCATTGGGCTCGCAGATGAGGAAAATCATACTAGTAAAGCTGTCTATATGTACTTGTTCCTTTAATCACAGTTGATGGTACATTGTATTGTGACTACTATCGCAAACTAGTTGTGCAATTTCTATATATATGTTCATTTAACCACAGTACTCGCCCAAAAAAGAAAGTGTGCATTGCAGAAATTGATCAAACTCCAAAAAAAATAATTTCGTAGGTGTAAAGAGTGTTAACCTGTTCATGAATAAGTTATATTGAACACAAAAACAGCTTTCCCCGTTAAAATTGCATTAACGTTAAATGACGTGATGCACGTTTGTGAAAAGGCATGTTTTGCACGTGGAGAGTCTGAAAATTCATGCAGCAGTGTGAATCCTTGGGTATTTAAACACTAAAGTAATGCATTCCTATCGTTCACATTCAAACTTGCGCTGCTGTTAAAACGACTCCACATTAGCATGCCAAGACTGACAATGAATCAACGTCTCCTTGCCCTGGGTATGATTAGAGCTGGCAGAACACACAGAGAGGTTGCCCAGCATTTGAACTGCCACCGTAACACTGTAGACAGGCTAGTCCATCGACATGAACAACATGATGACGTTCGAGACCGACCCCGCTCCGGGAGACCCCGAGTTACCACCCCTGCACAAGATCGGTATATCCGTGTCGTCCATCTACGGAACCGGCAACAAACGGCAACGACGACAGCCAGGAACATCCCTAACCTGAGACGGATACATCCTTAAACAGTAATCAACCGGCTGAGAGAATACGGCTTACGTCCTCGAAGACCTGTAATTCGTCCGATTTTGACGTTACGTCATCGTCGTGCTCGACTGCAGTGGTGTAGACAACATCTCAGGCATCCCTTATGTAAGAAAAAGTGGAATTGTACAATAAGGGACACACACACGGTGTGTGCACAGTGGCCTATATCTATGTATGTATATTATATATATATGTAGGTATGGGTCTGTGTGTACATATCGAGTGTGTGTTTGCCCGCTTCAGTATTGAAAGTGCTAAAATACTCTGAGGTGGCCTTAAATTGTTACATTGATCATTAACTGATAGCGTTATGGATCAGTGGTTCTTACTTCATTGACCACTATTGTGAGAGACATGTAGTTTCTCGTGCTCGGCGGTGTTGACTTCGCACGAAATAATTGCGTCTGCAATATTATATTATTCTGAATCGGAGTCTAGTGGATCAGAACCGTGTGGAGCTTCCTATAGGTGAGTCGAATATTTATTTCTCCGTAGTTGTACCCTGCCGGGGCCGGTCATATTTTATGTAATTTACCGATCCTCGCCGTAAGCCGAAATATGTTATAAAAGGCTATATTAAATTGGTTCTAGGATTATTCACGATTGATCCAGGGCATCTTATTGCTGTTGCGATAGGATGCTATGGCCTAATCGTGATCTTTCGGCTTGGGGCGAGTTTCGGTGGCCCGATGGATTGTACCCCCCCCCCCCCTCTCCTTTTATGGCATTAGCTTGAATGTACAGACGTGAATACTGAGATAACGCTACCCTCAGTGAATATTTAGCAATATTTAGGAGGGTAGGTGGGTCACAAATAATGAAGTAACCCTTCTGCTGGGTGACACGTGAAAGTAAATATTTGGTATTGCCGTATCTTGGACTCCCCTTCTTTAGTTAAGGGTAGTAGTCATGTAGTCTGGTGTGCATATTTTAAGGCGGCATAAGTGCCAGATTGTAGGGTTTTTCCCCCTCTTTAGTAGGGGACGTAACTATTTTATGAGGAATTATGATCTCACCTTGAAGGGTGAATGAAATGAGTTGGTCTGTACAACTTGAATGTAAATCTGAATGTACTGCTGAATTGTGGGAGGGTAGAGACGATTTGGGGATTTGTGAATAAATTTGCTAATAATTTAGTGGAATTGGTTTTTTTTTTTTTTGTATTTTTAATTCCTATTCTGTTTCAGAGTCCTAGTCCTAACATATATCTTAACACAAAACACGGTTTAAGGGTGGATTGGAATCATAGGAAGATGTTTGTTCCTTGGTTGACTGTTGTGGCGAGGTTCTCGGTAAGGGCTCACTTATTGTAAGTGAGTCCGGCCCGAGAACAGCGGCACAGCACGGGTGCCAGGGTAGTCTGGAATAATTTTGTAGAGGTTCTAGGTGATTGATTACGCTAACTAATTTTCGGTTTGAAATTGCGAACTTGTAACTAACCCCTCGACAACAAATCTGTGCTATGGCTAGACCTTGTTTGGCTTTGTGGCGTGGCTCTCGGCCGGAACTCACTTCATGTAAGTGAGTTCGGGGCCGAGAGACTCGACACAAAGTGAGAGCAGGGCGGGGTGGGTCGAGTTTCGCTACACTTACACTGGTGGCGACATGTTTTATTCACAGATGAATGTCGTTTCCATCTTTCTTCATCAGATGGCCGCCAGAGAGTGTACAGACGTCGAAACGAACGCTACGCAGATCCATGTGTCGTGGAGCGAAACCGTTATGGGGGAGGGTCTCTCATGGTGTGGGGTGGCATCACTGCCCGTAACAGAACTGAGCTGGTCATTATTGGTGGCAATCTCAATGCAGCCAGATATCGTGATGAAGTGCTTACACCTGTTGTTGTCCCATTTCTGCAACGTCACGGCCCCGGCGTCATTCTACAACAGGACAACGCCCGACCCCACGCAGCTCGGGTTGTTCAACAGTATCTGCCGCAACAACAAGTGGATGTTCTTCCCTGGTCCGCAAATTCGCCCGATATCTCACCCATTGAGCACGTATGGGACGAGATGAAACTACGCCGGCTTCCCCATGCACCGTCAACGCTTGTGGAACTCCAAAGACAGCTTATCAGAATATGGAACAACATCCCACAACATTTCCATGCTAACTTGTTCGCTTCCATGAGGCGTAGATGCACAGCAGTAGTCGATGCAGACGGAGGTCATACCAGATATTGAGTGTGTGACTTTTGTGTTTGACCCTTAGTGTCTTCTTTGACTCTCCATGGCACCAAGAGTATTCGTCGTAGCGTAATGAAATTTCTCGTGTTGATCACAAATTGATTCATCTGTGATTGAATAAAATTTCCATGAATGAAAATGATATATATCTTTTTTTAGTGTTATTTTTTAGCATGCAGACTTTCTTTTTTGGGAGAGTATTTATATTATGCAGAGACTACAAAAACAGACAAAGAATTTCAAATGGATCGCGACTCGGTCATAATCCGGTCGCAATTATCTTTCTGCGTTTCTGTCACTGCTCTGGATAATCTTAGCAATGCGAGAACATTGAATACAACAATTCTCGTTTTTCGTGATTCAGTGTCAATTTTGCTTTGCATACACAGAACAACACGCGTGTGTGAATGGTTTAATCGATATGGCACGAGTGCCAGCGTGGAAGGCTAGAACGAGAGGCCACAAGCCTCGAGTTTTATCCTTCCGCGATGGCACAAGTGCCATAACGATTAACCCATTGATACACAGAACGGCGCACGCGTGTGAATGGGTTAATCGATATGGCACGAGTGCCTGCGTGAATTGATAGAGCGAGAGGCCACAGGCCGCAAGTTTTATCCTTCCGCGACGGCACAAGTGCCATAACGATTAACCCATTCACACACTCGTGTTGTTCTGTGTTTATAGCACTACTTCGCGTCCATAAAAACAATTATTGGAAGGACACTCAGCAAATCATTTGACAACTATCAACAAAAAGAGCACATTTAACGCCAACCAAATTTGCGAGGGGAACCCGTGTTACTGTTTAGTCCCCTGAGTTCCAATGTGTTCTATGTGACAACTGGCACATAGAACACATTGGAACTCAGAGGATGATTTTCAGCTATTGCTGGCGATTCAATTTGTAATTGCGTTGCGTGATTTGTAAAACATTCCAGTGTAATTTCGCTTCTATTTAAAAGTAGTTCGTCAACTTCACCACATACAGTTAAAACTAGAAGTCCTGTCATGAAATGTGCACAAATAGCACGTCGATCTGCGCGTTAGTCTACGCGTTATGACCATAGTAAGGCTATCAAATTCTGTACATATGGCCAGTGCACAAGCAATGTTTCAGCCAATGGACCTCCGGGTAACCTGGAGATCCATTGGCAGAAACATTGCCTGTGTTTGCTATGAGTAACCAGGAGAACCTGCCGTGCTTTGAATGTCATTCGATATGACAATTGCGCGCAATTCATACGCGCAATTAAGCCTAGATAAGCGCACAGTTCGTGACAGGACTTATAGTTTTAACTGTATGTGCAGAACAGATTTTCATTCCCCGCTCGGTTTAGAGTTGCTGTAGATATGGATTACAAAGAACAGGCGTGTAATAAATATATATGTATTTTATTTATGAAACTCAAGCCACTGATATACAAGTGTGTCGTGACTTGATCGCGATATAACAAAAAAAACATACTTTGGTGTTCACAGTACTCGAGCTACATTCTCCCGATGAAAGAAAAATACATGATATTTTCCCAACTTGTCCACATCTGGGAAACATGTTTGTGAAGTTGTATAGTTCTTCCAGACATCCACAGTTGTAAAAGATGTGTGAGTCGCGACTCAATACACTGGAGAGTATCAAAGCACATACCAGAGGCAATCTGAGTGAAAACTCCACTTCCCATGTGTTTTAGTGCTAATGTACTGCTAAACCATGAGGAGAGTAGCGTTTCCACTGAGATATAAATTCTACAATTCTGTCAAAACCCAGAAAAACTTCACCACTAAAACACTAGGAAAGTGGTGTTTCCACTGAGATATAAATTCTACAATTCCGTCAAAACCCAGAAAAACTTCATAAGTATTTAAGAGGTTAAATCTTAGCCCACTGAGTATTTTCAAACAAAAATGATGAAATCAAGTCATGGCTGCTTTGAAGCAGACATTACAAGATTTGGGATTTCTTGTCCTGGACAGGAATATCTGTCATCAGCATGCAAGGAGTTAAGCTCCTACACAGTGATGTCAGATTGCCTAAATTTCAAGCAATAAATGTTTCCCATAATACAAGGAATTTTAACCAAAAAAATAAATTAGGATCTGGCTTTTTCTCCAGTTGCATTATGGGAAGTATTCACAGCTTGAAATTTTATTCCTCAATGATGAGCTAAAGCCTGATGACGCAAACAAGTAAATTTTCAGTTCATGGACCACTTAGCACATCTACAAAAATGTAAAATGATGGTCGTGAACTTGTAATTTGCAATCTTCTTTATCTAGTCTCCTTTACCCCTTCAGGGTTTACGTAATTTTTTTTTTGTTTTGGAAGGGGGGACTTTCTACTATATTGTACATCAAGTTGAGTCTGGGGAATTCTATTCATTTTTGCTAGAGCTGAAGCGGTTAACCAATTAATCAATTAACCAATGATCAACGTCTTGATCGATCAAAAAAAGTAATAGATCGATTCACCGTTGCCTTAAACTATTGTATTATATGGGTTAACAAAGGAACAAACTTGCTCTAAAACACACAAACATTGTCACACTGACTTACATCAATTATTATGAGACAGATTAAAGCATGCAAGTTATGTGTAGACATACTTTTTCACTTGCATGGTCATTGTACTGTATCAGTGGCTGGAAATGGTCGGTCTTAACTCTTTGCCCGTTGCGGACAGCAGACAATACTTGCAAAACAAATTCTTGAATTACTAAAATTTTCAATTTTTGTCTCAAGAACATAGCTTATGACCCCTCATTGGAACGAGCTCAACGAGCTCGTTTCAATGAAGTGTCATAAGTTATGTTTTTGAAACAAAAATTGAAAACATAATAAAATTTGAAGGAGATTTTTATATTTTGCGCTTGCCGATTTTGTCCGTTACTTTGGGTGAAGAGTTAATGCTATTTTAAATCATCAACGGTACGGGAATAATTGAGCTACCTACTAAAATAGGTGATTAATCGGTTAACCAAGGTTAATCCATATGATTAATCGATCAAGAAAACCCTTTAACCGTTTCTGCTCTATTTTTGGCTCCCTTATATTTATTTATTTATGTACCGGAATTGGTGTTTTAAAGTCACATATTTTTGTGTACACCGCACAATTGCTAATCGTGACGACAACATGGACTTATTTATTGGTGTTTAAGTCTTAAGGTCACGTATTTCTACACAATGTCTGTGCGTGACCGCAGTATGGATATAAAGTCAAGTCCAACCAATCGTTGATTCCGATGTTGCCCATTTTTGAGAATTTCCACGGTCCACCTCGGACACTGGTTATCGGGTCCCGTTTTACTATTAAAACAGAGCTAGTTCACTTCAGTAATTTAAACAAGCAATGTCTCACTTCCTGAAGTTCCCACGGGGAATTTCTCCCTTGTAATATGATAGCACTTAACAAGTCAGCATGTTGGCAGCAAAAACTTCACACGAAACCACTGCCACGCTTCATGTGCATGTACTTAACTTACGTCAGCTAGACAACTAAAAATCACGTACATGCATGTTGAAACATGTGTTCCTCGACATGAACACATTAAGATAATCAAACCCTCAGGGGTTGTAAGCCCTTACAAATATATCTTATCAGGGTTTTTGTCGCCACAGAATATGTTTTGGTTTCACTCCCAATGGTTTAACAGTACTCTCCCATTCTACATGTGCTGGTTACAGTCAATGGTTTTACAGTACTCTCACATTCTTCATGTGGTGGTTACGATCCCAATGGTTTAACCCTTTACCCAACGTAAGGACCAAAACCGGCCAGCGCTATTCACAAAAAAACGCTAATTTATTTTCATTATTTGTTCATTTTTGTCTCACAAACATAGGTTATGACCCCTCTTTGGAACGAGCTCGTCGAGCTCGTTCCAAAGGGGAGTTACAACCTATGTTTTTGAGACAAAAAATTCGTTATTCAAGAATTTTGTTTACAAGTGTCGTCCGTTTTTCATGTTAGGTAAAGGGGTTAACACTTCTCTCGCATTCTACATGTACTGGTTACAATCCCAAGGGTTTTACCCCCCCCCCCCCCCCCCCCCCATTGTACATGCAAGTTATTTTACTGTACTGGTTTCACTCCCAATAGTTTAACAGTACTCTCCCATTCCACATGTGAGTTATTCGAGAACTGAAATTGATTCGCGTAGCAGTTGTTCGTGATAATCAAAACACATTCTCTCAAATTGGTAGTTATGTTAAAGCCTGTATGGTTTGGTTGAAAAAAATAATAAAAATTTTAAATGTTTATGTCAAGTGCATTGGGTTATGGTCAGACACTATTTTTGAACATCTCATGATGAACTTAAATTCTTGAGATTCAGAACCAACGTCTGGCAAAACTACTTCATGTGCATGTACATTGGTCAGATTTCATGGCCTGGCAATGACTTTTAGTCGAATGTTGGTTGCTTCTTTGGCATCCAAAACTTAACTAGAGGCCACTACACTTCTCTACGAGGGTACGTTTATCATCAAGACGTCTCCATGTGTACATAACTTCCTGTAGCATTCTATGTATTGTACATTACAGTACATATAGGCATCATTTATGACACAGATACATGTATGCAAGATGTTCAGAACAAGTATCTGTTATATTATGTCAATTTTTCTAAAGGTGGAATTAGGCCTTGAAGTGTTAATCTGTCATGGATGACATATAGAATATACACATAGTAGCTTGATGTACCAAATGTTCACCACGCCTTCGGCGCGCGGTTAACACCACTTCACCACGAGTGGTGAAAATTAGGTACACCAAGCTACTTTGGGTATATTTTATTTATACCATGATCGTCAGATTATTAAGAGTCGCTATTATTTTTTCTCGATTTTACTGAGCAGCAGCCGTGCATACGTGTGAATTTGTTTTTGCTCACATGAGCATCGGTGGGCGGTACTTCCGCTGTCAAATTTAACACCGAAATGAAATAGAAAAAGAAACAGGTCCTTTTTTCATTTTAATAACATAATAACATACTATTTCGAGTTATGGATGCTTTATTAACATGAGACAATGCATGTTTGTTAATATTTGTTTTTTTATGGAGTAAACTCATTTAAAAACGTAATAAATAATTGCCTCTTTCATTTCACTCTTCGCAAGGCGCCGTGCGATACATTTAGACAAGTTCGCACTCAGGTCGACGTCACCAACGATCAACTTGGACACAGTTTCACTGTAGGTGAACATTTTTATCACTGAAATCCCATTGCTGGCGTGTTCACCACAGTTGGTGTGTAAAGCTAAAATTTTTGTCATAGCATAGGCTTTGCATATATAATAGAATAGGTAATCATGGTATAAATTTATATATTGATGTTTGCAGTCACTATCAGAAACTATGGCTACATGTACACCCATGATGACAACAAACATCGGTAGGCCTGCCACGTGGTGCCTGATTATTTTAAGAGAGCCATTGCCACGCTTTCTATGGCTCCTGCAAAACTGTAAATTAGGGAACGACATGCATGTAACTGCTCTCCTAAAGCTACATGTATAAAAAGGGAAACGACTCTCCTTAAGTGGGCTGAATAAGATTTGTCATATTCCTCCCATGGAGTAGTTGTAGAAGGTCTGCACAGGTACATGTATGAAGTCATGTTTAGTCAATCATTTATACCCATGCAATACACTTTAAGAGGATTAACCACAGAAGACAATCAATATTATACCTGTTGAGCAGAATTTGTTTACCAGTGGCTACCATGGTAAACAAGCACTGTTCCACTTCTCAAGATTCGCACAAACGGATTGGCGGGGGTGGGGAGGGGGAGGGGGGCATTCAAAGAAAGTAATTGAAATATTAAGTGGAAAAACTAAGCCTTCCAAGAAATGAAAGAGATGGTAGTGATTTATTTATTTATTGGTGTTTCGGGTGATTTTCAGCAACTTTGGCTATATGGTGACTGCAGCATACAGTCCGGTTTAGCCAAGCATTTATGTCCATATAGTCTACTTTATAGGACTTCCATCCCAGACATTGGTTCCAGGTGCCATTTATATCTATACTCCCCACTTTATGGGACTTCCATCCCAGGCATTGGTGCCAGGTACTATTTATATCTACAATGCCCGCTTTATGGGACTTCCATCCCAGGCATTGGTTCCAGGTACTATTTATACCTATACTGCCCACTTTATGGAACTTCCTTCCCAGGTATTGGTTTCAGGTACTATTTATACCTATACTGCCCACTTTATGGGACTTCCTTCCCAGGTATTGGTTTCAGGTACTATTTATACCTATACTTCCCACTTATGGGACTTCCACCCCAGACATTGGTTCCAGGTACTATTTATACCTACACTGTCCACTTTATGGGACTTCCATCCCAGATATTGATTCCATGTACTATTTATGCCTGCACTGTCCACTATATGGGACTTCCATCCCAGATATTGGTTCCAGGTACTATTTATACCTACACTGCCCACTTTATGGGACTCCCACCCCAGGCATTGGTTCCAGGTACTATTTATACCTATACTGCCCACTTTATGGGACTTCCATTCCAGGCATTGGTTCCATGTACTATTTATACCCACACTTCCTACTTTATGGGACTTCCACCCAAGGCATTGGTTCCAGGTACTATTTATACCTACACTGTCCACTTTATGGGACTTCCACACCAGACATTGGTTCCAGGTACTATTTATACCTACACTGTCCACTTTATGGGTCTTCCACCCCAGGCATTGGTGGTCCAGGCACTATTTTACCAGTAATACAGCACTTTTTTACCAAAGTAAACAATCAGTGCTCCACTTCGTGGGTTCCCACAACGATACTTTTACCAGAAAATCTGAAATTGTTTACCACAGTAAACAAACACTGCTCCATTTCCCAAAGTTCCCACAGTGGGATCTTATTGATGTGAAACTTTGAGAGTCAACCTCTGGTTATTACATTATATTTACTTATTTTGACACTTACTGTATTTTTTGTTTGTTCATTTATTGGTGTTTAATGTCACATAGTTCTGCACAATGTCTAAACGTGACTGTAACATGGCGATTAAGTGATAGACTTGTATACGATACCAAATTAGAACTGAAACGGTTAACTGATTAATCGATTAACCAATGATCAACATCTTGATCGATCAAAAAAGTAATTGATCGATTAACCGTTGCCGTTAACTACTGTATTATATGGGTTAACAAAGGAACAAACTTGCTCTATAACAGGTAAACATTGTCACACTGACTTGCATCAATTATTATGAGACAGATTAAAGCTTGCAAGTTATGTGCAGACATACTTGTTCACTTGCATGATCAGTATACTGTATCAGTAGTTGGAAATGGTCATTCTTAACTCTTTGCTCGTTGCGGACAGCAGACGATATTTGCAAAATAAATTCTTGAATTACTACAAAATTTCAATTTTTGTCTCAAAACATAGCTGATGACCCCTCATTGGAACGAGCTCGTTGAGCTCGTTCCAATGAGGGGTCATCAGCTATGTTTTTAAGACAAAAATTGAAAACATAATAAAATTCGAAGGAGATTTTTATATATAGCGCTTGCCGGTTTGGGTAAAGTGTTAATGCTATAAATCATCAACGGTACGGCAATAATTCAGCTACCTACCAACAGAAGTGATTAATCGGTTAACCATGGTTAATCCATATGATTAATTGATCAAGAAAACCCTTTAACCGTTTCAGCTCTATACCAAATATGTCATTCCATCCAGTATTTTAAATGTTATTAAGTTTCAAACTGGTCACAGACCGACCGACGGAGGGTCAACAGGGTAGATTTGTAAACGATATCAAATATGTCATTCCACTCAGTATTTTTAATGTTATTAAGTTTCAAACTGTCCAACTGACAGGGGGTTAACACGGCAGACCTGTATACGGTACCAAATATGTCTTTCCACCTAGTTAGTTGGGGGCGCGATGGCTCAGTAGGTAGAGGTGCAGGCTGCAAGCCCAGAGGTCCTCGGTTCGAATCCCACCTGCGGCAACCGCGTTGTGTCCTTGGGCAAGACATTTCACCCCCATTGCCTATGTGGGGACACGGTGACGTCGTGTACTAAGGCGTGCTGCACGTTGATGGTGCACTTGTCTTCAACCAATGCTAACCCTGCATGTGTGGAGTTAGTATGTTGGGGAGCTGACAGTTGCTCGCCGTTGCTCGGTGGTTCTCTCCGGGTACTCCGGCTTCCTCCGCCCGTAAAACTGGCATGGTCATGATTAGCCATCGTGCAGAAATATGTGACCTTAAACCCCATTAAATATAAATAAATAAATTTCCACCTAATTTGTTAAATGTAACTGAGTTTCAAACTGGTCACAGTCCGATCAACAGAGAGACAGACCGATCGACTGACAGTGCCACATATGCTGCTTGTCTTAACTTAAAATTGTCGATTTTCTTTGTTGAAATAGCACTGAATAACAAATACATCTCAATAGAATTAAGTTGCTATTTAAGTAAGGGAAATTTGTTCACTTTGAAATTCCCACCTCTGATATTCCATAAATTCAAATTAAATATACCCAAATTATACATCACAATGAAGGCTGAGATGCACAGAACACGCAAAATATATGAAATCAACTCACAGAGCTGACAGCAAGCAAGTGTGGTTCCTGGAAGTGTCCTACCGTATTCGTACTAGAACTGATAAAAAAGTAATATTTCAGGCAAAACAACTCGTGGCCAAATGCCCTTCCGATGTCCAAGAACAAAGCTAGGACATCAAAATTTTCCAAAGCACAGGGTCAGAGCTGCGTGGGGTAAATTCCAAACTGTTGGCTTTGCTTACATTGCAAATTTATTTCGATTTCCGGTAAAGGTCATCGGGCGGATAAAACATCGACATGCAATGCCGTCTAAAATCAAATAATGAGATCACCTTAATACAGCATACTATTGTTATATAGAGACTGCCCAGTTGCTATATTCTATGCAAGGTATCATGACACCAGTTGAAATTTCTTGGAATTAGAATTTTGTTTTTCAGTGGAAATTCGTGGTACCGAGTGATTTGCGAATATCCGTCGAATATGGAATCCATCTTCAATAAAACATGCAGTGTTGTCCGTTTCCAAACTGCAGTCCTATCTCTGCATCTTAACCCTTTACCCAACGTAACGGCCAAAACCGGCCAGCGCTATTCTCAAAAATCGTCAGTTAATTTTCATTATTTTTTCATTTTTTGTCTCAAAAACATAGGTTATGACCCCTCGTTGGAACGAGCTCGTCGAGCTCGTTCCAACGAGGGGTCATAACCTATGTTTTTGAGACAAAAAATGAAAAAAATTAATTATTCAAGAATTTTTTTTGCAAGTGTCGTCTGCTTTTCATGTTAGGTAAAGGGTTAAGCAAGTGAAGCAATGCATTGTGGGTCTCACATGCTTCATCAATATTGATAACATAAAATACTTTTGAGTGAAGCAAAATGTGTAGAAAAGAAACTCCAGCGACGATTTTTGTTGACATTAAAATTATTTTACTAACAGGGAAACCAACGGAATTTGCCGCCATTTAAAAATGTGTCAATAACAAATAAATCCTTGATGGGGGATCATTTTGTTTTTGGTCAAATTATCGCTAAAATAATAACGCACGTTTTCTGTCTTCAAGTAAACAGTTTCTTATTTTTTGCGAAATCTTCCTCAACCGATGTAATGGTGTCGTAGTTAGATCACCATCCTATCGCGAGTCGATCGAGAGAAAGTATCATGAATAGATCATCATCCTATCGCGAGTCGGTCGATTTTCTATATCAATTAATGTCAATTAATGAAGTATTGAATCAGTTTTGAGATTTTTTTATTTACGAAAATCTCCATCACCATTTTAAACAAAATGAACATCTATTTATAAAAATGGATGTTATGCGTTCAAGTACACAGGGACTGGAATTATTATTAAAGAACTCATGGAGTGGAAATTCCACCTAACCATGAAGTCCTGTTCTATGAAAAACGTTTGTAAAAAGAAAAATTTCAGCTAATGGACCTCAAGAGTCAAACCTCAGTGTGTCCATTGACTGAAATCCTGCATCAAGATTTTACACAGTATTTTCAGTTTACCCCAGTGTTGTTGATGTAGAAGAAACTGAAAAAGCCAAAAATTGACAACTTACAGCAGCATTCAAAATTAATTGTAGGATTACCAAAAATAAATGTTAATGTAATTTGTTTTGTTTAATTATTATTATTATTATTATTTATTAAGGTTTAACGAAATTTTAACAGCCAAGGTCGTATCGTGTCGGTGACAGTTTTACGGGTGGAGGAAGCCGGAGTACCCGAAGAGAACCACGAGCAAAGACGAGCAGCTGCCAGCTCCCCAACATCGTAACTCCGCACAGCTGCACAGGCAGGGTCAGATTGGTTGAAGACATGCGCATCATCGACGTGTAGTAC
This sequence comes from Pictodentalium vernedei, assembly GCA_031216915.1. Lineage (NCBI taxonomy): Eukaryota > Metazoa > Mollusca > Scaphopoda > Dentaliida > Dentaliidae > Pictodentalium > Pictodentalium vernedei. The sequence goes on from CM062293.1 coordinate 477,410,160, forward strand.
ACCTTAGTACACGGCGTCATCGTGCCCCCACGTTGGCAATTAGGTTTAAGTGACTTGCCCAAGGACACAACGTGGGAGTCCGAACCGATCACTCAGACGGTCACCCATCCAAGGACTAACCGGGCTCGACGTTGTTTAATTTCAGTGATCTGACGAGAACCGGTTACAGCAACGCCACCGCCCCCACCCCCCTCCCCCGCCCCGTTTTGCTTAATTACGAAATTTACTATAAATGATGTCAGGTCGTGAATTCATCAATAAATCACAAACAAAATCGATATTTTCTTACAGTTAATCAACATATTTTTGATTTCTACTGTAACTGGATTAAACACTTCACCCAATGAAATTATCATATGTACGGCCACCATTATTGACAAATATGACGAGAGGGTTGCAATTTGTCTTCACTTTTTGCCGTTAAATTTTAGCTTATGACCCCTCATTGGAATGAGCTCATCGGAATGAGCTCATTGAGATCACTTCAATGAGTGGTCTTAAGCTACATATTTGTTTTGGGGTGAAATAATGAAATGTAATTTTTAGTTACTACAGCTTATGGCCCCTCATTGGAATGAGCTCGACGAGTTGTCGTAAGCTACATATATGTTTCTGGAGTGAAAAAATGAAATGTTTACAAGCAGTTAGTAAACATTTTACCCGCGTTGCACGTCGATGGGGCACATGCTTTCAACCGCTGTAACTCTGCTAGAGCGGAGCTTGAACAGAGTTAGAATGTTGTGGAGCTGACAGTTGCTCGTCGATGCTCGGTGGTTCTCTCCGGGTACTCCGGCTTTCTCCGCCCGTAAAACTGTCACGATCACGATTAGCCATTGTGCATAAGTATGTGACCTTAAACACCAATAAATAAATAGTAAACTTTTTGTTTGCAACTTGCTAAGTGTCGTCCGCTCAACGTGTTGAGTGAATGATTAAATCAATATTTATAAATTATAATTATTTAACTCAATACAAAACAATAAATATTAAAACGTGGATATTATACAAATTATTCTATTAAAAAATTCAATACAGTAACAAACAAAGTAAATTGTAGATTTAATTTATTGATAACATCACAGTCTGGCATCACTTCTTGTTCTCTCTGATGTCATCAGAGATCATTGTATTTATACGACATGTAGAATGAATTATCACTAATACACTCATGGAGTGGAGTTTCCACTCAGATAATACCTCTTGATTCTTGGCATGTTTGTTGAAGAGATGATGCGTGTTTTGTGTGTGGGAGATGCTACTCCATGAGTGTTTTAGTGATAATCCACTCATCATGTACAGTTAAAACTGGAAGTCCTGTCTTGAAATGCGCACAAATAGCACGTTGATCTGCGCGTTAATCTACGCGTCATGACCATAGTAAGGCTATCAAATTCTGTACATATGGCTTGTGCACAAGCAATGTTTCAGTCAATGGACCTCCGGGTAACCCGGAGGTCCATTGGCAGAAACATTGCCTATGTTTGCTCTGAGTAACCAGGAGAACCTGCTGTGCTTTGGATGCCGTTCGATATGGCAATTGCGTGCAATTCCTACGCGCAATTAAGCCTAGATAAGCGCGCAGTTTATGACAGGACTTCCTATTTTAATTGTATTGTTGTATCAATCAATTTTTACTCTAAATATCTGTATTGTACCTGATGATGACAGCCACCAGTCGGCTACAGCCAGGATTGTGTTATCTACATTATAACATACAGACATGGGATGATCAATTAATTTATGTTTACTGGACAGAATGGTACTGATACATTTTCCGTTATTTATTAATTCTACAATACAACGTTTACCGTGACAACAAACATATATACTGCCCGAACAACTACTACACATACCACGTGGTGCCAATAAATCTGTGTGTTTTACTATCTTTATCACAGATTGTAAGTCTTTACTCATAATAAAGACTTTATTATTACGCGAGTCTGATATCAGTATATAATTATTACATCCAGACATTGTTATATATGAACACGGATACTTAAATATTGAATATGATTCGTTGATAATTTTGCTTTGTTCGTTTATATTTCTGACAACTTTTGGGAAAGTAACGACAAAACTATCATCCAGTCGACATATTGCGTAACATTTACCAGATAGTTTAATCTCTGAATGTTTTTTTAGTGTTTGTTTGTTGTAATTAATTATTTGTTTTTTGTCAGGGAATGTAACTGACACAATATCTCCATAAATACACATATTACAGGGTTCAGATGGTAATTTAATATATTTCATTACATGTGAATCTTTTGTATTTATTTGTTGTAATTTGTTGTTGTGGACACCGTACGTTAGTACCAACAGTTGTGTGTCTGTATCAGACAAAAAGTTTATATTACGGATATCACCCCCACAACTGAATTCTCTGTCTAATACAAACTCTCTCACTTGTTTTATTGTATCGGATGACGTGACTTGTCCTTCTTTTATTGTATCTGGTGATGTGACCCGTCCTTGTTTTATCGTACCTGGTGTTGTAACTGGTCCTTGCTTTATTGTATCTGGTGTTGTGACTTGTCCTTGTTTTATTGTACCCGATGCTTCATGAGTCGAAAAATGGCTTTCGATATCAACCGACCCAGAGGGTGGTGTGATATCCAAGTCCACGTTTTGACTCGTACATAATGGTTCAATGGTAAAAATGTTATCTAATACAGAATTTAACATTGTGATGCTATCAATATTTTTTAAAATAAAATCAGTTTTTAAATTATTGACAAACTCACTTAATTCAATTAGATTATCATTAATTCTTGAAATATTATCTTCTATATCAGTTGAGAATTTGATGAGATCCTCCAATCCGTCCTTTTTAATTTTGTCGTCTCCGGACTGTGATTTAGAAGGTCGTGGTGTACTTTCTGGATGGTCTGTGGACTGAAGTTTCTTCATGGAATCCCAAATTTCCGGATACATTTCCTCACTTTTGGAGACGATGTCCCTAATTTCCTCCCCCATTTGCTTGTATTTGTTTAAGGTAGAGAAAATAGGGCCAGAACTGGGATTACAGATCTTCTCTATCTGGTCAAGGCATTTGGTTTCCGACGATTTGACTTTTTGGTAGATTTCGGCGAATGTCTTCTCCAGTTCCTTTCTTGCCTGGGATTTTATCATTGTTAGTTGATCTAATATATCATTTTCTTGGACATCGATTTCTTCACCAATAGATTTAACACTGTTAAGACATTTTTTAAAATTACTTTTGATGGACGATATTGTCTTTCTGGAACATTTCTTGTGAGTTTCAAAAAAACACGACTGACAACAATTTGTTTTGTGATCTAAACAAAAGTAGACTACATTTTCTGTGGAGTGAATTTTGCATATATTTGAATCAGAATTATCATGGCTGACTGGATCATGTGGAAGGCTGCTATCGTTTGCTTCAGGTGTCATCGAGCTCTCCTCTGGTTCACCACGATTTTCAACTTCAGCATCAGTAAACTCGGTATATCCACAATCTTCCATTTTTAAGATTTTAAAGAGAGTTGTTAAAATTCCTCGAAGTTTACTGCAAAGTGTTCTAAACAGGTTTACGATTCAGGCACGGAATGTCTATTGAATAATGCACACAGATTTATACGCAGCAAATTGGTCAGCCGTGGAAGACAACACCCTGATATACAATAAAGAGAGACATGCGCAGTTTGGTAATCACCCACGTAGATACCACTTATTGTCATTTATAGCTTTTTGTTGAAAGCAAGACAGCCATTCACAAACTAGACTGTTGACAACGAACACGTTTTCCGAATTAACCCTTCATTTGTCCAAACTTGTCTTCTTCATTAAATTTAAATCTATTTATATATAGAATAATCGTATAGTGTTTTCAAGTAAAAAAATTATTCTACTCGTAGAATAAAGAATGAAACCGACTCGCTAGAGGCTCGTCGGTTTCATTCTCAATTCTACGAGTAGAATAAATTTTTTACTTGAAAACATTATACGTTTATTTTGTTTATCCCATAAATCTTCTACAGGACAGTCGCAGCAAAATCGTGCTGTAATTCGCTACAAAACACAGCGGGAAGTGAGGAGCACATTCGTCCAATTCGTACATTTCTGTCTAAAAATAATTCCTCTACAAACTTGAGCTGAGCTTGCAAAAATACTTTATTATATGAGCAGTGAGTGGTGTTTTCTACTGTCAATGTGTAAAACGTTCAAAATGATTTAAAGAAATTAGGAATCGAACTATTAATTAGGCTAGACAAATGTGGTAGAGGCCAGAGGTCAACAAGTCCGTCGCTACTAGGGGAATAAATTCTTTCAGTGTTAAACCTATGGGGAACATTTATCACCCTACTAGGTGAATGAAGCAAACATTTATCCAAGGCCTTTATTGTTTAAATAAACGGCCATTTATGGGATAAATTTGTATACATTCGACAGTGCATATTAAAACTCTATACATAGCAGACTAGCAGTTACTTTGGAAAATAAATGATTGCCAGAAAATATTATAAACCTGGAACCGTATCGAATTCATCACAAAAAATAATCTCTATGAGTTACATGAGATAATCACATTAGTTGTAACAATCTATTCTGTTTCTTTTGATTTTGTTCGGGAGATGCTATTAACTAACAAAAGTACTATATTTCATTCACAGACAATCGGAGATGGGTAGCTACTGCCTGCACTTCACTGTGTGGATGAGCTCTTGGAGCTTGTGAGATTTAACATTGACTTTAAGTGCAATTTTTCCTCTACATTCTGTCAGAATGACGGGACTATGTGTCATGTCGTGTGAAGGTCCTTAGTTTTCTGAAAAATGGACTCCCCACAAAACCTTCTCTTCGGTGGATATTAAACCGGATCACGTGATTTCTGTATTTCAAACCTTGGCCTACACGTTTTTTCCCCATGCATGTCGCATACAGTTAAATCTAGAAGGCCTGTCATGAAATGCGCACAAATAGCACGTCGATCTGCGCGTTAATCTACTCGTTATAACCATAGTAAGACTATCAAATTATGTACATATGGCCTTCCATAAGCACTGTTTCAGCCAATGGACCTCCGGGTAACCCGGAGGTCCATTGGCAGAAACATTGCTTGTGTTTGCTATGAGTAACCAGGAGAACCTGCCGTGTTTTGGATGCCATTCTATATGGCAATTGCGCGCAATTCCTACGCGCAATTAAGCCTAGATAAACGCACAGTTCGTGACAGGACTTCTAGTTTTAACTGCACAGATTGTACAAAAGGGTCTAACTTTAAGTATTTAATTTATTTATTTATAGTTCGAGAGCCAGGCTCACCTCTTGCCGGACAGTTTTACGGTTAGAGGAAGCCGGAGTCCCCGGAGAGGACAACCGAGCAACGGCAAGGAAATGTCAGACTTCTCTACATACTAACTCCATCACAAGCCGAATTAGCGTTGGTTGAAGACAAGTGCACCATCGATGTGCGGTACGCTTTACTACACAACGCCACCGTGCACCCACGTGGGCAATTGGGATGTATTGTTTTGTCCAAGGCCACAACACGGTTGCCGCAGGTGGAATTGGAACCGAGGACCTCTCGGCTTGCAGCCTGTATCTCAACCTTCTACACCTCCGCAGTCCCGATTAACTTTAAGTGGAATGTAGAATTGTTCAACAAATTGAAGTTTATACCTTTTTTCTCTCGAAATTCCGACTTTTTATCTCGTAATTTCAAGATTGTGGGTCGAAAGTTCGACTTTTTCGAGAATTTAGGTTAAAATTTTGACTTCTAAAATTAAATATGGAGATTTTCAAGTTGAAATTTTTATTTTTTATCTGCAATTTTTAGATTTCAAGTAACAGATCCAATTTTTGTCTCGGAATGTTGGCATAAAATCTCTAAATTTTGACATTTTGTCAAGAAATTTTAAGATATTTTAGAATTTCCGACCTTTATAAAGTATACTTGTCGGCCCCATCTGCTTCGTGGTGTTGTGTATGAATTTGCCAAGGTCTACAGGTTACATGTGAATCGTTTTTATCTTCGTCTATTGTGGGTGTTGGTGTGCAGGGTTTGAAAGGGAAAAAACATGCACGGGATAGAAGTTGAAACATGGGTTAAAGAAGTGACGGCCCTAAGTGGGGGTGGGAGTGGTAGGCCCCTAGACGTAGAATCTGAACGCCTCCATTCCCCGCCTTCTACACACTCTCACCAACCCTCACACACACACACACACCCACCCCCGCCCACCCCCTCTCTCTCTATCTCTGTATCGCATTTCTTTATTGACATACATAGCAATCAGACGAATCTATAGGGGCCTATAGCCCTTGCTATCTAGTAATGCTTCACAAGCTCGTAAACAGTCGGTAGGATGACAAAGTGTTAGAAACAGAAATCATATCCTTATTGATTGATTGATTTATTTATTCAGCAGTATACAAATAACATAAATATGTCCATACGACACAATAATTCAAAATGTACAACTCTATACCGCAGAGTGATGACATTGTCAGATTGGCTGTCTACCTGTCGTCTCCTGGAAATTTACATCTCACAGCAGTGGAATCAAACTGCTAAACAATGTGGGTAGGGGAGGGGGTTCCGGATAAAACACCCAATCAGTAAATCCTCCCTGTGAAGGGTAAAGTTTGGTAGAGTGTATTAAATGTCCCAGAGCGGAATGGAATAGGAGGTATATATATAAAAAATGATTGAATCCAACAGTTGAACAAAGAAACCGCCATGCATAAGAATTCCATATATACAGTGAAAAACCGATTTATCTCTTTGAGTTTCCAGTGACACCCTTCTAGAGTATAGAAGTGTACTGCTTGTCAGTAGGCCTACCATCCCAGTTCTATATTTGGTTGAAATCACTTTGTGAAAATATCAAGTAAAGTATTTCTGGAAACAATGAAGAATCGCATTTCAACTTTACTTTTTAAGCCCCACCCCCCCCCTCCACCCCCACCCCCGAGAAAAAGATAAAGTTTAAAAAACTAGCCTGGAGAGAAGTCGAACAAAAATGTTCTAATATCTGTAAACTGAAGTCAGTCCGAGATGCTCTGAGTTACAGTTAAAATTAAAAGTTCTATCACGAACAGTGCGCTTATCTTGGCTTAATTGCGGGTAGGGATTTCTCGCAATCGCCATATCGAATGGATTCCAAAGCATGGCAGGTTCTCCTGCTAACTCATAGCAAACACAGGCAATGTTTCTGCCAATGGACCTCCGGGTTACCCGGAGGTCCATTGGCTGAAACATTGCTTGTGCACAGGCCATATGTACAGAATTTGACAGCCTTACTATGGTCGTAACGCGTAGATTAACGCGCCGATGGACGTGCTATTTGTGAGCATTACATGACAGGACTTCTAGTTTTAACTGTACTGTCGTCTTCAGAAAGTTCACAATATTTGGCTATCTTCTATGTTCTTGTGGGGGTGCTTTGTAATTTTACACTAATTTATAGAGAAATCGAATAGAACTCATTTTATTTACATCATCGACCTATCACTGAGTTTCTAACCGCCAATCATTTTAAAAAAATGTGCGTTTTCAAAAAATGTACGAAAATATTTTTAGCCATGTGGGTCTATAACCGTAACCTCTAAATATATTGCCAGCGGAACCACACTGTTTCTCAAATTTGTGAAGTTTTGAAAGTTATTTTTACTTTCTCCCGACTTGTCTTGCATCTACATGCCGGGGTATACAATGTCATATTTGTCGGAAACCGGGCTTTGTCGTTGCTGGAAGAAATAGATTCACGCCGCGTATTCAGCTAAACCTCTAGGAGTGTCGCCTGATTCCGTGCGTGAAGGTATGTCTTGGCGTAACGAACCCTATCCGTTTCACTTTTGCTGGGTGGTTCTTATCCTGAAGGGATCAATGACTTTTCCTAGAAAAGCATAAATCAACAGGGGTTCACTGCAAACAACAATTTTAATACATATATATATAAATAAATATGGTAATTCGTGATTTGCATGAAATCCAAATGAATAAGATAAACAGAACGTCAATCACCCCGTACCCACACAGCTTTTGAGTCACTTGCGTGCCCGCATTCTCTGTTGTCGCTGTTTTTCTTCCTTCTCTCAGGTGTTTGTTCTCTGGTCGACTCTTCACTTCACTCTTACACTGCAATCGCACGGCCACTAACGTATTGTCACTTCACCGGACGCCTTTGCTCTAACATGTGACGGAAAGTCAGTGTACCATTGCCGTCGCACTAACGTATTGTCACTTTAGTATATCGCTTTCTCTCTAACAAGTGACGGAATGTCACTCTACCACTACCGTCGCACGGCCACCAGCGTAGTGTCCCTTTACTGAACGCTTTTCACTTAAAAAGTTGCCACCAATTGGGTTAAACTCTCCCCTACGTTTATCTCAGAATAATATTCATACAGGCAAGCCTACCCTGCCTACGCATGCCTTGCCTTCTACAACAGGTATACCGTCTTCTTAAATACTAATAGCTCCCTGAGCTCGCACTTTCTATTTCTGATCCTACACTCAGATACGTTCACTGACTTGCCCTGCGACTGCCTCTGTTCTAAATATGAGCTCTGTGGCGCCCCTACACTACAACTTCCCTATACTCTTGCACCGACGCGGTACCTCCTCTAATCTATAGCATGGGACATCCCAAGCTCGATCCAACGATGCACGGCCTTACAGGCCTTCAGACCAGAATAAAATTTTCGAGAACCCCTCGACTTTTATTTCTATAGCCAGAACATTAATTATTATTTTAATTGATTCTCTTGAACTTGGCCGCTTAGATCTATTCTAATTTAATATTTGCTTTTAAGTTCCTTTGAAAGACGCGCATTTAGGTGTATCGTGACATTCGATGACAGTCTAGATGCTTAATATGGGTGTGTGTCCAGAACATGTGCGATGCACTGTTTTTACAACAGTTACCAATTAGCTGGCCATAATTACCCAGATAATGACAGGAGAACACTGATCTCTCCTACTTCTTTAATCAGTTATCAGATAGCTTCTAAATGTATTCAACAGACCCGCGATGATGGACATAACATTCCACGCTTAATTAGCATCGCTTGAATTATTGCTGGTCTGTTTATGTGACAAATCGATTTTCGGGGTCCGTCATATACCTACCTTTATGCTTTACATTTAGCCCGAATGAGAAAGATTATCAAAAATATATACACACTTAAACAAGAAAATCGCAACTTTAAGCTATCACCTTGACTACCCCATACCAAGTTGTTCCAAATAAACCAACGGGATAGCACTCACGTGCATCCACTTTCACACTTCTTTCTTAGAGCTATCTCACAATTTCGCACTACCATTACACCAATATACTTATAATTTCCATACTCACTGTCACACGCATGAGCACACTGACGCACACCACAAATAGCTCCCAGTATTTTGACTGGGATCCCCACTGGAACGCATGATGCTATCCAAATCCCATATAAAACCGCGCGCTCACTTCCACTGGCGCACAATTGGAGGCGGTCCTTTGGCACACATGCAGCCAACAGGCCCCCTATACACTCAAACTCCCTCTGTTGTAAAATATAACACTACTCCATCTCCCACATATTTACACTCAAGCAACACCTGCGTCAAACAAAAAAAATATTGGCAAGGGGAATTCACCCTGACCCATGCCTGCCGATGGGCCCCTTGCCTCAGCCTTTATTATCTCACTAACTGCCCCATCCTTAGATAGGGTGCCCCGCCCGAATGATACCCGTAGCGGGATACGTACCCTGTTAGTCACTACATTTAAATATTCCCATGTGTGGTGGGACCCTCACTATTCTCTAGAGAGCCCCGCGACCGCACCCATCTGGACCTATTCCCCCGGCGTGTCCTCCACCAAGAACCCCACTCATCTTCACGCCCAACACCTATAGGCCCCAGGCGATGCCTGTCGTATCAAAGCTCGCTGCCTCAAATGCAACGCCCCGTTTGTTCCCTTCCAATCCTCCCTTGGGTGCTCCACTCCAAGTCCCAGGGCCCCTCCTGGCTCTACGTCTCTGATGCCCTTGTGTGGCTACTCCTCTCACCTCTTGCGGCCTCTTCTGGCCTAAGGTACCTTCCCCCGCCGATCGTGTGGGTTCAGTGTCCTTTATATTCTGGCACCTCCTTAGAAACATTGCGTGGTAAACCACTCTACACCCGTCTATGTCTACTCGGTAATGACTGCTTCCCATTATGTTTGTTACAGCGTATGCCCCACCCACATTGTAACCGCGGTCTTCCTGACTGTGTCGACCTGAGCACGGTCACCTTTTGACCGACCCAAAAGTTCCTAATCTTTGGTCTACTTCCGTACCGATCCTCATTATGCTCCCTCTCGTCCACATACCTTGGCTGCTTCCGTTCAGCCACTCCCTTTTTTTAATAAATATTCTATTTCTGTAAACAGAAAAGGGTTTGGCAAACAAGCAAATTCACTAAGAATTCAGTATGCATATTGATACAAAACCTCAAGACCTTAAGTGGTTATTAAGCACATAGCTGCAACATAACACCACAGTGGAACGACAGCTTCTTCAATAGTATACACAACACACATACACACATATATATGTAACAGGTCAGTCTAATTCTCGACAGTGTTTAGTAATAAAATGCATTTTAATACTTCGAGTAATATGTGTATTTCGGCTCATAAATAATTTCTCTTGAAAAATTCCGTTTAAATTGATTCTCCAGGACTTCATTGTTGTTATTTGTGAACACTTTGGAGACAATGCCGACACTGGGGAGCAAGGTGGGTCCTGATTGGTTCGTTGTTTCCAATCGGATTCGTCTTGTCACACTCAGTGTCGCTACTGTCTCCAACGCGTATAAAAAAGAGGTGCAAGCTAGAATTTCCGGTACGACTTGAGATGATTACCTTTCTCCATTAGTTCGGTTCATCACGTGAAAGCACGTTGTCGAAGTCGCCATGTCTTTTGGTTTCAGTTTCCCCTACCTTGACATTCAATGCTTGAACTGTGACCCCGTTTGTTTTTTTTAATAAATTGTTATCAAAATAAAAGAAGTTTATTGATATTCAAATAAAAGAAATTTAAAGGGGATTTTGTTTTCATCCTGTCTATTATACTCGACAGTGACCACATCCAGTGATCAGAACCAGGCTAGGCCGACCCACACGACTTTTCGAACACAGCCCTACTACATATATATTATTATTGGCCCCGATACGCTTGGTGTCATTAATGAAGGTATGCACACTATTCATAATGATTTCATTTTCTTCACGGGTCATTCTGTATTGCCAAAAAAAAGATCAGTGATGGACAGATTTATGTCCCCGAGATTCTGAAACAATAAACCTCTCTGGTTAATGAAGTTAATGACACGGCAAAAAGAAGTGTTCCGGGGTTTCATATTTTTAACCACAACTACATTCGGAGTTATCTGTGAGAAATCTTTCAAATTTGTGGGCAATCAGGTCACTGCATCCCAACCTCAGTTTGCTACCTGTGATTTGACATGCCATACTGCCCGCCGCCCTTCAGTGGGGGACCAGGGGCTGTGTCTCCGGAGCGGAGGAAAAGCTGTCCACTTCTCATGGAAATAGAGCTGGGGACAGCACCCCCCCCCCCCCCCCCCCCCCCCCCCGTTTGCCCGTTTGCAGCAAGAAGCTAAGTCCAGGGAGGGAGGAGCGCATTAGACTTATCATGCATTTAGATTTAGATTTTCAGCCACAAGCATCAGACAAACCAGCACACGGGCTTCACACTTTCCACCACTCCAACTCACAAGAACATCCACCAGCAGATTCAGAATACCGCAAAAGCTTGTGGCAGACTATACTTGCCAGTGATAGCTCCACCGAAGACTATACTTACCTGAATGAACACCAAAATAACTGATACGAGAGAGGCAAAACGGGGAGTGTGGGGGTGGGACTCACTAATCATTTCTCTACCTATCTACTTTCAGCGAAACCCAGACACACAGCACACACAACCACAGGAGAACCAAGCAGACAATCAGAATCAGACGACCGACCACACAACATTACTTTTGACCACCAACAACGCTAAAACCAACCATTGACCACCAACAGAAGAGCTTGAGGCAAACTATACTTGCCAGTGGTAGCTCCATCACGTACCTAGTGGCAGACTAAACTTGCTTGAAGAAATGCACAAGACAAAAAGAGACAACCAGACCAAGAAAACAGCCGAGAGTACAGCCACAAAATCCCACAACATCCGTGTTTTTAAAGTAATTACTGATTTGGAATTTTTTGTTATAAGCGCAGCGAGCGTTCCATAATGCTAAATGGAGCTTATCCATGATCGGCTTTTAATTAGTTGGGGTGTTTATACGGTGCTAGACGGAAGAATTCTAGCTTGCACCTGGTTTTTATACGCGTTGGAGACAACAGCGACACTGAGTGTGACAAGACGAATCCGATTGGAAACAAAGAACCAATGAATTTGCTTGTTTGCCAAACCATTTTCTGTTTACAAAAACAGAATATTTATTAAAAAAGGGAGTGGCTGAATGGAAACAGCCAAGGTATGTGGACGAGAGGGGCATACTGGGGATCGATACGGAAGTAGACCAAAGCTTAGGAACTTTTGGGTCGGTCAAAAGGTGACCATGCTCAGGCCGACACAGTCAGGTAGACCGCGGTTACAGTGGGAGTGGGGCATACTCTGTAACAAAAATAATGGGCCGCAGTCATTACCGAGTAGACATAGACGGATGTGGAGTGGTTTACCATGGAAGGTTTCTAAGGAGATGCCAGAATTTAAAGGACAATAAACACCCGCGATCGGCGAGGGAAGGTACCTTAGGCCAGAAGAGGCCGCAAGAGGTGAGCGGGGTAGCCACACAAGGGCATCAGATACATAGAGATACGTAGAGTTAGGAGGGTAACTGGAACTTGGAGTGGGGCACCCAAGAGAGAATTGGAAGTGAACAAACGGGGCGTTGCATTTGAGGCAGCGGGCTTTGATACGACAGGTATCGGCTGGGGGCCTTTAGGTGTTAGGCGTGCAGATGGGTGTGGTCATCGGTGGAGGACACGCCGGAGGAATAGGTCTAGATGGATGTGGTCGAGGTGCTCTCTAGAGAATAGTGAGGGTTCCACCACACATGGGAATATTTAAACGTAGTGCCTAACAGTGCACGTAGCCCACTACGGGTATGAGCCGAGCGGAGCACCCTATCTAAGGATGGGGCAATGAGTGAGATGATAAGAGCTGGGACAAGGGGCACATCGGCTGGCATGGATCATGGTGGATTCCCCTTGCCAGTATTTTCTTTTGTCTGACGCAGGTGTTGCATGAGTGTAAATATGTGGGAGATGGAGTAGTGTTATATTTTACAATGGAGGGAGTTTGCGTGTATAGGGAGACCTTTTGGCTGAATGTGTACCATCGAACCACCTCCAATTATGCGCCAGTAGGGGTGAGCGCGCGATTTTGTATGGGGTGTGGATAGCATCATGCGTTCCAATGCCGAGAGTTATTTGTGGGGTGCGTTAGTGTGCTCATGCATGTGACTGTGTGTATGAAAATTATAAGTACATTGGTGTAATAGTAGAGCGAGATTGTGAGATAGCTCTAAGAGAGAAGTGTGAAGTGGATGCACGTGAATGCTACCCCCGTTGGTTTATTTGGAACAACTGAGAGTATGTTTCTTGGTTGGGGGTTGAAAGGTGATAGCTTAAAGTTACGATTTTCTTGTTCAAATGTGTATATATTTTTGACAATCTTTCTCATTCTGGCTAAATGTAAAGCATAAAGGTAGGTATATGACGGATCCCGAAAACCGATTTGTCACTTAAACAGACCAGCAATAATTCAAGCGCTGCTAATTAAGAGTGGAGTTTTAAGTCCATTATCGCGGGTCTGTTGAACCCATTTAGAAGCTATCTGATAACTGATTAAAGAAGTAAGAGAGACCAGTGTTCTCCTGCAGTCATTATCTGGGTAATTATTGGTAAACGTAGAGAATCATTTGGCAGGCTCCGTTACGTAAAGTTCGTGGAGACGATGCCTTCTTTCAGAACAGCAGAGTACCCCCCCTCCCCCCTCCCTCACACATAAACACAGAGCTACCTATTTCCACTCTTTGCTTGTGCATCTGCAGATTGTCTGTTGGGATTCGTTGCCCAATGATGTTGTGGGTCCGGCGGGCTAGAGTTAAAAGCTCCAAAATACTGAACTTATCCCTGTGGTGGCGAATATTCAAGTCGCCCCAAATTCGCTTCTGAATTCTGTGCGTTGCGGATACAAGATGACACGCAATACATGCGGAGCCAATACGTGTTCCTGTCGCAAGCTTGGACGGAAGCAGGCCTTTAAATTCTTAACAACTAACGTCAGTAAACGCTGTGCCCAAATAAGATAATTGCGCTCAAATTATGCGGAGTTTGAAACTTTTTCCAACGTTTTGCAGTGTTTCGGCAATATATAGTTCGACCCGGTTTCCCTGATGCTTGTAATATAGCTTAGAGCTTACCTTCGAATCAAACAATGCAATAGATAAATATATATTTTTTAAAAAAAACACAGAGTTCGCCACTGATAAGGAATCGGCGTCGACAGTGTCGAATACGACACTGTCGACGGCGATTGCTTTTCTGTGGCGAATAATACATGATCATGCATTTAAAGCTTGATTTCTATTATATTCATGTTTGTGGCATTTCTCAGTAAACGCCATGCGTATTTAGCTTACATTCAAATAAATCTTTGGCTAGACACTGGAAAACTAAGAAGCCTTCTTGAGGGATCAAAGGGTGATGGGAACCAGTGATAACGATGAAGACCTATAACAAGGGGTTCTAAACTATCATTTTAAGACGAGGACCTAAAACCTAAAACAGACGCCAAGAAGAAGAAAATACCGGTGCTTTTTCTCCAACCATGCAGACCACATCCATATTTGCCGTTTTGTCCAAATTAGACCGATCTAAAGGTCTGGTCTGAAGTGTGTGACAGCATGTGGGGAAACTAGGGGTGGTGCTTGTTTGTCACAATTCTGAAGAAGTTGTGGCCGAAGAGTCTGTTGATCCTGAATGAAGTTCATTCTTCGGCCTTGGCTATCCTTCAAACTCAAGCCATTTTGACGGCAATCTCTCAATAATTTTCGGACTAAATCATTGATATCGTAGCTGGGTGTCATATTTTTTTCTGAACACATACTATAAGTTGGATATCCTCACAGTGTCTGATGGCACGTGAGGTCTATACTGATTTTACACGCTTTTTCCTGGAATCGGCAGCCGTATTGCCGAGTCGTTCCGGGTCCATGACCTCAAAGGTGTTTTGACGAATCTCAGTTGCATTTTTGGTATACATCCAGTCCGGATGTCTCGCAGAAGTTGACAAAACTTTGAACTCATAAGGCCGTTTCCGATACTCCCTCCATTTGGCAGCCATCTTGAACGCCATCTTGTAGAAGCGAATTTTAGCGGATTTTTGTATATATTGTTAAATGAATGTCCCTCTTTCCATCCCAATGATACCAAATCCAGCTTGCCACCATTTTTTTGTGAGTCGATTGATTTATTGACTACACCACCAACCAAACTCTGTTGCTCGAAATATGTGCAATATCTACATAGTGTATTATCACTAAATCCCGTGACGTTTGCACCCAAAGAATAAATTATATTATTTGAAACGATAAGGGCCACGTGCAATGTTTACGTCGATGGACCTCCGTATCCGGCTAAATGAAAAGAACAAAACGCAGTTTATTAAAGAGCTCGTTCCAATGAGGTGTTAAAAACTATGTTTTTTAGACAAAAATTGAAAATATAATAAAATTTGAAGGAGATTTTTATTTTTAGCGCTTGACGGTTTTTTCCGTTACTTTAGGTAAAGGGTTAATGCTATAAAGCATCAACGGTACGGCAATAATTCATCTACCTACTAAAAAAGTGATTAATCAGTTAACCAAGGTTAAGCCATATGATTAATCGATCAAGAAAACCCTTTAACCGTTTCAGCTCTTGTTACTGTGTAAGGAGGGAGATTCGGGTGTAAATGGTCGTAACACATCCAATAATATTCTTCAACTTAAAACTTTTTCGTTCAGATTGGAATCTTTGATATCGATGGACTCTTGTTTGTTATCAAGTAATTTCTAACGATATTAGATTTGATACAAGGACTTACGTCACAAACACACAGATAGTTATACAAATGGGGTCTGTGGGCCGGATTTGGGCTAATGGAGCCCAGCACGATTAGTTTGGAGTACAATACGTAATAATTGAATAATGCTGAAGGCTTATATTCTAGAGAACTGATGGAGAACTACGAAATGGAT
The DNA here is from genome assembly GCA_031216915.1 of Pictodentalium vernedei. NCBI lineage: Eukaryota > Metazoa > Mollusca > Scaphopoda > Dentaliida > Dentaliidae > Pictodentalium > Pictodentalium vernedei. The sequence goes on from CM062293.1 coordinate 477,426,430, forward strand.
GGCGATGTAGAATTGCACAAGACTAACTAGGATTCTGTGAAACACGTTTCCTGGGAAGATGATTGTGTTAGAGTCTTGTTAACGAAAGCGGTGCATTTTAGAGGGTTCTGTGGTTTAAGGGCCCTTTCGCGATCAATGACATTGTTAAGAACGCGATACAAGTATAAAGCCACATACAGCCAATCGTTTATGCCTATACTTTACACATTTACACACTCTCATCCCTGTATATTAGTTCAAGGCGGCAAAACTCAATTAAAAGAGGGGAAAGGGCACAGATGTTCATGACCTCCCGGATCTATGTTGCACTTCCAGACTGACGGGATGAAAATTGAAAAACAAGTCCACAGAAATGGGTTTTTCCGTAATTCTGAGGTCTCCAGTAACACGACGAAAGGTGGATTAGTGGGGTTTGTTGCACAATTAAATATGCTAAACCATTAGTTTAAGTCACCTTCACAAGTCCTTTTCTGTCAGTCCACGGATTAAAATCTATTTTTCGGGCCTCAAAATGTGTCCCGATTGGCAAGAATTTGTTTTATTCCTCGTGAACTCATGCCGTGAGATTCTCTTGACCCGTTGAACCCTAGCGGTCACTTTTCCGGCCAGGAACATGATACGTCATAACGTCATTATTTTAGAAGGCTGTTCAGTAAATGTGTGGGGTAGACACATCAATATTTTCAACGTGCAGCCTCGGGGCTGCACGTTGAAATATTGATTGATCTACCCAAATAATGAATATGGACTCTTCCAAGTGCTTCCATTGACCTGGCATGGAATATACCACTAGAGTTCAATTAGGAATTTTAACGTACTGTTACAATTTTGTCAATACAACCGTAAATATTTTATAGTAAACAATAATCTTTGTGTTTGTATATTATAAGATGTTAACGCTTGATGACCTTGTTCAAAGTTTGATAGATTTTCGTGTCTTGGTGGAAAACACATCCAGGATTTAGGCAGTCTTGTCAATGGAAGTTACAGTATCTTGGGATTGTGTTTCCTATTGAAGTTCTGGCTGCCTTTCAAAGCCAAGACTTCAATAAATTCCATTACTTAGTCAAGGTATTGTTACCTCATTATGAGGGAGACAAAATAAGAATTCTCTTTAACTGGTTAAGGGATAGATTATTTTTGGTGGTCTGAATTTGTTATTCCAAATTTGTTTTATTACAAATTATTGGAGTGCCTATGGGGCACTCTCTAATAATTTGTTAAAACTAAACAAATTGATATAAACAAAACATTTATTTGCGTTTAACTGAAAATGAAACATGAGTAAGGAAAATGTTGGCTTTTATTTTGGTACTCTTTTTTGTTAGTGGGGTTGTGCATCCAAACAGTTAAGCATGCAAGGACACTTACAGAGTCTATGACAAGAATCAGATGAATATTTTGCGAGAATCAAAGTTGATTGTCATTGTTTTCCCTGCTATGGTCGATTGTGATGCTTGCATCAATTTTAAGCAATATTGTTTTGTTCGTGTGCGTGTCAGTGCCTCGTCTACTTTTCCCACCTCCATACACTTTCTAACACAAAAGTCATCCTTCGGATTCGAAGATATTGAAGCAGAAGAAACAGACCGAACCAGAAGGTGGAATTAGTTAGAGAAATGCAACCAAGTTAATAACACATGTGATTAAATTATTATAGAAATGTCCGCCTGTATACCGACATTATTTATTGATTTATTTTATTTATTAGAGTTTAACAGTACTTTCGGCAGCCATGGTCGCTTGGTGTCGGACAGTTTACGGGTAAAGGGTGCACGAAGCCGGGGGACCCGGAAAGAACCACCGACCAACGGTGAGCACCTGCCAGACTCATCCACACTGGATTAGATTGGTTGAAGGCAAGTGCACCATCGACGTGCAGTACTCCTTAGTACACACCGCAAGTGTGCTCCCGCGTCGGCAATCGGGATCAAGTGCCTTGCCTTGTTACCGCTGGTCCGAACCTTTCGGTTTGAGATTTAATGCTCTACTAATCAGCCATCCCGCTCCCTGTATACCGACATATCTATACAAGGGAGTTACAAGCAGCCCAACCCCCAAAACAACACACACGCACATATCCTACCCTGAGGCGGGGGGGGGGTGACAGCGCGTGCCCCTTTTTTCGCCAGACGTGCACAAGAATGAGAAACAATCGAGAATTGGTTTCTAACGTATCATAGTACACGCAATTTTGATAATCTCCAAACAAAGAAGCTATACAATCGACGTGGTGGGTTCTAAGGCCTTATTATATTTAATTGATTCGGATATGGGATATTTTTATTTTTAATACCTAGCTGTGGGACACCAATATATTCTAAATTGTCAATACTATAGTGAGTAACACATTACAATTTATGATGCGTTGTAAACTGTCGGTCTTAACTCATACCTATGGTTGAGTGCCCTTCATGATAGCTCATGCTCCCGCGTGTCCTGTTATTAGAATAGTCTCAATTGTTATTAATTCATAGTGTAACATGTATGTGGAAAGAGCAGGGGAAGAGATACACACCCTGTCGCCAGTCTACCCAGGTTCTGTCGTCTATGTGTTGGTCATCGACTCGTAGTATACCCTTTAGTGCCTCGCCTCTGTTTTTGTTACGTAGTCGCAGAATGCTCGTGTTTGTTGAAAAGTCGTGGTATACTCCTCGAGCTCTCCCCCGCATAGTAAGGCATCACGGGAACGGTGAGTGTCCTGATGTAGTATTCAAGAGGAAAGCAGTAAGGCATCATGAGAACTGTTGAGTGTTCTCTTGATGGAGTATTCAGCAGATCAGTAAGGAATCGCGGGACGTAGTCGTTGAGGGATAAACCGGGGCCGGTTAGATGGATGTCACGCTGGATCTCATATGTGACATCAAAGTCACGTGGCCTAGTTATATCACAAGATGTTGGCTCATGCGGGCTACCATAACAATCAAACATGATGTAACAAGGTTACGTGACTATGACATCACATATGTGATCCACCATGAGATCCATCCAACTGGCCTCGGTTCACCCCTCTCCTACTTCTGTGGGAACAGTAAGTATCCTGGTGTAGTATATTTGCGATCCTGTACCTTAGTTTCGGTTTCCTCCAAGAGATACTGTTTCAGCTGCTGTCGGGATGCTGAATATAAAGGGTGACTTGCAAGTACGAGTGTTCGAGAGTGCTCAAATTAAAAAGAAACCGCCCTCATGTACTTGTATGGGCAAGTTCCACGGTTAAAACGTAGTAAATTTGCCTCTCCTTCTTTGAGATAGATTACACCCCGAAGCAGCGCTGTATATGTTGAGAAATAATCGACTTTGGCATTCAAGACTTCGTTAATGATCGGCAATTTCCGTTAGTACTGAGTAACCGCAGAAACTATTCCGTAGTATGTATACAAACGAACGTTGTCGAGTACTCGACAACGTTCGTTTGTATACACACTACGGAATAGTTTCTGAGAGTACTACTTTCCAATTCCTTGAGTTTTGATCACAGATTCGGTGAAATAATGGCTACGGTTAACCGGATATTATCCGGTTATAGCTCTAGGTTAGTCGGTTGTGTAAATGAGCCAACCGTTTCAGCCCTATCCAATAAACATACATATTAATTAGTGATTGATCACTCCAGTAGGTGGAAATTATGGAACCGGAATGGTGATTCTATAAATACAATGGAAGGAGTTCTCCTAATGTTTTAGACATTTCCACCCAAATGAAGGTGGAAAATCACCAGCATCCTGGTGGAAGCTTGAAGAGTCATGATCACCAAAGATTTATTGGAAATTCTAAAGTGAAATGCAGAGGAGAAACATTGTAAACCAGGGGAAATAGGTTTCATAGTATTTATTTCTGACACCAATGTTGTATTATAAGCAACAAAAATATTCACCAAAAGGCTGGTGGAGCGAGCGCTCTAACGTTGGAAGAGTCCACCAGGATGTCGACGGAGCCTACGCCAATATATTGGTGGAATACAGTTTCGCCCAAATCCTGGTGCAACTGAACAAAATCATTATCTGAACTAAGACGTTCAGAGTGAGGAAATCGAAAAGTGATGAAATACCACTTTTCCATCTATTTATATAAGACTGGGGTATTTCAGACTGGCGTTGGCGAAGAATGTTTAGTTGCTGCAATGCTGGTGGAATTTCACCGGCAGACGCCCAACCGACGTCCGTCTCACCACCGAGCTTATCTTACCATTACTTTCGGTTTAGATTTTTGTTTTGATATTGCTGACGAAACTAAACATTCCATTTTCTGACTGCATGTTGGAGATTTCAATTTCACCAGAAAATACAATCTTAAGTTCTCCCCAACAGGATTTTTGACAAACATTCCTAATTTCGTTAGGATTGGCTGTTGTCAAACAACGAAAAGCTATGAAGAGAAAGAAATGGTTTCGCGAGCCGAAGGAGCGCAGGAACGCTGTAGGGCAAGCCCCTTTCGACCCTCTGCGACTGTTTCAAATCTTGTAGCTACATGTCTAGGCGTGTTGAAGGAGGAAAAGGATCGGGTACTCAGCAGATGTCCCAGGCTTATATGGTCAAGAAGAGTGTTGGTTTGTCTTTGTGTTGGTCGTTGACCGAACCCTCGGGTGAGGACCAGAGCGAGAGTGTGGGCTCTCATAAAGGTGCTACCTCTCCTCGAGGGTGCTGTGGTGTTATTTTCGGGCAAGTAAAGTCCGCCGCTTTGAAGGTTGATCGTGATGCGGTGGAGGGCCATCATTGGCAAGTATAGTCTGCCTCAGGCGTTTGATGAAAGCTGGAGTTGGTTCATTTTTGGTTTACAGTTGGATGTATCTTTGGACCGTGAAGAAAAAACAACAACGGCCCATTACAGATCGAAATTGGGGTTTACAAAATGTACTCGTTTAATTAAGATACGTCTTAATGCGTATTAAATACCTGATAGGTTGGTGAAAAACATGAGTGTCATCACTTGCTAGGGTATGATATTATGAACAATAACGGGAATAATTATTTATAATGTCGTGTTCCCTAAATTCGTGAATACAGTGATAATTCATTCCGCAATCATTTTATGAGTAATACTGGCCACTGTGTGGGAAATGTGCTAACAATCTTCGTGAAAGTGGGCCACCAGGATAGTATTTTGTCTTTGTAAATTGGCATATTGCTGATGCGTCATAAATATGTGATTTGGGTTATTTCTTGATTTTTCTGGCTTTCCTTTCACAGATCTGGTCCACCTAAATAAATTAAGGGACTGACTGCCACTGAAACTCAACACTTTTATTTATGATTAAAAAAAAATCGTTTGTAGCGCCCCATCTCTATAAATTTGGACCCCCAAATTTCGATTGCAGCAAGGATCACAGCATATTGCAAGACTAGTTATTTCCCCAATCCAAATTAGGATCTAAAAAAAGGCTTTCCTGAAGTGTTTGAAGCAAGATAACGGTGGCCATACTTATGATATGTTCATTATTGTTGGCGCAGGCTGTGATGAGAAACACAGAACATTGCAGCTATTTACGAGTTTCGTTCATTAACCCCTAATGGTCAAGTGAAAAGGCCTCTTAGAACCCTCTTCTCTTGTGTATGAGCATGTCAAACATAATATTATTTAGACTTTTAGCTAAAATGTCACCACCCCACATCATCATTACCCTCAATTCTCCAGTTGTGAGAGAGTGCCATATGGAGTAAAATTTATGGGTCCTACTAACTGCCGACCAAAACCGTCCAAAAGTGCTACATACTGACCACAATACCGACCAACGTAAAATCGTATGACGTAAATTTATGGCGTAAATTTGTTAACATTAATTTCCCAGTGACAAGCCGCTGAATGGGAAATTAGCCATGAGTTTTACGCATTAATTTTTACGCCATATGAACTTCCCTCACTACTTTTGCCACAAGGCGCTTGGTTAGAGTCCACTTGTGAACAGTCATTTAATAATCCAACGTAACGACCAAAGCCGGTCAGCGCTTTTCACAAAATTCCCATTCGATTTTTATTTTGTTCACCTTTTGTCTCAAAAACAAAGCTTTTGACCACTCAGTTGAACAAGCTCGTTGCGCTCGTTCTAATGAGGGGCCACAAGTAATGCTTTTGAGGCCAAAAATGAAATATTTTAGTTATTCGGTAATTGTTTTGGCAAGAGTCGTATTTTAGCCTTGTTAGGTAAAGGGTTAAATACCCCATATACCAAAATGAGAACATTATTGAAGCAGTGGTTGTGAAAAAATCTTTTTTTTTCATTGTCTTCACCCTTACCCACAGTGTTGAAGTATATGGAGCCTATATATTGATGAGTGTGCTAAACTTATTCGCCGTTTAAAAACTTTTTATTGTGTTATTCCCACAGTTTAGTCAATATTTGAAGTTCGATCATCGTGGCCGTGACACCGATAGCTGTCAATTGGTTTCGACCAATTGAATGCCGTAAAAATTAAAAAGCAAATTAGGATTGGTACCCCGCCCATTAATAGTGATGTCTTGGCATCGAAGGAAAATTAAGTAGCAATTATCAACTCAGAAAGTTTTTTTAGATCAATTTTCGTGTAGACTGGTTGTTACCTGGGAGGTGTATTATAAATAGAGAACCGACAGACATCTTCATGGAGAATCGTCAATGCCGGTGTTCCACAAGGATCGATCTTCGGGCCCTTGTTGTTTCTCATGTACATTAACGGCACAACCAAAGATCTACTGAGCAGTATACGCCCCTTTGCAGACGATACCTCCTTATATCTAATTATAGAGAACCCTGAACAAGCGTGGACCGTAATCAATCATTATCTGGCTACAATCGGTGGTTGGGCTAAAACATGGTTGGTGGAGTTCAATCCAAACAAAACAGAGAGTATGCTAATATCACGTAAAAGCTGCCCCATCCCTCCACCCTTATTCTTAGGCGGTTCCCAGATATCCGAAGTCTCTAACCATAAACGCTTAGGAGTCATATTTAATGGCACTTGTACATGGAACGACCACATTTGCTCTAAAGCCTGGTCTCGCTTAGGCTTACTGAGGAGGCATAAATTTAATTTTGCTCGTAGTGTCTTAGAAAAAATATATTTTGCCTTTATTAGGCCTCTTCTTGAATACGCGGAACTGGAAAAAATACAGATTGCAGCGGCCAGGATAATTACGGCGCAACCATTAGTGCTAGTAAATCCTTACTTTATTTAGAAACGCGATGGGATCCATTGCAAGAAAGACGTCGCAAACACAAGTTAATCCAGTTTTTCAAAATGTATCATCGTATGGTACCTCCACATATCTCCAGTAAAGTTCCCTCACTTGCTTCTTCAACCAATCCATCACTGAGTGTCCGATCTAGTCAAAACCACCGTATTCCTTTTTGTCGGACTGAATTGTACAAGCCTTCCTTCATCCTCAGCGTTACTGATCAATGGAATAATCTGCCCGTCTGTCCACAAGAACTCGTCATTGATTCATTTTAAGACTTTCCTAAACAGTGGTAATCAACGATCTCCAAGGTTCTATAGTAATGCGAAATCTCGCACAGCTCAAAGTTTTCTTTGCAGGTTACGACTGGAGTGCAGTAACCTCAATTCACACTTATATGATAATCATTTATCACCCAACCCCTTATGTCAGTGTGGCGAGCAAGAAACTTCTGATCACTTTCTCTTTCATTGTTCAATTTTCAGAGACGCTCGTAATTATACAATTAACCCACTCCCGTTTGGAGCAGACACATCTACACTTCTTTTCGGTTCAAAATTCTTGAATAACGAAGACAATCGCCTCATCTTTGAAGTGGTACATAACTTTATATTATCAAGTAGGCGATTCCAATGATTTATTTATTGGTGTTTTACGGTCACATACTTATGCACAATGGCTACTCATGACCGTGACAGTTTTACGGGTGGAGGAAGCCGGAGTACCCGGAGAGAACCACCGCGCAACGACGAGCAGCTGCCAGTTCCCCAACATCGTAACTCCGCACAACAGCACAGGCAGGGTTAGATTGGTTGAAGACATGCACACCATCGACGTGCAGTACGCCTTAGTACACGGCGTCATCGTGCTCCCATGTAGACAGTCGGGGTTAAGTGCCTTGCCCAAGGACACAACGCGGGAGTCCGAATCGATCGCCCAGACGGTCACCCATCCGAGGATCAACCGGGCTCGACGTTGCTTAACTTCGGTGATCTGACGAGAACCTTCCAGTGATTAATTTCTAATACAGTGGTAACCAATTTAATATAACTTAATATTATTATAATATTATTATCAAATTAGCTCAACATAACGAATATACCCCCACACCATTCAACTGTCCTTGCAGCTCAACGTCACCTGGTATCAAATCAAATTAGCTCAACATAACGAATATACCCCACCACGCCATTCAACTTTCCTTGCAGCTCAACGTCACCTGGTCTGTATCCGTGTACTGTATTCATAATATTTTACTAAACGAACTGAATGACATTACCTATACCTACGTCCGCCTTTTTCGTGTGTATTTAATGTATCATGTATTCAAGCTGACCGAGATTTTTGTTTTTTGGGTAGTTTTTTTGTTTGTTTTTTGTTGTTGTTTTTTTTTTCTCAAATCGTTCTTACCTTGTTCACCTTGTAGTCTAAATATTCTTACATGTCGTTTCCCGGGGGCCTACCTCTGCCATTACGTGATGGCCAACACCGGTCAGCCATATTGAAAAAACGCTCCAATTCAAATCGTATTATCTTTCCAACTTTGGACTATGAAATATGTTTCGTGTCCCTCCGCTGGTGGGAGCTCGTTGAGCTCGTTCCAGTTGGAGGTCAAGAACTGTGTTTTGGAGCTTAAATTAAGAATATCTAGTTATTCAAGAAGTCTTCTGTGCAACTACTGTATTCTATCCGCGTTGGGCACTGGGTTGTTAACCTGGTGGACGTGAGGCGGGAGCCTCCGGGCGACGATGTGTGAGCTCTACCACTGACTTATACCAGACGCTTGTGTAATGTATACAAATACTGTTTAAACTAAATACTAAAATCACTCATACCTGCCATTGTAATTGGTAACTCTTTGTAATCTTGTTCTTGGTGGAAACGTCCTTGTATAAGCTTATAGCTTCCTGTCGAATCCACATTAATGTATGTAAAAAAAATGCATATTATTTTGTACTCTTGAAATAAATAATGTTTAAACTACAGAACCGCACATACGTTTAAATGGGTTAAGAATTATCACACTCGATTGCTTTGCCCCAGGATATCACTCGAGCCGAAGGCTCGAGTGATATCCTGGGCCAAAGCAATCTCCTGTGATAATTCTCAACCCATTCAAACGTATGTACGGTTCTTTTTATTTCCTGCAAAATATAAAATATTTAACGAGGCCATCAACGCCCTGCTCTCTCTCTCTCTCTCTCTCTCTCTCTCTCTCTCTCTCTCTCTCTCTCTCTCTCTCTCCCTGTCTGTCTGTCTGTCTGTCTGTCTGTCTGTCTGTCTCTTCTCTCTCTCTCTCTCTCTCTCTCTCTCTCTCTCTCTCTCGCTCTCTCTCTCTCTGTCTCTCTCTCTGTCTCTCTCTCTCTCTCTGTGTGTGTGTGTGCACACGCCATCAACGCCCTGCTCTCTCTCTCTCTCTCTCTCTCTCTCTCTCTCTCTCTCTCTCTCTCTCTCTTCTCTCTCTCTCTCTCTCTCTCTGTACACGCCTACGTTCAGACGATGTTCGTTCTCTCCAAATGAAAACTTGAATTGACAGTCCCGCTGTCACGAAATGTGGAAAATCTAGCACAACAGCACCCTCCACCTATCCCGCCGTTCAGTTTGGGATTCTGCCCGTTGTAACGGGTCACCATAAAACGCCTTTTCTGAGTACGCCAGGAATATTTGCTTCTTAAGATGAGTAGTTTTTTTAAACGCCCAGGCATGAATTGAAAACAGTGCCGAGTTTCATGATCGTACACAGAAGTGCAATTAAAAGTGAAATCTGTTCACCCTCCCGGTCCCTCCCTCTAGTTGGAAATTCACTACTGAGAAAACTTTTGAAAATGAAGCCATGAAAAGCATAAAATTGATTCTAGTAACTGAAATGCCAACACATTTATGATAGAAATACCAGGTTATTATTATTTGGTATTATTCTGGGAATTGAATATGTGCTAAACAAATGCTCAAGCTCAATCATGATGTGATTTTCTTGAAGTGCATTTCAAGGATTTTTTTTATTACGATAAGTAAACGTACTATAAAAATCTAATACCGACTGGCACCATGCATACTTCTGAAGCTCGATATTTCGTACACTATAGATGTAAATAGTAACAGTTGGAATTTTTGCCGATTTGAAATCGAGTTGGAATTTTGGGAAGTAAAGCTCCAAAATCCAGATAGATGGAATTTCCAACTACTCATGCCTTGCCCTCCGAATTTCCAAGTATAGGAAATTTGGGTCAGGATTGGGAGGGGGAACCACCCCCCCCCCTCCCCACACACACACACCTTGTCGCCACGTCCCTGCTAACAATTGGACAGCATCAATCCTTTCGTACGCGATAGTGTAATTCAAACTCTATGGGCTCTCGGATTATCTCGCTCTTGCTCACACACAAGTTTCGAAATGTGATATTGTAATATTCCCCTTTTTAAAACTTTTAATGCAATGATATTTACGTGGTTTGAAACATAAGACTCTTTGATGATATCATAAATAGAATGAGCTTGTCCTTTCCTTGCGATTCATATCATTAAATTTATTTGCATGATTTAGAAAAAGTTGATTACAGAATTTTGAAAACAAGATCGAATATCCAGGCGGACGCAGTCAGTTTGTCATTCACAGTTCTAAGGGAGAGAACTGTATTTTCTTTTAAAGTCTGATTTTCCAGGCCTGTACACTTTTGAAATCAATGCAAACTGAAGAATTCTGGGAATTTTATCGCAAAATAAATTCTAGTTATCCTACAAATGGCAGCTAAAGTGGCCTACACTCAAATAAATCAAATTAAATAAACGAACCACATTTGCGGAAGACAAAGCAGAGGGTGGAGGAGTCTTAACTAACGGGACCAGTGACGTTATATGGCTTTCATGGTAGTCTGGATGACTGACCATAATGTGACGTCATGACCAGAATAATACTTAGTGGCAATTCGCATGAGCAGTGTCCGTTGTGTGGGTGACACGTGTTTCTGCCGTCCATTTTATTTCATGGAGGGTGCCATGTTGGTTTATATGGCGGCATATGGTTTTGTCGAGTTCGGCAGGCTTCTTGCAGTACGTGGGTGTATTTGGAAGATGTGTACGATTCAATGGGGCTGTAGCAAATTACCGAAAACTACCCGACAATGACTAATATTACCGAAACGCACTCGACATCTTCTTGGATAGTACTTGGTTACTAAGAGACCATAGTATGGCGTGTGTGTCCTGGGGGTGTGTTCGATACAATGAGAGTACTTTTTCTGGATCAGATTCTTTCGTTTCAATCAATTCGAAACCTTTTTCTGTATTCTGGCTACATCCTATCTATTTCAAGCTGCCATTAGCTATCTCTGACCCTGTCCATAGCTCTGCCATCGACACAGTCTTAGCATGTCCAATCAGAATCCTCAATTTATCAGAGTTTTGCAGACACTAAGTTGTTACATAGTTCTTTCCCTTGATGAATAACTCATGTACCGGTGTTTAGGAATAGCAACCGTCCGTTTTTCACGTTGGGATGTATCTGCTACGGAACTCTGCCTAACAAACGATTCATTAATCTGCCTTTCTGTCATGTGAATTGACCTCCTCAACTCTTCCGCTTACTCTTCCAATGATTGATCGGGAAAAATACATACAGGAGCATGTAAAACGTCACCTGTAAGAGATGGCTCAGGGGTCATCATTAATGCAGAAAGGGGTGTCACCATCCTCCTATCCCGATCATTACTTATTAACCTAGTCCATAGCTCCTGGGTATCGATCACATATTTCCGCAAATCTCTATATATACCACTAGTGATAAACCTATGTTCGGCAATCGCATCTGACATCGGCCGACTTTAAGCCATCGGTTGACGATCGGTAGAGGTGTTTGAACATCGGTCGATGCCGATGGGTACATGGTGTTGCCATCGTTTTGACTGGGGGGTAACTATTTCTGATTTTCTCGGGAAGAATTTATAGAAATTGTTATCAACACGTTTTTATTTTTCTCAACCGGAAATACAACTATATACAGAAGTGAGGATATGGGTATGGACACGTCATAATTACAAAAATCGCAGATGTTGGGGCCAAGAAGTATAACTCCATGGTCACATAAGACCCAACACCCCCACTTGACCTGGAGTTCTCCTCAACACAGTTAAACAGTCTCATTAAGAGGTGACAAGAAACACCTGATCATTTCTGTCCCATGATTTCGTATAGAAAATTGTCCATTTTACGTCTGGAAATAGCTTTAGTAAAAATGTCTGAAATGTTCTTTTCTGTTGGAATGTATTTTAGTTCAATATAACCATTCTCAATTTCTGCCCGAATGAAATGATACCGAATGTCTATGTGTTTGGACCGCTGGTGGTGAATTGGATTCTTTGATAAAGCTATCGCCCCCTGATTGTCATTATATAACACGACAAATGGATTGGATAAAGGGACATTCAAGTCTTTGAAAAGCTGGGTGAGAAATTTTGCCTCCTGTACCGCTGCTGATATAGACATGTATTCGGATTCGCATGTGGATAATGCAACTGTCTGTTATTTCTTGCTTTTCCAAGACACTAATGGACCATTATCAGAGAGGCGAAATCCTTATCCAAGAATACTGTGTCTATCATCTGATGAACCCCAATCTGCATCACAGTATCCCACCAGGTTCAAGTCAGACTCTGATTTTCTGAATGTTAATTTATAGTTCATAGTTCCTTTAAGATATCTTAAAACATGTTTTGCTGTCGAAAAATGAATGTCAGTAGGACTAGCTAATTTCTGAGAAAGCTTTGTCACGATGAAACTCAAATCTGGTCTGGTTGCTAACATTGCATATATCAGACTGCCAACAATTTCTCTATATAATTTATGATTATGAGCTTCAAGTTCATCACTAACTACGTTTGCTGAAATTATTCCAGGATCACATGGTGTGGATTTAATTTTACAATCTTCCATACCAAATCGTGAAAGAAGTTTTTGAATATAATATGGCTGGTCAATTTCAATACAATTAGGTTGGCAATTGAACTGGATTCCAAGGAACCATGATAAGACACCCAAGTCTTTCATTCTAAATTTTTCACATAGAGAATTCTTGACATATTTCATCCCCATTTCACTACTTGCAGCTACCATTATATCGTCGACCCAAATTAATAACACGATTATAGAAGCATCTTTAAAGTTAGTATATACACATGGGTCAGCAGCTGATTGATGGAAATCGTTTTCAACTAAGAAGGAATGCAGCATGTTATTCCAATTTCTTCCACTCTGTTTGAGTCCATACAGTGATTTTTTTTAATTTTAGAACTAGATTGTTGTCGTTCTCATCGGATTGAAAACCTTCAGGTTTCTTCACATAGATTGTACAGTCTATTGGTGCATTTAAATATGCTGTCTTCACGTCCATTTGGTGAATTAATAAGTCATGTTGTACAGCTAATGTCAAAATTATGCGATTTGAAGTCATCTGGGCTGTTGGAGCGAAAGTATCATAATAGTCAATGTTTTGGGTTTGTGAATATCCTTTTGCAACATATCTTGCTTTATATTTCTCTTCTTCATTTGGATTAAGTTTGATAGAATATACCCATTTTCCACCGACAGCAGATCTACCTTCCGGTAGTGCAACCAATTCAAAAGTATCATTTTCTTTTAGTGCGTCAATTTCTTCCTTCATGGCTTTCGTCCATTTTAATGAATCAGGCGAATTCATTGCTTCAGTGTAAGTTTTTGGTATGTTCTTGACGTTGTAACAATAATCAACTGAATAGTATATCTCTTCTTCCCCCACTGCATAGTCATCCAGGCGCTGAGGTAGCCTTCTGGTTCTCTCTGGATATCTACGTTCTGTTTCAGAATTCATCAATTCACGATCATCTTCATTCGTGGGTTGTTCTGCTTGATTGTCATCATTTTCAGAGTTATTTGGTTGATTTAGTTCTTCATGGTAAGCATTATCATCATAATCCCAAACTGGTTCATTTTTATTTGAGTTATTTTGTTGTTCCACAAAACTGTCTGTAAATTTTACACAACGAACGCGTTGAATTTTTCCAGTTTCTGGATAACATATTAGGTAAGCAGGGCTACCTCGGTCATACCCGACAAATATTCCCTTCATACTCCTGGCGTCAAGTTTCGTCTTTACTTGGATATAAGAATAGCAAATACTTCCAAACAAATGCATGTGACTAACATCTGGTTTTCGTCCCATAAAAGCTTCCATGGCTGTTTTCTGTATCCTCGGAATGTAACATCTGTTCCTGATATATGATGCTGCCATAACTGCGTATGTCCATAGAAATTTTGGTACTTTAGATTCTAGAAGCATGCAACGTGCCATCTCAAATAAAGTCCGCCATGATCTTTCTGCTGTTCCGTTTTGATGGGGTGAGTTTGGAGCCGACATCTCATGTTTTATTTTATGTGAGATAAGGAGATTTTTGTATGCTTTTGAAGAAAATTCTCCACCCCCATCACTGCGTAAACATTTTACGTTACCATAAGGAGAACAGTCTGCGAGAAATTTCTCTGTTGCTTGCACATTGTCACTTTTATTTCTCAGGAAGTAGACCATAATTAATCCAGAAAAATCATCAACAAAAACTATAGAGTATCTGAATCCTTCCTTAACTATAGGATCTATTGGTCCAGCCAAATCACAATGAACAAGTTCTAGGATTGACTTTGCGCGTTGATCCGCTTCTCTATTCCTATATTCAACCATTTTGGCTTGAATACAGGTTTCACAATTAAATTTGTCCTTATCTGTTATTCTCATTCCTTCAACAGCACCTTCCATGTTTTTGACGTCATTGGTGTTGCAATGTCCCATAATTTTGTGCCACTCCTGTAACTTATGGGTTGAGTTTTTGTGCAATATGTTGTTATTAAGAAAATATAGACGCCCCTTCTTCTCTATGTTGAATTGCGTTCCATTACAACCAATAAGTTGAGCAGAATTTGGACTAAACCGTACAGAAGCACCCTTTTCTGCTGCTGACTGAACAAAAAAAATGTCCTGTTTAAATGAAGGTATATACAAGGTGTCTTTAAGAGTAACTGTTCGGAGATCTCCATCAGCGTCAGTCAAACATATTTCAGCTATTCCTTTCCCAACTGCAACATTATTCATCCTAGTTCCATCGGCAAACTCTATAAAATGTCTTACAGGATCAAATGTTGAATCGAATCGAACAAATTTTGATTTGTCGGTTATTATGTGCGTTGTTGCACCACAATCCACCAAAATAGAGTTTTTATTTGTCTGAGTGTCTTTGACATCAATACCAACATGAAAAATGAAAGAATGTTCATTGTTATCATCTTCATACACATTTTTCACTGCATCTTTGGATCTTTTTCGACAAAATTTCAAGTCATGTGTTGTTGATTTACAAATAGGACACCATTTTGATTCATCTTCGATGTTTCTCCTTTTAGCTTTCGGACACCTTGGGTCAGACGATTTATGTCCAAATTCTCCGCAAGACCAGCATACGATTCCTTGTTTATCAGACCCAAAAGTTTTATTTGACCTCGAAACATTTCCTGTTTTGAACCCTCTTGAAAACATGACATTATTGTTTTCTTGACTATCACAACATTTCATAGTTTCTTCAAAACTTCTCAGTGATACTTTGAAATCACTAAATTTTATAAGTTTAGTCTTTTGAGTAATAACTGTTGTGAATGGTTTGAATTCTGGCGGTAGGCCTTTTAAGACCATTGCAACAAGCAAACTTTCGCCAGTAACTTCGCCAGCAGTTTTCAAAGATGTTGCTGCTGTTTCTGCACGAATTATATAATCAGTAATACTTTCATCTGAAGACGTCCTTAGACTAGTCAATTCTGTCTACAGCGAAATTATTCGTGGTTTACTTGATGAAAGATAATGCTCTCTAAGAATTTTCAATGCTGATCTGCAATTGTTTTTGGCATCTCGGATAATTAATGATAAACTTTTGTCATCTATACACTGGATGAGCTCAGCGAAGGCGTCTGCATTCTTTTCCGCATTCAAGTCATCATCGGCTATACCGGATTCTTCGGCTGGCAAAATTGTTGCATGCAGTTTTTGCAATCTCATGTAACCGAGGAATTTCACTTCCCATAATTCATATTTTGCTTCATCCCCATCGAAGAAAGGCCTAGCGTTTCTGGGCCCATAACCTGTTGCCATCGTTTTGACTGGGGGGTAACTATTTCTGATTTTCTCGGGAAGAATTTATAGAAATTGTTATCAACACGTTTTTATTTTTCTCAACCGGAAATACAACTATATACAGAAGTGAGGATATGGGTATGGACACGTCATAATTACAAAAATCGCAGATGTTGGGGCCAAGAAGTATAACTCCATGGTCACATAAGACCCAACACATGGAACACCACTGTATTTACGTTTTAGTCCAGGCACATTAGACATAAAAATGAGAAAGTAAGGAAAAAAATCTGAGAAAGCTGATTTTTTTATATGTTTCCGGGACACACATTGCGGATAAAGTGTGAAAAGTCCCTGCGAATCCGAGTTGAGCTTTTTTAGTTACAGCGTTTTTTTGATGAAAAAAAAACTTTTAAAAAAAATTCGACCCAGCTCCATATTTCTCATTCTTATTCGCCTTAGTAGGGTGAGAATCATAAATATCGTGCTGAATTATATTGAGAATACATATCCCCAACAGAAAATGTCAACTTTGTACCAATCCTCACACTCAATGGTGAAATATTCACGAAAATGTACAAAATTACGAAAAAAAATTTATTGTTTTCATACACACAACGGTACACAACGTCCATTAAATCAAATCTACGACTACTTTGGGAGTTAAATTATATATCAAAAATTGCAGAAAAGCAGTGGCTTTATAATGATATATAACAATAGTCATTTATTCCATAATGAACTGGTGAAACGTGTGAAATATTAACCATACCCCCTAAACTCAAATTCAAACGGCATCGACTTTTCTCTTTCAAATACCGTATTATAGCATCATTGTTTCAATTTCCATGTTCGATTAAATCACATAATGTGGTGTTCGCCTACACTCAAGATGCATTGGCATGTAATGTGTGCACGCCTCGGCGGCTTCCATATGATTATGTCATATTTAGGGGCAATTGGTTCGATCATGGTTGGTAGCGGCTTGGATGCACTTAGGGGGACTGTTTATGCTGGTGGGTCAATCCATCATTTGATCAGTGGTCATGCATATTCAAGAGCAGTTCGTGCCCATTTGCTAACACAAATTGCCATTACAAAACTTGTGTTTGAAGAAAGCCGAACACTAGATAACATAGACTGCACAGAAGTCAATGAAATATTCTGTGGACTTGCCAGAGGTGACTGTACAACAGCTGACGCTGTCAATCAAGAAAGTGTCAACCATCTACTGTCAAAATTACACGAACTGCTCCAGAATGCGTCCGGAGGACGCACAGGAAAGCTTTGGGTACAATACTACGAGCAAATAGGTCTTCTCCAGTTGTTCTTCAGAGCAGAGCGCACAGGCGACTGGGAACTCCACACATATTGTGTTCGCAATATGATTCCAGTATTTCACGCAGGTGGTCATTTTGCATACGCAAAAAGTTCTCATCTCTATTTGCAGCAGATGAATGAGCTAACAGAAATAATGCAACAGGATGATTTGAAGTTGTTCACTGAGAAAGGTTACTTTACCATAAGGCGCTCAGATAAATTCTGGGACGGGATATATTCTGATCAGACCATAGAGCAGTGTTTAATGAGAATGTTCAAGCTCCCTGGTGGTCTCACACATGGCAGGGGAATAACCGATAGCACTGTTGCGAAATGGGTACATGGACTACCGCTTTGCCTTCCGATATGTAATGCTCTCGAAAATTTTGTTCATGTTCACACTGGTCATGGCGAACAACATCGGGATCTCCGTCAAAGTTCACAATTGACTGATGCCAATGATATCACCAAATTATTGAACTGGCTCAGAGTGCATTCCCCCTTTCAGAATAGAGATCCACTACAATTAGTCACTATAGCGACCAGGCTTGTGGCCGACGAAACTGTGAACTGTGACCAAGTTCGCAAAATTGGTGAATGTTGCGTATCGAATGTTGTAAGCAAAACGTTCAACAGCATCAAACTACGACGTGTTGACACTGTGAAGTCTTTCGCATCGATGGCAAATAGCATCAAAGTCCGTGGAAGTAAGGTAGTGATTGACTCCACAATTCTGTTCAACCGCATCACATGTGTTATTCAGTCACAAGCAGAGATGGAAGAGTATCTCAAATATGAACTCGCCCCGAAACCACCAGCATTGTTTGATTCTGCTGGAATGAGGAAGACACAGAAAAGCACGCTCGGTAAGATCCTCAAAACATACGGTTCCGAGCAAACTAAAATCCCAGAACATTCTCTGTTTGTTGTAGATGGTGGATTTTTATTGAGGGCAGTTGTATGGCCTAAACAGTCGTCATATAAGGACATATGTACATCATATTCCAATTATCTAGTGAGACATTTTGGGGCGAACGTCGTGGTTGTTTTTGATGGTTATGCTTGTACAATGTCGACAAAGGGCACGGAACAAGCCCGTAGATCTAAAGATAGGTATTCCATTGATATCAATATCTCACCCGAGTTACCAGCCATCACACCCCAATCCGATTTCCTTGCAAATGCCAAGAACAAAACCCAACTGATCGATCTTCTAATGCAGGAGCTATCTGCTATCAATATTCAGTCCAAGCAGGCCGAAGCTGATGCTGATGTACTGATAGCCGAAACTGCACCTGACATCGCTCAAGATGACAACAATGTTGTCGTTGTGGGAACAGACACAGACTTGTTAGTCATTCTTACCTCTCGAGTTCAACCGGGATGTAATATTCACATGATGTATTCCATTACCCCAAACTTACTAGTTTCAGTTAGTGAAATAGCAACCAAAATGGGTGACCATAGAAGCAACCTCCTTGTAGCACATTCTATAAGTGGTTGTGACACTACTTCTGCACTCTTTCTAGTTGGTAAGAAGAAAGTATTCAGTACAATTGTCTCCGATGTTACTAGCGACTCACAACAGTATGTCAACACAATTTTGGCGGATGACAGTACACCAAGTGCAGTAGCCGCTGCCGGGGAACAACTTCTCCTGATCTTATACGGGAGTAAAACTGTTTCCTCTCTCGACCAATATAGATATGTCACTTACAAGCGTTATGTAGCAAAATCTAAACTGAATAAACCCATCGGCCTAGCCTCACTCCCACCAAGCAGCGATGCTGCACAACAACATGTCTACAGATGTTATCTCCAGGTCCAACAATGGCTGGGCACTTCGCTTCCTCCGACGGATTGGGGGTGGTCGCTAGACAATGGATTTATTGTACCGACTGCAGCCACAAAGCCATGTGCCCCCGATAACCTACTGAATCTGATCAGTTGTGGTTGCAAGAGTGCTTGTACAAAAAGGTGTGGGTGTAAGAAGGCAGGACTCTCTTGCTCAGGTTTGTGTAATTGCAGTTCGGATTCTTGTAACAACCACAGAAACACTGTCCTGTCGGAAATTTCTGAGTTCGATGAATAATATGTATATAGGTCATGTCATTTCTGTATATAGCGTTGATAATAGTCAATGTAACTTAATCCATGTTGATTGATTTGTACATTCTGTAAATATTATTTATTGATTTTTGTACATTCTGTAAATATTATTTATTGATCTAATGCTGCCAGACACAGACGTGTCTGTTCGGTCCCAAGCCCGAAAATAGTTGAGTTCTCATGCTGACGAATTTTATGCCAAAAGGGGAACTCGGCCAGAAGCAGAGGGGTCTTCCATAATGTCTATTTTGTAAGCAATGATAAAAGTCTTCAAATGGTGGTGGATTTTTTATCGTCTGTCCAACTAACATCCCGTTCTATACTACGACCCTTTGGGCAAATCCGTTAGGAAAATCGTCATTTTTTGCGTAAATCCGATACTTTTTTGTGAATTTTCAATAATTTTTCGCAGAAATTGTCACAGAATGCACATTTTCTTCTAGGTAAATGTATATTAGACATTATGTAGCTCGAAATACGCGTAAACAAAAAATACAGTTGGATCAATTCGAGGTTACAAAGTTCGTGCGATTTTTTTTTATTTTTTTCAAACGCGTTTTCGAAAAAAAGGCTGTAGAAAAAAAAGCTCAACTGGGATTTTAGGGGACTTTTGTCTAATCGTTCAGTGACATGTACTCGACATTCCCTGAAAACATCAGCTTTCTCCGATTTTGTTCCCTAGTGAAACCTAATGTTCTTGGGCTATTTGATTAAAAAGCTCATACAAGCAGAAACAAACATAAGTTGCCACAATGATTGGCAGGATTCAAGATTGGACAAATCTCATTGATTGGTCTGATCTTCCCCTTGATTGCTGCTCAGGACACACATACTACGTATTGTGTGCTGACACAATGAAATACGACATCAGCAGAAATAAGTTAACAGCGCAGCGTCTTTGATCTTAGACCTGCGCTGTTAACAAGTGTCCACTGATGTCATATTTTAATTTTAATACACACACTGCGGTCGACAAACCAATCAACCTGACTGTATTGTAAAATTAACCCTGTTCTAGGCATTTTTAAACATACTGCTCCTTTTGGTTGTTACTATCTGACATGGGCACTCACAATCGGCAGATTGTGTGCTCAACTAATCTGCAAGCAGATGACGGTCGCAAATCCTTATCGGCTAATCACTATATACCACTCGCCATGACTTATGGGGCAAGAGAAAAAAACAAAACCAAAACACTCCAAGAAGAAGAGCATGTTTGATAAAAAAAATAATTTAATTTTAATGACTATATATTCTCAATTCTTAGAACTAAATTATCCTATCGGCGACGCCAAAAACTGTAACACACGAGCCCTGACTCTCGAACCTGCAGTTCGTATAGTCCTGACTAGAGTTCAGTTTTAGGGGCGCGTCCCACAATTCTACTTGGTCTCCAACACCGCACCCAGTTATCGCACTTGAGAGAGGTTATTTGCTACACCAAACTGTATTATTAAATACCCCATTTCATCCTTTCAGGGGCGCGTACCACAATCCTACTTGGTCTCCATTACCGCACTTAGTTATTGCAGTTGGGAAGGGTTATTTGCTTCCCCAAACTGCATTATTAAATACCCCATTTCATCATTTCGGTACCCCACACGATTGTTTTGGAGGGGAGTGGGCCCGACCCCTTAGATAATATTATCGTCCCTTAGTTGCTAGCACTTTGGTGGGCGCTATTAGAACTGAAAACATGTCAACAGTTGTAGAGGATTCATATAATGTTTTATTTTTTGATTGCATATTTTCGATTTATTATTTTTACATATAATAACAAATCATAGCTCTCCTGGATCGAAATTACCCGGGGCTTATATTTCAGTGAGCGCCCCGAAGCTGCAGGTGAACCAAAAATGCTGTGAATAAATTCACAATGTTTTCAGTTCCCCGGCAGTTGCTGGAAGCCTAGTGAGTATTTATTTATCAAGCATTCTCCGGTAGAAAACTTCACTGTTTTATCAAGGTAACATCTCTTGAATAATAAAGAGGATCCCAAACAAGTGATGTTTGGATATAAGATTTTTTGAAACGAGTTTGATGAATTTGATTCACAACGAGCCTTTAGGCGAGTTGTGAATCGAATTCATCAAACGAGTTTCAAAAAATCTTATATCCAAACATCACGCATTAAAGATTCTGTATATCACATGAATTTTCGCATGTTTTTTTTTACACATTTTAGTTAATTCATTGTCGCCAAATTCTCCCAAAAAACAACCGACAATCAGTTCGTTGGCTCAGACGCTCCACACCATGACGTCATGAAACACCATGACGTCATGAAAGTGCTTTACTTGCACCTGTTGTCGTAATTGACGTCATGTGAACTACGCACAAGAATACAGTGCTGCTGTTATGGGAGCACGCGCCGATTAGACACTAGTTGGTAATCAGGAAATAAGGCATGGGTTGTTACGTCGAAAGTAACGACGTTTCATGTGATATAAT
The DNA here is from genome assembly GCA_031216915.1 of Pictodentalium vernedei. Lineage (NCBI taxonomy): Eukaryota > Metazoa > Mollusca > Scaphopoda > Dentaliida > Dentaliidae > Pictodentalium > Pictodentalium vernedei. The sequence goes on from CM062293.1 coordinate 477,448,601, forward strand.
AATAATAATATTTATAATACTACTACTAATAATAATAATCAGAGGTGTCTGCCTGTTTTCCGTTTGAACCCAAATAAAAGAGAAACTAATAGCTACCTCAATTCGCTTCGTTTATGGTGATAACAATATATACCCCCACGTGACTGGTATTTTCTCTCGCTGCATAAATGCGAAATATTCGACAGGGTTTGCGTTGCATGTAAATAAAATTTGGCGACAAGGAGCGACATTGAAAATATTTTATTACACGCCCGTTCTTTAAAATCCCCATCTACAGCAACACTAAACAATGCGGAACATGGAAATCCGTTCCGCACATATGTGCGGAACGGAAATCGTTAACGGACTATTTTGAACTAGAAGCGAAATTTCACTGGACTTTTCTACAAATCGTGCAAAGCAATTATAATTTGAATCACGAGCGATAGCTAAAAATCGCCCTTTAGAGTTCCAGTGTGTACATATCGGAACTCAGGAGACGAAATAGTAACACGGGTTCCCCTCGCAAATTTGGTTGCGATAAAATGTGTTCTTTTTGATGATAATTGTCAAATGAATTGCTGAATGTCCTTCTTATTATTGTTGTTTTTTGACTCGAAGGCGTGTAATAAATACAGAATGACTCGCGTGCGTGAATGGGTTAAACGATATGGCACTCTTGCCATCGCGGAAGAATAAAACTTGCGGCTTGCGGCCTCCCGTTCCACCTTTCCGCGCTGGAACTCCTGCCATATCGATTAACCCATTCACACGCGTGTGTCGTTTTGTTTTCATTCTTGCAGAATTATTCACAAATGTTAACGTCTTTGCTGAGGGCGCGGTGGCTCAGTTGGTAGAGGTGCAGTCTGCAAGCCGAGAGGTCCTCGGTTCGAATCCCACTTGCGGCAACCGCGTTGTGTCCTTGGGCAACACACTTCACCCCCATTGCCCACGTGGGGGCACGGTGACGCTGTGTACTAAGGCGTACTGCACGTCGATGGTGCACCTGTGTCAACCAATGCTAACCCTGCTAGTGTGGAGTTGGTATGTTGGGGAGCTGACAGTTGCTCGCAGTTGCTCGCCGTTGCTCGGTGGTTCTCTCCGGGTACTCCGGCTTCCTCCACCCGTAAAACTGTCACGGTCATGGTTAGCCATTGTGCAGACATATGTGACCTTAAAAACCAATAAATAAATAAATAAATAACGTCTTTGCTCCATCGATATTGAGACACTAGTAAAATGCGACAACCTTTTTGCGTTTTCATTGTAAATATTCAGAACTAGTCGGGGATCTTCGCAAACACATCAAATCGACACACGTGCCTCGAATCTCAGGTTATGTGGAAGAAACCGTACCAAGATTTAATACTGGACAGTTGAAGCTACGATACAGAATGGAACCTGAAACTTTTGAAATCATTTTAAAACACATTGAACCTCTACTGGTGTAAAATATCACAAGAGATGAAAGTAGCATCGACCCAAGAAAGCAACTTCTGATTTATATTTGTTACACCTCAAGCGAAATGACCCTGAACATTATTGCTGATCGTTTTGATGTTGGTGAGACAACTGTCTTCAATATTGTTGTTGAGTCTTTGAGAGTATCAACAAAAAAGTTTGAATTCTTAAGCCAAGTTGGGAAGGCGGACAATGACTATCTCCTATTCTAATTTCAGTTACACCCTCGATCAGCACCTAATTTGTTAGTTTGCAAACTAAACATGCTTATTGGTATACCTCTGTCTGGTGGGCAGGCTGATAGTGCAGAGCTGCAATTGTCTGGCGTTTTACGTAGCCATATCAATCTGCTGAAGTAGCAAGTTACGAAGAATATGAGAGTTTCGTTGGTATATTGAAATGTCATATATGAATGAGTATCTCGACAGTGTTTGGTGGATTCTTTTTGTCATTTAATTGGTTTACCAAATCAACTTCACCTTCATATTAGAAACTGACTGTTGTGATATAGTCTTAGTTGTTAAGGGGAACAAGAAATCTTCAACAAACTTTAACTAGTTGGTTATCCTATAAATGATTGTTTTTGAACAAATCAATTAATAATTTTGTTGACACCAGTCTAGAATATATCTTAAAACATAAGACTGATGAATCTGCCTAATTGTGCCAATCAACATAATGTTTGGGACCTTGTGCTGCACTTAAAACTAGAAGTCCTGTCACGAACTGTGCGCTTATCTAGGCTTAATTGCGCGTAGGAATTGCGCGCAATTGCCATATCGAATGGCATCCAAAGCACGACAGGTTCTCCTAGTTACTCAGGCAATGTTTCTGCCAATGGACCTCCGGGTTACCCGGAGGTCCATTGGCTGAAACATTGCTTGTCCACAGGCCATATGTACAGAATTTGATAGCCTTATTATGGTCATAACGCGTAGATTAACGCGCAGATCGACGTGCTATTTGTGCGCATTTCGGGACAAGACTTCTAGTTTTAACTGTAAGACTTGAACCCAAGGAATTTAATTATTTATTGGTGTTTAAGGTCACATATTTCTGCACAGTGGCTAATCATGACCACGACAGTTTTACGGGTGGAGGAAATCGGAGTACCAGGAGAGAACCACCGAACACCGGCAAGCAACTGTCAGCTCCTCAACATACTAACTCCACACATGTAGGATTAGCATTGATTGAAGACAAGTGCACCATCGACGTACAGTACGCCTTAGTACACAACGCTACCGTGCCCCCACGTAGGCAATGGTGGTGAAGTGTCTTGCCCTAGGACACAACGCGGTTGCCGCAGGTGGGATTCGAACCGAGTACCCCTCGGCTTGCAGCCCTCACATCTACCTACTGAGCCACCGCGACCCCTGAACCCAAGGAATGGTTAGTTGATTTTGGCCATTCAAACGTTGTTTTCAATAACTAAGGCCATATCACAAGCCTTCAGTTTCAGTGGAAGGGGAGAATCTGTTTACAAATATATTGGTATTATGGCAAGACTACCGGCCTTTGGCAAGCAATTGGCAACTCCTTCAGTGTACGATCCTAGCTTTCAAAGTTAAGGTAGAAAAACACTTGTCGACAGAGCTGAGAGGGGGGTGGTTTGGAGTAGGACTCCTTATGATTGGGCTACTGTGGCCAAATCTCCTGTTGTAATCAAGATAAGAAGTTGCTGGCGGGTATCCTGGGTCCACACAATTTTTCCAAAATTCTTTGTTCTTTGTTAAGATCATGTTGTTTCGATAGTGGCTCCAATGCCTAAATTCTTGAACTGGCATTTATTCAATGATCACAAGGGAAATCATGAATGAGCATGGGCGCCCACTACCTTAGACTCATGAAACATTGAAACATTGAAAAAATACAATTTGACTAAACAGTGTCACTTTATTAGTATATTTTCAAAAAACAAGAAATTTAACAAAAACATTAAAAAAAACTTGTAAAAAAACAAACGTTCGATAAATTTATTAGGTAAACATTCTAAAATGAATATTAAAAATCTCTTTAAAGTCTATATTCAATTTCCCAACTGGAATTACTTTCTATTTTTTATTGAGTACATGGTGTATTCCAGTTATACAGGTGTGTTCTGGTGGTGATATGATCATAGTCGCCCAAATGCACATGTTTCATCTTTTCAAGTGCGATTAGAGCACTGCAGCATGTCTTCACAGAACAAACGGTTCAGTACAAAGTATATTTTACAGTGTATATACGTACTGAAGAGATGCCAGTTCGATTCTGGCTGGAGACTCCTGGCTTTGCTCTGGCTCATTAGAAAACATTAACCCTTTGCCCAACGAATCGCCCGCGTAATATGCAAATTCAGGAGCTCAAAAAATTTTTATTTTTCAAAACATTTCCACAAAACCATATCATGTGACCCTTCATTGGAACGAGCTTGACGAGCTCGTTCCAATGAGGGTCACATGATATGGTTTTGTTGACATCTTTTGAAAATCTTTAAAAATGTTATTTAAAATAATAAATTTTGATATCGTCTGCGTTGGGTAAAGGGTTAAATTTCATATGAAACTTAGATAGGTTTCGGGACTTGGCAGAAAATAATTAGAATTTTCGAAAATTTTTGCAAATTTTAATTATTCCAAAAATGCACTCAAATATTTACAAAATGTCATGAGTATGTTTAAACTTCAATTAAGTATGTCAATAATACTTGGTTGATTTGACGGGATTCTCTCAACACGAAGTGCTGAGTATATGTCCAATGTGCTGTTAGAATATTTCAAGTGGGAAATGATATCCAAAATCTAGAAAAAATAATTTTTTGATATATGTACTAGTATGCTGTGTGATACCAAAGGAATTTGACTGCAGTTAAAACTAGAAGTCCTGTCATGAAATGCGCACAAATAGCACGTCGCTCTGCGCGTTAATCTACGCGTTATGTCCATAGCTATGAAATTCTGCACATATGTCCCGTGCACAAGCAATGTTTCAACCAATGGACCTCCGGTTAACCCGGAGGTCCATTGGCAGAAATATTTTCTGTGTTTGCTATGAGTAACCAGGAGAACCTGGCGTGCTTTGGATGCCATTCTATATGGCAACTGCGCGCAATTCCTACGCGCAAAAATCCTATATAAGGGCACAGTTCGTAACAGGACTTCTAGTTTTAACAGTATCTGCATTGAATAAAAGATGAAAAATCAAAAACTATTTAACTTTGTAAGAGAATAAAAATGAAAACTCTTTACAAATACTGTAAGAGGCCTGTCTGATATCTTTCTCAAAATCTGTTCATTTCATATTAACCCTTAAAACTTTAGTGGTATCTTCTAAGCCAGTTCAATGACAGCAATTAGGAGAGTCCATATTCATTATATGGGGTAGACCAATCAATATTTTCATCGTGCAGCTCGGGGCTGCACCTTGAAAATACTGATTGGTCTATCACACACATTTACTGAACAGTCATCCTATATAATGACGTTAATATGAAAATACGTGACACGTAATGGTGCACACCCAATATTGTTAATTTCGGTAAATATTGCAGGCCCCAAGCATGATTTTTCAGGAAAGAGATGGTATATATCGCAGAAATAGCAGCGGTTATGTGAAATATAACAATTTGTCAAAACGTGTTGTACAGTGACATGCAATAAACACAGAACCACGCATGTATGTTCATATGTTACTGTGGCGAGAAATATGGCAATCGAGAAATTTTGAAAGATTGCGGAAGGATCAAACTTCAGACAAGCTATAGTAAAACAAACCTTCATTTTTTAAACTGACAAAAGATCATAATTCAATGGCAAATAGGTTCATTAGGGTTTAACAACACTTTCAAAAACCAAGGCTATATTATAAGCGGGATTGTACGTCAATTTCAATAATTAAAGTTATTCTATCACGTTGTTAGTTCTCAAGATCCTTCCCATCCTTCAATACCTAGACGAACAAAATAGTCGTACGTGGAGTCACTCGTCCAGGCAATTACTCTATGGCTCATTTGTTCGATGGGATTCTGGTCGTTCGAGCAATCTGAGATGGTTAGCAAGCCTGTACTAGTGCTAGTAATGGTACAAGGCCGCAAGAGTGGAGGAAGACTACAGGATTTGGTGACTACTGTAAAAGCTAATCATAGGACAGACGATGGCAATATTCGGAAAATCAGTAATAGTGGTGTTCGAGATATGAAGATCATGGAGTGGTCTAGAACTGGGCAGATGCTAGGAGTTAAATTATCATCAGGTATATACAGTACTACATCATCATGTCATAGGTATCCTCCTATACCCCGATGAGCATTAAGAGCCGTAAAAGAAATCGCTATTTCGATACTCATCTGCTCAATGGGATTTGAGTCGTTCGAGTAGAGACTTTTTTAGTAACTGCTCAAAAGCTTATTTGCTCGATAAGATTCGAGTCGTTCGAATAATACCTAACCCTGCTTGATTGTATTTTGGGTTTGAGGATCATAGAGGACTTCGTTATACACAGGAAAGGCAAAAACAGAGACGGCCAAGACAAAATAGTCTGCTGGGATAGGCAGAAATGGGACCAGTAAAAGGCAAAACAGGCCACGAAATAGGATAAACCACAGAAAATATCGGGATAGATAAAATACCGAGACTATGGTGCACATCCGAAACAATAAAGTTAATCTTATACAAAGGAATGTGTCTATTGTTGGGCAAAAATAAGAATTCTAGGGGACAACAGATAGAAACCGAATATTTAGTGGGAAATCCGCACTAGTAAAAGAACTGTTTGATTCATTTGGGTAATTTTACAAAGTATTCGAACAAATACAATTACTCATACCAGGAAACGCACCTTAAAGCACTGTATGCTACTCTTTTAAGTCCAGTATTGAGGAATCCGTGCCAAATAAAGTTGTTTTGATGGTTTAGAGAGATTGGCTGGATGTTTGTGGTAACTCGATGTACTCTAGTTCACTTCAATTTATCCACATGAGACCTCTCATCATTCATTTAGCACTACGTGCTACTATTATAAACCCTAGGTGGGGGTTTTCTAAGTCCGTCTCGGTAGTTTTGGATTATTAAGAGGGATTGTCGGGTTGTTTGCTGTAATTAAAATTACTCCTATTCAATCGAACACACCCTCCGAACACACCCCTTTCCCACTAGAAGGTTTTGAGTCACATAGCAAACATGTGCTACCATAGAAACCAAGATGGCAGCCTCGGATACACAATATGGACGACGTACACTCGTATCACCTCAACAAAACGCGCTGCGCATGCACATTAGGACCACGTATCACTATGGGGATGTTGTCACAAGATGGCGCTCACGCACGCTACCATGACAACCAAAAATGAAGTAATTGGGCCATGTGTCTATGACGTCACATGAGATCCGGCCAATGTGGGTCGATCGGGTACATGATCTACTACTAACATCAAGCCGAGAGATACACGGTTCGATCCCCAGCAGGGGTAGCTGCGTTGTGTCATTGGTCAAGGCACTTAATCACGATTGCTCAAGTGGGGAACGGTGGCGCAGCCATGGGGACGTTCAGGTGGCACACACCCCCCTCCCACAAAACAAAAATAATTCCGATAGGATCACCGATCCAATGTCGAGTTGTGACAGTACAAAAGTGGGTTTAATCATTATCATCTTATCATCCGGAAACTAATTGTTTACAATTTACTATGTGAAGGGTCACTGTGACCTTGACCTTTGACCTCCTGATTCCAAAATAAATAGGGCTCTTTCTTGCAATAATGCCAACCTACCTATGAAGTTTCATGAGCGTGGGTTGAACCATTGTCAAATTATCATCTGGAAACCAATTGTTTACGATTTATTATGTTCAATGTCACTGTGACCTTGACCTTTGACCTAGCGAGGCCAAGATAAATAGGTCTTCCACTCACCTAGGCCAACCTACCTATGAAGTTTCATGAATGTGGCTTCAACCGTAGTCAAGTTAGCATCCGGAAACCAATTGTTTACAATTTACTATGTTGAAGGTCACTGTGACCTTGACCTTTCACCTAGCAAGTCCAAAATAAATAGGGTTCTTCATCTCACTGATGCCATCCTACCTATGAGGTGTTATGAACGTGGGTCGATCCATTATCAAGTTATCATCCGGAAACCAATTGTTTTGATTTACTATGTTCAGGGTCACTGTGGCCTTGACCTTTGACCTAGTGAGTCCAAAATAATAAGGTTTTTTCCTCTCAGGAACGCCAACCATTACCCACGTGGGGGCACGGCGACGCTGTGTACTAAGGCGTACTGCACGTTGATGGTGCACTGTCTTCAACCAATGCTAACCCTGCTCGTGTGGAGTCAGTAAAATGGGGAGCTGACAGTTGCTCGCCGTTGCTCGGTGGTTCTCTCCGGGTACTCCGGCTTCCTCCGCCCATAAAACTGTCATGGTCATGATTAGCCATTGTGCAGAAATATGTGACCTTAAACGCCAATAAATAAATAAATAAATAACTTCCTGACTTCCAAAGTCAGATCCGTTTCACATGAGTCTTAGATTTTTAGAGCTCATACAACAAGCTGAATAGTATATGTAACCCTTGAAAAAAAAGAAGAAGCCCTTGAAAAACCCTTGAACTTTGAGAGCAAATTTTTGTATGAACCCTGTTGACGGATGAAGAGCGATGAGATTAGCTCAGCTTGACTTTGTCAAGATGAGCTAAAAAAAGCCAGTTTTCCCAGTTAAGGCACCTAGAGTCATTGGTACGGAACTGACAAAAACATAAAACACTGCTTTTTCCAACAGTATGACCAGTACTGCTCATGTGGTATCTCTTAGCACTGTTAAAATGCCTAAAAACATCCAATATTGATTCTGTGGTGCTGTGCTTGAGCAGCAAGTATCCATTAGGGCACTTTCACAACCTTAGATTTAATCCCCACAAATACCCATTCTGATAAAAAGGGTGAAATTGTGGAAAATATGTCTGCAAGGAGGATGAATGAGGTATTTGCTTAAAAAATTTGTTTTTTTTTGTGTTTTGAAAGTCTACACAGAAATAAAAACTGACATACAATGAAAAATTTTGTTAGAAGAGCCAAGACAAGATTGTCAAACAGAAAAAAAAACCTCAATGGACCCTGAGTTCTGCAGTACCTAAGCAAATCATAGGAAACTGAGAGAGTATGAGATTGACTTTAGTTTCCAAAACATACTGTACAGTCTTTCCTATTGTTTCTCATCAACTGAGGCTGCAGTATGGGGGTGGTGTGGGGTGGGGGGGATGGGGGGACTTGATTCAAGGAGAGAACAATATTTCACAGCTGTTACTGTAGTTTTGTGCTGTAACATGGGAACCGTGACAACAATGCTCGATCTGATTAAAATTTGATTGCAACTCTTTAATTTTGGGATTCAAATATCTTTGTCAAGTATAACCCTTCAGAGAACTTTTTCCGACCCCAAAACAGGGGGGCATGCATCAAATAAGAGGGAACATTTAGTACTGGACTACTTTACTGGTAGCTGTGCACAAATGCCATTCACTCACATTTGCAACTTTATTGCGTTATTTTTTCCACTGTACCCCAACCCCAAATTTGTGTTCTAAAATACTCTTTCAATGAAGAAATTATTTTTTACCACTTTTTAACCCTTTACCAAATATAATGGTCAAAAGCTGCTGGTGTTATTCACAAGTATTGCCATTCCATGTTCATTATTTTCTCGTTTTTTTGTGTCAAACACAAAGCTTATGACCCCTCATTGGAATGGGGTCATTCCAATGGTGTAAAAAGTCATGTTTTTGACACAAAAAATTAGTAAGTCAATAAGTTTGTGGGCAAGGGTAATCAGCTTTTCATGTTACATGTAAGTAAAGGGTTAACAGTATAATTCAGGCAAACATCTAAATGCCAGTAAATAAAAGTGCAATATGGGTTTTCTGGCTGTGGGTTTGAATGGTGATTTGGAAGGGGGTTGGAAGATTGGACTCCCCCTCTGCCCCTAATACTATGATGGGGAACCATGGTTTAATTACATTTGTTAATACATGTGTACATGTAGGGTAAAATAGGTTGTTATTTGGCATTTGCTGGGGGCTGTAGTGTGCCACTGGAGGCTACACTTGCTCAAGATGTGAATTTGCTTGCAATATATAGCCCTTATTGCTGATGATGACAAAAACATACTTTTCAAAACAATAAAAAAAGTATTGAAAGGTGTGTGGTACACCAATGAATTTTTTAATGTGAAATAATCTCTCAAAATAATAATTAAATCAGGTTCGGAAGCCAAATTATGTATTTCCTTAATCAACCCCAATCCTTTCAAAGATACATTTTACCTCTTTCATGTGACAAAAGAGTCATTTCTGCATGAGAATTCAACTTTTGGCTTCAACTGAGTTAAAAACATGGGAAATTTGTTCTTTTAAAGAAAACTGTCCAAACTGTGTCAAATGGCTTAAAAACTGCTGTTGCCTCCAATACATTTTTCTACTCTGTTTTGCCCTGTTACCTAAAGGAATTCATGTAGATTTTTTTGAAAACTAACCCAATCCCCAAATGAAACTAAAATCTGCATCAGCATGTAATCCTTTCAGGAATACATTGTCTCCTTTGACCATACAGCAAGACAAAGAGTGGTGTTCCAACCCCATGAAACCATATAAATGTCAATTTTGATTCAAAAATTGGGGTTGCAACTATATAATTCACCAATATCAATAGACAGTACCATTTTGTCCTAACAACTGATGTCAAATTTTCTTCTACACACTGATGTGGCAAAATATAGCCCTGAAAGTGTCTCCCTAGTATGCCCCTTTTTATCAAAAACTAGGATAAAATTCACAAATTAATTGATGTTGACATATAACAAACCGCTTGTGATATTAAATTTCTCATTTGTGATAATTTCTAAATCACATTCTGGCTTCTGAAGATATTTCACATTGCGCTTGATGAATGTTTTGCCATTCTTGTGAAAAAAAGCCTCACTTTCTCAGTTAAGACACCTAGAGTCATTGGTATGGCACTGACACAACATTAAACACTGATTTTTTCCAACAGCATGACCAGCTGAGCACTGCTCCTATGTTATAGCATAGCACTGTTAAAGTGCCTAAAACCATCAAATATTGATTCTGTAGTGATGTGCATGTCCTACAAGTACATGTACCCACAAGGGCTCATTTACAACCTTGGATTTAATCAGGCACCCATTCTGATAAAAAAAAGTGAAATTAGGGAAAATACATGCATGCCTAGTATCCAGTGAGGATGACTCAGATATTTGCTTCAGGAATGTAGTGCTCTTTTATGTTTAATATATTTGTGTATGTGTGTGTATGGGTGTGTGTGTGGGGGGGGGGGTCAATTGCCAGTTATTGAAAATGTAGAACTGTGCAAATGGAAACAAACCAACACTTGGCATGATGGACAGACAGACATGCAATCACATATCTTGAAAGAGACAGTCTACATGTACATAGGAATGGTATAATGGACAGACAGACATGCAATCACATATTTTGAAAGTGACATTCTACATGTACATAGGAATACTGACTGACATACAATGAAAAGTATAGCGAGAAGAGCCAGGACAGGGGTATCAAAACAGAAAAAAACTCAGTGAACCCTGAGTGCTGCAGTACTAAAGCAAATCATAGGAAACTGAGAGTGCATGCTGTTAACTTTCTCATCAGCTGAAGGGTTTAGTATGGGTGGTAGAGGGACAATTGTCAATGCAGTTTTGTGCTATAACATGGGGACCAACAGCACTAGTATCAGACTACTATATTGGTAGCTGTGCACAGAAGCCATTCATTCACATTTGCAACTTTGTTACTTTTCCCACTGTACCCCCCACCCCCTTTCCCCAAATTTATGTTCCAAAATACTCTGTGAATGAAAAAATTGTTTTTCAACATTTTTAATCACTCACTCAATGTAATGGCCAAAACAGGCTAGCACCATTCACCGAAACAGCCATTCAATGTTCATTATTTTTGCACCAAAAACATAGCTTATGACCCCTCATTGGAATGAGCTCATTCAGCTCAATCCAATAGGGGTCATAACTATGTTTGTGACGCAAAAAAATGAAAAGAAATTAGTTATTCTGAAGTGCTATCTTCTTTTCATGTGAGGTAAAGGGTTAACATCATAAAATGGCGAAAGCTTCTATTCATCATTCACTCAATATAATGGCCAAAACCGGCTAGCACCATTCACCAAAATTGCCATTCAATTTAATTTTTTTTTGCATTTTTTGGCATCAAAAACATAGCTTATGCCCCCTTATTGGAATGAGCTTGTTCAGCGAATACAAGTGAAGTATGGGCGAATACAAGTGACACCCTTATTGGAATGAGCTTGTTCAGCGAATACAAGTAAAGTATGGGTTTTCTGGCTAAATGTTTGGATGGTGATTTCGGAGAGGATTGGAATATAATTGGAACCCCCTCTTTCACAAGTACAATGAGGGGAAAGCATGGTTTCATTAGATGTGTTAATAGGGTAAAAAAGATGGTTACATGTGTTCATGTATTTGTCATTTGCCAGAGGTTATAGAGTGCTTCTCAGTTCTGGATGCCACACTTGCTCAAGATGCATTTAACTGCATTATTTTTGCCAATATATGGCCTTTATTGCCGACTGTGACAAAAATATAACTTTTCCAAAAATAAAACAGTATTATTCAGTCTGTGGTTCTCGAAAGAACATTTAAAAGTGAAATATGTGTAATATCCAAAAAAATAAAATTAAATCAGTGTTGGAAGCCAAAATAATGTACATTTACAATGTACATGTACTTATTTCCTATAATCAAACCCAAACCTTTTGAAGGGTAACCTACAAAACTTTTCCCTGACAAAAATCCCCCCCCCCCCCCAATCATTTTCACACAATGCGCAAAAATCTCCCCCCCCCCCCCCCATGTTTTTTTTTTCAGGTAAACAGAAATTCCTCCCTCCATAATTTCTGGTGTACAACCCCCCCCCCCCCCCCACCTCCCTAATTTTTTAGAAGTACATGTATATTTAAAGCCATACAAAAATGTCCAAAGCTTTTTACCACTTGAGGCCGAGCACTTGTGGCTTCAATCAATGCTAACTTTGCTTGTGTGGAGTTAGCACGTTGGATAATTGCTCACTGTTGCCAGGTGTTCTCTCAGTGCACTTTAGTTTCCTCCACCCATAAAACTGTCCGACACGAGGTGACACTGGCTGTTGAAAGTGTCCTTAAACTCCAATAACTAAATAACTGTGTTGATAAATAGTTATTGAGGCATGTTTTCTTGTAAATAGTGATGAGTGTTTATGTAATTTACAAATTAAATACATAAGTTTTTAAATCCTTTTGGAAAGCCTTTTAATCTTTTGGTGTAAGAGGCCGGTTGGGGGATTTTTGTACTGCTCTTAAAATAGTGTGAGAGAATGTGGTACTACTCAGTGTGGGAGGAATTTTTGCTAAGTGTTTACAAATGAATGGGGGTATTTTAACCTACATTCTAATCCTTCCAAAGATACATTTTATCTCTTTCATTTGATGAAAGAGTCATTTTTGCATGAGAATTCACTGCTTTCTTTAAAAACTAGCCCAATCCCAAAATAAAACTAAAATCTGCATTAGCAGACAATAGTTTGGGGAAAAATCTGTTTCATTTAACCATACTGCAAGAGAAAGAGTGGTGTTCACCACCCCTCCCCCCTCCACTCCACACAAAATGAATGTCAATTTTGATTTGAAAACTGGTGTTGCAGCTATATAAATCACCAATATCAATAGACAGTGCCATTTTATCCTAACAAATTATGTCAATTTTTTTTCTACATATTGATTCGGTAAAATATAGCCCTGAATATGTTCCCTGGACCCCCAGCATACCTACTTTCATCACAAATTATGATATAATTCATAAATTAATTGATGTTGACACAAAACAAACCTCTTATTATATTAAATTTCACATTTCTGATAGTTTTTAAATCACATTCTGGCTTTTTAAGATATTTCACATTGTGTTTGATGAATATTTTGCAATATTTTAACAAAAATTTTTTTTTTTAAATCCCTCACATTTCTTAATTAAGGTACTTTGAGTCAATGGTATGGTATGTCTCTGATAAAACATTACACATTGATTTTTTGATTTTTTTTCCAACAGCATGACAGTGCAGGTCATATGTTATCTCATAGCACCATTAAAATGCCTGAAACCATCAAATATTGATTCTGTAGTGCAGTGCCAAATATTATTTAGAGGTCAGTTCTGGGGAGGTTGGTATTTAGGCTTTTTAAAAGTTTTTTGCCATTTTTGGAGATACACACTCAAGACTAAATATCAGAATCCCCACCTCCAGATGTTGGTCAGACGAGGAGGGTGACATTGACTAGTTTGAAGATGAATTCAGTTCTATTCTGGTTGCAATGCCTAAAGCATCCAGGAATTAAAACATTGTTTACCAAAACACAGAGGAAGTGTGCATGTAATTTAAATTGGAGTTCTGAGTGATTCTGGTATTTAGTCTTCAGGAAAACACGTCGGATCACAAAATTAGCTGGACGCTACACTGTAATTCTGACAGTTTTAAACTGACATTGTATTATATCATTGGTAAAAATAGTTCATAGACTGGATCCTGTGAACTTGTGAAGAAAAATCTAGGAAATAAATGAATAGGTATCGCTGTTCGCGTGCATGTCTGTTTCTGTAAAATTTTACTATGCGTACAACAAGACTGCATGCCCGTGTTTTGAGAACAAAGACTTCCCCAGACCTTGACTCAACATAACTTGAATTCATCCGAACTCCGGCTGTTTCTGAGGAAATCGCGCTAAGTTCCCCACAAATGAAAAAAGGCCCACTAAAAGTGTCAATAAATCACCTGTTTTATTTTTTATTCGTTGTCAACAATTTGTGAAGTGTACGTTCTCAATTAAAATTGAAACTGGGCTTCAAATCTGACGAAACCGGCAACGGACGGCATTGGCACTTCGAACTTTCAAATAATTCCTAACTCGCCAACAACTACCTAACTTCGAAAGTCACTTCATTACTTGATTATTTATCATAGTTTCCAGCATTCTGCAACAATATATTTTACATAATGTCCTTTGAAAGGCCCAAAACAATTAAGTATCCGTTACAATGATTCTGGATTTTTTGCCAGTGGGAGAGCCACGCCGCCAGATGGCACCCCAAACTCTGTTGCATGGTATATAGAAAAATTATAAAATCATGGACACGTACCCATTACCTATGTGCGCACACGCCACTGCGTGGGTGTGCACTATGACGTATCATGTTCCTGTTCGGAAAAGCGGCCGCTAGGGTTCAAGGGTTAAATAACAAGAAACAGTTGTGGATTCCAGTCATACATATGTGTACTGATACTGTCATAGTTTTCAACCAAAATGTCGCAAAAAACAACTCAGAATTTCAACATCCAAAGCTATTTTGTGAAACAGTTTGACAATGTCATATGTTTTCCTGATAGATTTCATGCATTCATGTTTTATTTATTAAACTCATTAAAATCACTTATTGTCCGGATGAGATTATAAGGTTGGTCGTTGGGGTTTTACCGCTATTTTCAGCAACTGGGGCCATATCACTATGATGAGAGTTTTAGGGCTGAATGAAACTCCATTCTTAAAGCTTTGAATATACCAAGCAATACCACGGCATTTGACAAGTAACTGACAACTCCCTCAGTTAAACATCTGAGTTACAAAGCAGATGTGTATAACCTGGGCTCAAACCCATGCTTACAGCGCTGAGAGGAGAGTCGGTATACACCTGGGCTCAAACCCTTGGTTTCAGCGCTGAGAGGAGAGTCGCTTCAAGTGGTTTTCAAAAAATTCCTATAAACACGGCCGGGTTGGGTGGGTGGTCAATCCTTGAAAAAAGTAACTTTTTTCCGCCTTTCAAATTTCATTTTTTTGCACATTTTGAAAAGAGCTGAAACGGTTAACTGATTAATCGATTAATCAATGGTTAACATCTTGATCGATGAAAAAAGTAATTGATCGATTACCGTTACTTTTGAACTACTGTATTTTCTGGGTTAACAAAGGAACAAACTTGCTCCAAAACAGGCAAACATTGTCACACTGACTCACATCAATTATATGAGACAGCGTTAAGCATACAAGTTACGTGCTAACATACTTGACCACTTGCTTGATCATTATACTGTATCAGTAGCTGGAACTGGTCATTCTTAAGTTAACCTTTACCCAATGCGGGTAGCAGACGACACTAGCAAAATAGATTCCTGAATTACTAAATATTTTTTAATTTTTGCCTAAAAAACATGGCTTATGATCCCTCATTGGAACGAGCTCGTTCCAATGAGGGATCATAAGCTATGTTTTTGAGACAAAAATTGAAAACGTAATAAAATCTGAATGGATATTTTTGTATGTAGAGCTGGCCGATTTTCTCCTTTACGTTGCGTAAAGGTTTAATGCTATAAATCATTAACGGTACGGCAGTTATTCAGCTAGCTATACGGGCAAGTGATTAATCGGTTAACTAAGGTTAATTCTGTGATTAATCGATCAAGAAAGCTCTAATTTTGAACTATCCACCACACTCTGATGATTTTATTGTGTTCTTAGTAGTATATATGTAAGCTCATACTATTAAAGCTAAATAACAGATGTTGCAACTCTCATTCTGTGAGATGGTTATCATCAGTGGTGTGTTACTGAAAAGAGTATTGATGCTAATGTAAAAGTACAATAGAGAAGGAGAAAAATGAAGGGAAAAAACATACGCGTGTGAATGGATTAATCGATATGGCACGACTGCCAGCATGGAAGGATAGAACGAGAGGCCACAGGAATCGAGGTTTATCTTTCCGCGATGGCACAAGTGGCATATCGATTAACCCACTCACACACATGTCATTTTGTGTTTATTACACGCCTTCACGTCTATAAAAAACAATTATTAGAAGGACAATCAGCAAATCATTTGGCAACTATAAACAAAAACAACACATTTTATCACCAACCAAATTGGCGAGGGAACCCGTATTACTATCTCGTCCCCTGAGTTTCAATGTATTCTATGTGTCTACTGGCAGATAGAACACATTGGAACTCAGAGGACGATTTTCAGCTATCGCAAGCGATTCAAATTGTAATTGCGTTGCACGATTTGTAGAAAATTCCATTGAAATTTCGCTTCTATTTAAAAATAGTCCGTCAATGATTTCCGTTCCGCGCATATGTGCGAAACAGATTTTCATTTTCCGCATGGTCTGGTGTTGCTGTAGGTGGGGATTACATGAAACAGGCGTGTAATAGAAGAAGTGTGAATCATGGAGTGATGAGAAACATGATGAATAAACAACAGAAATTAAGGCACATTGCATAAATATGAAGATTTATCATATGTCTCGTCTGTTTTGTTCAATTTAAAACATTTGATATTTTGCTTTCATATTAATCAGTGATAAATAAAGCCTTCCATCGATTCATTGGTCAATTTCAAAACTAGACAGTTTGTTTGCCTGAACAAAATACAACTGGGCCATATTTTCATAATTTGCATAATTGGGATTGAACGATTTCATTGGTCAATTTCAAATATGGACAGTTTGATTGGCTGAACAAAATACAACTGGGTCACATTTGCATAATTTGAATGGGGAGAGTTTACGCTATCTGTCCTATTTAGGTTGGGTTATATTGCATTAACACTTTACCTAACATACCGACCAAAACCGGCCAGCGCTATATATGAAATTTTTAAAAATTTTTGCTTCCAAAACATAGATTATGACCCCTCATTGGAACGAACGCATCATAACCTATGTTTTGGAAGTACAAAATGAAAATTTGAAGTCACATGATGATGTTTTTTCCAAGTGTCGTCTGCAACACACTTTAGGTAAAGGGTTAAAAAGTCATACTGAGTCGTTAATTTGTGCATATGTGTGACAGACCCGTATGTTTCTAGCCAACTTTGGTTTAGCTGGGGTAATTCATTCAAATTCACCAAAACTCCCAACCAGCTAAATTAGCAAGTAAAAATGTTCCATCATCTTCTAACTCCTTACAACACAACAGCGTATCAGCAGTATGTAGTTAAAAATATAGGCACTGGGAAATGTAATGTTGAAATAGAAACTTGATGTGTCTCTGCGTGTGTCATACTTCTTTACAATCTGATAATGAAATCACAAAACTTTCAAACTAATATTGTGTTGTAGTCGATGTTTGATTTGAAAATGATGACACGGCCACTTAATTCCAGGTTCAAATACATTTTCCACTACCTGATTCCTTTTACCATCCCTTTATCTCGCTTATAATCTATACTTGATCTGGAGGTCAAATATACAGATCAGTACGAAGCAAGTATGGTAGCTGTTGCTCAAAATACTGCTCGGGTCCAACTGAGTTGAGGAAATGCACACATGTGCACGGAACATATAGCCAGGGACGTGGCTAGGGGTGTTCGATTGGAGAGGTGTAGGGGTGGTGAATTTCCAGCTAGGGGGGGGGGGGGGGCTGTAGGGTAGTGAATTTCCAACCCGGTCCCTCCCCATTGTTGGAAATTCACTACCGAGAAACATTTTGAAAATGAAGCCATGAAAAGGTTTTTATTATTTGGAATTATTCTGGGAATTGAATATGTGCAAAACAAATGCTCAAGCTTAGAAATTTGAGCAATTCACACTGTCCTAACATTAAATCAGATCTTATGCAGGAATGATCAATTTTCGATGTTTCATCATTTTGTAACTGTGAATGATGGAATTAACTCAGGATAACGATTTTACATGATGCGATTTTCTTGAAGTGCATTTCGAGGATTATATTATTTCGATAAGTAAACGTATTATAGAAATCTCGTACCGACTGACACCATGCATACTTATGAAGCTCGATATTGCGTACACTGTAGTTGTAAATAGTAACACTTGGCATTTTTGCCGATTTGAAACCTAGTTGGAATTTTGGGAAGTAAAGGAGACATCAGCATCACCAAAGAAGCTCTAAAATCCAGATAGATAGAATTTCCAACTACGCATGACTTGCCCTCCGAATTTCCAACTGTAGGAAATTTAGGCCAGGATTGGAAGGTAACCCTGCCCACACACACCTCATTTCGCCACGCCCTTGCATATAGCCTGCGCAAGCTATTGATCATGAGGCGTTTTTAAAAAAAACTCTCTCATAAGCTCATTATAAAGCAAACACTCCAAGAAACAGTTGAAAAAATCAGGCAAACTGAACAATAGAGTAATTGCAATTCTTCCAAAGATTTCGGTTTAAAATATTATGTCTAATTTGCCAGAATGTTTGTTTTCCAACTGGGGAAAATAACAGAAACTTAGACACAGATCAGTAAGAGACCTAAAAACTTGACAATATCATATTGATTGTCAATTTTAGGGGTTTCGAGGGGGTGGGTCACCCTCTCAAAAAAGGAAAAAAACATTCCTCTCTAAAAACGGGAGGTGGGTGGTCTTGAAGCAATTAGATTTGGTTAATTTAACGTTGCATTCAGCAACTAAGGCCATAATACAAAGGCACCAGTTTAGTGTTAGAGGAGAATCCGCACACAAATCTTTTTGGCATTGCGGCAAGACCAACGACCATCGATGAGTAACTGACAAGTCCCTCGGGTATCGATTCGTGTAACAAAGTCCAGGGTGGAATCACCTGGATTCGAACTCTTGTCGATAGCGCTGAGAGGCAAGTTGGTATCGCAGTCATACACTGAGAGTCACAAATAAACATCCATGTATGAGTTGTCAAAGACTCAAGTTATTCGTATAGTACATTTTGATCATAATTACACGTTTAATCCTTTACCTAACACGAAAAGCAGACGATACTTACAAATAAAATTCTTGAAGCACTATTTTTTTTTTATTTTTTGCGTCTAAAACATAGGTTATGACCCTCATTGGAACGAGCTCGCTGAGCTCGTTCCAATGAGGGGTCATAACCGATGTTTTTGTGACAAAAAAAGAAATAGTAATAGAAATTCAATGGTGAATTTTGTGAATAGTACTGGTATATGTTGGCCGTTACGTTGGGTAAAGGGTTATTAGCGTTAGTGTAGCATGGCTTGGTTCCTGGAATGATTTGCTTGTCTTTATAAACACAGATCTTTATGCATCAGCTAAACACGATACTCAAAGCCAATTATCCCCTCCAAATAGTCATTTACTTGGGGATACGGCATATGAGCTAGGTACATTTATGTTAGTTCCATATAAGGATAATGACATACTTACACAAGTTCAAAGAGACTATAATCTCTGTCAGAGTTCAACACGAATGCGCATAGACAATTGTTTTGGAATCATGAAAGGTCGATTTCGGCCGAAATATATCGACATGCATGATGAGGAACTCCTTCTGAATATGATATTGAGTTGTTTCATCACGCATCAAGTCGGGTGATTATAGGGACAAACTTATAGGGACTGATCGCCGTCCTATGGGAAGTTCTAAAATAATTTTTGCAGCCGACTTCCCAAGGGATTGTCGTCCGTCCTTATAATTTATTTCCCCATAATTCCTCAAATTAACTGCAAAATGTATTTTTGAACCTCTGTCTGTCCCTATAACTTTGTCCCCGCCTTTCACGTCTTAACCAAAGGTGGCATTCTGGACACCAGATGCCTATGGAAATTCCAATAGTAAATTTTGTTTCTAGAGTGCTGCATTTAGGTATAGGGAATCTTGTGTTAAATCTTTGTCTCTGGGGTGCTGTCATCGCTACCAAAGAACGATTATCTTCAGAATATATATGTCTTCAATCAATGCTAACCCTGCTTGTGTGGAGTTAGTACAATGGAGAGTCTGGCAGTTGCTAGCTGTTGCTCGGAGGTTCTCTCTGGGTTCACCGGCTTCATCCACCTGTAAAACTGCCCGACACTGGCTGTCGAATAAATAAATAAATAAATAAATAAATAAATAAATAAATAAATAGTCTAAAGAGTGTTGTTTCCTGCTTTTCAGTCGGGTCCTTCCTTTAAAAACGAAATGCTTTGTTGGTCGCCACGTTTGTTGCTCCGCCTATATGTAATACATTTTTTGATTGGCAATTAACGTTCCTACCGGCGTAGAATTCCGCATCTCTCGATGTATTTTTCAAATTAGTCGTTGACAGGATAGTGAAGATCTGACAGTTTCCCGTACATTTCAAAATGGGTGGGGAGGTTAACTTTGCGGTCTTTTTATGAAGCATAACGTCGGCTAAGTTGCGTCTCTCCTGCACGCAATCGTTGGTGGGTCAGGGGAAATTTCTCTCATCCGTTCAGATTCATGAAGTATTCTCATATGCTACTGAGTGATGCGCCCAACGTGCGGCAAAGTTTTAGAGTATATTGTTACTAACGACACCCTCTTTCTATTCGCGTATCGTTTCCTCCAGGCTTCTTTTCAAGAAGGACTCCTCTGTTCAACGAGTCAGCCTTCCTTAACTGGCTTCTATCAACTTCGAACTATATCCTCGTTTTCTCATTCGTATCTTCAATCTCCTCCTATGTCGGTAATAGTCTGCATTCCTCTGACATATCCGTTCCAATCTTATCCCGAGACTGTAAATCATTGACTTTTTAGTATAGGTTGGGTGAGCCGAATCTGCATTCAAATATAACTGTTTATCTGCAGGCTTGACAAACAGATCTGTGTATATATTATTATTCCTTTTCTGTCCAAATGCCTCGAGAAGGTTGTTTCCTCCAGAATAATTTGTCATATATAACTACAAACTTGAAACATTCCAATCAGCATACAGACCCAGGCATAGTACTGAGACAGCTCTAGTTCGTGTTAGCAGTGACATTCTGAATTCGATGGATGATCGCAAGTTAACATCGTTTGTTCTGCTTGATCTGTCTGCTGCATTTGATGCAATCGACCACCAGATCCTTTTGTCACGTTCAGAAAAAAACGACTCAACATACGAGGCTCTGCTCTCAATTGGAGAAGTTCTTATTTAAGCGATCGCATGCAATCTGTGAAAATTTGCGATACCTTCTCTGAGCCCATTGAGCTAAAATATGGTGTTCCCCAAGGCTCAGCCCTCGGGCCCCTAATGTTCACAGTTTATACCTTAACACTCAGTGATCTCATAAGGAAGCACTCAGTAAATTTTCATCTGTATGTTGATGATACCCAGTTGTATTTGTCCGCCGGCCTATTTTAGATAAACGACTCACTAACAGCACTGGAGGCAAACATCGAGGATATTCGACAATGGACAGGGAGAGATTTTCACAACTTAAATGATGACAAGACAGAAATTTTACAATTGGGCGCCAAACATCAGTTAGACAAATTTCCCAAGCGAAACTGCTCTGAACCTTGGTTTCACTTTTAATAATAGCTTTGATCTGGGTAACCAAATCCCTAAAGTGAGCAAAAGCTGTTTCTTTCAGAAAAGAAACATCAACAAAATTAAAAAAAACTACTTGATCAAAACACACTAAAAACTGCTGTACCGTATTTGATCCTGACTTGACTGGACTATTGCAACTCTCTTTATTTTGGACTTCCGCTGAAATCTATTAACCTACTTCAGCGCATTCAAAATACAGCAGCCAAGATCATTTTGGCGCCAAAAAATATGACCATAGTACACCAATCCTGAAATCCTTGCATTGTCTACCAGTTGAGTCTCGCATCAAATATAAAGTATTAATAATGACACACAACATCATACATGGAAATAAATCCCCCCCCCCCCCCACACACACCTATTGAAACGGATTGTCAATTTACACAAACCAATACGGAATTGTAGATCATCTTCAGAAAATCTTCTTGTCATGCCCCGAATAATATCTATTGTGGGAAAAAGATAATTTTTTTTCACCTTCCTCACTATGAAATGCACTCCCTCAGAATTTAAAGAAATCCCCCAATACTGAAAGTTTCAAAAAAGGTTTAAAGACCCATCTCTTTCGGATAGCCTTTGACTGCTGCTTTTTTTCCTTTGAATGTCAGTTTATGCTATGAGCGCTTTTGAGCAGTGTGTTGCTGGTAAAAACGCGACATTAGAAAATTATTATTATTAATTATTATTATTATTATTATTATTATTAAAGGTACATGTATGTAAAAGCGACCCATACCAAATCTTTATGAAGGGAAGTCGATCTTTGCACCAAAATACAGGGGAGGCGAAAAAATGGAAACTACTTTCATTGGAGATTGGTTTTGGTTTAACATCTTCATTGCATACATGTCCCTTTTGAAACATAAGTAAATTGGTAGAGAGAGTACCCACCCATCCCCCATCCCCCTCCGAATTCTTTAAAAGTAAGCTATATGCCCCAAGTTGTAATATTATTACAGATTTGGAAGAGGAGGGAGGTGTACTTCCCTGGTTTAATACAGTGGAGCCCACTTAACTGGATATCTCTTAACTGAATAACCCTGTTAATTGAATATAATTTCCCATCACAAAACCATTTACCATACCATCAACACAAATTTGACCTCTTAATTGAATATAGGTTTTTGAGTAAATTTCTGTTAATTGAATAAAAAATATTGTAACCTGTCGAGAAATTACCCTGATGCTCCCCAGTTTTCCTTTGTTTATAGACATATTTGGCCTCAGGACATCCAATACAGACATTTAATCTTATATCTTGTTTGACAGAGTTCATGGAGATCTGTCTAACAGGATATAATAGAATAAATGCTAAGTTTATCTCTAGAATACAGGAAAGTGACACATCCCTGTTAATTGAATATTCCTGTTAATTGAATAATTGTCATTGGTAAAGTGGCTATTCAATTAACAGGGTTCCACTGTACAAAAACTACAGGTACATGAGACATCTCCCCTCTTCAACAATTTCCACTCCAAACAAAACTGGAACATTTTTTTCAAGCAGTATTAGTTGTTTCTCCACGTACAATCATAGAATTTGATATTTTGGGGAGGCCGCGTTTTCGAGCTACGTCACTGGGGTGCTTGATAATATACATGGGTAGTGGGCACACCCTCCCTACACACACAAACACTTTTTTCACACAGTTTGGTTGCTCCGTCATAAAGATCGGATCATAAAAAATTAAGCTTTTGGGGATCCGTTATCGTGGTATTTGAAAATATACAGGAGAGGGGCATGGGCTTAGCGGGGAAGGGTGGGATTTAGTAATGAGAATGAATATATGAAATATGTATTAAAATATTTCATCAAATGCAAATTTTTTTCAAAACTTCCTTATCAAATTGTAAATCGGATTTTTTTCCCATGTTTGTTCCGAATTACCACAAATCATTTGAATTACTACTTCATGAATAAACGAGCCTGAAAATAAGCAATCTGTAATTTGCAGAATGAGGTCCCCAGATGGTGAATTTGCTGATGCTATCCCATACAGTTGACCAATTTATCATCTGGGTATCTCCATCTGTTTAGGCTTGAGACCCTGATTTAGATTGAGGCTCACAGAGGGAAAATTTAGTAATGGGGAACCTGACCCTTGGGTCAAGATATTTGGCCCAGACATTCGGCAAGCCTCGTGTCTGCCCTAAATATCTTGCCTTCGGATGAGATTTCCCACATGTCACACCCTCAGCCATCAGGGACAGGGATAATATTAATCTCTCAGCCGTTCTGTTTTAAAATACTGCGTGACGATTACATTCGAGATTCCGATGTGACGTCACGCTCAACTTCAAAAATAAAACAAAGGAAATCCATCAGTTTGCAACAGAGTTTTTCATTAATTTCACAAAAAGGAAAGAATTTCGTGTGTGTGTGCTACTGTAATCGAACTGTCGGGCGCTTAAAATTGTCGATCGGGATTGAAATTTTGAACTGCGACTAAGCCTTTTGTTACAAATAAAACACAATTTATTCTCACAACACTGGAGTCATGTCGACACGCCATAGGCAGGATATTTCCGTACAAAGAGCGAGACCCACAATGCAATTAATATTTTAATAACTTGGTACATATATATTGTGCCTACTATCAACAACTATTAACTCTTTTGGCGCGACAGGCGACTAAAGTCGACAGACGGCGGAAAGGTACTGCAGTAGTCATTTTAGCCAACTGTGTGTGTCCATTTCTAAGTGCTTTTAACCCTTTACCCAACGCAGACGATATCAAAATTTACCACTTCGATTCCATTCTGGAATATTTCGCTTTTTTGATTGATCTGCCCAAACAGATGAGTCGCCATTGAATATAATGCTTGAGTGAAGTGCAGGATCCCATATTTGACCATATTTATAACAATAACTTTTTACAGTGTAGAAAATGACTGAACAGTAAAGCAATGTTGTGTGTGTATCAAATTGTACAAGCTCCAGTAAAGTGAATGATAGTCATTACATGTATACTAAGTAGTATTCACACGTTATTTTAACTTTTTTCGGAATTATGTTCTCCGCGCACTCTCCATCATTTTTTTATGGCCCTTAACTTAAAAGGCCTCGGCGAACATATATTTCTATATACAACGTCATACTTCGGCGGGCCATCACCTTCTGGGGGAAGGAAGTTGAATCTCTGCAACATTGCCGACAGAAAAAGATACATCTCCATTTTAGCCAGAGCTTCTCCAAGACATACTCTTGGACCTGCAATTGGAAAATGATACGTTCTCTCATTGCGTGTTCATACATTAACCATTTACCTAACGATTCGGAGCATCCGCCGACATAAAATATAAATACAGTACTTTTAAACTTTTTTTTAAATTCGACCAAACTATATCATGTGACACCTCATTGAACGATATGTTTTCAATGAGGGGTCACATGATATGGTTTTGTTGAAATCTTTTGAAAAAGTGGAAATAAAAATAAAGATAACTTAAAAATCAAATTTTTATAACGTGCACGTTGCTCAAATATTAAACGAAAACTTCTCAAGGTTTGATTGAAGATAAATGGGAGAGAGTGTGGGGCGGGGGGCTAACAGATATATATTTTTCAAATACAAACAATCAGTTAGTAAGTAGGCCCTCCCAGGCGCGTAGATAGGTATGAATGTTCGGGGAGAGGTACGAGGATTTTTTGTGAGTCCAGGCACTATTGCTTCCGTAGACATATAACAAAGGTCAACATTTAGGAAAGGTATAGACGTGGTGCCGCCGAATCCCCCCTCCCCCCCCCCCCCCCCGCGCTTTGGTGATGTTGGGGATATATATATATATTTTAACAATATGCCCCCAAGTGGCTCGATTTGGAAACATTTTGAGGCAGACATACAAATTTTTCAAACATTAATTCCCATAAGTGGGTCGGGCCAGGTGCGTAGCTGTTATCTATATAAGGGAGGGGGCAAACATTTTTATACAGTAGACATATCAAGAAGGTTGAAATTTTAAAAGATATGGAGTTGGAACCACCTTTCTTTAGTGGGGTTTGGGGTATATGTTTTAAAAAAATGTGTTCGTTAGAAGCCCAGGCTTGTGCCTCCCCTGGAAAATGTTTTGAAAACTATAGATCGTAGAATTCCGGATTTTAAGTTAGTGGGCCGTGGGGATATTAGGAGGCAGACTCTCCCAGTCTTTAATGGCTTCGTCAATTGACCCTCCCTCTTTTTATGACGTGGAAGTCCAGACTCTGAAGCGTTCGATAAGCATTGATGATGCACAACCTTGTCTCATGCCACGAGTGTCTCATGGGGTTGGGGTAGCAGAGCGATTTTTTAATAAAATGCTTTTGTTCTTGTCCCCCTCCCGTCCCACTTCCGAATCACCAAGAGAACAGATATTAGTGGTAATAATAACCAAGAGGGCTGCTTATAACATGAAATAGATTTCTCGGTGGAAGCTAACGCGGTTTCTGGAACAAAGCTTTAGGTCTCCAGGCAATGAATTGTGCTTAATTTGACAGGATGCTTTTCCTCCGCGAGAAAATCAAATTACTGTTGCAAAATCTTGGGTTTTTTTTTTTTTTTCTTTCCTTGTTTATTAAAAAATCCAAACATACTGAACTATTTCTATTGCCTAAGTCAGACATTAAATTTCGAGTTGTCGCCCCTATTTTTTCACACTTGACTGCGCGGGTAATAATTAAAAAGCTTCGCACCTCGTTGTGTACCATCGATGAAGAAATTAATTTACAGTCGTCTCGAACGCACAAGCACATTGGAATATGAAAGCGAAATGTGATTACCAACAGTCGGCGACCATTCGTTACCTGCACATCGTATTCATATCTCGGTATACTTGTATGTTTGAAATTGAATGCAATTCACAACTTTTCAGTTGGCTGTTGATCGCGTCATCTGCAGAACTGTAAATGTACAAAATGAAAAGCAAAGACTAAAATTTGATGTGAAATGTTTTTATTATTAAAATTCAAAAACTTAAACACAACAAATAAATATTTACAAACAACTATCTTCCAAAAGCACACGCAAATCTTAAATAAGGAGATGTGAGGACTGGGAGTGGGAGGGATGGGGTGGCGTTCTTCATATTTGAATTCTTGGTTTGCAATAGTAGAGTAAAATGCATTTGAGAACAATTTTTTAGCCCGAAAAAAGGATTTTTTATGGCAGTTTCATTTTTTTCAGGCAAGTTTGTGTTGCCCCCCAAAAATATGAACATCGCCTGAACTGAATTCATTCAACTATCACCTGGAAAGGAATGGTTTCGCGCACCGAAGGCGCGCAGGGACGGTATGGAGAACAAGCCCCTTTCGACCCTAAATGACTGTAGATGATCAATTCTCACATGTCTAGGCGTGTTGGAGGAGGAACGGGCTCAGGTACTCGGCAGGTGTCACCGGTTGCGGCGTGATGGTCTCTTTGGCTGATGTCGGTTGAACCCCTCGGGTGAGGACCAGTGTGAGAGGTTGGGTCCTCTCACATAGGTACTACCTTTTCCCGAGGATGCATTGGTTCTGAAGATGTACTGGTTTTATAATAATTAGAAACCTGACATTGAGTAATTGTTTAAAAAAAATACCCACATCAAAGTTTTTCCAATTAGCTGTCAACTTCAGGTTAACCTAATTGTTCTAAACCTGTACACCGTCAGCAAAGTTATTAATTCTAAATTGTTAAAATCACATACATTGTGTTCAATGCAAAATTAAACACTTATATTAACGAGTCAATAGAAATGATAGAGCTTTTAAGTCCTTTCATTCACGTCAGTGAAGACAATATTAGCCGCGGAGAATCGTCTGTTGAAATCGTATAAATATAAAAATCACTATTTTCAAAGTGAAATGGAAACATTAAAACAAAACCATAATTGAAATATTTTTATAGAATCAAATAATTTAAACTTTACTTTATTCCGAATGATGTACGCGGAATGCATGCTATTGATGGTTAATATATATTTTTAATTTTAAAGCTACCGCAGTCAGCCTTTTTTCATAAATTCATAAGGAAATGCACACAGATAAAATAAGATATTTAAAACAAAAATGGAAACATGAAGAATTTTGTCTAGCAATAAGTGTTAAACATCACTTTAAAGAGGATGCCCTAAACTATTTGACCATATGTACGCGAATTTTATTGAAAAGCAAATATGGATGAAAAATGAAGTTTTATTGCTTTCTCCCATTGACCTCCATAATAAATTGGATAATGAAGATAGCTCTGTTTTTTACGCATGCGCAACTAGGGGGATAGAAATAGTTGTACATGTTCCAAATAAAATGTCTGCTCGAGATCTCAAATGTTTAATTCAATGAATATTTGTAGATTGAAAGTAACGCCTTGTATTCTACTGGAGGATATTCCTGCACAGGACATGAAATCTCCGCTCAAATAAGTATAATTTAGAGATATTTAACCAACCCCGATACATTGCATGATGATTTCTTGAGATTAATTTTGATGAATTGTTCATCAAATCTAGTCATGGCTGCTTCCTAGCAGCCATAACAACATTTGTTGAAAAATATTTTGAAAATAATCAGCGGGTTAAAAGTTAAATCACTCAATGAGCTTCCCAGTGAACCCCCTTAAAATGTATTTTCTTATTTTTGAACTCCAAATTATCGAAGTGCGTTTTACAGTGACTATCAATAGTAGGCGACAGAAATGCACTTTGTGTCACATGGAAGGGTGATTTATGAGACTCCATCTCCTTATCAAGATCCGGTGGTTGTATGATCAGTTTCTGCAGCAAAAGAGTGTTTTTGGCCCCTTTTAATCGGCTATCCACTCCAATTTGTGTGATATATTGCACCACGAGGTCTATTTTGTGATGTATATTTATTTATTTATTTATTTATTTATTTATTTATTTATTGGTGTTTGAGGTCATATACTTATGCACAGTGGCTAATCATGACCGTGACAGTTTTACGGGTGGAGGAAGCCCGAGTACCCGGGGAGAACCACCGAGCAACGACGAGCAACTGCCAGCTCCCCAACATCGTGTCTCCGCACTGCAGCACAGGCAGGGTTAGACTGGTTGAAGACATGCGTACCATCGACGTGCAGTACGCCTTAGTACACGGCGTCAGCGTGCCCCCATGCGGACATCCGGGGTTAAGTGCCTTGCTCAAGGACACAACACGAGAGTCCGAATTGATCGCTCAGACGGTCACCCATCTAATGATTAACCGGGCTCGACGTTGCTTAACTTCGGTGACCTGACGAGAACCGGTTACCGCAACGCCACCGCGCCCCCTTCTGATGTATATGAAAGAAAACATGGCCTATAATCACTCTTTGGTCTGGTGTATATTCAAACAGTGGTGCTTAATCCTTTATCCAACGTAACGACCAAAACCGGTCAGCGTTATTCTCAAATATCGCCAATTAATTTTCATAACATTTTCATTTTTCGTCTTAAAAACGTAGGTTATGACCCCTTTTTGGAACGAGCTCATCGAGCTCGTTCCAAAGAGGGGTTATAACTTATGTTTTTGAGACAAAAAATGAAAAAAATTAGTTATTCAAGAATTTTGTTTGTAAGTGTCGTCTGCTTTTCATGCTGGGTAAAGGGTTAAAGTTTAATTTCACTACTTAATTGTTCTTAAAGATGTCAGAGTGGTGATCCTGTATCGTATTCTGTACATCATCTGCTATAAATCTGATGCCAGTTCAACATCTTCACTATTTTCGGACAAAAAAATATTTTCACAAAACTTGTCCAGATATATTTGGTGTTTTTCTAACCTCAAATGTGCGGGGGGCTGAATGATATGGAAGGTTGAGAATAGTACCCATGGCGTGCGGCTGTGATGCAAAAACTTTCACCCCCTCCTCCTCGACCCAACCGTTTAAAAAAAATTCGCAATTTGACGATTTTACGCTCATCCTTTCAAACCGCTAAATTAGGCACTTATAACCATCAATTTCCCTGAGGTGCATTCTAGTTTATTGGTCGTGTATTTGAGTAGCATTTGCATGGCGACCATGAAAGTTCAAAGTGGCTGCCAAAATGGCGACCTGAAGTGCAGATTTTGTGACATTTGTGATTTGTATCGTTTGAAACCTCCTTAATCGTTAATGTGTACGAATTTATCTCAGCTATATGTATATTATTGCCAACATGGCGTTCAATGTGAACTCGGGTTTCATTTAGAATATCCATGTTGTAAGTGTTGCTAACATTTCATTTTAATGATGTCATGTGTCAATCCTTTACCCAACATAACAGCGAACACCAACTAGCACTATTCGCAAAAATCGCCATTCAATTGTCATTACTTTCCATTTTTTGTCTCAAAAACATAGCTTATGATTCCTTATTGAGATCGTTCCAATGGGAGGTCATAAGCTATCTTTTTTTGACACAAAAAAAAGAAAAATGTCGAAATGGATTTGATTGCATAGACTTCCGGTATATCGAAATGTTCTCAATGTGGACTGCCAATGACAGTCCACATAGAGGACATTTTGATATACCAGCAGTATGGTCTGCCACTGATTGCTCAGATGAAAGGAAACTGCGTTCCTTCAATGTCAGTAAACAAAATGTTCTCCGAGTGGGCCGAATTATGGTCTTCCCGATGGGTACCCTCCCCCCCCCCCCCCCCCCACCCGGTAGAACCATTTTTTTTTTTGCCGAATGAAATGATGGGTGAAGATGATGCAAAAATGCCATTGGAATGTCTTGTATGTGGACTGCCATTGATCGCTCAGACGCAAGGAAGCTCGCGTTCGTTCAGTATGAAGAACGTACAATTCTCTCCGGGTCTGGGGCCCCTTGGTGCATTTCCTGGTAACTTTTCTTGGCCCAGTTCGCTTTTGTTCGTGTTAGTTAAAGGGTTAATTCGTACTATATCGTCATCAGTGTAATTCGTGTTAAGCTTTATCAAGCCTCGAGGGATTATTTCTCAAGTAGCTTCTAAAATTACGACCCGGAGCGCTAAACTTCAGACCGTTAATGGCATAGCAGGAGTTTTTCGGGCCTCGTCACCCACACTTGTGGTGAAGCCATTTGGGGGAGCCAACACGAGGCATATCATTTTTCACTCCATAAACTGTAACCGTAAAGTGGAAGACATAGTGTATACTATATAGATGGCTGTGGTATGTTTTCGTATGTATATCCATGGATTTTGGTATATACTATAGGTATGTGATGGAAGACTGATGGGCAGCTGAGTTTTCTCGAAACTTTTCGGTGCAAAACAGTTTATGCTGCTAATGACGTTGTGACGTCATATACACGCACGCGATGCCATTGAGACGTTGACCGCTTTTGAAGTCCACTGTACAATTCGACATTACGTCGTTTCGGGTCAGGATGTGTCTAGCGTCTCGTACTGGACTGATATGTAGTATATTACTGGAGGTATATACCCCTGTTGGTATACTGTTAACCCTTTGAACTATTAACCAACAAATAATTTATTCCATCGCGTGGTTGCTACGTGCAGGGCGCAATGCTAGGCAAGGCGGTATTATGTTCGGTTGTCTAGTGCAGTACTACTGTTAGTCCCTAGTACTACTACTCCACCTAAGGCGTTATACTGTTCTTCGGCTGGTATGCGTAGTACATAGTGTTAGGTCATACAGTGGTGTGGGTATTCTCTATCATTTGGTACGGCCGTTTTCCATAATGAATCGAAGAGTAATAGCCTATTTACTGCAAGTAGTAGTACTCTTCTTCGACATGTTTTGAAAGAAGGGGCTCTTTAACTGGCAGAGTGCGAGGAGCCCTTTTTGGACTTCGCCCTGAAATGCGGGTACTGTGACGTAAAAGTTTCAGTGGATATGCTTCATATTATCTTTGAAATTAAATTATTTAGTCTGTATAGATTTG
Source organism: Pictodentalium vernedei (assembly GCA_031216915.1). Taxonomy (NCBI): domain Eukaryota; kingdom Metazoa; phylum Mollusca; class Scaphopoda; order Dentaliida; family Dentaliidae; genus Pictodentalium; species Pictodentalium vernedei. The sequence continues at coordinate 477,480,209 of CM062293.1, forward strand.
CCTTGTTACAATTTATGTGAGAGTGCCTACAGGCGCTCTCTCATAAATTGTATCAAAGCAAAGACATGTGAGCAAATTTGGGTGTCCAAAAAATGTTTATCACTCTCCCAGTTAACCACAGGTGTATTCGAGAGAGGAATTTTCTGTGAAAGGGATTTCGTAAGTGGGATTAGTGAGTTCGTCGTATGCCACATGTAGGACTCCTAACCGATTCCCAAAATCTGCCGGTGCTGTTCGTGGTACGAGATGTGCTTACGTGATAGTTAGCATGTAAGAACAACACACACAGCACACGACGAACACATGCTTGAAGGAACGATATATTCTTGCAGGCTTAAAATCCATGCGCGAATCCGAATCGATTCGCGCAAATGATTCTCGGAAGGGAAACAATGAGTGTCAACTTTGATTCGCGTAAAATGTTTATTTGATTCTTGTCGTAAATTCTAAAAGTGGCTTTAAAAAGCCAAGAGAATTTCTTGTCTTTGCCCCCTCATAATAGAGTAACAAAACTTCACTAAGCATTGGTGTCAAGTGGAGTCTTGGCTGCCTATATAGGCAGCCATGACTTCACTATCCACCACTGCCACGATATTGTAATTTCCATCAGCCAGACCACCAAAGGCCTGTATGTTGGAACATGTGTTCTACATGCACACGCGTGAGAAACTGGACAAAATGGAAGCTTAAATGATAAATTCTCTTTTAAAAAAAACTAGGACTTTTGCCTTTTACTATGGCATATGTACATGTTGCACTCACAGAGGTGTAAAAGTACTCTCAAATTCAAAATATTTAAGAACTGAAAATTGATTCTCGCACCAGGAGCTCGCGAGAATCGAAACTGAATCTCGTGAATCGAGACAAATTTTAAGGTCTGTCTTATGTGAAAATTCTCAGTGGTTCACAAAAACGTGGCGCGCATAGGCACATACAACGAAAAGGGATTCTAAAGTTGTAGGCAGATAATAGAAGAGATTCCACGAAACGGGGGACTGGTGTTAGTGGAAATGTGTTTGTGGAAATGTGTCCTAGTACTCTATGTGTACACAGCACGTGCATCACATGGGTACACGCCGGATGTGCCGATTGGTAAATGTATACAATGTCCTCATATGATGACAAAGAGATACTACATACAGTTAAAATTAGAAGTCCTGTCACGAAATGCGCACAAATAGCACATCGATCTGCGTGTTAATCTACGCGTTGTGACCATAGTAAGACTATCCAATTCTGTACATATGGCCTGTGCACAAGCAATGTTTCAGCCAATGGACCTCCGTGTAACCCGGAGGTCCATTGGCAGAAACATTGCCTGTGTTTGCTATGAGTAACCAGGAGAACCTGCCATGCTTTGGATGCCATTCGATATGGCAATTGCGCGCAAATCCTACGCGCAATTAAGCCTAGATAAGAGCACAGATCGTGACAGGACTTCTAGTTTTAACTGTAGACTTGCTATAAAAGGGATTCAGTAGGCGGGATTCGTAGCCGGTTGCGTTAAATGGAATTCTGTAAGCAATATTCGCTAGGCTTTTATATAGTCGATGGCTTCTACGTTCAGTCGTGTCCCACTATCAGTTACATCGGTTCTAAATACCTATCACCACTGTTACTACTACTGGGTCTCAGTTCATATCACTGTCATATAGTGATTAACCGATGTTCGGCAATCGCATCTGACATCTGCCGACTTTAAGGGGTCGTCCAACCTAACTTTGGTCAATTTTTTGACATTTTTCCCAATGCCTCAGAAACAGATAAGAGAAGTAAGGAAAGGCAAATTATATATCAAAATAATGAGTAAAGTGCATAGAAAAGGTACATATATTTTTTTTCAGGAAAAAAAGTGAATTTTGTGATTTTGAAGAAGATTAATTTGCAAATGGCATAAGTAACGAACCGGTAAAACCACAAAATAATCGGTAATTCGAAAGCCTTGTCCTCAATATAATGCTAACATACTACAGACTCGGAGAAAGCATTTTTTTGACACACACTCTGGTGGGTTTTGACGTTTGAATGTAATAACATCAACACAAATTTTTGATGTTCCGGATGTGGCCATGTTTCAACGATGTTTTTCCGGTCATGTGATTACGATGTGGTTCTTGCAGAAATACTCAATTTGGGCAATCGTAAGAATGCAAGGACGTGATCACGCCCTTTATTTGTTCGAGACAATGTATGAGCGTATTTGCAAACAGGTGACAGCAAGTACTTGAGCTGTTAATGTCATAACTGCAAAATATGGTTCGAAATTCCCTCTCGTGTTTACAGGCCGTCTGAACTTTTTTGTTGACAAAAAATCTGAATTATTGCGCACTAGAAAGACAACATGAACCACTTGTAAAAAAAATAACCGAGTGTATAAAATCGGGACGATACACATAAAATAAGGCAATATTCATAACAAAGTAAGCAGAATGCTTCAGAAATCACTTTTTCACGAAGTATATTCCAAGTGACCTGGAACTATATTGAGTGTGTTAATTTCCCCCTGTCGCTGCGAAGTTATTTACGTCCTAGTAACCATGGAATTTGAAGACGGGTATGTTTGATGTCTGCAAAGGACCGATTGAAGATGGGTTGAAAATGATGCATTCGTGCTTTTAAATAAGGTGCGCTTGGACGATGCTAAGAATTTAGTTTTTTCTTCCAACCAACCATAGTAATACAAGCGTCGATCAGTGTTTTTTTTATCGTTTTACACTGACAAATGTGACAAATCTCCTTCACCGGAAACCATCCCCCAATTTGCATATCACAATAAACATAACCGCTGTCACGGAGTGTCAGCGTGGCCGTGTGGTCAAAACCGAAACGAATTATCGAATGCACGGTCAATATTAGCTGCAATTGGCTTTTAAATAAATGAAATACACGAAATATTCGCAATTTCTTCATTATTCATGCCGAGTTACTTTTTAATCAAACCACATGCGTTCAATTTCGTTTGTCGGCATCAAACTGATATTGTTTGTGGTAATTAAATAATACGAGAAGGCGAAGGAAGCCAAATATTTTTACATCACCTATTATTTAATATTTAATTCAAATTGATAATTTCTTTTATTTTACTGAAATTATGAACTGATAAGTTGGGTGTGTTGCGATTATTATGCCCCAGACCTGGAACTTAGTGAAAGTTGGAAAATCAAAGGTGCATCTAGGGCCGTGCAGTGGTGACCCCCTGTCCTCTTAATCTTAGTCTTACCCATTCATCATTGCATGTACCAACATTCCCCTTGTATCTCAACCATTGCTACTCCAATTTGAAGGATATTTGGTTTTGTGATCGAGCATCATGGAGAAACAATACCTGTGTAGCTGCTGTAGCATGTGTTTCTTCCCACATTTTTTCAGAGTTGTGGTACTTTTTCACTCTTTTGAGTTAGAAAATTTTGTTTATAACTAGTTGATTTGTTACAATTTGTTGCAGAGTGCCTGCTAATACCCTCAATTGTATTGCTACAGAATTTTCTTGTGAAGATTTTGTTCCTATTACTTATCAAGCAAAAACCTAATGAATATTCTGTATAAAGCCACCAATCTGATGTTTGACACTTTTATTGGAGCTGTTTTGAAGGCTTATGGAACTCAAAATGTTGATTATGGCAGGACTTTTCTATTCACCCATTAATCGATAAATTAAGTGTTATAGTTGGAAGTAAGAAGCATGAAAGGTCCAGAACTAAAACTCTAAAAAGAATGTTTTGCAATGTAACATGATTTTTGCAGATACACTTATTTGGTGGTTTACCTGTCTGATAGTGTTTGGAACATGTGTGGCCAGGATCTTCAAAAAGAAAAAAGAGTTAAACTTTGAGAAAAAGGGCATATGCCTTGAGTGCCGGAGGTAGAGTCATACAAGGAAGAGAGTCCCCCCCCCCCCCCCCCCCAAATTTTCTGTGTCAAATGGAGCTCACTTGTCATCTTTTGGGGATTGCTTTGTGTACTGCGTTCTTGAAAAAAATATGTGAGACCCTCTGGATGTGCCCTTCTGATCTCAATATGTCAGTAAGCCTCCTTGGGGAAAGTACATGCAATAATGGTTATGTAAGGTTGATCTGATGTTTTTTGAATAACAATGTACTTTTAAGTACATTAGATGGTTTATTGCAGTGACAGGTTACAGTTACCCTTATTTCTTCTTCAACAGATATCATGAGTGTATTGGTGTCCAAGAGTTAAACAAAGCTAATATACTTATTGATAAACCAGACAAATTTAACAATTTAATCACTATCAAATTGATGCATGGGATAAAAGGGGTTACAGTGCAAGGGGTTTGTAAATATATTTATTCAACTACAATGTATGACTTTGCAGTGCATTCTGCATAGGAGAATATCATATTTTCTTTCCAAACCATTACAGTAACACATACATCTTGATATTGGGAGACACTCTTTTGTCCTTCCATACTTCTTCTGCTGGACTCCTTCAAGTTGACCTTTGTTGAACTCCCCAAATCAAAACATAAACAAAAGAAAATGTCTGCCTTCAATCAGTGAGCACTCCACTTATAACATTTGGTCTCAATCTTCATTACTTTCATGAATTAGGAAAAGATTTCTTCGAGTATGTACTTAAATGTTTATAGAATACAGCTGTTATTTTATTTTGAGGTATTTTATTGTAAAAATTTTGTTCTCTTACTTATGCCATAGCAGACTTTCAGGTGGTGCTATTTACACATGGCAGCAGTTCCATGGCAAATTTCAGTTTCCACATGTTCTATGTTTCATTCCAAGCATTTTGGTATATAATTTATTGGGGTTATTCATTTTGGGCCTTTTTTAGACTTGAAAGAAAATTACATGAAATTTGACCAAAGTTAGGTTGGACGTCCCCTTAAGCCATCGATTGACGATCGGTAGAGGTGTTTGAACTTCGGTCCATGCCGATGGTTACATGGAACACCACTTGATAAAATTTGTTTGTATTTACGTTTGATTAGCAATGTCATACAAGCAGTAACAAACTTAATAAGTTGCCACAATGATTGACAGGCATCAAGATTGACCTAATCTCATTGATTGGTCTGATCTTCCCCTTGATTTCTGCCCACGACACACGTGCGCTGTTTATTTGTTTCCACTGATGTCGTATTTTTATTTTAGGACACACACTGACATACTCTTCGGGTCAACAAACCAATCAACCTGACTACCGTGTGAAAGTAACCCTGTTCTAGGCATTCTTAAACATACTACTCCTTTGGTCGTTACTATCTGACATCGGCACCCACAATCGGCAGATTGTGTGCTGAACTAATCGGCAAGCAGATGACGGTCGCAAATCCTTATCGGTTGATCAATACTATCATATATGGCTTCCCTACTACAAGTAGCAGTCGAATGCAACTCTTCTACTCGTCTCGGAAAAGGGAGTACCAACTTCTAGTCGGTTATGTTACAGGAGTTTTTGAAAGTGGGTGCTGTGGAACGTAGATGATGATTTCATCAAATGAGCTAAAAGGCAACGAAGGCGTTTGCTCCTTGGAATAATATTAGTTACACAGTTTGTTGGTGGCCTAATATGGAATATATATGGTGTCAGTTATTTCATGTTGGGCGAGAGCGATGCTCGAGTCCAATATGGAATTAACTGACACCATATATACCATATTAGGCCACCAACAAACTGCGTAGCGAATATATCTTACCGACTGCTGCATCGATGCACAGAACTAATAACAACAGCGATCATAATTAAATGAGAGAATTCTCACAATGTGTTCACTAGTCTTTGCCTTGTTACAATTTATGGGAAAGTGCCTACAGGCACTCTCCCATAAATTGTAACAAGGCAAATTCATAAATACCAAACAGTTTCATTTCGAAGGTAACATGACACACACATCCACAGAATATGAAGCCTTTTAAGTTGCCTAACCTGCACTTCAGACCAAATATGGGCTTCCAACACTCAATCTTTCAACTTGAAGCGTTTATCAGCTGCCGCCATTTTGAATAGTCAATGAACAAAGGGGAGATTACCCATAGCGGTCAGCGTATATTGATGTTGCCAGGCAGTATATGGATTTATATGCAGTCTGCTTGTGACGTCTTTGGACCAATGAAATTCCCAGATACTTGTAGGAGGTAAGATATTTGTTCATATGGCCCTTCGACTCATGTGGGTTTTATGGGGATGTTTACGATGTAGTGATGTATTAGTGGAGGATATCTATCAGAGGATAGTTATCTATAGATAGCAACGGCTCCTAGCACCTGCTCGGGATCTGGCTTCTAGAAAACCTTGACCGTCGTAGCTGTAAGGACTCTACCGCTGACCTGTCCATAATCACTGACATCTGTTCTGTGATCAGTTTCCACTGTTATCACCCAATACTCTAGAGCTATCAACCATTACAACAGACTCGTAGCACTACAACAAGCTTAGTAGCTATTCTCAATCCTATTTCGACCTTTGACCTAGGCCAAATCTTAGCATTCCCTGAAGACCACTCATACTCTACTCTGATACTAGAAAACAAGCATACACCATACACCAACAAGACCTAGAATTCCAAACTGCCCACAGGATAGTACAGAGCATAATGTGGATTAGTAGTACTAAGGGCTTACAGTAGGCCAATGGGGTACAGGCACACAACAAAGCATATCACGCAAAACCAACGTAGATCAATAAGGTACACACAGCACACAGTACGCCCTATATTACCGTACTGGACAATCAAGCATACCTAACTTTTCGTACTCCTCATACCAGCTATAAGACAATATAGCGCATTAGGTGTAATAATAAAACAATACTAAGGGCTAACTGTAGAGCAGCAGGGGGCACACCTTACAATCTATGCCGCTGCACCAGACAACCGAACATTATACCGCCTGGCCTAGCATTATGCACTACTCGTAGGAAGCACGCGATGGAAAAATACATTTGGTAGGTTAGTAGTATCAAGGGCATACAGTGGATCAAAACGGGTACAGACCACCCATACTTTAATATCATATCAGTCTAGTACGATAGGCCCGACAAACCTTGCTAGACCCGAACAACGTAATGTCGGATTGCACAGTGGACATTGAAGCGGTGAACGTCTCTATGACGCCGTGTGTGTAGAATGACGTCACAATGCCAATGGCAGTGTCAAACGTTTTGTAGGAAAAGTTTCGAGAAAACTCTCACCTAACCATCACATACCTATAATATACAGTACTTGGAGAGTGGATTGTAACTAAATCATCCGCGGAGTGGAGTTATCACCCAAAGTATCACTTTCAAATTCTGTACATATGGACAAAAAACACAAGCAATGTTCCAGCCAATGGACCTCCGGGTTTAACCCGGAGGTCCATTGGCAGGAACTTTGCTTGTGGTGGTTATGCTTTGCAACAAATTTGCAATTATTGCTTGGGTGGAACCTCCACTCTGCTGGTGATTTAATGATGATACACTCTCCACGTACTGTATACCCAAAGCTATGTATGTCTATACCGGTACATACCATAATATACTATAGCAAACAGCGCGTATACCACTTTCCAGATCCAGTTGGATGGACCAAACACACATCTCATATCGGTTCTACCAAAGGTCTGGCAAGGCAAAAAAGTCTGAGTAATGAGGCCTGACAATTCCCACCATTACTACTACTGGCTAAAACTTCGCTCATCCAGACGACATTTTATTGGCTGCTTGATGAATAATCCCATGATATTTGATAAAGCTTTAAAACGAACTGGACTGATTAAAAAATAGCGTGCATTAATACATCACTTCATTAAAATCAGAAATCATGTGCTCGCAATACATCAACCAATGATATTAAAAATAAAACCTGAGTGTATTTAGACACTCTGTTGGCAATAACACACAGATAATTGAGTGCATTATGCGTTTACAAATCAGTATAATTTGTGTCATCATACTGAATGTGGTGTCACTGACATTCGTATATTAGCGATTACAGAGGTTTCAAACAATAAAAATCACAAAAATAGGCCGATTAAATCGTCAGATGTGTACCCATAAGCGCAACTAGTAGAAAACTGTTATTATCTCGGGACCAATTTTGTGGACAGGTAAAATCCATTTGAGGGCATTTTGTCAGGATCAAATTATCAGATTTACACCAAAAACAATACACCTCGGAACATCAGAAACCTGAAGATATATATAAAGTAACATGACAATCCAAGCAATACTTTTCAAGAAGTGATTGGAGGAATTTTCAATTTGAAGGATAAAGGGTTAATATCTCAGGATCAAATTATTAAATTTACACCAAAAACTATACAGCGCGGCACATCAGTAACCTGAAGATATATATAAAGTAACATGACAATTGGATTGATATTGTTTGAGTTATCTCATGCCAAAGGCATTGGAAGAATTCTCAATTTGAAGGATAAAGGGTTAATATCTCAGGATCAAATTATCAGATTGACACCAAAAACTATACAGCTCGGCACATTAGTAACCTGAACACAAATATAAAGTAACATGACAATCCAAGCAATATTTTTCAAGTTATCGAATGCCAAAGAAATGGATACGGACGTCGGATGGACGTTCCAACTATTTCGGATACGAAAAAAACATTTTATATGTCCATCACCTTATTTTAGCCAGAATCCCACCCCCTCCGCCCTAGAACTTATATTTAACCCTAACCCCCACCCCATCCACTCAAAAACCACACCCTAACCCTAACCCTACCCTACCCTGTCCCTAAATCCTAAGCCCCACTCCCTGAGACCTAACCCTCCCCAACCTCAAGATCTACTCTGGGGCTACCCCTAACCGTAACCCAACCCCACCCCTGACCCTAACCCCACCCTAGCCAGACCAAAAGGATTAGGGGCTATTTTGGGGTTTAGGGGCTATAAAAACTAAAACCCCACCCCTGACCCTAACCCCCACCCCCTGGGTCCTAACCCGATCCAACCTTTAGCCCTGCCCTGGGGCTACCCTTAACCCTAACCCCATCCCTCTAATAACCCTAATACTATCCTAATTTCGACTAACCTCCTAAAAATAATAGCTCCTAAACAGGTTTAGTTGGCCCGGACAGACGAAGGATGGACGAAATACGGAGGGCCACCTCGGATGCCGACATTATGTGTACCATACATGGAATGAGTACACATAAAAAGTAATAAGATCTGAACTTCCGGTCGCCATTTTGGCAGCAATTTTCAATTTTCGCCACAGCAAGCAAATGCTGGTCAAATATACTTACAACAAGCTACAATGCACTCTACGGAAATAGAAGATGAAGAGCAACATTAATCCATGATTTTCCTATACTGTAAATAACAGAAGAAGGCTCCTCCATGCGAATCCTCAGAACACACTAAAAACTAAAGTGTTAAAACTGACACTTTCAAGGTGTTAAACCCATTCTAACTCTTGGGGTTTGATTTTAACACTTAAAGTGTAATGCTTTAAGCACTTAGACATTACAATCGTCAGACATCTGAAACTTTAATGGATTGCACTTCCCATGTGCCTAGCATTGTGGTTCTTCCAGAATCGTCCATAATTTGATTTGCGCTTGGTGGGTACATAATTAAAAGGACACAACGCAGATGACGCGGATCAGGCTCGAGAGTTCGAGCATGATCCGCGTCACCTGCGTTGTTTCCTTTTAAGTCTCGCGACATTACACTTGTCAAGTGGTATTATTGTAACACCTGTCAAGTTCTGGGATATCTACACTTGAACAAAGTGCTCGTTCAGCACTTAGTCTTAGTAAGTGTTAAAACGGCACTTCAAGTGTAGTTTTTAACACTTTAGTTTTTAACGTGAAGAGGGGCAGTATTTTTGTTTACTTTGTTAACCCTTTACCCAACGAATCATCCACATCCGCCCGCGTAATATCAAAATTTAGCAGCTGAAAAAATACTATTTTTCAAACATTTCAACAAGACCATATCATTTGACCCCTCTTTGGGACGAGCTCGGCGAGCTCGTTCCAATGAGGAGTCACATGATATGGTTTTGTTGAAAATTGTTTTGATTTTTTTTTAAAAATGGTATTTAAAATAATAAATTTTGATACCGTCTGCGTTGGTAAAGGGTGAAACAAGTTTACTGCTAAACTTGGACGCGCTAACATACGCCTAGGTTTGGAGGAGAGGGCTTGTAGTCGAGTTTGTCGCCCCTTGGAAACTCACCGACACCATATGGTGAATGCGCGTACCGATAGAACTTGCCACAAATATTCAGTTGTCCCAGCATAACAGATCATCGCCTGAGTGCTAGAATGTTCTATGTTCCCTATGGGACATAGGACATTCTAGCACTGAGGCGACGAGATTTCACTTCATCGAACGTCATGGTGTTTATCTATCGCGAAAACCATCGTATCAAACCACAAATAATGGTCCGGTACAAGTTTAGGGCTGGACTCCGGACCGCCACACCCCTGCTGCATTGGAACCTTAAGGGGCTGGACCGGTGCGGGTGGTCAAATGCGGTCCAGAGAGCATTGTAATGTGTCAGATTATTGCCAGTTCGGGACACAACGTTCATTTTTTCGACTTTAACTTGTAATTTAACATGTGAAATAACGAATGGATCAGTTCTGGGAACATGTTTTTCCCACATTTGAAGATCCAGGTCGTTTCTGATAGGAGACGCCTGTAGATTACGAGTCAGGGCATACGTGATACAAAATGTGGCGTTACCTCGTTGGTAATAAATTCAGTGTTTGGATAACAATTTTAAATGACAACGTAAGGTACAGGGAACTTTTTTCTTCTGGTCTTAATCTTTAATAAATTTATTTGATTTGAAATAAATACTGTTTAAACAGAACTGGTGCCATCTCAGAGACAAGATTAGAACCAGTTTTTTGTTCTAAAGAGAACCTATATGTTTTGCAGTGTGGACGCTTCCAATTGCTGCCATTGAACTGACATGGAAGATATCACAGGGATTCTAAGGGTTAAAACAGTTAATTGGGAAGCTGCGAACATCCTAAAATGTGCGTTCGAAAACCGCATAAGTCTCTGAAATCTTCGCAGAAATTCAAAAAATATGTTTCAAAGAGAATGGAAGTAGAAATATACACACTGGTGTCGAATTTTTTCTTTGATTCAGAAACTTCAAACTTTTGCTTTTTCTGAAACGATGTCGTGCTAGATTTTTTACCGGCAGTAAATATAATAATTTACACGTGTAGGTTTGAAACAGCAATCGTTTTTTTTTTTTATATTTTACAAAGAGTGTCACAAGAAGAAAAGTGTAAAACTTCAATACAAATACACGCTAAAAACTAAAGTGTTAAAAACTACACTTGAAGTGCTGTATTTAACACTTACTAAGTGCTGAACTAGCACTTTGTTCAAGTGTAGATATCCCAGAACTTGACAGGTGTTACAATAGTACCACTTGATAAGTGTAATGTCGCGACACTTAAAAGGAAACAACGCAGATGACGCGGATCAGGCTCGAACTCTCGAGCCTGATCCTCGTCATCTGCGTTGTGTCCTTTTAATTATGTACCCACCAAGTGCAAATCAAATGATGGACGATTCTGGAAGAACCGCCAATGCTAGACACATGGGAAGCGCCATCCATTCAAGTTTCAGATGTCTGACGATTGTAATGTCCAAGTGCTTAAAGCATTGCACTTTGAGTGTTAAAATCAAACCCTAAGAGTTAGAATGGGTTTAACACCTTGAAAGTGTCAGTTTTAACTCTTTAGGTTTTAGTGTGTACTGAAAGTATACACCATTGTGAAGGATTTGTTATGGCCTTCGTGAATTGATGTCGTGCTGCAACCAGGGTTTAATCCCGAGAACGGGAATTCCCGGGTTCCTGGTTCCGAAGGCCGGTCTCGATAATCGGGAAATCTACAGCACGGAACCGAGAATCAAACGCGGTACAGTTCGTGAGTTGAACCGAAGTTTACTGAATAGAAAACCTGCCCCAACTTAACTTTGTAAGAATTCCTCAGCCCTTCCACGCCTGAAATTTGTACAGTCCTGATTACTGGCGAAACTTTTTCACCAATCACTGTAGCTCTCAACCAGTTCTGCAGTACCCCCCTCTCCTCTTCAACAGCAAGATCTTCACCCGCTTCACCCCCTCTCCTCCTCACTGCCGTCACTAGTCTCATCTAATTCCAGAAGAGGAGACTGATGAAGGCAGTGAAGATGGGGTTGCTGTTGGAGGAGGCAGAGTTGATAATACTCGTGATTCTATAAAAAAAGACGAGATTGCAACGGGTTTGGGTTTTCGCACTTCTCTTGTGAAAATAACTTTTTTTCGTTTGAAGAGGGCAGATTGTCAAACAAATATATTCATTTTCATTAAAATAAATGCGTCTTTCGTAAATTTGCTTGACACTTCCCGGTTTCCGTTTCTGGGAGGTAATTTCATTCCCGTTCCCGGTCCTAACAAAAAACAGGGAAGATAGTAAACTCTAATGGGAACACGAGATGGTCATAAGCAAATGTTGTTTGCTGGTCGTTATCGGTAAACAGTTCATGAAATGTTGGCGAAGAGTAAATCAATTGTACTTTTGAAACCAACTCACGCTGTTACGTCACGTTGACCTCTCACGTCACGCCTTTATTAGACGCGTTGTGAACGCCATTTCTGTTTTAGGTGTGAACAGGTGATAAACTACTGTTTTACTCACCGGCGGAGAAAGGAATCAGATTTTCTGTCCTTGTTATTGACATGTTTCCATCTAGAAATCGAGACGGGTTGAATGTTTCTGGATTGTCCCATAAAGCATCGTCCATTAAAGCTGATTCCAAATGCGGCATCACCATTGCAGAGGTTGGTATTTTATATCCTTTGTATTCCGTATCCTTATTTACTGTATGGGGACCACCAAAGGGAGCTAGGTGACTCCGTCGAAATATCTCAAAGACAGTTGCCTCTACGAATGTGAGGTTAGGTTTGTCAGATAAATCTGGTAATCGGTTGAGAGGAACGGCTTCCTGTAGGTCATCAGATAGTCTGGCCTGAATGTCTGGGTGACGTAGCAGAAACATCAATCCGAATCTAAGGGAGGTCGTTGTAGACTCTGTTCCAGCAATGAATAAGTCATGCACAATGCGCATTAATTCATCATCTGAAAATAGTTGAGAAAGTAACATTTTATACTAAGTTGTTGGGTAAATGAAAAGTCCTTTTTTCTCTCATGAGGATGATGATGATGATGATGACTTTATTCAGCAGTATACATTACAATTATTGAAGAAAAAGGACAATAAATACAAACATAGGAATAGAAAAATACATGACGTGTACGAAACATTTAAATGGACTGTCTGCATACTGCTAGGAGAAGTCATAGCCAGACTGGCTGTCTTCGACTTCCCCTTGAGGTAAAATTGTGATGAAAAAGAAAGAAAAGGTTGTGCATGCGGATTTGGTGAGCAGGAAATGTTACAGTGTCATAGGCTATTGAATTCGAGGCTAATTTGGGGTGCAATGCAAATCCAGGACCAGAGGATTTAGTAATATCAAAATGTGGAGCTAAGATGAAATGGGAGATTTAACTGTTCTCCTAGCTCGGACCACCCCATTTACTATACTATGTTGTACTGCACTGCACCGTACAGCACCGTACAGTACAATACTGCACCGTATACTGCACTGTATTGCACTGTACTGCACTGCACTGTCAACCCATAACGTTTGACCTCGCAGCTACAAATTGCAAAATCAGTTAGATACTTCTCCTCCAAATGAGGAAGGTTATTTCGATCAAGTTCCAGTTACAGTAACAGTCCCCTGAACCTTAACCTTGCAGCTATCAACTGCAAAATCGATAGGGTTCTTTTTCCATATCGTTCTAAGTAGTATGTCAGGTACATTTGACGGATGGTTGGCAGGACCCCGGTGAAGGACCCCGGGAGTGACGTCATGTCACGTGACTTAGTGGCGCCATGTTGTGTTGCCATGGTAACCCGCGTGAGCGGCCATCTTGTGACGTCATCTCCATAGTGATATGTGGTGTGAGTGCGCATGCGCAGCGCGTGTTGTTAGGGTGATACGTGTTTTCGTCGTCCATTTTGTATACTGGAGGCCGCCATCTTGGTTTCTATGGTAGCACGTGATTGCTATGTTACCCATTTTTTTCTGCAATAAGACGGGGTATGTTCGGAGGGTGTGTTCGATTGAATCGGAGTAAATCTAATTACCACAAACAACCCGACAATCCTTCCAAATCACCAAAATCTATCCCAACTTTTACTATTTCGAATTCTTTCAGAATTCTCTGCTTCTATCTGTACATGCAAGAGATTTCCTCTACCTGGCCATGTTCCTTTGTTCTGGAGTATACTCCAGTAGCGTAGAAGAGCCTATTAGTTGGAACAGTTTACCTTATTATTACTATCATTAGCTATTCTGGTCTATTATTGTTAGTTCTGATCCTATTCCAAGTACTCTTGTAGTTTCCTTTATCTAGATCATTTATATAAATTATAACTAACCAACTATAACTAACCAATCAGATTGCTTGATTTCCCATAACTGTATGCAGAGTTATCTCCCCTTATTACAACGAAGTCGTATCCAATGGCCATATCCCCTGGAATCCCATTTTTGGGAAACACCCGTGGCTATGGAATCCATTTATTGTCGTATGAGGCCATGAGGGCTATGTAAAAGCCCTCAATGAGTCCTCATTTATTATCCCTCATACCCTCATTGAATTTTGAGGTTATGAGGACCATTAAAAATCCCTCAATGAGGCATAATTTACTACGACTCTTAGCCTCATTTCAGTATTTGAGGATATCTATGGCCCGGTATTGTATTATTCGAGGATACCTATCGAGGATACCTTTGGGAGAATCCTTTTTTTGTCGTATGAGGCCATGAGGGCTATGAAAAACCCTCAATGAGTCCTCATTTATTATCCCTCATAGCCTCATTGATGAGGACCATTAAAATCCCTCAATGAGGTATAATTTACTACGACCCTTAGCCTCATCTCGGTATTCGAGAATACCTGACATTATATTATTTGATATTCTGTAAGGAATTCGACATTCAGACTGAATCGACTGAAATATTTTAGTTTAAAAGCGACGAAAGGGTTCGATTTTTCGATCGACTGAACAATTCCATCCCATTGAATGTTAAAAAATCGATAACCATTCATCTTCTTTGAATCAACTCAAGTAATGATTCTCAGTCTAGACTTGATTTGGTGGAATCTTTGATGACATTTAACATGATTAAATAGAGAGTAATCGTTTGACTGGACTGGTTACGTGAAATAATTCATGAGAGGTGAGTGACGTTGTACAAACACGAGTACGCGAATGCGCACGAATGTTTTACAATATAGTCCCTCGCCTCGAATGAATTATTTCACGTAACTAGTCCAGTCAGGCGATTACTCTGTTTATTACTTTTCATTATTAACGATAATTATATTATTTAACCCTTTACCTAACGTAAAGCTCAAAACCGGCCAGCGCTATTCTCAAAAATCGCCACTTAATTTTCATTATTTTTTTCATTTTATGTCTCTAAAACATAGGTTATAGCTCGACAAGCTCGTTCCAATGAGAGGTCATAACCTATGTTTTTGAGACAAAAAATGAAAATAATAGTTATTCAAGAATTGTTTTTTGCAAGTGTCGTCTGCTTTTCATGTTAGGTAAAGGGTTAAAAAAACAGAAAAAACAATGAAGCCCCCATTACACCCACGGCAAAGCGTCTTCGTTTGCGCGCACGGATACATTGCATAATTTTTGATTGCATAATTCACTTGTGAAGTTATTGTTTATAATCAAACCCGGAAATCCCAGTAAATCACGCTTTGGAAAAGTAATACTATAAAGTCACCACATATATAGTTTTATGATTACGCTGTACAGATCCATTAATTATCTTTCAAAGTGAATTAAATACTTATTGATTGGAATGTCAAAAACTGGGGAACAAAAGAACATCCGTATATCTTCGTAAGCAGTGGGGGGGGGGGCAAATCATTGCATAAATTGATCGCAAATTCCGCTAAAAGTAGGTAAACAAACAGTCCACAACAGCGTTCAATTCTGAAGAGAATTCAACTGGACGGGGGGGGGGGGGGGAGGGGTGGCACTATAACTCACCATTCATTAGGGACGGTCCTTCCTTTCCTGCACTTTCTTTCATTTGTTTTATATAGGTACCAATGAGATCATGAACATTGTTCGCATCAAAATCATCAAGATGCTCCTGAATGTTTGACTTGTAAAACGTTTCAAGATTCTCTGCGTTGCGAAACAGCTTATCAACTTGAAACGGGTCGCCGGGTATGTGTCTCAACCAACTAGGTTTTGTAAAAGCGCTTGATGCAACCAGTTCATCCAGTGTGTGCACATAGCTTAAGAAATCCTCGTCGTGATACTCGAATCGTTTACCGAACACTATAGAACAAATGATATTGGATACCGCTATGTTCAGTAGATTTGTGATGTCAAATGGCTGACCACGATGCTTTTCTATGGCGTCCAGGAAATATGAGATCTCATCATGTATCCTACACTGGAGTTTATTTTTTCCCATTCCAAAGTCTCTCAATGTATGGATGGCAAATCGTCTATTATGTTTCCAAATTTCTCCACTCGCCATTATTATACCTGAAACGAAGATTATGTTCCCATTATTAGAAGGTCACATTTCACGACTGTGCAGGGGTGTCGCGAAAATGATCAATTGAGGGATGTTAAGTGTAAACCCAGTTTGTTCCAACTGAAGAAATATATAGAATAAATAGGTACCGGAGCCGATAATCAGATTTAAACTACAGTACGTGGAGAGTGGATTGTAAGTAAAACACCCGCGGAGTGGAGTTATCACCCATGCTATAACTTTCAAATTTTGTACTTATCGACAAAAAACACAAGCAATGTTTCAGCTAATGGACCTCCGGGTTTCACCCGCAGGTCCATCAGTTGAAACTTTGCTTGTGCTGGTTATGCTTTGCAACAAATTTGTAATTATTGCTTGGGTGGATTGTCCACTCTGCGGGTGATTAGTGATAATACACTCTCCACGTACTGTACGAGTATGATGAGGGTTTTAACCACGAGGCTCTGCAGAGTGGTTAAAAGCCTTATTCTACGAGTGGTTTAAATCCGAGTAGTGAGTATGTTCCCCAAATGGCCTATTTTCCCCCATCAGGATCAACAGGATTTGAATTTTAATGGGGATGATGTCATTTTAATTGTTTTAATTTTTTTTTTAATTTTGTAAATTGTTTTAAATTTATCTTAATTGTTTTTTTTTAAGATTTTAAATTGTTCTTTAAATTTTCTATTTGTTTTTTAATTGAAGTTTTTTTTAATTAGAATTTTAGGAAATCCCACACACCTGTGCCATTAGGTCAAGGAGAGGGGTTAATATAAGTTGCATAACTTGTTCGCCGATTCTCGTAAAACAAATAAGATTAAAACAAAGGTCAGATTTCGGGTCAGGTTAATTAGCCACCTTGTCGATAGTTCCGACTTTTGTTTATATAAGCACTCACTTGATTAACAATTTTTTATAATTTTTTTTAATATAATTCTATTAACAGATTGAACATCTCCACGGGGCTCTCCCATTCCTGCTTTACATGGGTTGCAACTAGTATTCCAATATGTCTTTTCTTGTTTTGCATATATCCGAACAATATCTGGCTTCCAGCGACACCTGATTAAATAAAAAAAAACAATATGTTGTTTTTTGTTATTAACTTGTTTGGAGTGAAGAAATACGCCTGTTGAGAAAGCACTATCTGATCTCTCGCTGTTCCCTCAGTTGTGACTGCTTTTAATCATCAGATGGTCAGACTTTATGAAAGGTGTAGCGCATTATGTAAGATAAAGACAAGGGTGTGGGTCTCACAGGCCGGGTCAGCCAGGAAGCCCGACCGAATTCAGTTGGATGATGTTAAAAAAGAAAAAAAAAAACCAAAACGAAAATAACAAAAATCGCCTATTAATTTTCATTTTTTTTCAAAAAAAAAAAAAAAAAATTCTTGTATAACTATTTTTTTTCATTTTTTTGTCGCCAAAACATAGGTTATGATCGAGCTCGTTCTAATGAGGGGTCATAAGCTATGTTTTTGAGACAGAAAATGCAAATAATCGTTATTCAAGAATTAAAAACAATTGAACCGCAATAAAAGCTTTGCACCGGTAGTGGGGTTAAAAGCTAAACTTTAATAGGCTTTTCACAGGTGCAGTACGTGGAGAGTGGATTGTAAGTAAAACACCCGCGGAGTGGAGTTATCACCCATGCTATAACTTTCAAATTTTGTACTTATCGACAAAAAACACAATCAATGTTTCAGCTAATGGACCTCCGGGTTTCACCCGGAGGTCCATAAGCTGAAACTTTGCTTGTGCTGGTTATGCTTTGCAACAAAATTGTAATTATTGATTGGGTGGATTGTCCACTCTGCGGGTGATTTAGTGATAATACACTCTCAACGTACTGTAGTAACATAGGTGAGGATGGTATAAATTCCAGCTACTGGGCATGCCTTGATGATGTCGATGGAACATGTCTCAATGGGAATTACAGTTTTTGAAAAAAAGGTCAGGAAATTTGTGGATAAATACAGGCAGTAGTCGTGATGCATGGGCCTCCCGGGACACCAACACATCCAATCAGCCACAGATCTCCATTTGCATGCGACCGATTTCGTGTCTGATATAAATCCAAGAAGAAAATCTAACCCCATAAAAAGTGCATGATTACCAACAAGAACGAATTGATATCTAAGTCTCCAATCCAGATGAAAATATCCCGATTGGAAAATTAGGGGGACGTCATACCCCTACACCCCATCCACCCCCATAGTTACGCCTCAGTGACTCTGTCCGAACAGGGGAGATGTGACTGCGAAGACGGGTAAGTACGAGCGAAGCAGAAAATTGGCTTTTTGATGTTAGAGAAAGAAATATCCACCCAGTTAAGCCACACCAGGTGGTGTTTTGTTTTGGGTTTGTTTTTGTTTTTCGGGGGAGGGGCAACGGAATTCACACGGTAAACATTTTCGCCAGGAAAACAACTCAGTCGCTGTTTTCAGCTTGCGAAATTCTTACGCGAAATATGCAGTGGATAAGCGGACGAATCATCTTTCCGGAAGTTGTGGATCGAGGTTGTTGTAGTTTTCGCGAAGTCGGTGTAAACGTAAGCCTTCACAGCAGATTCTGTCAACCCAAATTAAACAAATTTGACCAGGGCATAGATATCACAAGGCAAATGGTTGTGAAGGCTCTATTACCAAAACTAGCGAAGAATGGTTGTATTATTAATCGGTGGCGGAACCTTAAAAACGTACCTGGAGAGGGAAGACCTGGGCTAATAACAATGGGTTCCGGAACTTTGGAGGGGGGGGGGGGGGCGGCGGGGGGGGGGGGGGGTCGTGGCTTGGCCCTAAGAGTCCAGGATTCTTGGGTGATCCCCCGAAGTTCTGACTCCTTTGCCAAGCAATGGGCCCCAATCCACAGCAAGATAAGTTGCCCGACGTATTGGAATACTGGTTGCCACCCATATAAAGAAGGAATGGGAGTACCCCGTGGAGATGTTCAATCTGTTAACCCTTTATCCAACGAATTGCCCGCATCCGCCCGCGTAATATGCAAATTCAGCAGCTGAGAAAAATATTATTTTTCGAAAATTTCAAGAAAATCATATCATGTGACCCCTCTTTGAAACGAGCTCGTCGAGCTCGTTCCAAAGAGGGGTCACGTGATATGGTTTTGTTGAATTTTTCTTTTTTAAATTTAAAAAATTATATTTAAAATAATACATTTTGAAATCGTCTGCGTTTGGCAAAGGGTTAATAGACTGTTTTCTACATACATATGCACCAGACTCGGCGTTAGGCGGGTTTCCGATACATTCCTGCTTTAACAGTCGAACAGCCTCAAGCTATTCAACTGGGAAACCGAAACCAAAACAGAAAAGAGTTTTGAAACATGCTTGTTGGCACTCACACGCGTCTTCAGCATCTGCAGCAGTATCCCGACAATTTCGAAAGGGGCTTTCACAAAATTAACCCTGGGGCTCGAATTCCCTTCCTCGGCTCAGCTAAAAACAACAACGCCCGATCCACCCTAGAAATCCAATTTTGCTGACAATTCAGCTTCAAGTTCTTTTCTTGTTTTGCATATATGCGAACAATATCGGGCTTCGAGCGATACTCCCATTCAAAGATACCTGATTAATCCTTTGATACTTTTATATGTCTTATGACGCACGAAATCAATCAGCGCCTTGATACTTTGTGGTCATTTGTTTTGTTATTATTTTTCGATTTTTTAAAGTTTTAACCTCAATTCCTATTTTCTCCCGAATTGTGTTCAGTGACAATGGTTGAGACAAATGCTATCGCAGGTTAAAATACTAATTTATCTTTAGCCCATGTGTTATAGATTATCTATAACACATACCCCTATGTCATATAGATTGGAGAACGGACTATAGTCTTTTTCTATATTATAATATAATGATGACATTCGCAAAATTGTTTATAAATCGTGTCAAATCTGGTGAAATTGATTATCAAACATATTTTTGTCATAAATCATAAGAATTGAGGCGTAAGTATATTTTCTGTAATTGTTTTCCCAGTTACAGGGCCACTTTCTAAGGGGAACTATACTCTATCATTCACTTGAATTTGTAGCCTTGTTACGCACCAACAGCTTTTCCGGGCACATCACATGCATTCATGCCCAACAAGAGAAAGCAGTCGACTCCACTCCAGATGAGTCGACATTTTGACACGAAATCATCCCCAAAACCCTTTTAAAAATGCAGAAAAGAACAAAAATGGTCGCTATAAGATAAATACATCAATACCATAGTGTGTTTTGATATGTTTGATATCTCAACTCGTTGAAAGTGAGTTTTTTTCGATCCGCAAGCCTCGCGAAAAAAACTCACTTTCAACTCGTTGAGATATCAAACATATCAAAACACACTATGGTATTATCGTATATATAATCCTGCTGTCTTAACTGGTTGAATGCAAGAAGCCACTTTCAGGGCTTTCAAAAAATGAGGATACCAGAGCAAAAACCAACACTTCCGTTCCTTATATTTCATATTCAATGAAACACAAATAATAGTTTGTTTATATAAATTTATTTTATTACAAAATATTGGAGAGTGCCTGTGGGCACTCTCAAATAATTCGTAATAAAACAAGTTTTGAATAACAAATTCAGACCACCAAAAATAATCTAACCCTCAACAAGATAATCGCTAGCGTGAAAAATGTCTTATTTGTACTTTCCGACGTTTGACGTCGCATTTTGAAAAACGTTGAAGAAACTGAATTCCCAGTGACGTTTGAACGTCAGGATAATTAAAGTCTCGAAGGGTTAAATAAAAAAAACAACTATATGTTGTTTATTGTTATTAACTCGTTTGGAGTGAAGAAATTCACCTGTTCAGAGAGCACTATCTGATCTCGCTGTCCACTCAGTTGCGACTGCTCTAAATCATCAGATGGTCGGACTTCCATAAAGGTGCAGCGCATTATGTAAAAAATGTTAACGCCCTACTAAAGGGGACAGCACAATTCACCCACGTCACCGTAATACCACGGTCCTGATGAAGTAATAACAACCGGAATAAGGTATACATAGAGAGTAATCGCTTGACTGGACTGGTTACGTGAAATAATTCATTCGAGGCGAGGGACTATATTGTAAAACACCAGTCCAGTCAAGCAATTACTCTGTTTATTACTTTTCATTATCAACGATAATTATATTATTTAACCCTTTACCTTACGTAACGGTCAAAACCGGCAGACGCCTTTCTCAAAAATCGCCAATGAATTTTCATTTTTTTTTGTCTCTAAAACATAGGTTATGACCCCTCATTGGAACGAGCTCGTCGAGCTCGTTCCAATGAGTGGTCATAACTTATGTTTTTGAGACAAAAAATGAAAATAATAGTTATTCAAGAATTGTTTTTGCAAGTGTCGTCTGCGTTTCATGTTAGGTAAAGGATTAAAAAAACAAAAAACAATGGAGTCGCCATTACACCCACGGCAAAGCGACTTCGTTTGTGCGCACTGATACATGACCCAGTTGTTGAATGCTTAATTCACTTGTGAAGTTGTCGTTTATAATCAAACCCGGAAATCCCAGTAAATCACACTTTGGAAACTAATATATAATGATTAATTTGTAATCAAATTCCATGAGAATGTCAAACAAACTACTGTGCAGTCTCCATCCACCTTCCGGCTTCTAACTGCAATATGCCTCTTCTCCCGCCCTCCCACGACTTTGATACCGACAATATTCCCAGCTGTGAGAAACCCATATACACATGCCCATCCCCTGACCCCGCTAACCCTTTACCTAACGAATTGGCCACATCCGCCCGTTTTTGAAAAAAATGAAAGAATAAATTTTGATAATGTCTGCGTTGGGTAAAGGTTTAAAAGTTTCTAACTAATACTTTAATGTTGCTATTTGAAAATTTGTCATTACACAGCTGAATATTTCGTACTGGACATGTACCGTCTTAGTAAGAAAATACAGCTGTGTTTGGAAATTTGCAATATTCCTGAATTTCAATAGTTTGAAATTGATAATCATGCCACAAATAGTGATAAAAAAGTCAAGTTGAAACAAATCTCACCCGTTCTTGGGATGCAATGACTACTTATGTTTTCTGTCAGGTTTAAAATCTCCAACTTTGATATTTTAGGCAAAGAGGGTGGAGTGGAGACAGCGAGACGCCACACCCCTATAGCCATATTCCGAACAGTTGCTCAAATGATGACCGTTTTACGAAACTGACTGCCCGTAAGAAGGGCGTAGGCCCTTTATTCCGAAGACCCATTTATCTGAAGTCCCAATACGCCGAAGGTCCGATATTTCTAAAACCCAAAAATTCCGAAGGTCCGATATTCAAAGTTTCAAAGTTATGAAAATTTGAGCTGATATTTGGTGCCTATACAATTGTTTTCATTTTCTCAGCTACCGTGTACGACAGCGTTGGATGGGACAATCGCTTGACACGGAGACCCGACCAAGATGTCCGACCCCACCTCCAATACACAGCACTACCGTACACCATTATTCATTCTAAGGATGAGCAGGTGGCTCAACACCCTTTCCTTCCAGTCAATTGATAACAAGTGTTGAATTGTGATCAGTCTAGATGCTTAGGCACCCAACCTGAACAGGCCCGGCCACCCACCAATCCCCTACCAATTGACGCCCCAATGAGGCATCAACTCATGAACCACGGTCCTTACCTGGTTTTTGATGATAACTAGTTATCAGCAATGGTGGTGTGTTTAGGCGCCTAGACGCCTCTCTCTCTCTCTCTCTCTCTCTCTCTCTCTCTCTCTCTCTCTCTCTCTCTCTCTCTCTCTCAGGGTTCGTGAAAGGGCTAGAGGAGGAAGGAGAGGGTGAGAAATGATGGGCCTGCCGTGTAGTTATCATCAATCACTGAAAGGAAAGAAAGTTATGCCACAAGATCGAATCCGTGGCGGGGTCGCGCTTCTAGGTCGGGTGACTGTGTCATCCTTGAAACCGACGACTGGATCACTGGGTGGGAAGGTAGGATTGCTGAGCTACCGGGTCAAGTGGGTGGAGGGTATGGTTGTATAACTTGACAACACAAGGGCCAAATTTGATCGGGAAAAATTTGTCAGACAGGCCTCGATTTGAACTGTGTTGGAGAGCACACATTTGTACATCTTGTAATCAATGTTAACTCTCCGGTCGTTCAATGATACCTTAAGGGGGTGGAGTACCTGTTCTTCATCTCGCAGAACACAAGTAGCAGTACACTCGTTGAATACCCATCGTACTCGTAGCAGAAACATTCTACCCACCAACAAATATACAAAAGAATACTTACACTTAGATATAAGGTAATCGTTCGACAGCGTAGGATGGCACAGGCCAGTCCTTGTAGATCAAATTGATTTGAAGAACTATAAGACGTTTTAGACCTATCCAACAGAATCCACTCTACAGTTAAAACTAGAAGTCCTGTCACGACCTATGCGCATATTTTGATATACTTTCGCGTAGGAATTGTGTGACATTTCCGTATCGAATGGCATCCAAAGCACGGCAGTTTCTCCTGGTTACCAATAGAAATCACTAGCAATGTTTCAGCCAATGAACCTCCGGGTGAAACCCGGAGGTCCATTGGCTGAGACATTGCGCGTGGATTGGGGCAGTTGTACTGACTTTGATAACATTACTATCATCATAGACCCAGAAACCCAGAGAAGCGGAGCAGTGCGTGTTGACTCAGGAAAACAAGCCATGTTTTACTGGTAAAATAGGACCCAATCACCAATGCTTGGGGTGGAATTCCTCTAAAATGGGCAACATAGGTATAAACGATTGACTAAACTTGACTTTATCTTGATTAGCCATTGTGTAGAAATATGTGACCGTTAGTGATCGTTAGCCTTTTTTTCCTTCAGCCTCTAAACTCCAGAGTTCTCCCCTTTCAACAATTGGTGTCCGTTGAGTGCCACATTACATTATTTAAGGCAACCACGCTTCTCTAAAACAGATGCTTACTCTAATTTGCATAAGCGATTGCCTCCACAAGAACACAATTTCTAACTTCATAATATCGGCTGCTTTTCTACCGTTTGTCGTCGAAAAGGTAAGAATATATCAAATTTATCCTAAGATATTTACACCACCAAAGAAATTTTATCTTCACATCTTTTAACCCTTTCAACGCTGTGATGCAGCTGTTCTTTAAGGAAAGGGAAAAGTTACTGAGCAATCTGAGCGATTAATAGACAATGGTACGATTCCTTGTAATGTGTATATGTTAATCTTTTATAATTATAACGTTTGGTTTATAGCTGTAGCATACTGCCTCGTCGTAGGTGTATATTTGCTGAATAAATTCTATCTATCTATCTATCTGGCACCCTGGAAGGTATCATTTCAACCAATACGGCCAACGGCGAAAATGGGTGAAACCATCCTGATTTGTTGGGAGGTTCAGTAATAATTTTATCCAACAGCTCTGTCAAGCTGTTGGATTAAATTATTACCGAGTCTCGCTTCAGATTGTTTGCTCTTTGTATCGTCTGCTCGTCCACTGCTAATTTTTTCTTCACGCAAAAAAAATTTGCACACTGGATTGAAAGGATTAAATGCAAAACTCACGCATAATTGTAAATAATATCTATTTTAACCCTTTTCCTGAAAAGCAGACGATACTTGCAAAAATAATTCTTGAATAATTAATTTCTTTCATTTTTTGTCTCAAAAACATAGATTATGACCTATGTTTTGGAGACAAAAAATGAAAAAAATAGTGAAAATTAATTGGCGATTTTTGAGAATAGCGCTGGCCGGTTTTGGCCGTTGCGTTAGGTAAAGGGTTAATGTAATGGGGTTCGAGTCCGACCTTTATTCAAAACAACACTCAATGTACGTTTTTATTACAATTTATTAGCGTTTAAGGTCACATATTGGGCACAATGGCTAATTATGACCGCAACATGGAGATAAAATTAAGTTTAGTCAATCGTTTATACCCATTTTTCCCATTTTAGACTTCCATCCCAGGCATTGGTGATTGAGGTCTATTTTAACAGTAAAACATAGTTTATTTTCCACATAATTTTTTTATTTTATCAGTTAATATCAACACCTGTATCAAGGCCCCCCCCCCCCCCCCCCAACTCCCGGTATTTTAAATTTTTCAGATATAATCTCCAATAAATACTATATCCAAAATGTGGACCGAGCTTTGAAATTTTCAACGGTTATGGCCGAATTTTCCGATGATTAATTGACGCTAACATCACAAATGAAAGTGTCAATGACACTGTAGCTTAACTTGACTGTGTGTAGTGTTTGATGAAAAAGATAATATTCAATGTTTATGAAAGGATCATGAAATAAGATAAGAATTGTGATGACTGAGAATATGTAAATTTCTGTACCCTACATGCTATGTTATCAATAAGAATAATTTAAGGTGTAGACTGTAATAAAAAAAATTGAGGCATGGGGTGATATGGCCCGCACAATTAACGTATGTCAACCAAAGTTACCAAACGGGTCATCCTACAAAGTTACAATGAAATCCCTTCATAAATATGACTCGTAGACATTGCTAAAGGAATATAGGTCACGTGTCTGTCCGGCGGTCACAGTTGACCGATCGTGACCAAAATAGGAGAATAATATCTGGATATCATGCCGAGTTATCCTACCAAGTTAGATTGAAAATCCCTTTATAAAAGCAACCTGTAGACAGTGCTAAAGGAATCCAGGCTGCGGCAACGGCTGACCGATCGTGACAAAAATACGACAGTCTCATCTAGACATCATACCGAGTTATCCTTCCAAGTTACAATGAAATCGCTTCATAAACTCTGGGGGTGACCGACGCTTACAGAATCAGTTCGTTTCGTGTTTTTACGCTGATTCGTTCCGAAAGCGTGCAGATTCGCCCCCGATTTTCAAAAAGTTTGAAAGGACTGTTTTTTTTTTTTTAAATGATGACAGAAATGTGAGTATAACATGGGTATTTTTCAAATATTTATTACGGACGCCATTCGCTTGAATAGAATTACTGTAATAACTTTATTTTAGCGCCCTAGAATAGTTTTGTGGCATATAAAACAGCCACGTGCAGAATGTCTACATTTTCCAAAGGGAAATTGTCGAGGTGGTTGCTTGAAATCTCCAGCACAAGCACAGTTCACATAAATTCTATTCTGTCCTGTTCGGGCAGATCTGTAAACATTGAAAGAATTGGGACCAAATCAGTAGTATTTGATGAGTTCGAAGCGTTTGAAATTACGTATGATGAACGCACGAATTCCATTGCGATTTTATGGTTCCGATTACGTTCGTTCCTCTCTTTCTAAGTGCTGATTCGTAGACTATTCACATTTGTTTCATTTGGTAATATGTACACAATAGAAGGTTGTGCATTAAAAACTACAATCCTGACCTCTGTATACATTTTGCTGTTATTAATACATGATATATGGAAGAGCTGTTCTGATGGCGATTTACGAGCCGGTGCGAAATTTCAACAGTGTATTGCATTACAGTACGTGGGGTGGATTGTCGCTAAATCGAGGTGATGTAGATTCTTCACTCGTAAAATTTCTATAATTTTGCATCAGAATACAAGAACCACCAGCAATCAATCAGTCAATTAGTAAATCAATAAAGGGCACGGGTGATGAAATTTCCCGGCTTTGTGTGCATTTTAATCAGTGACTGCGATCACTTATCAGCTGAAGCGATTCATTCAATTTTGGGGCTAACTTGTACATAGCATGGGATAGACGTATTCTCGCACCGGGAAAAGGTCAATTTACTATAAATGTCGGCTAATTTCTATGAAAAGTTGGGGTATATAAATATAAGTAATGGACAGGGCTGGGAACAGGGTGGGGGACCCGGCGTAGTAACCCGGAACTCTGAGGGACCCGCGTTTACTTTAGGCCAGACGTTTAGGATTCTTGGGTTAGGCTTGCCCCCATACCCCCCCCCCCCCCCCCCGCCCAGTCCAAACATGGCCTGAAAGACTGTATTTTCATTTTTTTGTTTGGTACGTCCTTTCAAAGAACGTACCAAACCAAAACATTAAAATACGAGCTTTCAGGACATGTTTTTACTAGCTCAGCATCCCCCCTCCCTACCCCCAAAGCTTCTGACTCCTGTGCCAACATTTAAGACGGGGGCTGTATCGTGAATGGAGCCCTGCACTTGACCAACGGTTGTAATTTTGGACAGCGTGATTCCTCTTGAAGTATTAACTTAACTAAATCATCTTGATGTAATAAAGATATCGCTTCAAGAATTGTGCAGTCAAAAGCTATAACTCTAGGTCACTGGTTATCCACTGAATATACAAATAAATACTTACACTAAGATATAAGGTAATCGTAGTATGGCACAGACCAGTCCTTGAAGATCAAATTGATTTGAAGAACTATAAGACGTTTTAGACCTATCCAACAGAATCCACTCTACAGTTAAAACTAGAAGTCCTGTCACGACCTGTGTGCATATCTTGATATACTTTCGCGTAGGGTACGGGTGAAATCCCGTACCCTACGCGAAAGTATATCAAGATATGCGCATAGGTCGTGATAGGACTTCTAGTTTGGAAAATTTGAAACATGCCGATAAAAACGTAATTTTGACGACAAAAATAACGCGATTTTTTATCCACAAAATCGCCCTAAGTCTCCATTTAAAAACTGATTTCAAAATTTTCTTGGGAGAGGCCCCATCCCTCTATCATTGCTCGTGCCCCCGGCATCTGCATCAGTATCCGGACACTTTTGAAGGAGGCCAGTCACAGAATTAACCATGAGGTCCGAATTTCCTCTCACTGGCTCCGGTAGCGAATGGCGTATCTGTCCCGGCCATTGCTTTTGACCAACAGAAAAATTCAACAAAGCTTTGTGAGAATCCCTTTCGGGAATCCACACACTTTGTTGAAATTCTCTGTCGATCGAAACGCAATGACCGAAATGGATCTGTCATTCATTTTTATAACACCTGTAATTTGCAGTTAGTTGAAGGGAGTGTCACAGCCATAACATCCAGGGTATAAAATAAGATAGATTTATCACTGCACAATTTGCGCATCCAAAGTTCTAACCGTGGCTGGCTCCAACAATTATTCTAACCAACCATGCATGCTACCATGTGTCTATTCCTGATCGAAAGTATGTTATGGTTACCATAGAAAAACGATGGTTGGTGATTACTTTTATCTAACAATCGTATAGATTTTGGCCTGAAAACCACGCGAAACGGTACGTATCACATAATATGTTCCGATTCCGTATCATATAGATGACTCATTCTGATTCCGTATCATATAGCCGACTCGTTTCCGGTAGCGCTACGGGCTATCATAACAGGCGCATGGATACATTCTATGTGCGTTTCAGTGATCGACCGAACATTATGTCCCAAAAATGTTTGAAAATAATTTAACCCTTTACCTATCATGAAAAGCAGACGACACTTGCAAAAACAAATTCTTGAATAACTAATTTGTTTCATTTTTTGTCTCAAAAACATAGGCTATGACCCCTCGTTGGAACGAGCTCGACGAGCTCGTTCCAACGAGGGGTCATAACCTATGTTTTTGAGACAAAAAATGAAAATTAATTGGCGATTTTTTGAGAATAGCATTGGCCGGTTTTGGCCGTTACGTTGGGTGAAGGGTTAAGATTTAATCCGTTTGTGTGACAGAATTGTTAGATAAATGAATTATCATGATAATGTGCATGTCCTGTGATTTGTATCAGATTCGAGGTGGTGTCCAAAAATGGGATCACAACTCGCCGGCAAAGCCGGATCGTTGAGGTCCCATTCTGGACACCTCCTCGAATCTGATACAAATCACAGGACATGCACATTATCATGATAATCTCTATTTATCACTTAAGTCTTAGGTCTGTGCATCTTCCAGTTGTATATGACAGTCAGGCATTGCACTTGATTATCAATTGAAAAAAAATATTAAGAAACGGGCAAATATTTCAGTAAAAGGTAATACACTTTATCAAATAGATTACAGGTGTTACGAACGTTAGCCTACAATACCTAAGGTATGAGCAGTTAAGGCAAGGGGGCCATGAGACTCCGCCAACATGCATGGTATATGGAGATTTAATACCTGGATGTCGGTTTTAAACACCGAGCCGCAGTAGTATTAAATCTCCATATATCATACATGTCGGCGGAGATAACGTTTTGTCCCATTTGAAACACAATACAAACATAGTGGAAACAAATTTGTGGGCACATTTCTCACGCTCCGCAGTCATTTGGACCAAATTCGTGAATAATTGGTTTGTTTTTACAAACACAGAAGACAACAAATAGAGTTACATCCCTTGGGTCGTTAAGGAAACGAGTAAACAGTATTTTGTTGACATATCGTCCCCTGAGTTCCAATGTGTTCTCTGTGCCTACAGTCACATGGAACACATTGGAATTCAGAGGACGACATTTTCTCTTATTTCATTTTTCTCAAGTTGTTTCATTTAATTATTCGACTATTTATTTATAAAAGCAAAATATGATCGAATTGTTGGAAATCTGATATTTGTGACTACTTTCAGGTTTTTTGGTTCGATTTTAGATCGAGGCGACCGAGAGCGAAAAGCTTCCATTTAAACCACATACTCTAGATGTTACGCGTGCCATATACCCTGGATGCTGTACGATCTCGTATATCTTGGATGTTGGCTGAACCTTTTGCCATGGTTATTTGTCCAACGCATTCTGATCAATCAAAAGACAGAATTCATCGAGATATAGGGACAAAGTAATTTGAGAATAGATTCCAAGTTTTATGAAGTACTCAGTTGTAATGACAGAATATTATATAAAACTGCCATCGGAGTAGATAGGCACTGATGAGTTTAGTTAAGGTCTGATTAATAAAGGACATAACAGCAACTATGCTCGCCCGCAAGCTTTGGATATGGACATCTGTCGGTGGTATGAGACATGAAAGGCCCTGGTGGCCTCAATCGTATGAGCGTGGCCTCTGTGGGGCACTCAATGCTGTATGATAAACGGAGCCTATACGTTGGTGGACGTTATCAATCTGTGTGAGGTGGTCCACGTAGAGAGGTGTCCGCCTCCGGGCCGACTGCTCTCTATCCCTCTTTAGTGGTGGGGTGTGAGGGTTTTGTTTGGTTCTTGGGTATTGTCATACGGTTTGTAGCTTATGGCTGAACGCCGGTGGATAGTGGGTACTACTTCCATAGAAAGTAATTGTGATAGGTTTCTAATGCATGGTCACAATAGATCAACCCTTAGTCGGTCGAAGGTTCGGGGCTCAGAATTAACAATGGTGCTTCCTGTGGTGTGCAGGGGTGTGGGCTCAACGTGGTGAGGGGCCCGTATTGTAGGATGTCCCATTTTGTGAGTTACATTGTTTGTAAATGCGGTGTTTATAGTGTGCATCAGATTCCCGAAACTTAAGTCTCAAAGTGTTATTGGATTGTAGTCAGAACTTGTGGTGTGTTTCAGGGCGTAACGTCTTTATGGTGGAGATGAGGAGGTAAGGTTAAGTAGGTGAAGTGAAGTGGACTTATAATAGTAATTGTCCGGAATTAGGTTCTGCAAAATGTGAAACCAAGGTTTCATCCAGTTCGGCTTTATCAAAGGGACAGGGCTAGCTATTGCAGAGATCTGTTGTATTCACTAAAAAAACGTTTCATCGAATTGTAAAATCACTAAAAACCGTTTCATCGAATTGTAAAATCAGTGATCACTCATTATCTGATTAAAGGGATTATCTGATTAAACGGTGCGGTGAGGGTGGTTCAGATATGCTACTTCGGCTTGTCATGAATGGGACTTTGATGTTTCTTTTTTGAAGTAAACTATAGCAATTTGTGTGAAGTTGAGCAAAAACTTATTTTACCTCAGAGCTCTATCACTGTAATTTCCCACAATGCACTGTGTGAGAATTTGAAGTAACCAATGATCAACAGGTTGGGGTAGAACCCACCTTATCTTGGTATATAATTAGCCAATCAGCGATTAACAGGTTGGGGTGGGACCCATCCTATTGATACATATAAATGGCAGAGTGTTGGAACAGTATTGCCACTCTATTAACTCGCTTCTGAAAAGGATGAATTCACGCTACGTCTGTGAATTGTGTCAAAAATCTTACTCTCATAAAACTAATTATTATCGACACAGACGAAAATTACACAAAAATGTAAATTTTAAACACACTATAGGGGGGGGGGGGGGAACCCAAATACAGCCGAGTTAACAACCAGATCTGTCTGTAACCAGCCACCCTATCCTCTGGTGCATATGTAATCAGCCTTTAGTTGGAACAATGCATTAACGAGTGGAAATATTTTGGGGCTTGCAAATAAGCTAGATCCAGTAAAATCGCTAGTGATGGGGAAATCACTGAGGGACAAACCTATAGATGACTCAACCAGCCTACCCTCAAGCAGAATTCAGTGTATTGAACCATGGGGGAGTGAACAGTTGCAGGAAATACGCACACCCCCGAATGCTGTAGCTGTCCCACCCATAGACCAGGGTATGAGACCAATTACTGAAGAGAAAGGGATGGTTTACAAGACAATCTTTCAGCATCATTCAAACTTACACAATGAAAGCACCAAACCACACTCCTTAAAGACCAGTTTTTCAGAGGAAAATCATCCAGACTGGATAGCCGTTATACCAGATTCCATGCAGCAGAAGGTGCTTTTGTTTCTCCAGATAATAAAGAATATACCCAATTTATCCTGGGATGAGAAAGATCGACTCGAGTGTAACGGCATTACAATTTTGGGCTCCAATATGTGTGATCTAATAAATGATCTGCTGCGAAAAAGAAAAGATTTTCAACCGACAGGCTGGAAAATTTTGGCAAACGTCCTTAAAGATCAAAATATCCCAAGGGGTCTGATCGGAAATAAAGATCGTATGGATTTTTTTTCTTCCAGAAAACAATATCTCTGCAAAGCTGCGAAGGACCAGCCTCTGAAGAATGGCCCCTGAAAATATTCATTTGTAATTTAATACTAATCAATTTGACTAGTTTCAACCTCTGGTTAATATCGATATTTAAATAAATGCAATATATCTCAGATTTTTTATTTTGTTTTTATTTGTGGAGACTCCTAAACTACAGAGTGCTTTTCTTGACATTCGCCATTTGGCTGTTATTAAGCGGGTACATTAATAATATTCGGGAATGTGGTCATGACATCTCTTATCAACAAAATGCAGATACACAACGCATTATCGCGTATTATCTTGTTTTATATAGGTATTTGTGAGGGAAAGGTCTTGAGTTTTGTACAAAAATAATCGTTTTAGCACATACGCTGTAGTATGATTCAATGAATCAGATTTCATTTCGATTTGTGCTGTAAGGTGGGGGGGGGGGGGGCTGTTTTGATAACCGACTATTTATATATATTTATTTATTGGTGGTTAAGGTCTGCACAATGGCTAATCATGGTCACGACAGTTTTACAGGTGGAGGAGCCGGAGAGAGCCATTAGGCAATGGCAAGCAACTGTCAAAATTCTACACAGGGTTAGCATTGGTTGAAGACAGGTGCTCCATCGACGTGCAGTATGCCTTAGGGCACAGCATCACCGTGCCCTCACATGGTCAATGGGGATGAAGTGTCTTGCCCAAGGACACAACCGACAGACACTCATGAATAAATCGATACGCGTATTTCTGTCAAACTAATCTGCCATTTTGTTTGTTTTTTTTCGAAAAGTGTCTTGTGGAATGAATTGTTTAACGAAAATTATTAATATATTATATTAAATGAACATACGCTATTTATTAGGGGAACAATCTCATAGTAAATACGGGTTAAGAGTGTGGTAAGTTATGAGAGGAGACTACTCGGGGTAATTTGATCACTCAAAATTGTGGGGAAGGGGTATCCGGGGCCTGACATGTCCATTACATTTAGAGAACTGGACTGGGGTTCGAGATACTTTAGCTATTGTGAGGGCTGGGGGAGGGGGATAGAGGTTTCCAAAAGTTTTTTTTTTTTAGTATTGGATGACCTGAAGGAGGGGAGTTCATGAAAGTTGTAGGTACTGCGAGGGGATACAGGAGTGTGATGGTGAGGGTGTGGGATAATGGAGGTGTCTGATTGGTTGAAAAAGTGTGCGTTTGTGACAAAGCAACCCTTTTTAAGATTATGGTGGCCCTGAAAAGGTCCCTTTTTTTTTTTTTTTTTGCTTTCCATAGAAAGCTATTTTTCTCTCCCATCTCCGCCTCGGTGAAGAACTCCTTTTCCCAATCTTTGTCAACTGTTATTGGTGGCCCTAATAGTGCTTCCTCCTGCATGTGTACGGGAAGATCGAACCAGTGTTTGGGTCGATTTTTGTACTGGATCTCCCCGAAAGGACGTCTGGTAGCCGTAACAAAAGGGTAGTCTTTTAGTCTCTTTTCTTGTTCCTTCATGGGGAACGTTGCTGACCACCACTTTTTTAATGCTAGTGCAAATTCTTTGTTGGCTCGCTGCTTCTTGGTTCGCTCAAAGCTGTTCACGGATGTATAGTCAATGCTTGTCATCTTGGCTTTTCTGACACAGTTTCTAATGAGAGTGAGGTTCGAATCGTCAGACTTTATAGGGGAAAAAACAAACACGCCCGCTTTTCAATAACTGAAATGTTATTTGTTCATGTGGTCATCAGATTAAAAAATTACTTTATTGCGTGAGGCGTAAAATCAGAATACCTTGGTCTATGAGTGACTGTCATTGTTTTAAAATTGACTGATTGATTTTTTGGGAACCAGTCAAAACGTACAAATCGGACCATTAAAAAATAGATGAAATTTGAATCTGGAAGAAGGTTGTGCGTGAACCGCTAATTTAATGAGGTTTTTATTACGCCCATAACATTTGAACAATAGATTTAATTGCTTCAGCATCTGTCACTCTCGTATAGTAGTTGGCGTTTGAAAAGAAAAATCGATTTAACGAGATTTCATTGGTTGTCAATGACACCTAAACATGCAATGAACTGTTTACCTTAGCATGTGTCCAGGTCATAGTCAGTCGATAGCATTCGTATATATGTTTAGTACATCAATATTGTTTTCAAATAAATTATTTATTTTTTATCTAATAATATCTATCCCAAATTATGACTTTAAAAAAAAAAAAAAAATATGTAATAGTCGACATTATTAATTCATTTATTAATATACTAATTATTATAATCAACCCTAATTACACTCATTAATTACATTAATTACATTAATTATGCAACATTCATTAATTAAAATTAATTAAGCAACAATTATTAAAGTGATTAAAAAAATATTCATTAAGTGACGTCATGTTAATTACCTTACGTAACTTTTTAATTAAGATGACGTCATCGACCCAGGCATCACCCAGGAATCACACAGGGATCCATCAGAACTGTTTTAAAACCTCTACAATATACTACTGATATGGTTTTCTTGAGATATTTTGAAAATAACATTTTTTTCAGCTGCTGAATTTGCATATTACGCGGGCGGGTGTGGCCGATTCGTTGGGTAAACGTCCGAACCCGAGTATATAATACAAACGGCGATATTATTCCACACATTGTTACTTTGATGATGGATCTATTAATGTCCATACCCGAGTAAATAATAGACACGGCAATATTATTACACACTAATAGACACGGCGATATTATTTCACACCAATAGACACGGTGATGATATTATTACACACTAATAGACACGGCAATATTATTCCACATCAATAGACACGGCGATATTTTTCCACACCCATAGACGCGGCGATATTATTCCACACCAATAGACACGGCGATATTATTCCACGCAAATAGACACGGCGATATTATTCCACACTAATAGACACGGCGATATTATTCCAAACTAATAGACACGGCGATATTATATCACACATTGTTACTCTGATGATGGATCTATTAACGCCCAAACCCGAGTAAATAATAGACACGGCGATATTATTCCACACTAATAGACACGGCGATATTATTCCACACTAATAGACACGGCGATATTATTCCACACTAATAGACACGGGGATATTATTCCACACCAATAGACACGGCGATATTATTCCACATCAATAGACACGGGGATATTATTCCACACATTGTTACTCTGATGATGGATCTATTAACGTCCAAACCCGAGTAAATAATAGACATGGCGATATTATTCCGCACTAATAGACACGGCGATATTATTCCACATCAATAGACACGGCGATATTATTCCACACTAATAGACACGGCACATTGTTACTCTGATGATGGATTTAGTAACTGGAATTGTCGGAATTTGAAATTTCAACCTTTATCTAACTCAGAGTCTTTTTTACGACTTTTTCATTAATGTTCAATATCTGCCAGGTTACTGGACGTTCATTCTCGAAATTTTGGAAACATTCTCTCTCAAAAATAAAAATCTAAAAATGCAATTGGCTTTCAGCCATCCAAAAATTCGTTGCCGTTGTGCTAACGATGAGACGTCAAGGTCGCAAAAATTAAAGTTTGTTCGATTTCTATGATCTTTTGTATGGTCTAGAGCTCCAAAAATAACAACATTGGTGTTTTTTAATTTGTTTAGTTAACGTCATTTTCTACGTTTGACATCACTTTATGTTTTTCCCCCCTCCCGTTTTCTGAGCTGCCCTCCAACACAGATTGAACAGATACCCCTATAATATTTTACATACTCCTAAAGAAATACTTGATGTGATGTCTCGATGCGTGTGTTTTCACATTGTTGGACAACATTTAACGCCACAACGATATTACCGCCGACGGCCGGAAAACTTCCAAATTAAAATTCACTGTACGAAGTTGAAATCATCGGGCATACATGCAGTACTCGTGATTCCAGATGCTATGAGTTCGCGAATTTTAATATAAATTCAGTCGATATTCTACTGTATGGTGAAATGCAATTGCCAAACAATTCGAACAGACTCATATTTTAGAATGTTCAAAAATACATTCACGCGACTCAGAGATTTGATTGATGCTAGGCATTCTGGAGCAGCTAAAGGGTGGGCAACAGACCCCTTTCTCCATCACGGGTAGTATCGATCCCAAACATAATTTTCTGGGAGGCTGATATTGGTGTGGTAGGTGGACGAAGGGTGAAGGATAAATCTTTAGTCTATCGCACGACGTAAATCGTCTGAAAATTTACTCTCAAGTGATAATTATATCCGTCGTCACTATTATTATTATTATTATTATTATTATTATTATTATTATTATTATTATTATTATTATTATTATTATTATTATTCAACAGAGCCTAAATTAGCGAACAATATAACTAATTCACATTGAGTGGACATGGCAGACAGCCCCGCCCCACTTTGTTTTTTCTTTTTGTAAAAGACAACTATTCAATCGCAATTTTTCTGTGTTATGTATCCTGAAATTATAGGATTGCTGTCACGTTTGTTAACTAATATATTACAGAAGTGGTAAGCGCTTGTTCTCAATCCTTTTTGGGCCTTTTTGAGACAAATAAAGTATGTTTAATCTGAACAATTGTGCAGCCATTTCCGGCAATTAGATATACCCCCCCCCCCCCCTTATTTAACATACACTCGGAACATCCCTCCCTATTGTAGGACATTCAGTTATATAGTGACGACGAGCCACCATAGAAGCCACTGAAAAAATGGACGGCGGAAACGTATTACCCTAACAACGTGTTCGGTGCTTGCGCACTTACATCATGCATTGCCATGATAATGACGTCACAAAACAAACGCGCAGGTGGGCTACAAGAACAACGCACTTGACACCTATAATGCATCCCGGACATGTTGTTACATGAGCTACCCCAATGTGATCCCACAACTGTTGATCCACGAACCCTGATATATTACTGATGCCAATTTCATGGGGTAGTACCATTCATATCGTGGTACAGTACGGTCGCCATGGATTGCTTACTTTCCACGGGTGGGCAGGCAGTAATTCCACAATAATAGTAGATTCCAAACACTGATTATATGCATAATCATCACAAATGTAATGAATGAGACACCGAGGGGCGAGGTGTAGTTGCGGTAACCGGTTCTCATCAGATCACTGAAGTTAAGCAACGTCGAGCGACCGTCTGAGCGATCGATTCGGATTCCCGTGTTGTGTCCTTGGGCAAGGCACTTAAGCATTTTCTATTTTCATATGTCCATTATTCTAAAATTCATCGAAATTTCGCGATTTGTTTTTCAATAATGTGTTTTTTTTTTATATTTGTGCAAGGAACCCAGAACTCAAACCCCACTTTTTTGATGGCCCGGGACACAAATAAACTACATGCGGAGTTTCAGCTTGTCATACCTCCGGTGGGATTCAAGTCACAATCTTGAGTTTGCTCCTGCAGAACGCTGAATGTTGTACAGATCACCGTTTGGAACAACAGAGAAAACCCCCTACGATGACCGGGCAGAACCAACTCCACTATAGAAACCATAGCGAGTGTCCGAGCGAGGAAGGGAGCGTTGTCCTTTCGCTTTATCGATAAATAGGTTCCTTCTTTAATAATATAGCGAATTGTGGCCTTTCGGTGGACCCGAACACCGTTTTACGTTAAGTGTCATCAGCAAGAGTAGAGCGATCGCTTCCTATCCCGGTACCGAAATTGACATTATCCACTTATCTCGCAGGTTTTCGATCCATTCTTCAATTACTTTCTCAAGGTGTCTCATTCTATCAGGTAGGTATTTGGGGCATTCTAAAATGAAATGTTCCAGGATCTCTGTCACTCCTGGCCTGCACATTTGGAATCCACCTTCCTCAACTTTAACCCTAAACCCCATGCAGCTCAATTGGCACATTATGGTCGATATCCTCTCCAGTAAGTATTATAGAAGGAATACGCTAAAAACTGCATTTGAAGTGCTGTATTTAACACTTACTAAGTGCTGAACTAGCACTTTGTTCAAGTGTAGATATCCCAGAACTTGACAGGTGTTGACAATAATACCACTTGACAAGTGTAATGTCGCGACACTTAAAAGGAAACAACGCAGATGACGCGGATCTGGCTCGAACTCTCGAGCCTGATCCGCGTCATCTGCGTTGTGTCCTTTTAATTATGTACCCACCAAGCGCAAATCAAATTATGGACGATTCTGGAAGAACCACCAATGCTAGACACATGGGAAGTGCCATCCATTCAAGTTTCAGATGTCTGACGATTGTAATGTCTAAGTGTTTAAAGCATTGCACTTTGAGTGTTAAAAGCAAACCCTAAGAGTTAGAATGGGTTTAACACCTTGAAAGTGTCAGTTTTAACACTTTAGTTTTTAGCGTGAATGTCATGTTTTGATCCGCTGATATATTGAATAATGGAAAATATCACAACATCCTCTTCCAAAATCTTAAATGCATCAAGACAATGGAGGTAATTTGCACACCATACGAGGTACGGCGTCTTGTAACTGGCTCGAGTTATACTTCAAATGCTCTTGGAAATAATATTACCCAAAATGGATGAAAACGCCGGTAAACTAAAAAACAGAAAGATTTGCTAAATCTTGAAAAGTACTCATCATGCAAACCTGGATTGACTTGTTTCCGAATTGCAGATATTCTTAAGGAGTGTGTTGGTATCTCAGTTGGTGCTAACCATTGATTTGTTGTGATAAACATATGTCTCTCATTATTTATTATTTATTTATTGGTGTTTATGGTCACATACTTATGCACAATAGCTAATCGTGACCGTGACAGTTTTACGGGTGGGTGACAGTTTTACGGGTGGGGGAAGCCGGAGTACCCGGGGAGAACCACCGAGCATCGACGAGCATCTGTCAGCTCATCAACATTCCAACTCTGTTCAAGCTCCGCTCAGGTAGGGTTACAGCGGTTGAAGACATGTGCACCATCGACGTGCAGTACGTCTTAGTACACGGCGTCATCGTGCCCCCATGTAGACAACCGGGATAAAGTGCCTTACCCAAGGACACAACGCGGGTCGTCTCGGACGGGGATTGAACTCGAGACCTCCAGCACAGAAGTCCAACAGTCTACCACTGAGCCCCCGCTGGCTCTCGTTACTAATGGGCTTGGCTAAAAAGCTCTCACCGTCCATGTTTCGGGGATCTCTCCTCTACACTGTATTCCGTAAAGCCTGTTGACCACCAGGGCCAGTTACTCGAAGTGCACGCGATGTGTAGGAATATGCTGTTGGTTAACTGTATTTAAAGTTTGACATTTATTACCGGATGTGTGAGTTGAAGAAAGAGATAGGTACCTTCTATACGCACGGTTCGATTATATATTTATTTATTAATTATTTTTATTTATTATTGGGGTTTAACGACACATTCGTGTCGGACAGTTTATCGGTTGGAGGAAGCTGGAGTGCCCGGAGAGAACCACCGAGGGGCGACGAGCAACTGTCAGACACCCCAGCATACCAACTCCACATAAGCAGCGTTAATAGTGGTTGAAGAAGTGCACCATCGACGTGCAGTACGCCTTGGTACACAACGCCATCGTGCCCCCCCCCCCCCCGCCCCCAACGTGGGCAATGGGGTATTTATTTATTAATTCATTAATCTATTTATTTACTTATTGGAGTTTAGTTTGACGACACTTTCGACGGCCAGGATCACCTCGTGTCGGACAGTTTTACGGAGGGAGGAACCCGGAGTGCCCGGAGAGAACTACCGAGTAACGGCGAGCAACTGTCAGACTCCCCAACATAACTAATTCCACACAAGAATGGTTAACATTTGTTGAAGACAGATGCACAATCGACGTGCATTACGCCTTAAGTACACAACGCCAGCATTCCCTCGCCTGGTTTATCGGGATCACGCAGGGACGTCGGAAGCTCCAACAAAGTGTGTGTGTGGGGGGGGGGGGGGGGGGCACCATTGTTTTCTGGGTAACTGCAAGGGTGTACACATGCGCACGTTTTACCATAGTCCAAACTTGGACCCAAAGTCCGTAACGTAATTTTATTGGTTTGGTACGTCCAAAGGACGTACCAAACCAAAAAATTACATTACGGTCTTTGGGTCCAAGTTTGGACTAGTTTTACTATTACTATACATGTAGTCTGTGCTTATTATGGCTGGTTGAGAACTTGCGATGTGCAATATCTCAATATATAAAATGGACAGTGACACCGATAGTATTAAGTTGCTAATTTTAATAGAACTATATTACTATCTCCCACAGTCAATATGGCCATAGGGGTTGTGTACGTTATGTCAGAATATGTCCTGTTAGGGTACTCATAATTGGTAAAAAAAAAGCGGGGGGGGGCACCTGTGCCCGGTGCCCCCCCCCCCCCCTCAGCTCAGCCGCCCTTGGGATCACGTGTATTTGATTCGAGATTCGGTTCAGTTTTGTAACTTTACCTGATTCGATTTGAGGTTCGATGCCAGCGAAAAAATCGCGATTCGTCTGCCCCAACTGCCATGTTTATTGTCTTCTACTTACCTCTCCCGTTAAACAGGTCCATTTGTAGATCAGGCCTATCAGAAAAATCACTGCCTTGCTTAACAAGGGCATATTTTATATTCTCGTAACCAATGATAACGCGTATTATTGTGTCAAAGATGTGTACTGTGTAAATATTTCCATATTCCTTTCGGTAATCTCTAAGCACTTCCAAGAAATTTCTTCCAACAAAGTGTAAATAGTTCCCCACAAAGGGGTAAGGGGTTGATCCTGGTGGAAGATTGCTTAACCGTCTTCTGCGTCCAATAAATAATGTGTCAAAACTAACACAACGAAGAAAATAATACAAGTGTAAAAGTTATTGTCTTGAACGCCGAACATTTCGTACATCACTCGACTAACAGTAAGACTGTATTTGCGAAGTGTTTTGATTTTACACATGTACGAATAAATAGAAAAGAACTTGAGAAATCAGCTGATAGTAACTGGGTCTACGTGAATGTTACTGAATCTTCGCTGTGACCATTATGTAAACTATTCAAATTTAAATACTCGCTGTTCATTCACGCAAGACGTTACAATAAAAAACAAGAAAAGTTTTGTGCAAGCACAAGCGCGCGATAAAAGTCCCATGAAAACACTTATTCGTTGCTTATATCATGCAATATTTTCGTATTACAACATAAACAAAAAACATTTTGTGAACAAAGTAGAATCCCTCTCACTAAAAGAAGGTGAATACCGCACCTCAAAGCATTGTGACTGGTTATTCACAAGACATTTGTTTAAAATAATTTACCGTTTATTGAACAGGGATCAATGCTATGGGGTTAATATATGCACAATATATATGGGGTTCCTTCAAAAATAGTTAAAAGGCACCCTCCTAACACACAAACACTTCTCCCCCTACCCCCCCCCCCACCCCCAGCTTTTTTCCGGTACGAAACTCAACTTGGGAGACGCCCGAGGTGTTTTTGAGAGGAATCGTCTGGTACCACCATCTCCAAGTGTATTGTCAGTTGTGGTTTTCGAATTTTGTTTTTTAAATAACTTCAAGCTTATTGAACGAGAGGGGGAGGGTGGCTCCACCTTGGGGTTAAGATCTCCATTCGATAAAAAAAACTTGGAAATACTACCCCACCCGTCCACATAAAATAAATAAAGCAAAATGCTCAAAGAAAGGCTACAGGCATATCGCGAATTGGGAGAAAATATTCACGCAGACATCTCATCTAATGTAATCGAGGGTGGATGGAACATAACAAAAAACGTTTCAAAAAAATTTTTCTTACTTTGGAGATCGCATAACACAACACGAAAATTGAAACATTGAATGCGGTGAATCACAGTTGAACAACAAATTCCGCATATTAGTGGATCCAGTATATATATACAATTCCATTTTTTTGTTTTCCAAGTCATTTGAATCGAGTTGAGAATTCAATTCTGCATGATCTGGGCAAATATCGCCCCAATATACACGCGCTGAATAACGTTCCCGTGCCCCTGTTTGTTTTTTGTTAAATTGCTGCTGCAAGTTAGCTTGGCAAATGAGAGTGAAGATGCTGAATTGTAGCTGCAGGTTCAATTTAGTAAACTGTAGGTACAATGTAGCTGAACTGATGGTACAATTTAGTAAACTGTAGCTACAACTTACAAATTTGTAACTGTAATTTTGATAATTAAAAATTACGTGGTGCTAATAAGCCGCCATACATGACAAACTTGACAATGATCCGAGTAACGCACAAATAAAAGCCTTTTTGAAAACCGAGATAAAAATAGCACTCGCTTATTTCCTTCGAACGTGGCCTTTAAAATAGTTGCATTTTTCAGATAAAAATATTTTAACACAGTAACAATTAATACGCTTTTTTGTCTCACAAATCGTGTATGTTGTAAAAAACAAATGTGATGTTTCTCAAAAGAAAATATGTAACTCGAAGCGAGTGCTGTCATTGCAGTAACCCAACAATTACCGTGAAAATCTTCTAAAGCAATCTTGCCCGATCATAATTCACTCAGAGATAGAGATATGGAAAGGCTAGGGCCGCGAGGCGGAATTGAAACGTATTAGAGGGGAGAACACGAAATTGTATGGGATTTTTTTAGGGATTGGACTGCGGATTAACCATTTACGCCCGCGTAACATGCAAATTCAGCAGTTGAAAAAATATTATTTTTCTGAAAATTACAGCAAAACTATATCATGTGACCCCTCATTGGAACGAGCTCTTCGACAATAAACCCGGGACGTTTCGGCCTTGTACATATTTTTTGTAGTCGGACATGATAAGTCCAGGGGCGCCGGAACAGCGGGGCTATGTGTGCAATTGCCCCGTTGCCCTAACAAACTACGGGGCGATTAACCAGTTGACCTAACATTTTTTTGCCGATCATTTCATCAGGATTGGCACTTCCTTTGGATCCGCTCTGATCCCCACCCTTCTCCCCCCCCCCCCCAATATATTTTAAGTTCCTAACAACCCATCTCGGTCATAATTTCAGCATAATTGGCAATTACTTTGTATCCGCCCTGATCCCTCCCCCCCCCCCCACCCCACCCAATATTTTTAAGTTGTTAAGCCCCTGTCCTGTAGTTTCTGGGACCGACTTATCTCTTGGGCATCCTTCCCAGAAACTGTTTGGGTCGACTTTTTTCATGGGGGCTGACTTTATATTTACAAAGCATTGAAATCCTCTCGTGCTCTCCGGAGCTCGTATCCTCGACAAGGGCCTACGGCTCTTTAAATTTGCCCCCGCTCCCGCCCTGACGACGTTCCAGCGCACCTGGCCCAGTCACAGTATTGTGTAATATGATATTTGATTCAAAGGCTCGTTTCGGCGCGCACCTGGCCCACTAAGAATTGTGCAATATGGTATCTGATCCATTCGGATCACCACCGCCCCCCCCCCCCCTATATTTTTTTAAGTTGTTCACAACCCCTCTCGATCATCATTTCAGCATAATTGGTACTTCC
Source organism: Pictodentalium vernedei (assembly GCA_031216915.1). Taxonomy (NCBI): domain Eukaryota; kingdom Metazoa; phylum Mollusca; class Scaphopoda; order Dentaliida; family Dentaliidae; genus Pictodentalium; species Pictodentalium vernedei. The sequence continues at coordinate 477,524,111 of CM062293.1, forward strand.
TTTGGATCTGCTCTGATATCCACCCCCCCCCCCCCCAGTATTTTTAAGCTGCTAAGCCCCTGTCCTGTAGTTTTAGGGGCCGACTTCTCTCGTGGGCATCCTTCCCCGAAATTGTTTGGGCCGACTTTTCATGGGGGCCGACTTCGAATTTACAAAGCATTAAAAACCGACTTCTCTTGAGGGCATCCTTCCCCGAAATTGTTTGGGCCGAACTCTCATAGGGCCGACTTCAAATTTACAAAGCATTAAAATCCTGCACCTGGCCCAGTCAGAATTGTGCAATATGAGTAGGTGTATGAGGCCGATTCAAACACAGATGACGATGTACATGTACATGTACACGTACATCGATGTACACCTCCATAGGATTTAGTGTTAAAATCGTGTACAGGTACACGATTTTAACGTTTTTAAGGGTGTTTTAGAATCGGCTTTGCCGATTCAAAATCACTGGATTGTATCCAAGAGTGAAAAAAAAACGCATGAAATTTTACGTATCTGTACATGTACCGTTTTGTGTTTGAATCGGCAAATGGGTTTCCCCATAGGATTCAGTGTTAAATTGCGAGCAAAAAAACGTTTTGTCGTTTCTAAATCATCATCATGCTGAATCTAAATCATCCGCGTCCGTACACGATTTTAACACTGAAACCCTATGGAGGCGTACACGGAAATCCATTTGCGGATTTTTACGTCGGAAATCGAATCGTGTATGGTACACGGAAAGGAGGTGTTTCTGAATCGGCAAACCCACTGTCACGTTTCCTGAAGTAAAAACTAACACATGTTTATTGTTGTGACTGAATGAGGTTTTCGTTCAAAAGAGTAGACTATAAAATATGAGCGTCAGTTTTAAAAAGGAGTTGCGTGAATGAAAGGCATCCGTTCAAAAAGAGTCGACTATAAAATATGATCTGTAAAAATAGACATTTGTGTTCTGTTTCGATGTAACGAAAGGAAATTGAGTTTAGAGACAATTAGAGAAAAGAATCAAAAAAGTGATTGATATATATAGGAGAGAAAAAAATATATATATAAATAAATAGTTATTTAAAAAAATAATGTATCAAATCGAATAGATAATAAAAAAATAAATACGTAAATCATGAGCGATTCTCAGACTATTAGAGTAAGGTTTCTTTTAAAAATGCTGATGAGAGCCTACGCATTCTGCGTGAACGAACAACTAGGTCGTCTCTTGTTAGAACGATGCATCGGATGTCAGGATCACCTAGACTTCGATCACGAGAATCATTCGTGTCTGTGGAAGGAAAGGGAAGATATGGTCGTCAAGTATTTCGAACCGGCGTTCGAACGTGTTCAAATCGATGAAGTGATCGCGTTTTGGAAGAGATTACTCTTCTGTAAGGATCAAAGCAAGCCCACAGTTTCGGAAGAACAGAAATTGGTGTGTAAAAGTCTGACTTTACGAGATAACGGATGCATCATGAAATTATTGTTCAATGAAGCATATGTCTAAGTTTTCTCGTTGATATAAAATAAGGGAGAATAGAAAATAAAAAATAAATACACACATAAATTTTTTATATAATATTAGAAAGAAAAAAAAAACACAAAAATGAGAACCAGAAATAAATTGTATCCGACGTTAGAGGACGACAAGGATGAGAAGCCGATCAGCGTTTTGCCAATGGCACCATCGCTAGAAGAAAAAGAAAGAGGAGAGAGGTATCGCATCGATCAAATCAGTAGAATCCAAGAGTATCTAACTCGAGAGAGAGATTCTCGTCATTCTCTCAAGAAGAAGTATTTGCGTTTTGTGAAATTTGTCAACACGATAGACACGACACTCATCACAATTTCCATGGGTTTACACGCGGCCGGCATTGGATTGTTGTCCACTGCGGTCGGCATTCCGATCGTGTTGACCGTAGAAGGAGTAGCTCTCGCCGCCGGATTATTTAGCACGCTCGGAAACTTTTTGAGTAGGATATTATATCTGAAGGCGAGGAAACACGAAAAGATTCGCGTCTTGGCCGACTCCAAGATCGACATGATATCCAAAATGATCTCGATGACATTGAAAGATGGTAGGATATCGGATGGAGAATACTTCGTGATATTGAGTGAGAAAACGAAATACGATACCATGAAAGAAGCCGTGAGAATCAAGACTCGTCAGATCATCAAGGAAGAGATGAAGGATTCTCTCATGGAAAAGGGGAGGAAAGAGGCCAGGGAGGAATTCAGTAAGATGATAGTACTCAAGAGCAGCGATTGAAAAAAAAAAAAAAATATATAATAAGAACAGAATTAATTAATTATTAAATTTATATATAAAATAAAAACGAAATTAATTTAAATAACTCTAAAAAAATGTATTGCGTAATGTGTAAGAGAGTTACCGAGACGAGTAATTCTCGAGAAGTACGAACTAAAAACGACAGACAGATGCTTCGTGGAATTTGCGACGTGTGTGGTTCTGTCAAGACTCGATTTGTCAAAAAAAAGAACGTGAGCAAAGGTAAAGGCATAGTGAATAAAATGATCAATAATCAACCTTTTGAAATGCATCTGCCTGGTCACAGTTTCACGGGACCCGGAACGAAATTGAACAAGAGACTCAACGCCGATCTGACACCCAAATCTTGGAGCAAACCTGTGAACAGGGTGGACGCGGCCGCGTATGATCAAGATCTGTGCTACACCGGACATCCCAACACCAAGACTCGCAACAACGTCTGCGATAAAAACATGTTGGGAAAATAGAGAGGCATATCGAATCCGACCAGAAGAGAGAAGATAGAACGTTCACTGGTCGGCAATCTGATCGGTGCGAAACGTCGATTCAGATGGGGCGTTCAAAAAAAAAGTGCATCGGAAAAGAAGAAGAAGAAACGAATATTGACGAGCGAATTGGCCGAGGAGTTACACAAACCCATCGTGCGTAAATTTCGAAAGAGAAGGGTGTTCATGAAGGGTTTGGATGATATTTGGTCTGCAGACTTGGTCGACATGAGATCGTTTTCGAGGTGGACCGAGGGTGTCAAATATCTATTGACGGTCATCGACGTGTTTTCCAAATATGGATGGATCAGAGCTTTGAAGAATAAATCGGGACCTTGCGTCGCTGAAGCTCTGAAGAGTGTGTTCGACTCGTCTTCTCGAAACCCGAGTAAATTGTGGGTGGATAAGGGAAAGGAATTCTACAACAAGCACCTTCATCGATTGGTAGACCTCTACTTGATCGAAAACGAAGAGAAAGCCAGCGTGGTGGAACGTTGGAATCGAACAATGAAGGAAAAGATGCACAGATACTTCACAGCGAATTCGACCAAGAAATACATATACGCTCTGAACGGTCTGGTCAAAGATTACAACAACATGCGACACAGATCGATCAAGATGACTCCTGTGGAAGCTAGCGATCCTCGAAATGAAAAACGGGTCTACGCGAATCTATATCCTGAAAGATCTAAGATTAGGAAGAAGTCTAGAACGCCGAAATTTGTGGTCAGTGATCGAGTGAGAATCTACGCTTATAAGAAGCACTTCAAAAAGGGTTATACTCCTCGATGGACCTCAGAAATCTTCGTGATAATCAAAATATTTCACACCGATCCGGTGACTTACGAAATCGAAGCTTTCGATGGAGAAGAGATCATCGGAAAGTTTTACGAACAACAATTACAGAAGACAAAGTTTTCATAAAGAAAACAAATTTCTTTTATTTACTTTCTTTAATATTTTCTTGTTTACACATATATATATATATAAGAGAGAAAAATAATAATAAAAAAATAATTAAAAACTATTTTTTAGATAAAAAAAAGCAAGTTAATTAATAAACAGAAAAAAAACAAAATCCTTTAAAAATGACAAATATACTAGATATAGCACAAAGCATAGTGAAAGATGAAAGTATTCAAGAATATGAGGTTCACGAATACGAACCGGTAACCGGAACAAGTTTGAACAATGCGGGAGAGATAAGAATCAACGTCGAAACTCAAGATCTATTCATACATCCTAGCGAGAGTTACATAGTGGTGCAGGGACGTCTCACCAAGGAAGATGGGAGCGACTACGCCGACGACGACACGGTTACTCTAGCCAATAATGGCATCATGCATCCATTCAGTAATATAAAATACATGCTATCTGGACAAGAGATAGAATCTGTGTTTCATCCCAGTCAGGCAACCAAGATGTTCGGACTCTTGACGTATCCTGATGATTTTTCGAAATCCAGAGGACTTAATCAGTTGTGGGTGAAAGACACCATCGGCCCTGCTAGCGCCGGTGCCATCTTGATATTCGACTATGTCGTCAAGATGTCCAGACCTAAAGGAACATTTTCATTCCGGATACCTTTGAAACACATCTTTGGATTCGCGGACGATTACAACAAGATCATGCACGGATTCAAACACAATCTGAAGTTGATTCGAAAAGGAGACGACAACGCAATAGTGAGACTCACTGTGACTAATGCGGGTAAGATAACTCTACACAAGATATCATGGTTTGTTCCGCATGTGGAGCCTTTGATCGTGGAAAAAGCGCATCTCTACAAGATCATAGAATCCAAGAGTAAATTACCCGTGGGATTTAGAATGAGACAGTGCGACATGGCTAGCATTCCTCCCTCCACGAATCACTTCGATTGGAGATTGACGGTGAAATCTGCTTCCGAGAGACCGCGTTTCATCGTGGTTGCATTTCACACCGATAGGGACGGGTCTCAGGAAAAGAATGTGTCGCTGTTCGATCACTGCCATTTGAGAAACATGCAAGTGTTTCTGAACGCCACAAGATATCCGGCAATCGATTACAATGCGTCGTTCGACAAGAACGATTTCTGCAGACTGTACGGCGATGCCGCTGATTTTAGAAAGAAGTATCACGGTCTAGACGAATTGATGAGCAACCCTAACATATCTCCCGGCGAATACAAGTCGATGTATCCCATGTTCGTATTCGACATCAGTAAACAGAGTGAATGACTCAAGAGTAGCGTCTTAGACATTCAGATCAAGATGCAATTCGATAGGAACGTGCCGAGAAAAACTGAAGCTTTCGCCCTGGTCCTGTTGGACAGAGAATTACAATTCGAATCGGATGAAAATAAGATGTCAATCATTTGATGAGAGACGAGTGTGAAAAAAAAATAAAAACAAAAATAAAAAAAAGTAATGAGTAATTATTAAAAAACAAAAAAAAAAACAAAAAAAAAATAAATAAAGTAATGTGATCTAAGGAGATTGAACATCTTTCTAAATCTCATTACTTTTTTTTTTTTGTTTTTTAATAAATCACACATTATTTTTTTTTTTTTAATTCATTATTTTCCACGCATTCACTGTTTGTTCAAAGGAACTAATTCAATCAGTAGACTCACCACGGAAGTGGTGGCTTCAGGATTATTGGTTTTCATGATGAAATTAATCCTGTCTCCGGCGTTCACTTTGAGAGGCGTGCCGAACGTGCTAACATTCGTGTGTTGATTCTCAGTCTTTTCGACACTGTATCTCTTATCGCTCTCTACTCCATTCACCATGAGATTGACGACTGCTCTGTTATTCAAATCCGAGGAAGCCAGACTCATTCGAAGGATTTCACCTCCCAGCGGCATGGAATATCCCACCTGACCGTGTTTCGATCTGCTACCTCCATTTCCGAAAGACCACTCAGCTTTTCCTTCATCTAAGGTGCCGGCCTCCTCGGCCCACACAGTGATCAATTGTCTAGCATATTTGACTTTCTCCACCACCGAAATCAGGGTGCAGGCATCCGTCATGTTCACAGGATCCGGTAGATTCGTGAGCGCATGTCCACCCATGTCTAGTTTACCTTCCATTATGTCACCCTTTCTCCAGACTGAGTTGTCGTCTACGTACTTTCTGCTGACCACGCTGGAATCGAATTCAGGATCATGACTGAGTCCGAATAAATTCTTACCATTCATGTCGATACCACCCTCCATGGTTCCTCCAGATTGTTTGTTCAGGTAGAGATCATCCACTTGCAATTCTAGGTATTCTTGTGATCATATCACAGCAGAATCCACATAGCCCTTGTTGACCGCGGTTGAGTCCGCATCCGTGTCATCGACCTTTGACAGATTCAATATCTTGTTGAATCCCGCATTCAGATCCGATTTCATTTCTTGTCTGTCAGACTTTCTCTGTTCCAGATCTACGTAGTGTTTGGACACCACATCCTTGGGATTCGTGGGAGTGGCCACGTTCGTTATCTTGTTAGAATTGGCATTCAATTCCGAGTGCATCGTTTTCTGAACGTATCTATTTCTCAGGTGTTCACTGAATCTCGCATGAGAGTTGTCCACGTATTTCTTGGTCATGGCATCGGTGGGATCTATGGGATTTGCAACGTTCACCAAACGTTTGGATTTCAGATCGAGATCATCGGTAATGGTTTTATCCACGTAATTATCTAGTATGATTCATTCGAAATCGGCGTTTCCCCTGTCAACGTATTTTTTAGTCGCAGCATCTGCGAGATCTATCGGCTCGGGAAGATTGTAGAGCTTCTTATTGTTCATGTTCAAAGGTTCTTCTCGAGGTTCGTATCTCCGAACGTAACGTTCGTCCAAGTTGGCAACGTCGTAACCATCGTCGACTTCGAACGTCTTCCCCTTCTTTCTTAGATTGACTTTTTCGTCGTCACTTCTACCAAATTTATCGACTGGCATGTTGTTGTGGGATTTTTATTTTGTTTTTTAGAAAAAATATATTCAAAACGCAGTTTATTAAAAATGAACTATTTATTTTTTATTTTTCGTTTTTAGTCGATTAAAATTTTTTTAAAATAATTTATTATCTTTATATATACTATAAAAAAATCTCTCTCTAATGTAAATCATTGAGAATGTCTTGAAACCGATCTCCTTCAGACCATCTCTTGAGAACGTAGAGACACAGGTGACCGCAAAACACTTGATCTGGTGATTGCACTCGTTCCGTGTTGTAACTAACCATCGATTTGTTGAAATGGTTCTTTATTTCTTTTGGCAGTGAGATTCCGTAGCTGTCGAAATTATAATTTTTCTTCTTCCCATTCTTGATCCACGCCACCCAGTGAGTGCCTTCACCCAATGAATCGTCTAGATTTAAAATTCCGCATTCCGATTGTCGAGGTCTTCTCTTCGGCAAGGCATCTCTGGAAAACACACCTGGAAAATCTTTGATTTTCAAATCTTTTCCTGCATTCGACAGATCGATGTTGGATAGGGGTTTGTTAGGTAAGACGACACCTTCTACGGATATCTTTATTTTCTTATTTATACATGTGTATATATTTTTTTATTTGTTTATTATATTATAATTCACTAAAATGATGTTATTTTTTTTTTATTTTTTTCTTTTTCGTTTTAAACTAATTCTCTCGATGTCTCTATTGATTTCTATAATTTCGAATCCATCTCTATCGATTTCTATAATTTCGAATCCATCTAATTCCTCTTGATTTTCTGGAATCCTATCATCCACAGTCATATCTGGAATCCAATCATCCACATTCATATTGTCTCTAATTAGATCTAAAGTCCAATGTCCGAGTGTCAAAGTGCTTATTTTATCGTCTAACACGAATCTCTTATCATTGTCAGCTGTTAGCGAAATCTTGTTGACTATTTTGGTATACAAGTCGTGATTTTCACTTTGAATCGATTTCATAGTCTTATACACCGGACCACTTCCTAACAGACAATCTTTATACTCTTGGAAAGAGATGTTTTTCTTCACCACGCACGCTTTAACTCCTTTGCACTTCTTGATCTCTTCATCATCTTCTAGACGATAAGCATACAGTTTGGGTCTCAAGCCCACGAATTCGATGATTTGTTTACCACCGCTCTCGTCCTTAAATTTACCCAACACCTTCTTGTTGTCATTTGATTGAATGTTGGATGGGTGATCGACGAGATAATTGCTCATGTCGAACCACGTGTCCATGTCCGGAGATATATCTTGGTAGACGTCTTCCGTCTCTATCTCGTAAACTAAACTGTCCGTGTCGGTGAACAGTAGTTTGGCTTTATCACCAAATTTTGGTTTGACGTAATCGTAGTGAAACTCGTACATCAATTGCTTGCTGATATCTAAGATGATCTGTCCGAGATAATACTGTTTGTCAAACTTCAGGTGCGTCTTTTGCATGTGAACGGCCACTAGATTTTCGTCGAATATGGTTCGGTGTTTGTAATTGGGTTTCGCCACTACTTTTTTAGCTCTTTTCTCAGACGTGATGAGTCGAACGTCGGTTCTCTTCCTGATGTTTTCCATTGATTTGCCATACACACAGTTGTTCATCAGTTTGAAGAAATCTTTTTCGAAATCGTTCTCGTCTCGAGTTCTGAGATTCGTGTTGAGATCAATGTATTTTTTCATCCAAGGCTCTTCGTCAAATCGAATGATGCAATGTATGTCAACTAATTTCTTCCTGTAATCGATGTACTGTTTCAAATTCTCGCTGTAGATGATGTTGTTACGTTTGTTAAATAAATTGGGAATGAGTTTTTCCTCGTCTCCTTCGTTCGGTTCCATTTGTTCGGGAGCCAGCGGATAATCGTTGTGTGGAATGTGTAATTCTTCTGGATAGTTCAAATCGACTTCTAAAATGCAAAGATAGTCTCTCCATTTTTGCATCTCTTCCGGTTCCGTCACCCATTCGAAATTTCCAATCGGTAAAGGATGACTCATAGCCCAACCATACAGATTATTAGCATCCCAATACTGTATGTATTTAATCAACCATTTCGAATCGAAACCTTCTTTCATGTAGGGATTGTTAGCTTCAGAATATCTGTGAGAGATCATCGAGACGCCACCTCTCACAGCCCTTTCGAACATGAGCAACATGTTCACGTCGGATAATAATTCCAATTGGACTTCGGTGGTCTTCAGCAGAGCGTCCCACGCCAGACCGGGTGCAGTGAAATACCAAGCAGGATCCAGATCATAATTTCTCTCGAAAATTTTCAAACACGTCTGCCAAGAGCAGAACGTCGGTCTTCAGATAGAGATCGTGATAATCTCTTATGGTTTTCATATCGAATGATTTCCACACGTTTTTGGCGTGTTCGTAATTCTCGTTGGAAATGTCGGATTCGTATAATTTTTAATAAAAATCTTTTTTCGAAGGTAGTGCAGTGTCTTCGAATCTCTTTAGATCGTTCATGTAATCATAAGAATAGACTCCTTTCCTCAACATGACATCTACTCGTTCTCCGAAATGTTCGCTTGTGATTTTAAATTTATCCTTGCTCATGTTATCGACTAATTTCTCCAGAGCGGTCGACATGAATTTAAAACTGTCGATGAAACGTATGCCTCTACGAATGGATTTCGTTTTTTCTTCCAACGTATTTCCGTCGATTACTCTTTTCTTCTCCATGAGCTTCCATTTTGTGAAGGAAATGTATCTTTCTTCGCTGTTTGCGATGCAATTTAATTCTTCGTGTGAGGTGCCGAGACTTTTCACGAACAGATGACTGTCGTAACCCGAGAGATTGTGAAACATCACCGGATAGAAAGTGGCATCTCGATATTTTAAATTACACTTGCTGTGTGCCGGACCGCGATACAGACCCATGTAATGATCGTGGTCTCTAACCTTCTTGTTTTCCTCCGAATTCTCAGCGAACGATTGTCTGCATATGTGACATTCGGTGGCTCTGTTATTTTCGTCCTGCTGCTCTCGTGTGATGATCATTTTCACCAGAGTTTTGAATTTGTCATATAACATTTGAATTTTCGATTCTAACTCTTCCACGAACCTTTGGGCCACGACGTCGTCTTCATACTGTTTTGTGTAGGTGAAGGGACCCATGTCGTCTTGCGAGTCGAAAGCGCATTTCACGTAAATGCAATAGACCGAAGGCATGTGTTTTTGATATCTTTCAACGTAACTTTGAAGAGCGTTGGGTTGACAGGAACTCATTTTCGTGGTGAAACATTCGAAATCGGCGTACACGATGAATGGTACTTTTAACCTTCTATTGCGATTTTCAAACTTCATGATGGTGTTGGGCATTTCGACGGCGACACCTTGATGTTCGTTGCAATATTCTTGATGTTCTGCTAATCATTTTTCACTCTTAAACATGTTCATGCAGTTGCACCATAAACATACCTTATGTTCATGTTTATTATTTTGTCTCGACAGTAAACGGCTCGGATGTTTAACCCAACAATAATGATGATTGTCACCATTCGAAATCAATAATAAAATAATCATCTTTTCTCTTTCGAGATACGAAGTCTGTCTGAGAGGATAGATCGTTCGTTTTTCATCATCGTATCCCAAGACGTTCACTGCTACGGTGGGATTTTGAACCTCGAAACGTTTGATGTGTTTTAACTCTGTTGGAAAAGTCACTCCGGTCCAATCGAGATTTTTAGAAGTCTTCTCGTAATGAGAAACTCTATCGGGGTTCATTTTGACAGGGTATAAAGCGGATGTGACTGCCCATTTAAAACACTGATCATCTTTATTTCTCACGTTCACCACGGCGTGTTTTTTAGCTAGAAAATATGGTAATTCCACGTAGGAAGATCCTTTCAACGAATCGTTTTCAGTTATGTGAATTTCGAGTTTCAACACCTCATCGAACGTCCAATTACTACCTTCATGTTGATAATTTCCGAGAGACGTCAACATCTTGTCTTTCATCTTTTTGAAAACGTTCGATAAATCTGGACCTCAAAATACGGGTTCGACGTTAGATCTGAAATATGCATTTTTCACGATGCTCTCGCCGGACTTCACGTCGATTTTATTCATCATGCAATGGAGTATCATCTTAATTTTTAGTCCCACGTTCATGTATTTGCGAAACAAATCCAATACTTTTTTCTTCACCCGTTCCATGAACAATTTTGAATCGATTTTCTTCAACGAGGGAACCACGTCGAAAGTTTTAAAAATACCTTTGATTGCACTCTCCCATTCTAGGTCTTCGATTGAAATAGTTCCATGGCGAGTCGTGCTAGACATTCTTTTCCTTTCCCTTCGTTTATTGCTTGTCGAATTTCGCTCGATATATCTCGTTTGCCTACAATCTGACGTGCATCACTCGTTTTCATTTTAGTTTTTCTTTTCTTTTCTTTGGAAACTTGAAGTTCTTCTTCAACGGCTTTTCGTTTAGTCATCTTCTTATTTTTCACAATCGAAACGTTTTTGGTTTTTTTTAACATTGGCATTTCGATTCCTTTTACTATCTTTTTCTTCTTCTTCTCATTTTTCACAACTGATGCATTTTTTGACGTCGTTGCTATCGGCATTTCGTTTGCCTTTCCATCGTTTTGCAAATATTTCTGTATGACTTCAATTTTTTTTGATTTAGTTCTGTGATTTCTGAAATGTGAAATTTTTAATAGTTTACAAATCTCGTTTAACTGAGGTACGGGGTTTTCTCATTTAAATTTTCCAATTTTTTTTATCTGTTTGCTTCATTTGTAAGAATATTTTTTTTTCTAAATTGTATTTAAATAATTTGTTAAAAAGTTTTGTTTTTTTTTCTTTAATGTGAAAAATATTTTTTGATGAAATTAATCAATTTTACGTTCCTTAACGTGAAAAAAAATTGAATTAATATGAGAAAAAAAGGATGTTAAAAATTTTACTTTTTATTTATATATATAGAGAGAAAAAAAAAAACTTTTTAAACAAATTATTTAAATACAAAATTTAAAATATACATTATTTGCAAGAATTTGGAAAACAAAAAAAACCCCAAATAATCGATCATGACGACAACATCCATGATGGAATCTCGACATAAACGTCGACGTTGTTTAATAAATCGTTATTCTCCAAAAAACCAAGAAGAAAAAAATCGTAATTTATATTTACGCGTTTTGAAAGAAAACAATATGATTTGCGATAGAAAATCGAATCGTAATACTATTAGCGAACAAAAATTAATCGACAATGTCATTCGAACTATTAAAAAAGAAGAAGAAGGTTCATGACAAATAGAACTCCTACGACTTTTACGCGAAGTCTCGCACGAGGTCAAAACAAATTTCTGCAAAGCAGACACGTGTTCATGTCACCCGATTCCTTCTCAATAGATGATGATAACTGCAAGATGCGAAGGCCAATTTTTAAACGTTTGAAGTCTTGCACGTTCTAAAAACTCGTCTGCTTCTTTCATGAATCGAATCAAATCTTCTAAAGTCAAGAATTGAGATAACATCTTGTTTTGCGTGATTCAATGTATTGTACAATTGTTCTAAAAAAATTTCACATTAAAGAAATTAAAATTAAAAAAACTTCTTTTTTTTATATATATATAAAGAGCAAAAAAAAAACAAAACTTTTTAAACAAATTATTAAAATATAAAATTTAAAATATACGTTATTGTAAGAATTCATAAAACAAAAAAAACCTAAATAATCGGTCATGACAGCAACACCTAAAAGATGCGAATTGAAATTGAAACGAGTCAAAACGTATAAGAAATTCGGTCATAAAATCTATAGTTTACAACAACACAATCCCATCGAATTGAACGAGGTCTAGATGAAGGACTTAGAGCATAAATATGACAGATATAAGATGACTTTGAAATTGGATGAAGCCATGCTCAATTTGTTTTACGAGTATCAAAGCGATCTGCAGAAAATCGTTATCGCTAAAGATAAAGAATTCGACAAGGACGATTTGACGTTGTTCTATGGAAGTTACATATATCCAAAAATCTCATGCGAACTCGTGGACAAATCGAGTGGTGAGAGCGCTTTCACCAATGAAAAAAAACTCAAAAGAGTAAAGATAAACATTCAACACATTTTTGAAAAAGGAGAAAACACGAGTGTCAACATGCAAATAACAGACTTGGAAATATAAACAACAGAGAGATTGAAATGTTAAAATTTAACTTTTTATTTATATATATATAAAGAGAAAAAAAAACTTTTACTAAAAAATTTTACATTAAAGAAAATTAAAAATTAAAAAAAAAAAACTTTTTTTATATATATATAAAGAGCAAAAAAAAAAAATAAACAAACTTTTTTAACAAATTATTATTTAAGTACAAAATTTAAAATATACATTATTTGTAAGAATTCACAAAACAAAAAAAAAACAAATAATCGATCAGGACGACAACAACACCTAAAAGATGCGAATTGAAATTGAATCGAGTCGAAACGTGTAAGAAATTAGGTTTTAAAATCAATAGATTACAAGGACATGTTCCCATCGAATTGAACGAGGTTGAGACGAAGGGCTTAGAGCACAAATACGACAAATATCGCATGTATGAAAGCGATCTGCAGAACATCGTCATCGCCGAAGATAGAGAATTCAACAAGGACGATTTGTTGTTGCCCTATGGAAGTTACATATTTCCAAACATCTCATTCGAACTCGTGAAGAAATTGGGTGGTGAGAGCGAGTTGTCCAAAGTAACAAAACACAAAAGAGTAAAGATAAACATTCAACACATTTGCAAAAAAGGAGAAAACACGAGTGTCAACATGCTAATAACGGACTTGGAAATATAAACAACAGAGAAATTGATTTTTTTAGCAAAGAAGAAGGAAAAAAACGTAATGAGATCATCTTGAAAACACGAGTGTCTACATGCTAATAACGGGCTTGGAAATATAAACAATAGAGAGATTGATTTTTTTTAGTGAAGAAAAAGGAAAAAAAAAGTAATGAGATCATCTTTAGATCTCATTATTTTTTTTTATTTTTTTTTTCCTTCTTCACTATTACCATATATTATAATAACGTTTCCTTTTTTCTTAAATTTCAGCGTCAATTCTTCTTCTTTTCTTTTTTTCTTTTTTTTGTAATATGATACGTTATTATAACAACACATTTGTTTATCCGAATCATAATTATGAGCGAATGTTGTGCATCTCTTGGTAACACTCGCATCATTACCATTCTCTTCAGAAGGTAGTGGTGACGGTGGAAAGCATCTCATTCTTTTCATTTTCAAGCGCCTATTCCACTGTTTATCTAACTCTTTCATCAGTTCTTTCCTTCGATATCCATCATTAGTGTCTAACCATTTTTCCACATCTTTTTTTTCGCACTCTGTCTCGCGATATTCATCATTATCGTCTCTTTGTTTCTCCACCTTTTTATCCATTTTATATATTATTTTATACTTTCTATGATTTATATTTTATATAAATTATATAATTTTATATTATAATAACATATTCAAAATCGGTATATTCTTAAATGGTGAATTCTCACCGAGCAACAAACCCTTGCCGAGTCGCTCAATGTTCTGTCCACTCTTCAGATAGAGACCATTTCCACTCAAAGAGTTGCCACCTCTAATGGGTTCTAGATACAATCCTTTACCGCTGTCGTCTACGTGGACGCGACACACAGCTCCTCCCTTCTTCAAAAAGAGTCCGCTGCCACCCATTAATTTCTTAACTGCCGAACTCGTGAGTCCCGTGAGAGCTCCCACGCTGAGAGTCTTTCTGAGAAAGGGAAGTGCATTTGCGGCGAAGGGTAATGCTTTTGTGGCGATTCCTGCCAATAGCGGTAGGAAACCACCTTTCATTCTCAAATTGTATCTCAATTGAGTGGGACTCAATCTCACCGTCAACCCTCTTCCATCGCGAATCACTTTCTCCATCCTTTTGATTTGACTTCTGGTCCATGCGATCGAATCCTGACCGCCTCTCGTCAGATCTTCGTTAGTGAATTTGAATCTCACCGCCTCGCCTCGAGTTCTTAACGCTCTCTTAAGTTTCTTCCTCTGTCCTGCGGATATGTTCACGTTTTTAATCACGTATTCTGTCACAATTCTTTTTTTTTTAAAATATATTTACTTCAATTGTTTTCTTGTTTAATAATAATTATTTATATTAAAATAATTTTGTAAAATTAATATTGCGTTTATTTTATTTTTGTTATCTATATATATACACAATATTTTTTTTTTTTTGCTTTTATATTTCTCTTATGTGAAATCGTATCATCACCCTCTCTCTGCGAAGATCTAACAGATCACCATTTTGATCCGTCAACGTGGTTTTGAGACTATACAACGTGTCTAAAATCACTGGTAGATAAACTAAATTTCTAGGTCGCTCCACGATCTTATAACCCGGCGACAAGTTTGGAAAGAAGGAATAGATCGTCGGTTGAGCGCTACCATTTACGTAGCTTCCAGCAATCACATCCACATTCACCAGAATGCTATTGACTGCGAGAATGTTGACTGTATTTTCAGATGCCACGTGGCCTCGATACATCTTTCGATCGAATCCCAACATCTTGCCTATAGAATCGTCCGAGTTGAAATCCACTCGAAAATTATCTTCCAAATCCAACATCGTCTGTAAGGTATTAGGATTGGGAGCAAGTCTGATCTTGTTGCTTCCCTTTCCATCAGTCTTCATTTGCGTCTGAATGTAATTGTTCAAATCGTGTATGTCGTAACTCCGTTTGGGAATCAAATCTCCAACCAATCCACTCCGTCGGAATACTTGAACGAGTTATTCTTTTCGGTGATGTTGAGAAAGGAATAATAAGTCTCCAGATTCACCAACACCATCTTGTATGTTTTCTCTCTATTCAATTCGATGGAAGGTTCGAATTTCATAGCGAATCGAGTCGAATTGGCACTCATCATGATTTGAATGGATTATTTTGCAGCCGTATTCTCGGCTATCCGTTCTAACAATTCTCCTTGTTCCAACATTATATTTTAATTTTATTTTTTTTTTTTTTTTTTTCAAAACTAATTATTTGAAGATTTATTATTTTCTAAAAATTTTTTTTTATTTTCATGCTCTATCTTATTATCATCAGAAACATAAAACTTGTCGAATCCGCACCGATATTTTCCGCAATTAAATTCGCTTGTCAAATCGATCATGACGAAATTGTAAAGTTCTCCATCCCAAACCCTCTTGCAGAATCTCCTGAATTCCGCCACGCCCATGTCGTTTGCGACGTGGTCGCCGTAGATGTGATTGAGATTCTTGAGACATAGAAAATTAGTGTTCTCCATTATCGTCTGTCTGGGCAATCGAAAATAAGTCTGCAACAGGTAGAAACAGTCCACGTTGCTGTGTCGACCCCTAACGTAATACGATTCACATCGGTTCTGTCTCTCCAAAAGCAGATCGTCGAAAATCATGAGATTCTTATCTTCCGATTTCAATTCTCTAGGATCTGGAACGTTGCTAGCGTTCTCATAAAATCGACACTCGACGTTCGAAGTTGCATTTCTCTTCATCAGCTCCATCGTCGCACTGTCAAAAATGGTCGAAAGTGAAGCTTCACTCTTGTCGAATTCCTCCCTACTGTCAAAGATTCTGGCTATGACGTCCTTGGACAATCTACGATCCATGCACTCTCGAAGCAATCTGTATTCGGGTTGAAAGAAGCTCTTGCCAAACACGAACAATCTGTCGTAATGCAACCAGTCGGGTCGGGACAACAGATTCATCAACAGATTGGTCTTTCCACAATTCGATTTTCCCACTATCAAGCCTCTTATGCTTTTGGGAAAGAACTCGTTATTCGACCTCTTGGTCGCGGCGTCATTCCAAGACATATCTTTAATGTTCATCTTTGTTTTATTTTTTGTTTGTTATTTTAGATTCTTTTAAAACACAAATTTTATATGTTTTTCAAACTCAGTTTTTAATATTATTATTTATTTATATCACACCCTCGCGAGTTCTCTTCAATCCTGATCCACTCGTCATTTTAGCTAAATCTTGTATGGGTTCCACAGCATCCTTAAAATCTTTTCAACTTTTCAGCGTTCGCTCTAACGCAGCTCGCTTCGCCGGCGGACTGATCAACTTGTCGATCAACGCGCCGGCTGCCCTCTTGCCAGCCACAGAAGCTATTCTACCACTGGCTTCGGAAGTGGCTTTCTTACCAGCATCCAAAGCCGTCTTCTTACCGACCTCAAACGCAGTCGATGCGAGTTTTCTACCCACATCGCTCGTGAACGCTCGCATTATAGAATCGACGATGCCAGAACTGCCTTGAACGTAAGTTTTGACATATCCCCTGTTCTTTATCACCAACATATTTTATTTTTATAATATATTTTGGTTTTTTTTCACTGGTAAATCGTTTTGTTGTTTAAATACTTTTATTATTCTAGTGTAAACATTTACTGTTTTTTATTTTATATATTTTTGTTTGTTTCTCTCTACTTATTATATATACACATCAATCCTTCAATTCGTTCATCAGCCTTTTATAATGGTTTTTATTCAAAACCTTCTGTCTTAACAATTCGTCACATATAGTAACTATCTCATTATCTAATCCTGTGTTACCAGCCCGTCTGCTCGCCATCAACAAACTCAATCTCTGAGACAGAGCGTCAGAATCACTCGGAAGAAAAGTGGTTTTCACCCCTTTGCCAGTCACCGATTCGACGAACTTCTTATTCATATCCCATATGGGTTTCACCTCTTTCGTCCACTTGCAACCTCTGTTGGCGTTGGGTCTCGTCTCTCTGGCATCGTTATTTCTCTTCATGGCGTGGGTCTGAACCAGAATGTCGCCGTAATTGTCGAAATCCTGTTCCGTGTAATCACTAGACTTGTCGTAAAGAGCAATCTGCGCAGTCATCAGTCAATTCGTATCTGTTCGAACCCACGATCAATTCATCATCGCCTATTTCTACTTCTGTGTCTCCAAGAAAAGTATTATTGTCCGAATCCTTATAAAATCCATACAACAAATCTCTCTTACTGCCATCATCAGACGATGCGACGCTATCAGTGGTGATAGTCGAAGCTGTATCGGTGTCGGTCTCGCTCTCTGTTTGAATTCCCATGGGAACGTAATCCATTGTAGATTGAACGGAATGCCGATTTCCAAAACTACCGGGCAACGAACCCATTCTCAAAGAACTCTCTTTCATGGGTCTCAATTCTTCGACTATCTCCTTCCTGCTTCGCTCTTGACCCTCCGTCACGGGTTTAAATATTTTTGTGGCTTCGCGTTTGAGTTCAATCTCACCAAGACGTCTGCTTCTGTCAGCCAACTGAATGCCCTTCTTAGCACGTTCATACTCCTCTAAAATTTGATTTCGGCGTCTAGAATCCATCTGTAAAAACATTTTTCGTTTTTTAATTGTTAATGTTCCTTTCAGTATGCTAATGCGAGTTATTTTATTATTTTCAAAATTAAATGTATAATTATATTTTTATGTTTTAAGTTAACAGAAATCTTTCTGTCTTTAATATAATAACTAAAAATATTCACATCTCAACTCAGTATTGATTGAATTGGGAAAGTTTAAAAAACGTTTTAAGCAGTACATGACAAACCGGTTTCTGATTTAATGCATTTTGAGAGTAATTTACGTTTGTTAAAAGGAATTCCATTCACATATCAAAAAAACATTCACTCAGTGTCGAATTAAGAGAGAACCTTTTGATGACAGTTAAAACATTCCAGCACATAAAAGAAACTGTTTTTTTCTAATTTAACGTTAAAGGAATTCATTCATTCATTCATTCATTCATTCATTCATTCATTCATTCATTCATTCATTCATTCAAATCTCTCTGATCGTTATCATGAATATTTTTAAAAATTTACCACTCAAACCTAATTGAGTGGAAAATGCGTTTTGTTATAACATTATTCAAACATTCCATTAAGTGTTTATTAAGATTACTTCACAAGAATTAATAGTGACAAACGCGAACAAACGCTTTTTTTACCACTGATTATTTTCTCTAATTGTCTCTAAACTCAATTTCCTTTCGTTACATCGAAACAAAACACGACTGTCTATTTTTACAGATCATATTTTATAGTCGACTCTTTTTGAACGGATGCCTTTCATTCACGCAACTCCTTTTTAAAACTGACGCTCATATTTTATAGTCTACTCTTTTGAACGAAAACCTCATTCAGTCACAACAATAAACATGTGTTAGTTTTTACTTCAGGAAACGTGACAGCGGGTTTGCCGGTTCAGAAACACCTCTTTTCCGTGTACCGTACACGATTCGATTTCCGACGTAAATATCCGCAAATGGATTTCCGTGTACGCCTCCATAGGGTTTCAGTGTTAAAATCGTGTACGGACGCGGATGATTTAGAATCAGCAAGATGATGATTTAGAAACGACAAAACGTTTTTTTGCTCGCAATTTAACACTGAATCCTATGGGGAAACCCATTTGCCGATTCAAACACAAAACGGTACATGTACACATACGTAAAATTTCATGCGCTTTTTTCACTCTTGGATACAATCCAGTGATTTTGAATCGGCAAAGCCGATTCTAAAACACCCTAAAAAACGTTAAAATCGTGTACCTGTACACGATTTAACACTAAATGCTATGGAGGTGTACATCGATGTACGTGTACATGTACACGTACATCGTCATCTGTGTTTGAATCGGCCTCATACACCTACTAATATGATATCTGATCCAAATGCATGGTATTAATATATGGTCAGAATCGTTGAATATTTTGATCCGAATCGTAAATGGTCAGTAAATAATCAATCTATATTACAGTGACGTACATAAGAGCACGATACGCAGAAAAGGAACACGTTTTGCTGTCTGCAGGGTTCAACAATGAAAAGTAGCACCTATAATTGTAATCGGACATGGTCCCCTTAAATAATTTATGTTATGCATTGAGTATACATAAAAAAGTAATGTCTTGATTTGACCAAACATTTAGCCCGAATCATTTATTTAATATCTGGCCCAAATCGTTCGAATCGTAAATAAAATATATGGTCCGAATCTTAAATGGTAAGTATCGTATAGAATTTATTTTTCACCTTTCGAGTGGGAGTACTTTAGAGAACTCGGGAAATGGAAAGCAAACACGCATTCCCTTTTGCAAGAGTTGAACAATAAAAAATGGCACCCTGTTTTTTAGTCGGACACGTCAAGTAATTTCTGGCACAAAAGATTATTATATGGAAGCACAATCGTTTTTTTTCCCTACTTTGTTCTGCTAATGCAATGTATAAATACTATATAATAATACGACACAACAAAATGAAAAAAATAAACACGGAAATATTCATAATGCACCAATATTTAAGTTTCGGAACAAATGTATTCCATTTTTTGGATGTAACTTTCTTCGGTGTGCGGAAGTGAAAGTGTATTCCAATAGTCACGCGCGCATGCACGCTAAATTAAACATGTGACTCAATTCTCCTGAAGTTCAACCAACATTTGTGCTGACCTACTTATTTTATTTCCGTCAGAGCGGAAGTCGGTCGTTTCATAATTAATTTAATTTATTTAATGATGTTTAAGGTCACATACTTATGCACAATAGCTAATCGTGACCACAGTCGTTTCATAAAAGTGACCATCTGTTTCGTCTCCATGCAGTGGTGGCACCGGGGGGGGGGGGTCAGGGGGGCTACAGCCCCCCCCCGCCCCTGTCGGAGATTTTTAGTCAGTCCGTTGGAGAGTCTCGTAAACCCGATTTCACGAGAAATTTCCGACAATCGAATGTAGATATCTCGTCTTGTCAGTCTCGAACCCGTGCAGCACTGAAACTTTGATAGAGAATAGTGATTCTCATGAAATTCCTTAATGTCGTTCGTCAAACTGGCTTTATAGATGAAATATTTGCCGACCTTATTATAATATGTTTACTTTAACCCTTTAACTAAGGTAACGGCCAAAACCGGCCAGCGCTATTCTCAAAAATCGCCAATTAATTTTCATTACTTTTTTCATTTTTTTGTCTCAAAAACATAGGTTATGACCCCTGGTTGGAACGAGCTCGTTGAGCTCGTTCCAACGAGGGGTCATAACCTATGTTTTTGAGACAAAAAATGAAAAAATAAGGAAATTTATTGGGGATTTTTGTCTCACAAGGTATATTTGGTTAAATATCAAAATGCTTTATAGGAAATATTGGCTACTGAAAACTTTGTCATTTTGTCATCAGAGTGTGGAATGTTAACTAATATAGGCATTTACATAATAGACGCGATGCGAGTGTTAGAGCCATGTCAGGAAGGCGGCGGTCACACCATCGCATACGATTTTCTAGTCCGTCAATCGTGCACGTATTTCTCTGCGATTCGCATCGTTGCATGGTTACGCTATATGTCCGTTTCCATGGCGTCAAAGCTCTATGTGAGGAGTACGTATAAATTGAAATATCACGAAAATGAGGTCAAGTCATGGTTGAACCCCTGTATTGAGCATGCCGTTTGATCTATTTACCCATACCAAACCCGACCGTTTCCGAAAAATCAAAATATTGGGGGCGGCAGTGACGTCGACGTTAAACCACTTGAAAATTAATCATCTACTTAATATTTATAAGTTCACTACCACACTGGAGGAAATATGACACACGAGTACCAAAGATGCACACCTACCTTCTACACAGCACTTCCAGGAATCAGAAAAATGACGTAGCACATGCATAATTATGAGGTTTTTGATACTTTGATTTGACCTTGACCTTTAAAATATTGACAAAATCGTATACGATTGGATTCGGTCCTTTAAAAATGGAGCATGTTCCATTTTATTCGGACGGAGAGGAGCGACGCATACGAAAATCTTATCGTGCACGCAGGTTTGACCACCCCAACGGAAAGCTACAGTTTTCATTTCAATCCGGTGACGTATTTGTCTGTCGTATCAAAAATCGGATGCTTGACGTACGATGGTGTGACCGTCGCCTAAGCGGACCTTTTTCACCACGATAAATCGTGGATTTCCAATGAGTCATTATCTGAGACAAAATTACTAAACGGGTTCACGACTGTCGATCTGAGCTTAGGGTTGCCGAAGCTCAGATCGATTTCAGAGAAATCGGTTTTTGAAATTTTATTTCAAATCGTAATAAATTGGGGATGGGTTAGGGGGACGGTAGCACATTGGTTAAAGTCCTGGTTTCAATGTTCAATGGGAATTCGCGTGGTTATATTTGGGAACTCTTGTGGGGGTAGGGCTGCACGGTATATCGATAAACCGATATATACCGGTATTCAAACCAATATCGATTGAATGCCGATGTAATTACAAAAATATCGGTTTATCGACATTATTTATTTACCCACAATTTAATTTTCAAGATGTCTCGAGTTTTTTAACTGCAGCCCCGAATGAATAATATTATCCCTTTATCCAAGGAATCCTCTGCTTGTGCCTTCGTAATATACAAATTCAGAAGTTGAAAAGATAAATTTAAAAAAAAACTATATCATGCGACCCCTCATTGGAACGAGCTCGTTGAGCTCGTTCCAATCAGGGGGTCACATGATATAGTTTTGTTGAACTCTATGGGGAAAATCTGATAAACTAATTTTGAAAATAATAAATAAATTTTGATATCGTCTAGGTTGGGTAAAGGTTTTTCGAACCGCATCATCAATGTATGCTAATTCGTTCCGACTGTGATGCCTCGAGTCTCGATTGTGGTACTTGTGTTCATATATCTGAACAGTTTTCGATATACCCGTATACCGCGGTATGTTTTTGAATACCGATACCGGTATTCAGTTTTGAATATCGTGCAACCCTAGGTGGGGTGGGGGTAGGGGTTCAGAAACACAGAAAAAAACTTTTCTTCTCGATTGAAGTTTCTGAGTTTATATTAAGGCTCTCTACGAGAGCCCAGATATTAATACGGAGCCTCAAGTTCTTGAACCATCAGTCAAATTCTTAAACGAACCTTACGCTGTTCTGGCCCAGAACCAGTTTAGGCCTAATATAGCCCATTTTCCCTTTTCCGATCAACTGAAATATTCCATCCGATTAAGTCTAAAAATACTGAAAACCTCAGAATTATTTGAATCAACCAGGGGCGGGGAGAGGGTGGGGGTCCGTGGCAGTAACACCGGGTCCCGGAACGTATGGGGCCAGAGTTTGGTCTGGCCCCATACTCTGACGTATGGGGCCAGAGTTTCAATTACTTTCCGGTGGAGACCATGGATGTTGCTATAACCCACTTTCAGAGTACCGAGATTCATTGTCTTCCGCCTACTAATCCCATTGTTTTTCTGGCGCTAGGCTTGGTTAACTCGTTCTCTCCCCTCGCTCTTGTTCACCCCCACATGTGTCCACTCTTGCTATACTTGCCTCCAGGCCTCCCATTCCACTCCTCTTCAAAAAGGCTCTGCTACACGTAGAATTTTTTTCCCCAAATACCTGTGTCCCCACCCCGCTAAGATGCAGCCCGTCACGCCCGTACTTGCTCCCGTTGCCCCAAAACGTGTCCCAATGGTCGATAAAGGGTATTCCCTGGTCAGCACATTTGTCCTCCAACTCCTCATTCAGCGCCAAAATCCTTGCGTTCCGTTCGTCCCCACCCCCTAGGACAGAAAGGACCTCGGACACAACTACTCTTGCATTCCTACTGAGCAGTTTGCTGACTGAACCTCTTTACGACTCCACCAAACTTACTGACCTTCTTTCTCTCCCTGATATTGTTGGTCCCCACATGGACCACCACTACCGGGTCCGATCCTGACCCTGCCACAATACCATCTACCCGGTCCCTCAGATCCTCCACCATCGTCCCAGGAAAGCACAATACTGTTCGATGAAAACTATCAGGACCACAAACCACATTGTCAATCCCACGTACAATGCTACTCCCCGCTACAACTAATTTTCTACTTCTTCTTCCCACATTTCCTATATCATCTGCAACTCACCTCGTTTTTCGTACCTCCGGACCCCCACTTTCTCCTCCTTACCCCATCTGTCCTATCAACATCAGCAACCACCTCTCCACTCTCAATGTCCCCTCACTCTCATCTCCAGGGGCATTGGAATCTAAAACACTGAGCGTGTTCTCTAAATACCGCTTAGAAACCTTGGTAGCCTTACGCTGACTCTGGCCTCCTGGCTCTGCACAGCCCTGTCCTGACTCCACCTTCCGAATTCTCCTACTGGCTCCCCCTCCTCAGCACCCCCCCCCCCCCCATTGCGCGTTCTTCCCCCACGTTTCCTGCCTACCGTTTTCCTCCTTGAGTCCTCAACGACCTTCCACTCACCTTCCACCTCACATCATAGGTAACCTTGAACGGCGTGACTCTAGATAAACCAGTCCTCCCCAACCACCCCTTAAGCTCCGCAATTTCCCACTCGAATCCAACACATTTCTCTAACAATTGTAAAATATCCCTCCAGTTCGCACACACACCACTACTGTCCATTGGCGCACCACCACCATACCTCATATCATACTGTCTGCACGCCTCTGTATCCTTAGTCTCCCCCACCTGCACCTGAACACCTCGACTCACCTCCCCTGACCCCCTCAGTAGTCCTACTTACCTCCGTCTGGAAACCCGTCGAGCACTTACCATTCATGTTTACAAATATAATAATAGCAATATATAATGATCGAAATCGACAAAACACGCGAAAAAGGCAACGTAACGTCAATAAATTCAAACTCGGGAAAAACTATTACCTGAACTTCCTTATTTCACCCAATAATCCTCCCTTAGCACACATTCAAACTAAATATATAAATACCCTTTCCACAAATAAAACTAATAATAAAGAAATACTTATAAAAACTCTGTATAAAATATCTTGATTTCTCTTCATGAGTTGTATTCGAGCACATATCACGTCAAGGTGATTTAATGAAGTTATTACTTCAAGGATCATGCAGTCCAAAATTACAACCTTTGATCGAGTGCAGAGCCCGTATTTTAATTTTTGGGTTTAGTACGTCCTTTTAGTACGTCCTTTGAAAGGACGTATCAAACCAAACAATTAAAATACAGTCTTTAGGGCCATGTTTGGATTGGGGGAGGCCTAACACAAGAATCCTGGACTCCTGGGCCAAACTCGGGCACCATACAGTAAAAACTAGAAGTCCTGTCACGAACTGTGCGCTTATCTAGACTTAACTGCGCGTAGGAATTGAGGCTTAAGAACTTGAGGCTCCTTATTAATATTTGGCTCCCATAGAGAGCCTTAATATAAACTCAGAAACTTCAATCAAGAAGAGAATTTTTTTTCTGTGTTTCTGAACTCCTCCCCCCCCCCCCCCCCCCCACCAGAGTTCCCAAATATAACCACGCGAATTCCCATTGAACATTGAAACCTGGACTTTAACCAATGTGCTACCGTCCCCCTAAACGATCCCCAATTTATTACGATTTGAAATAAAATATCAGAAACCGATTTCTCTAAAATCGATCTGAGCTTCGGCAACCCTAGGCTCAGATCGTGGTCACACCTACGTGTACGATAAGATTTTCGTATGCGTCGCTCCTGTCCGTCCGAATAAAATGGAACATGCTCCATTTTTAAAGGACCGAATCCAATCGTATGCGATTTTGTCAATATTTTAAAGGTCAAGGTCAAATCAAAGTATCAAAAACCTCATAATTATGCATGTGCTACGTCATTTTCCTGATTCCTGGAAGTGCTGTGTAGAAGGTAGGTGTGCATCTTTGTTACTCGTGTCTCATATTTCCTCCAGTGTGGTAGTGATCTTATAAATATTAAGTAGATGATTAATTTTCAAGTGGTTTAACGTCGACGTCACTGCCGCATCCAATATTTTGATTTTCGTAAACGGTCGGGTTTGGTATGGGTAAATAGATCAAACGACATGCTCAATACATGAGTTCAACCTTGACTTGGCCTCATTTTCATGATATTTCAATTCATACGTACTCCTCACATAGAGCTTTGACGCCATGGAAACGTTAATATAGCGTACCCATGCAACGATGCGAATCGCAGAGAAATACGTGCACGATGGACGGATTAGAAAATCGTATGCGATGGTGTGACCGCCGCCTTCCTGACATGGCTCTAACGCTCGCATCGTGTCTATTATGTAAATGCCTATATTAGTTAACATTCCACACTCTGATGACAAAATGACAAAGTTTTCAGTAGCCAATATTTCCTATAAAGCATTTTGTTATTTAACCAAATATACCTTGTGAGCTCTGTCAAACAAGAGAAAATTGGTTAAATTCATTATTAACACTTTACATAGCATAACGGTCACAAAAATCCCCAATAAATTTCCTTATTTTTTTCATTTTTTGTCTCAAAAACATAGGTTATGACCCCCTCTTTGGAACGCGCTCGACGAGGGGTCATAACCTATGCTTTTGAGACAAAAAATGAAAAAAAGGTTTTTATTCAAGACGTTTATTTGCAAGTGTCGTCTGCGTTTCATGTTAGGTAAAGGGTTAAACAAGCGATTGGAAAAAATTCTGTTGCACTACCAGAGTGTTAGGGGTTAAACACACATTTAGCTGAACTAAAAAGAGCACACAGGAATGTGCTAAAACAATATTCAGGGTCTCCACATGGAGACGAAACAGATGGTCACTTTTATGAAACGACTGTGGTCACGATTAGCTATTGTGCAGAAGTATTTGACCTTAAACATCATTAAATAAATTAAATTAATTATGAAACGACCGACTTCCGCTCTGACGGAAATAAAATAAGTAGGTCAGAGCAAATGTTGGTTGAACTTCAGGAGAATTGAGTCACATGTTTAATTTTTTATTGTAAGGTCTTGCGTGAATGAACAGCGAGTCCGTAAATTTGAATAGTTTACATAATGGTCACAGAGAAGATTGAGTAACATGCATGTCGACCCAATTACTATCAGCTGATAACTGGATTTCTCAAGTTCTTTTCTATTTATTCGTACATGTGTAAAATCAAAACACTTCGCAAACACAGTCTTACTGTAAGTCGAGTGATATACGAAATGTTCGGCTTTCAAGACGACAACTTTTACACTTGTATTATTTTCTTCGTTGTGTTTGTTTTGACATATTATTTTATTGGACGCAGAAGACGGTTTTGCAATCTTCCACCAGGACCAACTCCTTACCCCTTTGTGGGGAACTATTTACACTTTGTTGGAAGAAATTTCTTGGAAGTGCTTAGAGATTATCGAAAGGAATATGGAAATATTTACACAGTACACATCTTTGACACAATAATAATCGTTATCAGTGGTTACGAGAATATAAAAGATGCCCTTGTTAAGCAAGGCAGTGATTTTTCAGAGAGGCCTGATCTACAAATGGATCTGTTCAAAGGGAGAGGTAAGTAGAAGACAATAAACAAGGCAGTAAGGGCAGACGAATCTCGATTTTTTCGCTGGCAGCGAATCTCAAATCGAATCAGGTAAATTTACAAAACTGAACCGAATCTCGAAGCAAATACACGTGATATCAGGGGCGGCGGAGCCTGGGGGACATGGGGCACTCCCCCCCCCCCCCACACACTTTTTCACCAATTATGGATTCCCTAACACGACATATTCTGACATTACGTACACAACCCCTATGGCCATATTGACTGTGGAAGATAGTAATATAGTTCTATCAAAATTAGCAACATAATACTATCGGTGTCACTGTCCATTTTATATATATTGAGATATTACACATCGCAAGTTCTCAACTAGCCGTAATAAGCACAGACTACATGTATAGTAATAGTAAAACTAGTCCAAACTTGGACCCAAAGTTCGTAATGTAATGTTTTGGTTTGGTACGTCCTTTGGACGTACCAAACCAAAAAATTACATTACGGACTTTGGGTCCAAGTTTGAACTATGATAAAACGTGCGCATGTGTACACCCCTGCAGTTACCCAGAAAAAAAAATTGTCCCCCTCCCCCCCCCCCCACTTTTTTAGAGCTTCCGCCGCCCCTGCGTGATCCCGATAACCCTTGTGGGGGAATGGTGGCTCTGTGTACTAAGGCGTAATGCACGTCGAGTGTGCATCTGTCTTCAATCAATGTTAACCGTGCTTGTGTGGAATTAGTATGTTGGGGAGTCTGACAGTTGCTCGCTGTTACTCGGTGGTTCTCTCCGGGCACTTCGGCTTCCTCCCTCCGTAAAACTGTCCGACACGAGGTGATCCTGGCTGTCGAATGTGTCGTCAAACAAAACTCCAATAAATAAATAAATAACTAAATAAATTAATAAATTAATAAATCAATAAATAAATACCCCATTGCCCACGTTGGGGGCGGGGGGCACGATGGCGCTGTGTACTAAGGCGTACTGCACGTCGACCGTGCACTTGTCTTCAACCACTATTAACCCTGCTTATGTGGAGTTGGTATGTTGGGGAGCCTGACAGTTGCTCGTCGTGGCTCGGTGGTTCTCTCCGGGTACTCCAGCTCCCTCCAACGGTAAAACTGTCCGACACGAATGTGTCATTAAACCCCAATAATAAATAAAAATAATTAATAGATAAATATATAATCGAACCGCGCGTATAGAAGAAGGTACCTATCACTTTCTTCTACTCACACATCCAGTAATAAATGTCAAACTTTAAATACAGTTAACCAACAGCATATTCCTACACATTCCGTGCACTTCGCGGAACTGGCCCTGGTGGTCAACAGGCTTCACGAAATACAGTGTAGAGGAGAGAGACCCCCGAAAAATGGACAGCGAGAGCTTTTTAGCCAAGCCCATTAGTAACGAGAGGCAGCGGTGGCTCAGTGGTAGACTGTTGGACTTCTGTGCTGGAGGTCTCGAGCTCGATTCCCGCCCGGGACGACCCGCGTTGTGTCCTTGGGCAAGGCACTTTATCCCGGTTGTCTACGTGTGGGCACGACGACGCCGTATACTAAGGCGTACTGCACGTCGATGGTGCACATGTCTTTAACCGCTGTAACCCTGCTTGAACAGAGTTGGAATGTTGAGGAGCTGACAGTTGCTCGTCGATGCTTGGTGGTTCTCCCCGGGTACTCCGGCTTCCCCCACCCGTAAAACTGTCACAGTCACGATTAGCCATTGTGCATAAGTATGTGACCCTAAACACCAATAAATAAATAATAAATAATGAGAGCCATGTGGTTATCACAACAAATCAATGGTTAGCAACAACTGAGATACCAACACACTCCTTAAGAATATCTGCAATTCGGAAACAAGTTAATCCAGGTTTTCATGATGAGTATTTTTCAAGATTTAGCAAATCTTTCAGTGTTTTAGTTTACCAGCGTTTTCAACCATTTTGGGTAATATTATTTCCAAGAGCAATTGAAGTATAACTCGAGCCAGTTACAAGAGGCCAAACCTCGTATGGTGTGCAAATTACCTCCATTATCTTGATGCAAGATTTTGGAAGAGGATGTTGTGATATTTTGCATTATTCAATATATCAGTGGATCAAAACATGACATTCCTTCTATAATACTTACTTGAGAGGATATCGACCATAATGTACCAATTGAGCTGCACGGGGTTTAGGGTAAAAGTTGAGGAAGGTGGATTCCAAATGCGCAGGCCAGGAGTTACAGAGATCCTGAAACATTTCATTTTAGAATGCCCTAAATACCTACCTGGTAGAATGAGACACCTCGAGAAACTAATTGAAGAATGGATCGAAAACCTGCGAGAAAAGTGGATAATGTCAACTTCGGTACCGGGATATGAAGCGGTCGCTCTACTCTTGCTGATGACACTAAACGTAAAACGGTGTTCGGGTTCACCGACCACGAAAGACCAAAATTCGCTATATTATTAACCCCCTGCACACTGATGTAAAAATCTCAAAATTTCAGGCTGCTAATTTTTTCCATGATGCAACTAGAAATTTAATCAATTCAGTCTTGTTTGACAGAGCTCATTGAGCTCTGTCAAACAAGACTGAATTGATTAAATTTTTAGTTGCATTATGGGAATAATGGTACTTGAAATTTTGGTATTTTGACATCAGTGTGCAGGGGGTTAAAGAAGCAACCTTTTTATCGATAAAGCGAAAGGTCAACGCTCCCTTCCTCGGTCGGACACTCGCAGTAGGTAATAAAGGCGGATACAAACACACCTGTACATGTACGTGTACGTGTACACGTACATTCGTGTACACCTCCATAGAATTTAGTGTTAAAATCGTGTACCTGTACACGATTTGAACGTTTTTTAGGGTGTTTTAGAATCCGCTTTGCGGATTCAAACACCACTGAATTGTATCCTAGAGTGAAAAAAACGCCCGTAGTTTTACGTACACGTACATGTACCGTTTTGATTGAAATCGGCAAATGGATTTCTCCCATAGGATTCAGTGTTAAATTGCGAGCAAAAAAAAACGTTTTGTCGTTTCTAAATCATCATCTTGCCGATTCTAATAATCCGCGTCTGTACACGATTTTAACACCGAAACCCTATGGAGGCGTACACGGAGATCCACTTGCGGATTTTAGGTCGGAAATCGACTCGTGTACAGACGTGGTGTTAGAATCCGCAAACCCACTGTCGCGTTTCCTGAAGTAAGACTAACGCATGTTATTGCGAGGTAATCTTAATAAGCACTTAATGGAAATGTTTTGAATGAAGAATGTTGTCAGGGTGTTAGAATCCGCAAACCCACTGTCACGTTTTTATTGATATATAGGAGAGAAAAAAAATATAAATAAATAGTTATTTAAAAAAAATAAATATATCAAATCGAATAGATAATAAGAAATACGTAAATCATGAGCGATTCTCAGACTATTAGAGTAAGGTTTCTTTTAAAAATGCTGATGAGAGCCTACGCATTCTGCGTAAATGAATAACTAGGTCGTCTCTTGTTAGAACGATGCGTCGGATGTCGGGATCACCTAGACTTCGATCACGAGAATCATTCGTGTCTGTGGATGGAAAGGGAAGATATGGTCGTCAAGTATTTCGAACCGGCGTTCGAACGCGTTCAAATCAATGAAGTGATCGCGTTTTGGAAGAGATTACTCTTCTGTAAGGATCAAAGCAAGCCCACAGTTTCGGAAGAACAGAAATTGGTGTGTAAAAGTCTGACTTTACGAGATAAGGGATGCATCATGAAATTATTGTTCAATGAAGCATACGTCTCGTTGATATAAAATAAGGGAGAATAGAAAATAAAAATAAATACACACATAAATTTTTTATCTAATATTAGAAAGAAAAAAAACAAAAATGAGAACCAGAAATAAATTGTATCCGACGTTAGTGGACGACGAGGATGAGAAGCCGATCGACGTTTTGCCGACGGCACCGTCGCTAGAAGAAAGAGAAAGAGGAGAGAGGTATCGCATCGATCAAATCAGTAGAATCCAAGAGTATGTAACTCGAGAGAGAGATTCTCGTCGTTCTCTCAAGAAGAAGTATTCGCGTTTCGTAAAATTCGTCAACGCGATCGACACGACACTCCTCACGATTTCCATGGGTTTACACGCGGCCGGCATCGGATTGTTGTCGACCGCGGTTGGCATTCCGATCATGTTGACCGTAGAAGGAGTGGCTCTCGCCGCCGGATTGTTTAGCACGCTCGGAAACTTTGAGTAGGAAATTATATCTGAAGGCGAGGAAACACGACAAGATTCGCGTCTTGACCAACTCCAAGATCGACATGATATCAGAAATGATCTCTATGGCGTTGAAAGACGGTAGGATATCGGACGGTGAATACTTCGCGATATTGAGCGAGAAAACGAAATACGATGCCATGAAAGAAGCCGTGAGAATCAAGACTCGTCAGATCATCAAGGAAGAGATGAAGGATTCTCTCGTGGAAAAGGGGAGGAAAGAGGCTAGGGAGGAATTCAGTAAGATGATAGAACTCAAGAGCAGCGATTGAAAAAAAAATATATAAAAATAATAAGAACAGAATTAATTAATTATTAAATTTATATATAAAATAAAAAACAAAATTAATTTAAATAACTCTTAAAAATGTATTGCGTAAAGTGTAAGAGAGTTACCGAGACGAGTAATTCTCGAGAAGTGCGAACTAAAAATGACAGATAGATGCTTCACGGAATTTGCCACATGTGTGGTTCTGTCAAGACACAATTCGTCAAAAAAAAGAACGCGAGCAAAGGTAAAGGCATCGTGAATAAAATGATCAATAATCTACCTTTCGAAAAGCATCTGCCCGGTCACAGTTGCACGGGACCCGGAACGAAATTGAACAAGAGACTCAACGCCGATCTGACACCCAAATCTTGGAGCAAACCTGTGAATAGGGTGGACGCGGCCGCGTATGATCACGGTCGATGCTACGCCAGACATCCCGACACCAAGACTCGCAACGACGTCTGCGATAAAAACATGTTGCGGAAATTGAGAGGCATATCAAATCCGACCAGGAGAGAGAAGATAGAACGTTCGCTGGTCGGCAATCTGATTGGCGCGAAACGTCGATTCAGATGGGGCGTTCAAAAAAAAAAAGCGCATCTGAAAAGAAGAAGAAGAAACTATTATTGACGAGCGAATTGGCCGAGGAGTTACACAAACCCATAGTGCGTAAATTTCGAAAGAGAAGGGTGTTCGTGAAAGGTTTGGATGATATTTGGTCTGCCGACTTGGTCGACATGAGATCGTTTTCGAGGTGGAACGAGGGCGTCAAATATCTATTGATGGTCATCAACGTGTTTTCCAAATACGGTTGGATCAGAGCTTTGAAGAATAAATCGGGACCTTGCGTCGCCGAGGCTCTGAAGAGCGTGTTCGATTCGTCTTCTCGAAAACCGAGTAAATTGTGGGTGGATAAGGGAAAGGAATTCTACAACAAGCACGTTCATCGATTGGTAGACCTCTACTCGATCGAAAATGAAGAGAAAGCCAGCATGGTGGAACGTTGGAATCGAACGATGAAGGAAAAGATGCACAGATACTTCACAGCGAATTCGACCAAGAAATACATATACGCTCTGAACGGTCTGGTCAAAGATTACAACAACACACGACACAGATCGATCAAGATGACTCCCGTGGAAGCTAGCGGTCCTCGAAACGAAAAACGGGTCTACGCGAATCTATATCCTGAGAGATCTCAGATCAGGAAGATGTCTGGAATGCCGAAATTTGCGGTCGGTGATCGAGTAAGAATCTACGCTTATAAGAAGCACTTCGAAAAGGGTTATACTCCTCGATGGACCTCGGAAATCTTCGTGATAATCAAAATATTTCACACTGATCCGGTGACTCACGAAATCGAAGCTTTGGATGGAGAAGAGATCATCAGAAAGTTTTACGAACAACAATTACAGAAGACAAAGTTTTGATAAAGAAAACAAATTTTTTTTATTTACTTTCTTTAACATTTTCTTGTTTACACACATATATATAAGAGAGAAATAAATAATAATAAAAAATAATTAAAACTATTTTTTAGATAAAGAAAGCAAGTTAATTAATAAACAAAAAACTAAAAATACTTTAAAATGACAAATATACTAGATATAGCACAAAGCATAGTGAAAGATGAAAGTATTCAAGAATATGAGGTTCACGAATATGAACCAGTAACCGGAACGAGTTTGAACAATGCGGGAGAGATAAGAATCAACGTTGAAACTCAAGATCTATTCATACATCCTAGCAGGAGTTACATATTGGTGCAGGGACGTCTCACCAAGGAAGATGGGAGCGACTACGCCGACGACGACATGGTTACTCTAGCCAATAATGGCATCATGCATCTATTCAGTAATATAAAATACATGCTATCCGGACAAGAGATAGAATCTGTATTTCATCCCGGTGAGGCCACCACGATGTTCGGACTCTTGACGTATCCTGATGATTTTTCGAAATCCAGAGGACTTAATCAGTTGTGGGTGAAAGACACCATCGCCCTGCTAGCGCCGGCGCCGCCTTGATATTCGACTACGTCGTCAAGACGTCCAGACCTAAAGAAACGTTTTCGTTCAGGATACCTTTGAAACACATCTTCGGATTTGCGGACGATTACAACAAGATCATGTACGGATTCAAACACAATCTGACGTTGATTCGAAAAGGAGACGAAGGCGCAATAGTGAGACTCACTGTGACCAATGCGGGTAAGATAACTCTACACAAGATATTGTGGTTCGTTCCGCATGTGGAGCCTTCGATCGTGGAGAAAGTGCGTCTCTACAAGATCATAGAATCCAAGAGTAAATTACCCGTGGGATTTAGAATGAGAGAGTGCGACCCGGCTAGCATTCCTCCCTCCACGAATCACTTTGATTGGAGATTGACTGTGAAATCCGCTTCCGAGAGACTGCATTTCATCGTGGTTGCATTTCAGACTGATAGGGACGGGTCTCAGGAAAAGAATGCATTGCTGTCCGATCACTGCCATTTGAGAAACATGCAAGTGTTTCTGAACGCCACGAGATATCCAGCAATCGATTACAACGGATCGTTCGACAAGAACGATTTCTGCAGACTGTACGGCGACGCCGCTGATTTTAGAAAGAAGTATCAACCCTAACATATCTCCCGGCAAATACAAGTCGATGTATCCCATGTTCGTATTCGACGTCAGTAAACAGAGTGAACGACTCAAGAGTAGCGTCTTAGACATTCAGATCAAGATGCAGTTCGATAGGAACGTGCCGAGAAAAAACGAAGCCTTCGCCCTGGTCCTGTCGGACAGAGAATTACAATTCGAATCAGATGGAAATAAGATGTCGATCATTTGATGAGAGACGAGTGTGAAAAAAATAAAAAAAAACAAAAAAAAATAAAAAGTAATGAGTAATTATTAAAAAACAAAAAAAACAAAAAAAAATAAATAAAGTAATGTGATCTAGAGAGATTGAACATCTTTCTAAATCTCATTACTTTTTTTTTTGTTTTTAATAATCACACATTATTTTTTTTTAATTCATTATTTTCCACACATTCACTGTTTGTTCAAAGGAACTAGTTCAATCAGTAGACTCACCACAGAAGTGGGGGCTTCGGGATTATTGGTTTTCGTAACAAAATTAATCCTGTCTCCGGCATTCACTCTGAGAGGCATGCCGAATGTGCTAACATTCGCGTGTTGATTCTCAGTCTTTTCGACGCTGTATCTCTTATCACTCTCTACTCCATTCACCATGAGACTGACGACCGCTCTGTTATTCAAATCCAAGGAAGCCAGACTCATTCAATGGATTTCACCTCCCAGCGGCCTGGGATATCCCACCTGACCATGTTTCGATCCGCTACCTCCATTTCCAAAAGACCACTCAGCTTTTCCTTCATCTAGGGTGCCGACCTCTTACGCCCACACAGTGATCAATTGTCTAGCATATTTGACTTTCTCCACCACCGAAATCAGGGTGCAGGCATCCGTCATGTTCACGGGATCGGGTAGACTCGTGAGCGCGTGTCCACCCATGTCTAGTTTACCTTCCATGATGTCACCCTTTCTCCAGACCGAGTTGTCGTCCACGTACTTTCTGCTGACCACGCTGGAATCGAATTCGGGATCGTGATTGAGACTGAATAAATTGTGACCGTTCATGTTGATGCCACCCTCCATGGTTCTGCCAGATTGTTTGTTCAGGCAGAGATTGTCCACTTGCGATTCTAGGTTTTCTTGTAATTGTATCACGGCAGAATCTACATAGCCCTTGTTGACCGCGGTTGAGTCTGCATCCGTGTCGTTGATCTTCAACAGATTCAATATCTTGTTGAATCCTGCATTCAGATCCGATTTCATTTCTCATCTGTCAGACTTTCTCTGTTCCAGATCTATGTAGTGTTTGGTTGCCACGTCCTTGTGATTCATGGGAGTGGCACCGTTTGTTATCTTGTTAGAATTGGCGTTCAATTCCGAGTGCATCGTTTTCTGAACGTATCTATTTCTCAGGTGTTCGCTGAATCTCGCGTGAGTGTCGTCCGCGTATTTCTTGGTTGTGGCATCGGTGGGATCTATGGGATTTGCGACGTTCACCAAACGTTTGGATTTCAGATCGAGATCGTTGGTCATGGTTTTATCCACGTAATTATCTAGCAGGATTCATTCGAAATCGGCATTCCCCCTGTCAACGTATTTTTTAGTCGCAGCATCTGTGAGATCTATCGGCTCGGGAAGATTGTAGACCTTCTTATCGTTCATGTTCAAAGGTTCTTCTCGAGGTTCGTATCTCCGAACGTAACATTCGTCCAAGTTGGCAACGTCGTAACCATCGTCGACTTCGAACGTCTTCCTCTTCTTTCTTAGGTTGACTTTTTCGTCGTCACTTCTACCAAATTTATCGACTGGCATGTTGTTGTAGGGATTTTTTTGTTTTAGAAAAAATATATTCAAAACGCAGTTTATTAAAAATGAACTATGTTATTTTATTTTTCGTTTTTATTCGATTAAAATTTTTAAAATAATTTTTTATCTTTATATATACTATAAAAAAAAAAATCTCTCTCTAATGTAAATCATTGAGAATGTCTTGAAATCGATCTCCTTCAGACAATCTCTTGAGAACGTAGAGACACAGGTGACCGCAAAACACTTGATATGGTGATTGCACTTGTTCCATGTTGTAACGAACCATCGATTTGTTGAAATAGTTCTTTATTTCTGTTGGCGGCGAGATTCCGTAGCTGTCAAAGTAATAATTTTTCTTCTTCCGTTCTTGATCCACGCCACCCAGTGAGTGCCTTCACCCGATGAATCGTCTAGATTTAAAATTCCGCATTCCGATTGTCGAGGTCTTCTGTTTGGCAAGGCATCTCTGGAAAACACGCCTAGAAAATCTTTGATTTTCAAATCTTTTGCCGCATTCAACAGATCGATGTTGGATAGAGGTTCGTTGGGTAAGACGACACCTTCTACGGATATCTTTATTTTCTTATTCATAAATGCATATATATTTTTTTTTATTTATTTATTTTATTATAATAATTCACTAAAATGACGTTATTTTTTTCTTTTTCTTTTTAAACTAACATTCTCAATGTCTCTATCGATTTCCATAATCTTGAATCTGTCTAATTCCTCTTGATTTTCTGGAATCCTGATATTACCATCTTTTAGTAGAACAGATTCGATCGTTTTGTAGTGGTTTAATGAATGAAATTTTTTAGATACCATGTCGTAAATGTATTTTCTTGATCTTTTGACAATTTTTTGAACAGGAATAACAACTGCAAATATCTATTATATTCAAATACGTCTTTTTCGATACCTGCGAAAAAAGACGATGCAAAAAGAGATATCAAACGTAGTTTGTCTCTCTTAGTTCGAACGTTTTCGGAATTTAAGAATTGGGGTTCGTTAGGTAAGACGACACCTTCTATGGATATCTTTATTTTCTTATTCATAATGTGTATATATATATTTTTTTTATTTATTTTATTATAATTCACTAAAAAATGACGTTATTTTTTTTTTCTTTTTTTTTTCTTTTTAAACTAACTCTCTCGATGTCACTATCGATTTCTATAATTTTGAATCCATCTAATTCTTCTTGATTTTCTGGAATCCTATCATCCACAATCATATCTGGAATCTTATCATCCACAATCATATCTAGAATCCAATCATCCACATTCATATCGTCTCTAATTAGATCCACAGTCCAATGTCCGAGTGCCAAAGTGCTTATTTTATCGTCTAACACGAATCTCTTATTGTCGTCGGCCATCAACGAAATCTTGTTGACTATTTCAGTATAAAAGTCGTGATTTTCACTTCGAATCAATTTCATAGTCTTATACACCAGACCACTTCCTAACAGACAATCTTTATACTCTTGGAAAGAGATGTTTTTCTTCACCACGCACGCTTTAACTCCTTTGCACTTCTTGATCTCTTCATCATCTTCTAGACGATAAGCATACAGTTTGGGTCTCAAGCCCACGAATTCGACGATTTGTTTACCGCCGCTCTCGTCCTTAAATTTACCCAACACCTTCTTGTTGTCGTTCGATTGAATGTTGGACAGGTGTTCGACGAGTTAATTGCTCGTGTCAAACCACTCGGCCACGTCCTCAGATATATCTCGGTAGACGTCTTTCGTCTCTATCTCGTAAACTAAACTGTCCGTGTCGGTGAACAGTAGTTTGGCTTTATCACCAAATTTTCGTTTGACATAATCGTAGTGAAACTCGTACATCAATCGCTTGCTGATATCTAAGATGATTGGTCCGAGATAATACGGTTTGTCGAACTTCAGGTGCGTCTTTTGCATGAGAACGGCCACTAGATTTTCATCGAATATGGTTTGGTGTTTGTAATTGGGTTTCACCACTAATTTTTTAGCTCTTTTCTCAGACGTGACGAGTCAAACGTTGGTTCTCTTCCTGATGTTTTCCATCGATTTACCATACACGCAGTTGTTCATGAGTTTGAAGAAATCTTTTTCGAAATCATTCTTAGCTCGAATTCTGAGATTTGTGTTGAGATCGATGTATTTTTTCATCCAAGGCTCTTCGTCAAATTGAATGAAGTGATGTATGTTGACTAATTTCATCCCGTAATCGACGTATTGTTTCAAATTCTCGCTGTAGATGACGTAGTTACGTTTGTTAAATAAATTGGGAATGAGTTTTTCCTCGTCTCCTTCGTTCGGTTCCATTCGTTCGGGAGCCAGTGGATAATCGTTGTGTGGATCGTGTAATTCTTCCAGATAGTTCAAATCGACTTCTAAAATGCAAGGATAGTCTCTCCATTTTTGCATCTCTTCCGGTTCGGTCACCCATTCGAAATTTACAATCGGTAAAGGATGACTCATAGCCCAACTGTACAGATTATTAGCGTCCCAATACTGTATGTATTTAATCGACTGTTTCGAATCGAAATCTTCTTTCATGTAGGGATTGTTAGCTTCAGAATATCTGTGAGAGATCATCGAGACGCCACCTCTCACAGCCCTTTCGAACATGAGCAACATGTTCATGTCGGATAATAATTCCAATTGGACTTCAGTGGTCTTCAACAGTGCGTCCCACGCCAGACCGGGTGTGGTGAAATACCAAGCGGGATCCAGATCGTAATTTTGACAACAGACGTCTCGAAAATTTTCAAACACGTCTGCCAAGAGCAGAACGTCGGTCTTCAGATAGAGATCATGATAATCTCTCAAGGTTTTCATATTGAATGATTTCCACACGTTTTTGGCGTGTTCGTAATTCTCGTCAGAAATGTTGGATTCGTATAATTTCGAGTAAAAAACTTCTTTCGAAGGTAGTGCAGTGTCTTCGAATCTCTTTTGATCGTTCATGTAATCGTAAGGATAGACTCCTTTCCTCAACATGACGTCTACTCGTTCTCCGAAATGTTCGCTCGTGATTTTAAATTTATCCTTGCTCATGTTATCGACTAATTTTTTCAGAGCGGTCGACATGAATTTAAAACTGTCGATGAAACGTATGCTTCTACGAATGGATTTTGTTTTTTCTTCCAACGTATCTCCGTTGTTTACTCTTTTCTTCTCCATGAGCTTCCATTTTGTGAAGGAAATGTATCTTTCTTCGCTGTTCGCGATGCAATTTAATTCTTCATGGGAGGTGCCGAGAGTTTTCATGAACAGATGACTGTCGTAACCCGAGAGATTGTGAAATATCACCGGATAGAAAATGGCATCTCGATATTTTAAATTACACTTGCTGTGAGCCAGACCACGATACAGACCTGTGTAATGATCGTGGTCTCTGACCTTCTTATTTTCCTCTGAATTCTCGTCGAACAATTGTCTGCATATGTGACATTTGGTGGCCCTGTTATTTTCGTCCTGCTGCTCTCGCGTGAGGATCATTGTCGCCAGAGTTTTGAATTTGTCGTATAACATTTGAATTTTCGATTCTAACTCTTCCACGAACCTTTGGGCCACGTCATTGTCTTCATACTGTTTCGTGTAGGTGAAGGGACCCATATCGTGTTGCGAGTCGAAAGCGCATTTCACGTAAATGCAATAGCCCGAAGGTATGTGTTTTTGATATCTTTCGACGTAACTTTGAAGAGCATTGGGTTGACAGGAACTCATTTTCGTGGTGAAACATTCCAAATCGGCGTACACGACGAATGGTACTTTTAACCTTCTATTGTGATTTTCAAACTTCACGATGGTGTTGGGTGTGGGCATTTCGACGGCGACACCTTGATTTTCGTTGCAATATTCCTGATGTTTCGCTAACGATTTTTCGCTCTGAAACATGTTCATGCAGTTGCAACATAAACATATCTTTCCTTTATGTTTATTATTTTGTCTCGACAGTAATCGGCTTGGATTTGGAACCCAACAATAATGATGATTGTCACCGTTCGAAATCAATAATAAAATAATCGTCTTTTCTCTTCCGAGATACAAAGTTTGTCTGAGAGGATAGATCGTTCATTTTTCGTCGTCGTATCCCAAGACGTTCACCGCTACGGTGGGATTTTGAGCCTCGAAACATTCAATGTGTTTTAACTGCATTGGAAAAGTCACTCCGGTCCAATCGATATTTTTAGAAGTCTCCTCGTAATGAGAAACTCTATCAGGGTTCGTTTTGACAGGGTATAAAGCGGAGGTGACTGCCTATTTAAAACACTGATCATCGTTATTTTTCACGTTGATCACGGCATGTTTTTTAGCTAGGAAATACGGTAATTTCACGTAGGAAGACCCTTTCAACAAATCATTTTTAGTTATGTGAATTTCGAGTTTCAACACCTCATCAAACGTCCAGTTACTACCTTCATGTTGATAATTCGCGAGAGACGTCAACATCTTGTCTTTCACCTTTTCGAAAACGTCCGATAAATCTGAACCTCGAAATACGGGTTCGACATTAGATCTGAAATATGCATTTTTCACGATGCTCTCGCCGG
This sequence comes from Pictodentalium vernedei, assembly GCA_031216915.1. Lineage (NCBI taxonomy): Eukaryota > Metazoa > Mollusca > Scaphopoda > Dentaliida > Dentaliidae > Pictodentalium > Pictodentalium vernedei. The sequence goes on from CM062293.1 coordinate 477,564,589, forward strand.
ACTTCACGTCGATTTTATTCATCACGCAATGGAGTATCATCTTAATTTTTAGTCCCACGTTCATGTATTTGCGAAACAAATCCAATACTTTTTTCTTCACCCGTTCCATGAACAATTTCGGATCGATTTTCTTCAACGAGGGTTAAAAAACGCCTTTGATCACACTCGCCCATTCCACGGACTTTGATTGAAATAGTTCTGTGGCGAGTTGCGCTAGATATTCTTTTCCTTTCCCTTCGTCTATTGCTCATTGAATTTCGCTCGATATATCTCATTTGCCTAGAATCTGAAGTGCATCACTCGTTTTCGTTTTAGTTTTTCTTTTCTTTTCTTTGGAAACTTGAAGTTCTTCTTCAACGGCTTTTCGTTTAGTCGTCTTCTTATTTTTCACAATAGAAACGTTTTTAGTTTTTTTCGACATCGGCATTTCGATTCCTTTTACTGTCTTTTTCTTCTTCTCATTTTTCACAACCGATGCATTTTTTGACGTTGTTGCTATCAGCATTTCATTTGCCTTTCCATCATTTTGTAAATGTTTCTGTATGACTTCAATTTTTTTTTATTTAGTTCTATGATTTCTGAAATGTGAAATTTTTAATAGTTTACAAATCTCGTTTAACTGAGGTACGGTTTTCTCATTTAAATTTTTCATTTTTTTTTTATCTGTTTGCTTCATTTTGTAAGAATATATTTTTTTTCCGAATTTTGTATTTAAATAATTTGTTTAAAAAGTTTTGTTTTTACTCTTTATATAAAAAAAAATTTTTTTTTTTAATTCAATTTTTTCTTTAATGTGTTTTTTATTCAAAACAATTTCTGATCGCTTTTATTTCTTGTTTGCAGAACGAACACGTTTTCTCGTCTCTAGAATAACATTCCATACAATAACACAAATGTGCGCACGGTAGAAACAAAACGTTTGCGACATTTTCGCCAAGCAGACAAGTGTTCGTGTTGCTCGACTCGTTTTAGACACACGACAATAACTCGTCTGCTTGCGTCATGAATTTAATCAGATGTTCTAAAGTCAAAAAATTAGATAAGGTCTTGTTTGCGTTATTTAACGCATTGTACAATTGTTCCTTAGTGTACCCTAATTGTAACATATCCATCAATAATTTTTGGTTTTTATTTCTATCCCACTCTTTGTCTTCGATTTTAATCAATCCCAGCATTAGGATCTTGTTCAAATAATCACATTTGCCTTTTTTAATATTATTTATATGTTCTAATAAAGGTCTATCGTGAGGTTCCCAATTCATCAAATGTATATAACAACAAAAGCACTTAACTTTGTCGCTTTTACCCACATAAATGAAACCCGCAGCGGCTAAATCTTCGTGTTTTTGAGCAAGATGCGAAGGCCAATTTTTAAACGTTTGATGTCTTGCACGTTCTAAACTATAATTCGGATGTTCGGACTTGATCATTGTTTTTACCTCAAAATTGAGTTTGTAAGAATATTTTTTTCGAATTTTGTATTAATGATAATTTGTTAAAAAGTTTTAAATTTGTTTATAATATGTTTTAATTCCTTCAAAAAGAATTAATCAATTATATGTTCTTAATGTGAAAAAAAATTGAATTAATATGAAAAAAAAAGGATGTTAAAATTTAACTTTTATTTATATATAAAGAGAAACTTTTTTTAACAAATTATTATTTAAATACAAAATTTAAAATATACATTATTTGCAAGAATTCATAAAAACCAAATAATCGATCATGACAACAACACCTAAAAGATGTCAATTGAAACAATATGAAATAAATATGCTAACAGATACTTGTATCTATACAGTAGAACACGATCACATCGAATTGAACGATGTTAAGATGGTGTGCATAAAGCACTATGACAACAAATATAATATAATGTGTTTGAAATTGGATGAAGCCATGCTCGATTTGTTTTACGAGTACCAAAACGATCTGCTGAATAATATCATCGACAAACACAGAAGACCCTACATGAATGATTTGATGATGATCTATGCAAAAAAAAATATTTTCAATGATCTCACTCGAACTCTTGGATAAATCGGGTGGTGAGAGCGCGTTCACCGATGTAGAAAAACTCAAAAGAGTAAAGATAAACATTCAAGACATTTTGATAAGTGGAAAAATAACGCATGTCGACATGCTAATAATGGACTTGGAAATATAAACAATAGAGAGATTGATTTTAGCGAAGAAGAAGGAAAAAAAGTAATGAGATCTAAAGGTGATCTCATTACTTTTTACAAAAAAATTTTCACATTAAAGAAAATTAAAATTAAAAAACTTGTTTTTTTTATATATATATAAAGAGCAAAAAAAAAAAAACAAAACTTTTTTTAAACAAATTATTAAAATACAAAATTTAAAATATACATTATTTGCAAGAATTCATAAAACAAAAAAAACAACAAATAATCGATCATGACAGCAACACCTAAAAGATGCGAATTGAAATTGAAATGAGTCGAAACGAATAAGAAATTAGGTTTTAAAATCTATAGATTACAACAACACGATCCCATCGAATTGAATGAGATCGAGATGAAGGATTTAGAGCATAAATACGACAAATATAAGATGACTTTGAAATTGGATGAAGCCATGCTCGATTTGTTTTACGACTATCAAAGCGATCTGCAGAAAATCGTCATCGCTAAAGATAAAGAATTCGACAAGGACGATTTGACGTTGTTCTATGGAAGTTACATATATCCAAAAATCTCACGCAAACTTGTGGACAAATCAGGTGGTGAGAGCGAGTTCACCGATGTAAAAAAACTCAAAAGAGTAGAGATAAACATTGAACACATTTTCGAAAAAGGAGAAAACACGACTGTCAACATGCTAATAACGGACTTGGAAATATAAACAATAGAGTGATTGATTTTTTTAGCAAAGAAGAAGGAAAAAACGTGATGAGATCATCTTGAAAACACGAGTGTCAACATGCTAATAATGGGCTTGGAAATATAAACAATAGAGAGATTGATTTTTAGCGAAGAAAAAGGAAAAAAAAAGTAATGAGATCATCTTTTAGATCTCATTACTTTTTTTTTTGTTTTCCTTCTTCACTATTACCCATATAATATAATAATGTTTCCTTTTTTCTTAAATTTCAGCATCAATTCTTCTTCTTTTTTTGTAATATGATATGTTTTTATAACAACACATTTATTATCCGAATCATAATTATGAACGAATGTTGTGCATCTCTTGGTAACAATCGCATCATTACCATTCTCTTCAGAAGGTAGTGGTGACGGTGGAAAGCATCTCATTCTTTTCATTTCCAACCGTCTATCCTGCACTTTATCTATCTCTTTCATCAGTTCTTTCCTTATATATCCATCATTAGCGTCTAACCATTTTTCTACATTTTTTTTTTTTTTTCGCTCTCTGTCTTGCGATATTCGTCATTATCATCTAATTGTTTCTCCACCTTTTTATCCATTTTAAATATATTATTTTATACTTTCTATGATTTATATTTTATATAATCATATAATTTTATATTATAATAACATATTCAAAATCGTTATATTCTTAAACGGCGAATTCTCACCGAGCAACAAACCCTTGCCGAGTCGCTCAACGTTCTGTCCACTCTTCAGATAGAGACCATTTCCTCTCAGAGAGTTGCCACCTCTAACGGGTTCTAGATACAATCCTTTACCGCTGTCGTCTACGTGGACGCGACACACGGCTCCTCCCTTCTTCAAAAACAGTCCGCTGCCACCCATTAATTTCTCAACTGCCGAACTCGCGAGTCCCGTGAGAGCTCCCACGCCGGGAGTCTTTCCGAGAAAGGGTAGTGCCTTTGCGGCGAAGAGTAATGCTTTTGCGGCGATTCCTGCCAATAACGGTAGGAAACAACCTTTCATTCTCAAATTGTATCTCAATTGAGTGGGACTCAATCTCACCGTCAACCCTCTTCCATCGCGAATCACTTTCTCCATCCTTTTGATTTGACTTCTGGTCCAGGTGATCGAATCCTGACCGCCTCTCGTCAGATCTTCGTGAGTGAATTTGAATCTCACCGCCTCGCCTCGAGTTGTTAACGCTCTCTTAAGTTTCTTCCTCTGTCCTGTGGATATGTTCACGTTTTTAATCACGTATTCTGTCATAATTCTTTTTTTTTTAAATATATTTACTTCAATTGTTTCTTGTTTAATAATAATTATTTATATTAAAATAATTTTGTAAAATTAATATTGCGTTTATTTTATTTTTGTTATCTATATATATACACAATATTTTTTTTTTTTTGCTTTTATATTTCTCTTATGTGAAATCGTATCGTCACGCTCTCTCCGCGAAGATCTAACAGTTCACCATTTTGATCCATCAACGTGGTTTTGAGACTATACAACGTGTCTAAAATCACTGGTAGATAAACTAAATTTCGAGGTTGCTCCATGATCTTATAACCTGGCGACACGTTTGGAAAGAAGGAATAGATCGTCGGTTGAGCGCTACCATTCACGTAGCTTCCAGCAATCACGTCCACGTTCACCAGAATGCTATTGACTGCGAGAATGTCGACCGTATTTTCAGATGCCGCATGGCCTCGATACACCTTTCGATCGAATCCCAACATCTTGCCTGTAGAATCGTCCGTGTTGAAATCCACTCGAAAATTATCTTCCAAATCCAACATTGTCTGTAAGGTATTAGGATTGGGAGTAAGTCTGATCTTGTTGCTTCCCTTTCCATCCGTCTTCATTCACGTCTGAACGTAATTCTTCAAATCGTCTATGGCGTAACTCCCTTTGGGCACTCGAATCTCCAACCAATCCACTCCGTCGGAATACTTGAACGAGTTATTCTTTTTGGTGACGTTGGGAAAGGAATAATAAGTATCCAGATTCACCAACGCCATCTCGTATCTTTTCTCTCTATTCAATTCGATGGAAGGTTCGAATTTCGTAGCGAATCGAGTCGAATCGCCACTCACCACGATTTGAATGGATTGTTTTGCAGCTGTATTCTCGGCTATCCGTTCTAACAATTCTCCATGTTCGAACATTATATTTAATTTTATTTTTTTTTTTATTCAAAACTAATTATTTGAAGATTTTTTATTTTCTAAATTTTATTTTCACGCTCTATCATATTATCATCAGAAACATAAAACTTGTCGAATCCGCACCGATATTTTCCGCAATTAAATTTGCTTGTCAAATCGATCACAACAAAATTGTAAAGTCCACCATCCCAAACCCTCTTGCAGAATCTCCTGAATTCCTCCGCTTATGTCGTTTGCGATGTGATCGCCGTAGATGTGATTGAGATTCTTGAGATCTTGGCAAAAGAGACATAGAAAATTAGCGTTCTCCCTTATCGTCTGTCTGGGCAATCAAAAATAATTCTGCGACAGGTAGAAATAGTCCACGTTGCTGTGTCGACCCCTAACGTAATACGATTCACATCGGTTCTGTCTCTCCAAAAGCAGATCGTCGAAAATCATGAGATTCTTATCTTCTGAATTCAGTTCTCTAGGATCCGGAACGTCGCTAGCGTTCTCATAAAATCGACACTCGACGTTCGAAGATGCATTTCTCTTCATCAGCTCCATCGCCGCACCGTCCAAAATGGTCGAAAGTGGAGCTTCACTCTTGTCGAATTCCTCCCTACTGTCAAAGATTCTGGCTATGACGTCCTTGGGCAATTTACGATCCATGCACTCTCGAAGCAATATGTATTCGGGTTGAAACAAGCTCTTGCCAAACACGAACAATCTGTCGTAATCCAACCAGTCGGGTCGGGACAACACATTCATCAACAGATTGGTCTTTCCACAATTCGATTTTCCCACTATCAAGCCTCTTATGCTTTTGGGAAAGAACTCGTTATTCGACCTCTTGGTCGCGGCGTCGTTCCAAGACATATCTTTAATGTTCATCTTTTGTTTTATTTTTTTTTGTTGTTATTTTAGATTCTTTTCAAACACAATTTTTTATGTTTTTTCAAACTCAGTTGTTTTAATATTATTATTTATTTATATCACACCGTTGTGAGTTCTCTTCAATCCAGATCCACTCGTCATTTTGGCTAAATCTTGTATGGGTACCACAGCATCCTTAAAATCTTTCCAACTTTTCGGCGTTCGCTCTAACGCAGCTCGCTTTGCCGGCAGACTGATCAACTTGTCGACCAACGTGTCGGCTGCCCTCTTGCCAGCCACAGAAGCTATCCTACCACTGGCTTCAGAAGCGGCTTTCTTACCAGCATCCAAAGCCGTCTTCTTACTGACCTCAAATGCAGTCGATGCGAGTTTTCTACCCGCATCGCACGTGAACGCTCGCATTATAGAATCGACGATGCCAGAACTGCCTTGAACTTAAGTTCTGACGTATCCCCTGTTCTTTATCACCAACATATTTTATTTTTATAATATATTTTGTTTTTTCACTGGTAAATCGTTTTGTTGTTTAAATACTTTTATTATTCTAGTGTAAAAATTTACTGTTTTATTTGTGTTTGTTTGTTTGTTTCTCTCTACTTATTATATACACATCAATCCTTCAATTCGTTCATCAGCCTTTTATAGTGGTTTTTATTCAAAACCTTCTGTCTTAACAATTCGTCAGATATAGTAACTATCTGATTATCTAATCCTGTGTTACCAGCCCGTCTGCTCGCCATCAACAAACTCAATATCTGAGACAGAGCGTCAGAATCGCTCGGAAGAAAAGTGGTTTTCACCCCTTTGCCAGTCACCGATTCGACGAACTTCTTGTTCATATCCCATATGGGTTTCACCACTTTTGTCCACTTGTAACCTCTGTTGGCTTTGGGTCTCGTCTCTCTGGCATCGTTATTTCTCTTCATGGCGTGGGTCTGAACCAGAATGTCGCCGTAATTGTCGAAATCCTGATCCATGTAATCGCTAGGCTTGTCGTAAAGGAGCAATCTGCGCAGTCCATCAGTCAGTTTGTATTTGTTCGAACCAACGATCAATTCATCATCGCCAATATCTACTTCTGTGTCACCTACAAAAATTCTCCCCTCCGAATCCTTATAAAATCCATACAACAGATCTCTCTTACCACCATCATCATCAGACGGTGCGACGCTATCAGTGGTGATAGTCAAAGCTGTATCGGTGTTGGTCTCCATTTGAATTCCTGTGGGAAAGTAATCCGGTGTAGATTGAATGGAATGCCGATTTCCAAAACTAAGAGGCAACGAACCCATTCTCAAAGAACTCTCTTTTATGGGTCTCAATTCTTCGACTATCTCCTTCCTGCTTCGCTCTTGACCCTCCGTCACGGGTTTAAATATTTTTGTGGCTTCGCGTTTGAGTTCCATCTCACCAAAACGTCTGCTTCTGTCAGCTGACTGAATGCCCTTCTTAGCACGTTCATACTCCCCTAAAATTCGATCTTGGTGTCTAGAATCCATCTGTAAAAACATTTTTCGTTTTTAATTGTTTTATTATTTTCAAAATTAAATGTTTAATTATATTTTTATGTTTTTAAGTTAATGAAATCTTTCCGTCTTTAATACAATAAACTAAAAATATTCACATCTCAACTCAGTGTTGATTGAATTAGGAAAGTTTGAAATACGTTTTAAGCAGTACATGACAAACCGGTTTCTGATTTAACGCATTTTGATAGTAATTTACGTTTTGTCAAAGGAATTCCATTCACATATCAAAGAACCATTCACTCAGTGTCGAATTAAGAGAGAATCACTTTGATGACAGTTAAAACATTTCAACACACAAAAGAAAACTGTTTTTTTTTTTCTAATTTTAACGTTAAAGGAACTTATTCATTCATTTCAAATCTCTCTGATCGCTATCGTGAATATATTAAAAAAATTTCCACTCAAAACCTAATTGAGCGGAAAATGCGTTTAAACATTCCATTAAGTGTTTATTAAGATTACTTCACAAGAATTCTGATTCTTTTCTCTAAACTCAATCTCCTTTCGTCACATCAAAACAAGACACGAATGTCTATTTTTTACAGATCATATTTTATAATTGACTCTTTTGAACGAACGCTTAAAGTCAATTTCTCTTCTTTACATCAAGACAAAACACGAATGTCTGTTTTACAGATCATATTTAGAATCAACTCTTTTGAACGGATATCTAAACTAAATTTCTCTTCGTCACATCGAACCAAGACACGAATGTCTATTTTTTACAGATCATATTTTATAATTGACTCTTTTGAACGAAAACTTCATTCAGTCATAACGATAACATGTGTTAGTTTTTACTTCAGGAAAACGTGACAGTGGGTTTGCGGATTCTAACACCCTGACAACATTCTTCATTCAAAACATTTCCATTAAGTGCTTATTAAGATTACCTCGCAATAACATGCGTTAGTCTTACTTCGGGAAACGCGACAGTGGGTTTGCGGATTCTAACACCACGTCTGTACACGAGTCGATTCCCGACCTAAAATCCGCAAGTGGATGTCCGTGTATGCCTCCATAGGGTTTCGGTGTTAAAATCGTGTACAGACGCGGATTATTAGAATCGGCAAGATGATGATTTAGAAACGACAAAACGTTTTTTTGCTCGCAATTTAACACTGAATCCTATGGGAGAAGTCCATTTGCCGATTTCAATCAAAACGGTACATGTACGTGTACGTAAAACTACGGGCGTTTTTTTCACTCTAGGATACAATTCAGTGGTGTTTCAATCCGCAAAGCGGATTCTAAAACACCCTAAAAAACGTTCAAATCGTGTACAGGTACACGATTTTAACACTAAATCCTATGGAGGTGTACACGAATGTACGTGTACACGTACACGTACATGTACAGGTGTGTTTGTATCCGCCTTTATTACCTACTACTCGCTATGGTCTCAACAGTGGAGTTGGTTCTGCCCGGTCATCGAAGGGAGTTTTCTCTGTTGTTCCAAACGGTGATCTGTACAACATTCAGCATTCTGCAGCAGCAAACTCAAGAATGTGACTTGAATCCCACCGGAGGTATGACAAACTGAAACTCCGCATGTAGTTTATTTGTGTCCCGGGCCATCAGAAAAGTGGGGTTTGAGTTCTGGGTTCCTTGCACAAATATAAAAAAAACACATATTATTGAAAAACAAATCGCGGAATTTCGATGAATTTTAGAATAATGGACATATAAAAATAGAAAATGCTTAAGTGCCTTGCCCAAGGACACAACGCGGGAGTCCAACTCGATCGCTCAGACGGTCATCCATCAAGGGACTAACCGGGCTCGACGTTGCTTAACGTCAGTAATCTGTCGAGAACCGATTACCGCAACGCCACCGCGCCCCTCGGTGTCTCATCCATTACATTTGTGTTGATTATGCCTGTAATCAGTGTTTGGAATCTACTATTGTTGTGGAACTACTGCCTGCCCACCCGTGAAAAGTAAGCAGTCCATGGCGACCGTACTGTACCACGATATTAATGATACTACCCTATGAAAATGGCATCAGTAGTATATCAGGGTTCGTGCGATCAACATTTGTGGGATCACGTTGGGGTAGCTCATGTGACATCATGTCCGGGATGCATTGTAGGTGTCAAGTGTGTTGTTCTTGTAGCTCACCTGCGCGTTCGTTTTCTGACGCCATTGTCATGGCAATGCATGATGTAAGTGCGCATGCACAGAACACGTTGTTAGGGTAATACGTTTCCGCCGTCCATTTTGTTCAGTGGCTTCTATGGTGGCTCTTCGTCACTACATAACTGAAAGTCCTACAATAGGGAGGGGTGTTCCGAGGGTATGTTAAATCCGGGGGGGGGGGGGAGGTACATCTAATTGCCGAAAATGGCTGGACAATTGTTCAGATTAAACATACTTTATTTGTCTCAAAAAGGCCCCAAAAGGATTGGAGAACAAGCGCTTACCACTTCTGTAATATATTAGTTAACAAACGTGACAGCAATTCTATAATTTCAAGATACATAACACAGAAAAATTGCGATTGAATAGTTGTCTTTTACAAAAAGAAGAAACGAAAGAGGGGCGGGGTTGTCTGCCATGTCCACTCAATGTGAATTAGTTATATTGTTCGCTAATTTAGACTCTGTTGAATAATAATAATAATAATAATAATAATAATAATAATAATAATAATAATAATAATCATAATAATAATAATAATAATAATAGTGACGACGGATATAATTATCACTCGAGAGTAAAGTTTCAGACGATACACGTCGTGCGATAGACTAAAGATTTATCCTTCACCCTTCGTGTCTCACCGTTAGCACAACGGCAACGAATTTTTGGTTGGCTGAAAGCCAATTGCATTTTTAGATTTTTATTTTTGAGAGAGAATGTTTCCAGAATTTCGAGAATGAGCGTTCAATAACCTGGCAGATATTGAACGTTAATGAAAAAGACGTAAAACAGACTCTGAGTTGGGTAAAGGTTGAAATTTCAAATTCCGACAATTCCAGTTAATAAATCCATCATCAGAGTAACAATGTGTGGAATAATATCGCCTTGTCTATTAGTGTGGAATAATATCGCTGTGTCTATTAGTGTGGAATAATATCGCCGTGTCTATTAGTGTGGAATAATGTCGCCGTGTCTATTGGTGTGGAATAATATCGCCGTGTCTATTCGTGTGGAATAATACGGCCGTGTCTATTAGTGTGGAATAATATCGCCGTATCTGTTGGTGTGGAATAATATCGCCGCGTCTCTTGGTGTGGAATAATATCGCCGCGTCTATTGGTGTGGAATAGTATTGCCGTGTCTATTGGTGTGGAATAATATCGCCGTGTCTATTAGTGTGGAATAATATCGCCGTGTCTATTGGTGCGGAATAATACCGCCGTGTCTATTAGTGTGGAATAATATCGCCGTGTCTATTGGTGTGGAATAATATCGCCGTGTCTATTAGTGTGGAATAATGTCGCCGTGTCTATTGGTGTGGAATAATATCGCCGTGTCTATTCGTGTGGAATAATATCGCCGTGTCTATTAGTGTGGAATAATATCGCCGTATCTATTGGTGTGGAATAATATCGCCGCGTCTATTGGTGTGGAATAATATCGCCGCGTCTATTGGTGTGGAATAGTATTGCCGTGTCTATTGGTGTGGAATAATATCGCCGTGTCTATTAGTGTGGAATAATATCGCCGTGTCTATTGGTGCGGAATAATACCGCCGTGTCTATTAGTGTGGACTAATATCGCCGTGTCTATTCGCGTGGAATAATATCGCCGTGTCTGTTGGTGTGGAATAATATCGTCGTGTCTATTAGTGTGGAAAAATATCGCCGTGTCTATTATTTACTCGGGTTTGGACGTTAATAGATCCATCGTCAGAGTAACAATGTGTGGAATAATATCGCCGTGTTTATTAGGGTGGAATAATATCGACGTGTCTATTAGTGTGGAATAATATCGCCGCGTCTATTAGTGTGGAATAATACCGCCGTGTCTATTGGTGTGGAATACTATCGCCGAGTCTATTAGTGTGGAATAATATCGCCGTGTCTATTGCTGTGGAATAATATCGCCGTGTCTATTAGTGTGGAATAATATCGCCGTGTCTATTATTTACTCGGGTCTGTACGTTAATAGACTCATCATCAGAGTAACAATGTGTGGAATAATATCGCCGTGTCTATTAGCGTGGAATAATATCGCCGTGTCTATTAGCGTGGAATAATATCGCCGTGTCTATTATTTACTCAGGTTTGGACGTTAATAGATCCATCATCAGAGTAACAATGTGTGGAATAATATCGCCGTGTCTGTTAGTTTGGAATAATATTGCCGTGTCTATTAGTGTGGAATAATATCGCCGTGTCTATTAGTGTGGAATAATATCGCCGTGTCTATTATTTACTCAGGTTTGGACGTTAATAGATCCATCATCAGAGTAACAATGTGTGGAATAATATCGCCGTGTCTGTTAGTTTGGAAAAATATTGCCGTGTCTATTAGTGTGGAATAATATCGCCGTGTCTATTAGTGCGGAATAATATCGCCGTGTCTATTAGTGTGGAATAATAGCGCCGTGTCGATTATTTAGTCGGATCTAGACGTCAATAGATCCATCATCAGAGTAAGAATGCGTGAAGTAATATCGCAGAATTATTTACTCGGGTCTGGACGTCAATAGATCCATCATCAGAGAAACAATATGTGGAACAATATCGCCGTGTTTATTATTTACTCGAGTCTGGACGTTAATAGATCCATCATCAGAGTAACAATGTGTGGAATAATATCGCCGTGTCTGTTAGTTTGGAATAATATTGCCGTGTCTATTATTGTAGAATAACATCGTTGTGTCTATTATTGCGGAATAGTATCGCCGTGTCTATTAGTGTGGAATAATATCGCCGTGTTTATTATTTACTCGGGTTTGGACGTTAATAGATCCATCATCAAAGTAACAATGTGTGGAATAATATCGCAGTGTCTATTATTTACTCAGGTCTGGACGTTAATAGATCCATCATCAGAGTAAGAATGTGTGGAATAATATCGCCGTGTCTATTATATACTCGGGTTCGGACGTTTACCCAACGAATCTGTACATCAGCCCGCGCAATATGAAAATTCAGCAGCTGAAAAAAATGTTAATTTCAAAATATTTCAACAAAACCATATCATGTGACCCCTCTTTGGGACGAGCTCGTGGAACTTGTTCCAATGTGGGGTCACATGATATGGTTTTGTTGATTTTTTTTTAAATATTTAAAAAAATGTTTTTTTAAATAATAAATTTTGATATCGTCTGCTCTGGGTAAAGGGTTAAATTTGAAATGACGTAAAAATGTGAAACAACTACAATACACAGATATCTGCGAATTTTTGGAGCTATATCAAATACTACAATGCCAGGAAAATCGGTCGAAATTGAATTTTTAGCTTTACTTGACAAAGTCAAGAAAAGCCATTGTCATCACGCGTGCGGAAGTCGGTCAGTCTGTTCGCATTTTCTTAAGCAAAGGCTACACCCCGTCCTTCTTGTCCGATCATCACGAAATTTCATATGCAGATTTGAGGTCATGTCTTGATGAGAACATCCCCTTTTAGTCGCGATCGATGAAAGGTGACGGCTGCGCGGACCCGAAACCCGAAAACCTTTAGCACAGTCTACAGGTCGTATTTATGAAAGGATTTCATTGTAACTTGGTAGGACGAGTCCGTATGTTATCTAAATGAGAAGGCCCTATTTTGGTTGGGTTCAGTCAGTTGTGATGGCCACAGAGGCACGTGACCTAGATTTGTTCAGCATAGTCTATAGTTCATATTTACCACTGTGTGTGTGGGGGGGGGGGGGGGGGCGGGGTAGGGGGGGGGGGTTGGTGGACCGGCGATTACAAAATCAGTTCGTTCGTTACTTCCACTCGGATTCTTTCTCGATTTGTGCGCAGATTCCTTCCAATTTTAACAAGAAAATGCGTGTTTATCCACAACAAATGGCATAAATATGGAGAGTATGTAACCAGTAAGGTACACAGGGAGAATTGTTACAGTTGTTCTGGGTCCGACTGTGTCCTCGAGCTGTCGAGCGTCTCCAATTACAAAATGAGAACGTATTTTGTTTCCATTCATGTGAAAACTGGCACTGATCAGTTTAGTTCTCGAAGCTTTTCCTTAAAACCTGATTTCCGAACAAGAATGTTGTATGGAAAACATAAAAGAGAAAAACAATTACTCACGAAATATTCGGTTCTGTAACTCATAAGTTCAGCATAAGTTAAATAGTAATATTATCTTGCGCAGTTTCGAAGACAATGAGGGAATTGTTAGACCTATCATGGGCGTTGATTCGTTCCATCTGTGGTGCAGGTTCGTAGACAGGCAGACCTGAGGGGCTCCGATTCGTTGCAAATCAAATTACTGAGACTTCTCGGAATAGTTCTCACTAAATGATTTATGAAGTGTATTAGTTCGAGTCATCGGACAGTAATAATAATAATCAGGGTATTTTTTGTTTTTAAAAATTTAATTAGCAGTTTCCATCTTGGCTTCAAAAAGTGATGGAAAATAGTGAATATGAGGGCGATATGAAGGAAAAATGGTTAGCATTTGGACTTTTTGTATAGCAATTTGCGATGCGAATCCAGTCATCAAATACGCTATCGGAATATTAGTTGAGTGGTATACAAATATATTCTATCGCATATTATCGTATAAACATAGATATGAAATAGACACCCATGTAGCTTCCTGTGCTAAGAACTTTAGGTGTTTTGCAGACAAGAAATTACCCAGCCGAGCCTCTCCAGTACAAATGCATCCAGCGAAGTGTTTCGAATAAGCATACAATGTTTTCCTATTCCGCCATGACGCAGGGTATAAACTGAGCGTGCATTGTTCCCAAAATGTGCAGTGATCAACCTGAAATGTGCAGTGATCATCCACATTTTGTGCAGTAATGAAATGACACTGTACGAAACCACGGAATACGGAGACGCTGCGCTCAAAAGTTGGAAGATTGAAGAATTCAGCGGTAATATTTCCTTAAAATGTTCTTCTTAACAGTCTCAGGCAGCCAAAATCAGAAATTTAGATGCAACTGTTTTGCTCCTGGAGAGTATTTATTTGTGTCATTTTAGGTGGTTTTTTAATTTTGATCCATTTTTCATAGCTCCAGTCACTCGCTGATTAATAAAGGACATAGCAGCAACAAGGCTCGCCCGCAAGGTTCGGGTGTGGCCTCTGTGGTGGCACTCAAGGTGGTATGATAAACAGAGCCGATACGTTGGTGGAAGTTATCCGTCCGTGTGTGGGTGGTCCACTTTGAGAGGTCTCAGCTTCCGTGTCGAACATAGTGCTCTCTATCCCTCTTTAGAGGTGGGGGGGGGGGGGTTGTTTGGTTCTTAGGTACTGTCATACGGTTTGTAGCTTAGGACTGGATGCCTGTGGATACTACTCCCATAGGAGGTAACTGCGGTAGGTTTTTAATGTATTGTCACAATATATCGACCTCGAGTCAGCCCTTAGTAGGTCTAAGGTTCAGGATTCAGAATTAACAATGGCGCTTCCTCCGATGTGGATGGGTGTGGCCTCCATATGGGGATGGCCCGTACTGTACACGACATTTTGAGTTGCATTGTTGGTAAGTGCGCTGTTTATGGTGTGCATCAGATTCCCGTAACATAAGTCTCTGGATGTTATTGAGTCGGAGCTTGCTGTGTGTTTCAGGGTTCAACGTTTCCTTGGTGGAGATGAGGAGGTAAGGCGAAGTGGACCTCTAATCGTATTTGTACGGAATTAGCTTCCGCAAAGTTTGCTTATCGGCAGCCATTTTGAAATATTCTTTTCATACCAATCTTGAGTTCGTGATTTACCAATGTTTGACTTGTACACACTGTTTACACCACCTTGTGTCTACAGCACACTTGTATATACACATACCTTCACCTGCACAGGTAATTATTCCGAGTGAGCGTTTCGCTTTCGTTCTTTTCGCTTTCGTGTTTTTTATTTGTTTCCACCATCCGACCCGGCCCGTGAGACCCACACCCTTGTCTTTACCTGACACGGTCACACTATACTTCTATTCTACCCACCACTTACCACGGTAGAAATGTACACTGGTAGACCAAGGCCAGTTTGCTACAGTCGACCAACGAAGGCAAAGGATACCCTCTCCAAAGCATTATTGAGCTAACACCCATCAGCTCTTTGCGCTCGGACTGGAACCCCACAATGACCTCTAATAGAGTATCAGCACTCCCCACACAACTATCTGCCAAAGCTACAGCTGTTTCCTGTGTTTCGACAGTTTTCAGTCAACAATAACACCACCATATGAAGTCGTGACACATTCCGACTCTCAAACTCACAACTGCTTTGCCTAAATCGCTGTTACTATTAATCCTGACAAACTGATTACACATCGGACTACCATGAAGACTTGTACCCACCTGAATCGAATACGATTTTGTAATATTACCACTAATTACAACAGATCTCTGCATTTGTTACCCCTAACCCTTTGATAAAGCCGAACTGGATGAAACCTTGGTTTCACATTTTGCAAAAGCTAATTCCGGACAATTACCATTAGAAGTCCACATCACCCCACCTACCTAACCTTACTTCCTCATCTCCACCATAGAGACGTTACGCCCTGAAACACACCGCAAGTTCCGACTACAATCCAATAACACTTGGAGACACCATAATCACCGCATTTACCAACAATGTAACTCACAAAATGTCGCATCCTACAATACGGGCCCCTCACCATGTGGAGCCCACACCCATGCACACCACAGGAAGCGCCATTGTTAATTCTGAGCCCTGAAACTTCGACCGACTAAGGGCTGACCTGAGGTCTTTCTATTGTGACCATACATTAAAAACCTACCACAGTTGCCTTCTTTGGAAGTAGTATCCACTATCCTCGGGTGTTCAGCCCTAAGCTACAAACCGTATGACAATACCTAAGAACCTAAAGAGGGATAGAGAGCACTATGTTCTGCACGGAAGCGGACACCTCTCTACGTGGACCACTACACACGGACTGATAACGTCCACCAACGTATAGGCTCCGTTTATCATAGAGCATTGAGTGTCCCACAGAGGCCACGCTCATATGATTGAGGCCACCAGGGCCTTTCATGTCTCATACCACCGACAGATGTCCATACCCAAAGCTTGCGGGCGAGCATAGTTGCTGTATGTCCTTTATTAATCAGACCTTAACTAAACTCATCAGTGCCTATCTACTCCGATGGCAGTTTTATATAATATTCCGTCATTACAACAGAGTACTTCATAAAACTTGGAATCTATTCTCAAATTACTTTGTCCCTATATCGCGATGAATTCTGTCTTTTGATTGATCAGAATGCGTTGGACAAATAACCATGGCAAAGGGTGCAGCCAACATCCAAGGTATACGAGAGCGTGCAGCATCCAGGGTACATGGACACACGAAAGATCGGGGATATATGGTTTAAATGAAAGTTTTTCGCTCTCGGTCACCTCGATATAAAAATCGAACCAAAAAACCTGAAAATAGTCACAAATATCATCAGATTTCCGACAATTCGATCATATTTTGCCTTTATAAATAAATAGTCGAATAATTAAATGAAACAACTTGAGAAAAATAAAATAAGAGCAAATATCGTCCCCAGAGTTCAAAACTTCAAACGTGTTCTGTGACTGTAGGCACATAGAACACATTGGAACTCAGGGGACGATATGTCAAGTGCAGGGCTCCATTCACGATACAGCCCCCTTTTTAACTGTTGGCATAGGAGTCAGAACCTTTGTGTGTGTGTGTGGGGGGGGGGGGGGGTGCTGACCTAGTAAAAACATGGCCTGAGAGCTCGTGTTTTAACGTTTTGGTTTGGTACTTCTTTTGAAAGGACGTGCCAAACCAAACAATGAAAATACAGTCTTTCAGGCCATGTTTGGACTGGGCAGGGGGGGGGGGAGGGTTAGGTGGAGGGGCTAACCCAAGAATCCTGAACGTCTGGGCTAAAGTAAACGCGGGCCCCTCAGCGTTCCAGGTTCCGGTTCCGGGTTACTACCCCGGGTCCCCCACCCTGTCCCCGGCCCTGTTCATTACTTATATTTATATACCACAACTTTTCATAGAAATTAGCTGATATTTATAGTAAATTGACCTTTTCCGATGCGAGAATAGGTCTATCCCATGTTATGAACAAGTTAGCCCAAAAATTGAATGAACCGCATCAGCTGATAAGTGATCGCAGTCACTGATTAAAATAGACACAGAGCCGGAAAATTTCATCACCCCGTGCCCTTTATTGATTTACTAATTGACTGATTGATTGCTGGTGGTTCTTGTATTCTGATGCAAAATTATAGAAATTTTACGGGTGGAAAATCTACATCACCTCGATTTAGCGACATTCCACCACACGTACTGTACTGCAATGAACTGTTGAAATTTTGCACCAGCAAGTAAATCGGCATTAGCACAGCTCTTCCATATATCATGTATTAACAACAGCAAAATGTATATGGAGGCCAGGATTGTGGTTTTTAATGCATAACCTTCTATTATATACAGATTATCAAATGAAACAAATGTTGAATCGTCCACGAATCAACACTTAGAAAGAGAGGAACGAACGTGATCAACCATAAGATCGCAACGGAATTCGCGCGTTCATCATACGTAATTTCAAACGCTTAGAACTCATCAAATACTACTGATTTGGTCCCAATTCTTTCAATGTTTACAGATCTGCCCGAACAGGACAGAATACAATTTATGTGAACTGTGCTTGTGCTGGAGATTTCAAGCAACCACCTCGATAATTTCCCTACGGAAAATGTAGACATTCTGCACGTGGCTGTTTTATGTATTCTAGGGCGCTAAAATAAAGTTATTACAGTAATTCTATTCAAGCGAATGGCGTCTGTAAAATACCCATGTTATACTCACATTTCTGTCATCATTTAAAAAAAAACCCAGTCCTTTCGAACTTTTTGAAAATCGGGGACGAATCTGCACGCTTTCGGAACGAATCAGCGTAAAAACACGGAACGAACTGATTCTATTAGCGCCGGTCACCCTCAGAGTTTATGAAGCGATTTCAGTGTAACTTGGAAGGATAACTCGGTATGATGTCTAGATGAGACTGTCGTATTTTTGTCACGATCGATCAGCCGTGGTCGCCGCCTGGATTCCTTTAGCACTGCCTGCAGGTTGTTTTTATGAAGGGATTTCATTATAACTTGGTTGGATAACTCGGCATGATATCCATATAAGATTCTCATATTTTGGTCACGATCTGTCAACTGTGACCGCCGGACCGACACGTGACCTAGATTCCTTTAGCAATGTCGACGAGTCATGTTTATGAAGGGATTTCATTGTAACTTTGTAGGATGACCCGTTTGGTAACTTTGGTTGACATACTTTAATTGTGCGGGTCATATCACCTCATGCCTCATTTTTTTATTACAGTCTACACCTTAAATTATTCTTATTGATAACATAGCATGTAGGGAACAGAAATTTACATATTCTCAGGTATCACAATTCTTATCTTATTTCATAATCCTTTCATAAACATTGAATATTATCTTTTTCATCAAACACTACACACAGTCAAGTTAATCTACAGTGTCATTGACACTTTCATTTGTGATGTTAGCGTCAATTAATCATCGGAAAATTCGGCCATAACCGTTGAAAATTTCAAAGCTCGGTCCACATTTTGGATATAGTATTTATTGGAGATTATATCTGGAAAATTTAAAATACCGTGTGGGGGGGGGGGGGTTGATACAGGTGTTGATATTAAATGATAAAATAAAAAAATATATGTGGAAAATAAACTATGTTTTACTGTTAAAATAGAACTCAATCACCAATGCCTGGGATGGAAGTCTAAAATGGGAAACATGGGTATAAACGATTGACTAAACTTAATTTTATCTCCATGTTGCGGTCACAATTAGCCATTGTGCACAATATGTGACCTTAAACGCTAATAAATTGTAATAAAAACGTAAATTGAGTGTTGTTTTGGATAAAGGTCGGAATCGAACCCCATTACATTAAAAACACTTTACCTAACGTAACGGCCAAAACCGGTCAGCGCTATTCTCAAAAATCGCCAATTAATTTTCTCAATTTTTTTCATTTTTTGTCTCAAAAACATAGGTTATGACCCCTCGTTGGAACGAGCTCGTCGAGCTCGTTCCAACGAGGGGTCATAACCTATGTTTTTGAGACAAAAAATGAAAGAAATTAATTATTCAAGAATTATTTTTACAAGTGTCGTCTGCTTTTTAGGTTAGGTAAAGGGTTAAAATAGACATTATTTACAATTATGCGTGAGTTGTGCATTTAATCCTTTCAATCCGGTGTGCAAAATGTTTTGCGTGAAAAAAAATTAGCAGTGGACGAGCAGACTCAGCAGACGATACAAAGAGCAAACAATCTGAAGCGAGGCTCGGTAATAATTTAATCCAACAGCTTGACAGAGCTGTTGGATAAAATTATTACTGAACCTCCTAACAAACCAGGATGGTTTCACCCATTTTCGCCGTTGACAGTATTGGCTGAAATGATACCTTCCAGGGCGCCAGATAGATAGATAGAATTTATTCAGCAAAATACACCTACGACGAGGCAGTGTGCTACAGCTATATATAATAATATTGCATAAACCAAATGTTATAATAATAAAAGATTAACATATAAACATTATTAGGAATCGTACCATTGTCTATCAATCGCTCAGACTGCTCAGTAATAACTTTTCCCTTTCCTTGAAGAATAGCTGGATCACAGCGTTGAAAGGGTTAAAAGATGTGAAGATAAAATTTCTTTGGTGGTGTAAATATCTTAGGATAAATTTGATATATTCTTACGCTTTTGACGACAAACGGTAGAAAAGCAGCCAATATTATGAAGTTAGAAACTGTGTTCTTGTGGAGGCAATCGCTTATGCAAATTAGAGTAAGCATCTGTTTTAGAGAAGCGTGGTGATAATTAACGAATAGTGCTGGTCTTAAATAATGTAATGTAGCGCTCAACGGACACCAATTGTTGAAAGGGGAGAACTCTGTAATTTAGAGGCTGAAGGTAAAAAAAGGCTAACGCTAACGGTCACATATTTCTACACAATGGCTAATCAAGATAAAGTCAAGTTTAGTCAATCGTTTATACCTATGTTGCCCATTTTAGAGGACTTCCACTACGAGCATTGGGCCCTATTTTACCAGTAAAACCTGGTTTGTTTACCTGAGTCAACAAGCACTGCTCCACCTCTCTGGGTTTCCACGGGGGCTATGATGATAGTAATTTTATCAAATTCTATACATATGCCCAATTCACGCACCAATGGACCTCCGGGTTTCACCCGGAGGTTAATTGGCTGAAACATTGCTAGTGCTTTCTATTGATAACCAGGAGAAACCGCCGTGCTTTGGATGCCATTCGATACGGAAATGTCACGCAATTCCTATGCGAAAGTATATCAAAATATGCGCATAGGTCGTGACAGGACTTCTAGTTTTAACTGTAGAGTGGATTCTGTTGGATAGGTCTAAAACGTCTTATAGTTCTACAAATCAATTTGATCTACAAGGACTGGCCTGTGCCATCCTACGCTGTCGAACGATTACCTTATATCTAAGTGTAAGTATATTTTTGTATATTTGTTGGTGGGTAGAATGTTTATGCTACGAGTACGTTGGGTATTCAACGAATGTACTACTACTTGTGTTCTGCTAGACGAAGGACAGGTACTCCACCTCCTTAAGGTATCATTGAACGACCAGAGAATTAACATTGATTTCAAGATGTATAAATGTGTGCTCTCCAACACAGTTCAAATCGAGGCCTGTCTGACAAATTTTTCCCGATCAAATTTGGCCCTTGTGTTGTCAAGTTATACAACCATACCCTCCATCCACTTGACCCGATAGCTCAGCAATCCTACCTTCCCACCCAGTGATCCGGTCGTCAGTTTCAAGGATGACACAGTCACCCAACCTAGAAGCGCGACCCCGCCACAGATTCGATCTTGTGGCATAACTTTCTTTCCTTTCAGTGACTGATGATAACTGGTTATCAATCTAGGCGCCCCACCACGCGGCAGGCCCATCATTTCCTACCCTCTCCTTCGCTCCTCTGGCCCTTTCTCGGGGTCCCGAGAGAGAGAGAGAGAGAGAGAGAGAGAGAGGCGCTTAGACGCCTAAACACACCACCACTGCTGATTACTAGTGATCATCAAAAACCAGATAAGGACCCGTGGGTCATGAGTTAATGCCTCATTGGGGCGTCAATTGATAGGGGAATGGTGGGTGGCCGGGCCTGTTCAGGTTGGGTGCCTAAGCACCTAGACTGATCACAGTTCATCACAAGTTATCAATTGACTGGAAGGAAAGGGTATTGGGCCACCTTCTCATCCTTAGAATGGATAATGGTGTACGGTAGTGCTGTATATTGGAGGTGGGGTGATTATCCCATCCAACGCTGTCGTACGCGGTAGCTGAGAAAATGAAAACAATTTTATAGGCGTCAAATATCAGCTCAAATTTCATAACTTTGAAAACTCACGTCCCCTATTCAAAAACTTCATCAGTATAGAAAGTCGTCTGAATATAAGACATTCGGAGTATCGGACCTTCGGAGTATTGGACCTTGGGAATATTGGACCTTTGGGATATCGGCCCTTCAGAGTACTCGGCCTTCGAAATACCGTATCGAGCCTTCCGAGTATTGAAACTTCGGAATATCGGACCTTCAGGGTTTTGGGCCCTCGGATCGGAACTTCGGAGTGTGGGGTTTTTGGAATATCGGACCTCCGGAAAAGTGGGACTTCGCAATATCGTATCTTCGGTGCATTGGGCCTTCGGAATATCGGGCCTTCGGAGTTATGGTACTTCGGAATATCGGACCTTCGGAGTATTATGTTTTAGGAATATCGGACCTTCGGCGTATTGGGACTTCGGATTAATGGGTCTTCGGAATAAAGGGCCGACGCCCTTCTTACGAGCAGTCAGTTTCGTAAAACGGTCATCATTTGAGCAACTGTTCGGAATATGGCTGTAGGGGTGTGACGTCTCGCTGTCTCCGCTCCACCCTCTTTGCCTAAAATATCAAAAGTTGGAGATTTTAAACCTGACAGAAAACATAAGTAGTCATTGCATCCCAAGAACGGGTGAGATTTGTTTCAACTTGACTTTTTTATCACTATTTGTGGCATGATTATCAATTTCAAACTATTGTAATTCAGGAATATTGCAAATTTCCAAACACAGCAGTTTTTTCTTACTAAGACGGTACATGTCCAGTACGAAATATTCAGCTGTGTAATGACAAATTTCCAAATAGCAACATTTAAGTATTAGTCGGAAACTTTTAAACCTTTACGCAGACATTATCAAAATTTATTCTTTTAATTTTTTCAAATGTATATTTTTTTAACTGCTTAATTTGTAAATTACGCGGGCGGATGCGGACGATTTGTTGGGTAAAGGGTTAGCGGGGACGGGGGATGGGCATGTGTATATAGATTCCTCACAGTTGGGTATATGGTCGTATCAAAGTCGCGGGAGGGTGGAAGAAGAGGCATATTGCAGTTAGAAGCTGGAAGGTGGATGGAGATTGCACAGTACTTTGTTTGACATTCTCATGGAATTAGATTTACACATTAATTAGTCTGTGTGAAACACACAAACTATTGTTTTTGTACGGTTTCTTTTTCTTCTTTTTTTTATTTTTCTTCTTCTCCCCTCTTCTTTGTCTTATTCTCCTGTCTTCTGTCTTCTATGCACTTCCTTGTCCTCACGATAACTCGAAAACGAATCGTCCTATCCCGCTGATTTTTGGCATACTGGTGAACAGTCAAACGTTCTCGGCCACCTATGTTTTTCAGGTCGCTAGAGCCACTGAGTATGGCCTAATCGGCCACAGGGCTTTCACAGCCTCCAATTTCCTGATACAGTAACTTCTCCCCAAGCAATAGGATGCTATGTTATTCACACTGGAGATAATGTAAACACCAGTGGAGTTGCTGTCAAGAAATGAAATATAATCTACTACTAACCTTATAATGATAATGGGATGTAAGTTCCTGGAACTAAGTTGCGAGAAACCCTTTACCTTGCAAGGAAATAAATTATAAATTATTCAGTTCAATGCTTTTAACCCTTTCCATAAAACTGCACTGAATAACTGTAAAATTTGTTGAAACCTATCTTATTCAGTTCAACGCTTTTAACCTTCCCAAGACTTCAATGTGGATTGCACATATTTTATTTCAGGCGGAATAGAGTTAACCCTTTCCATAAAACTGCACTGAATTATTGTAAAATTTGTTGAAACCTATCTAATTCAGTTCAATGCCTTTAACCCTCTCAAGACTTCAATGTGGATTGCACACATTTTATTTCAGGCAAAATAAAGTTAACCTTTTCCATAAAATTGCACTGAATAATTGTTGAAACCTATCACAAAACTGTAAGGGTGCCGGTAACAATACTGACATTGTCGACTGTACTGTTAACTGTGTTAGTGCCATGACTGTTTAAAACTCATTTGTTAGAGGAGTTCTATAGTCTTTCACTGCGCTCGCCTCTGTCTCACCGAGAGTGCAGAAACCTTTGGTGCCAAAGTGCCATTCAGAGAATGTCTCTGATTTGTGCCGTTCCATCCCCCGGAATTCAAAAGCAGGTACTGTCAGCTGAGAAACTAAATGTTTTTCGTTTTATTTTCTTAATATTTAATTCTATGTGGAATGGGACACCCTTTCAGTGTGCCTACCAATGTAAGGGATTCTTAACCCTTTAGCCAACATAACGGCGAAAACCGGTCAACATTATTCACAGAAACATCTATTCAGTTTTAATTACCTTTTCATTTTTGCTTGAAAAACATAGCTTATGTCCCTTTATTGGATTCAGCTCATTTTTAGAGGATTATTTTTTCATTGGTGTTTAATGTCACATATTTCTGCACAGTGGCTGATCATGATCACGGCAGTTTTTCAGGTGGAGGAAATCGGAGTACTCGGGTAGAACCACCGGGCAACAACGAGCAACTGTCAGATCCCCCACATACTAACTCCACACAAGCAGGGTTAGCTTTGGTTGAAGACGGGTGCACCATCGATGTACAGTACGCATTAGTACACAGCGCCACCACGCACCCACGTGGGCTATGGGGTGAAGTGTCTTGCCCAAGGGCAGAGTACGTACCTCACGCCTTGCAGCCTGCACCTCTGCCAGCTGAGCCACTGCGCCCCTATTTAAAGATTAAAATGGAGTATTTAAAGGGAATATTTTAACCCTCTAAGGATCTTAATACGGGCATTATTCAGAAAGACTGGGAAATGCATTTTATTATACCTTAATGCATTTCTAAAGTTTATGAATGTATTTCATCACTCCAATTAGTGGGCAGAACCAAAAATGTCCATTTCTGATTCGTGTATCAAACCCGTTGAATGCTGGTCACATATATGCCATTTCTGGTTTCTTATAAAAATGTTAAATGAAAACCCATTTCTGATTTGTTCAAAACTATTTTACTCCCGAAAAATAAGCCTCCATGAATTCTCTTTCTTTATAGTCTATTTCTGAAGCTTTAACCCTTTTCACACAGACTTGAATTTACTGGTGGCAGTAAATTCTGTTTCTCAAATCATTATATATTACTTTCCAAAGTGTGATTTACTAGGATTTCCGGGTTTGATTATAAACGATAACTTCACAAGTGAATTATGCAATCACCAATTGGGTCATGTATCCGTGCGCACAAACGAAGTCGCTTTGCCGTGGGTGTAATGGGGACTTCATTGTTTTTTTTACCCATTTACCAAACATGAAAAGGAGACGACACTTGCAAAAATAATTCTTGAATAACTATTATTTTCATCTGTTGTCTCAAAAACATAGGTTATGACCCCTCATTGGAACGAGCTCGATGAGCTCGTTCCAATGAGGAGTCATAACCTATGTTTTTGAGACAAAAAATGAAAAAAATTAGTTTTTCAAGATTTTTTTTTTCTTTTTTTGAAAAAAAATGAAAATTAATAGGCGATTTTTGTTCTTTTCGCTTTCATTTTTTTTTTCTTTTTTAACACCATCCGACCGAATTCGGACGGTCTTTCTGGCTGACCCGGCCTGTGAGACCCACACCCTTGTCTTTACCTGACATAATGCGCTACACCTTTCGGAAAATCCGACCATCTGATGATGAAGAGCAGTCACAACTGAGTGGACAGCGAGAGATCAGATAGTGCTTTCTCAGCAGGCGTATTTCTTCACTCCAAACTTCACTTAATAACAAAAAAACAACAGATTGTTTTTTTTTAATTTAAACAGGTATCTTCGAATGGGAGTACCGCTCGAAGCCCGATATTGTTCAGATATAAAACAAGACAAGACACTTGAAGCTGAATTGTCAGCAAAAATGGATTTCTAGGGTGGATCGGGCGTTGTTTTTTTTTAGCTGGGCCGAGGAAGGGGATTTGAGCCCCATGGTTAATTTTGTGAAAGCCCCTTTCGAAAGTGTCGGGATACTATTAGTTACACAGTTTGTTGGTGGTCATATATGGTATATATGGTGTCAGTTAATTCCACATTGGACTCGAGCTCGAGTCCAATATGGAATTAACTGACACCATATATACCATATACACCATATTAGGACACCAACAAACTGTGTAACGAATATATCTTACCGACTGCTTCATCGATGCACAGAACTAATAACAACAGCGATCAAAATTAAATGAGAGAATTCTCATAATGTGTCCACTTATCTTTGCCTTGTTACAATTTTTGGGAGAGCGCAGGCACTCCCATAAATTGTAACAAGGCAAATTCATACACACTAAACAGTTTCATTTCGAAGGTAACATGACAAACATCCACAGAATATGAAGTCTTCTAAGTTGCCTAACCTGCACTTCAGACCAAATATGGGCTTCCAACACTGAATCCTTCAACTTGAAGCGTTTATCGGCTGCCGCCATTTTGAATAATCAATGAACAAAGGGGAGATTACCCACAGCTGTCAGCGTATATTGATGTTGACAGACAGTATATGGTTTTGTATGCAGTATGCAGTCTGCATGTGACGTCTTTGAACCAATGAAATTCCCAGATACTTGTAGGAGGTAAGATATTGCTGTAGGTACTGAAGACGAGTGTGAGTGCCAACAAACAAGTTTCAAAACTAGTTTCTGTTTTGGTTTCGGTTTCCCAGTTGAAGAGCCTGAGGCTGCTCGACTGTTAAAGCAGGAATGTATCGGAAACCCGCCTAACGCCGAGTCTGGTGCTTATGTATATAGATAACAGTCTATTAACAGATTGAGCATCTCCACGTGGCACTCCCATTCCTTCTTTGCATGGGTGGCAACTAGTATTCCAATACGTCGGGCAACTTATCGTGCTGTGGATTGGGGCCCAAGGCTTGGCAAAGGAGTCAGAGAATCCTGGACTCTTAGGGCGAAGCCCCGACCCCCCCCCCCCCCCCCCCCCCCCAAAGTTCCGGAACCCATTGTTACTAGCCCAGGCCTCCCCTCTCCGGGTACTTTTTAAAGTTCCGCAACCGACTAATAATACAACCATTCTTCTTTGGTTTTGGTGAGAGAGCCTTCACAACCATTTGCCTCGTGACATCTATGCCCTGGTCAAATTTGTTTAATTTGGGTTGACAGAACCTGCTGTGAAGGTTTACGTTTACACCGACTTCGCGAAAACTATAACAACCTCGATCCACAACTTCCGGAAAGAGAAAAGAAAAAGAAATCATAGTTGCTAAACTTTGCCTTGCCTGGAGTGGCTTATCTGGGTGGATATTGCTTTCTCTGATATCAAAAAGCCAATTTTCTGCTTCGCTCGTACTTAGCCGTCTTCGCAAGTCACATCTTCCCTGTTCGGACAGAGTCACTGAGGCGTAACTATGGGGGTGGAGGGGGGTTTAGGGGTATGACATCCCCTCCCCCTAATTTTCCAATCGGGATATTTTCATCTGGATTGGGGACTTAGATATCAAATCGTTCTTGTTGGTAATCATGTACTTTTATGGGATTAGATTTTCTTTTTGGATTTATATCAAATGCAAAATGGAGATCTGGGGCTGATTGGGTGTGTTGGTGTCCCGGGAGGCCCATGCATCACGACTAATGCGTGTATTAATACACAAATTTCCTGGCCTCTTTTCAAAAACTATAATCCCCATTGAGAAATATTCCATCGACATCATCAAGGCATGCCCAGTAGCTGGAATTTATACCATGCTCACCTATGTTACTACAGTACGTTGAGAGTGTATTATCACTAAATCACCCGCAGAGTGGACAATCCACCCAAGCAATAATTACAATTTTGTTGCAAAGCATAACCAGCACAAGCAAAGTTCCATTAGCTGAAACATTGTTTGTGTTTTTTGTCGATAAGTACAAAATTTGAAAGTTATAGCATAGGTGATAACTCCACTCCGCGGGTGTTTTACTTACAATCCACTCTCCACGTACTGCACCTGTGAAAAGCCTATTAAATTTTAGCATTTAACCCCACTACCGGTGTAAAGCTTTTACTGCGGTTCAAATGTTTTTAATGGGAATTATATTAAAAAATTTATAAAAATTTGTCAATCAAGTGGGTGCTTATATAAACAAAAGTCGGAACTATCGACAAGGTGGCTAATTATCCTGACCCGAAATCTGACCTTTGTTTTAATCTTATTTGTTTTACGAGAATCGGCGAACAAGTTATGCAACTTATATTAACCCCTCTCCTTCGCCTAATGGCACAGGTGTGTGGGATTTCCTAAAAATCTAATTAAAAAAAACGTCAATTAGAAAACAAACAAAAAATTTAAAGAACAATTTAAAAACTTTAAAAAAAAAACAATTAAAATAAATTTAAAACAATTTACAAAATTAAAAAAAATTAAAACAATTAAAATGACGTCATCCCCATTAAAATTCAAATCCTGTTGATCCTGATGGGGGAGAATAGGCCATTTGGGGAACATACTCACTACTCTGATTTAAACCACTCGTAGAATAAGGCTTTTAACCACTCTGCAGAGCCTCGTGGTTAAAACCCTCATCATACTCGTAGTTTAAATCTGATTATCGGCTCCGGTACCTATTTATTCTATATATTTCTTCAGTTGGGACAAACTGGGTTTACACCCCTGAATCGATCATTTTCTCTACACAGTCATGAAATGTGACCTTCTAATAATGGGAAAATAATCTTCGTTTCAGGTATAATAATGGCGAGTGGAGAAATTTGGAAATATAATAGACGATTTGCAATACACACATTGAGAGACTTTGGAATGGGAAAAAATAAACTCCAGTGTAGGATACATGATGAGATCGCATATTTCCTGGACGCCATAGAAAAGCATCGTGGTCAGCCATTTGACATCACAAATCTACTCAACATAGCAGTATCCAATATCATTTGTTCTATAGTGTTCGGTAAACGATTCGAGTATCACGACGAGAATTTCTTAAGCTATGTGCACACACTGGATGAACTGGTTGCGTCAAGCGCTTTTACAAAACCCAGTTGGTTGAGACACATACCCGGCGACCCGTTTCAAGTTGATAAGCTGTTTCGCAACGTAGAGAATCTTAAATCGTTTTACAAGCCAAACATTCAGGAGCACCTTGATGATTTTGATGCGAACAATGTGCAGGATCTCATTGGTACCTATATAAAACAAATGAAAGAGAGTGCAGCAGCGGACGGACCGTCCCTAATGGATGGTGAGTTATAGTGCCACGCTCCCACGTCCAGTTTAATTCTCTTGGGAATTGAACGCTGTTCTGGGCTGTTTGTTGACCTACCTTTCGCGGAGTTTGCTACCATTTATGCAATGCGTTGTCCCCCACCCCCTCTGCTCACGAAGATATACGGATGTTCTTTTGTTCCCCAGTTATAGACATTCCAATCAATAAGTATTTAATTCACGTTGATAGATAATTAGAGGATCTATACAGAGTAATCATAAAACTATATATGTGGTGACTTTATATTATTACTTTCCAAAGTGTGATTTACTGGGATTTCCGGGTTTGATTATAAACAATAAATTCACAAGTGAATTAAGCAATTAACAGTTGTGTCATGTATCCGTGCGCGCAAACGAAGACGCTTTGTCGTGGGTGTAATGTGGGCTTCATTGTTTTTTGTGTTTTTTTAACCCTTTACCTGACATGAAAAGCAGACGACACTTGCAAAAAAACAATTCTTGAATAACTATTATTTTCAATTTTTGTCTCAAAAACATAGGTTATGACCCCTCATTGGAACGAGCTCGATGAGCTCATTCCAGTGAGGGATCATAACCTATGTTTTAGAGACAAAAAATGAAAAAAATAATGAAAATTAATTTTCGATTTTTGAGAATAGCGCTGGCCGGTTTTGAGCGTTGCGTTAGGTAAAGGGTTAAATAATATAATTGTCGTTAATAATGAAAAGTAATAAACAGAGTAATCGCTTGACTGGACTAGTTACGTGAAATAATTCATTCGAGGCGAGGGACTATATTGTAAAACACTCGTGCGCATTCGCGTACTCGTGTTTGTGCAACGTCCCTCACCTCTCATGAATTATTTCACGTAACCAGTCCAGTCAAGCGGTTACTCTCTATTTAATCATGTTAAATGTCATCAAAGATTCCACCAAATCAAGTCTAGACTGAGAAACATTACATGAGTTGATTCAAAGAAGATGAATGGTTATCGATTTTTTAACATTCAATGGGATGGAATTGTTCAGTCGATCGAAAAATCGAACCCTTTCGTCGCTTTTTCGAGCAACTAAAATATTTCAGCCGCTTCAGTCTGAATGTCGAATTCCTTACAGAATTTGGCTGACCGCTTAAGGGTTTGGTACAGTATATGTGTGGTAAGTAATAGGACATGGCCTTCTCGTCCCCATCCTCTGGTTCTTATT
The DNA here is from genome assembly GCA_031216915.1 of Pictodentalium vernedei. Classification (NCBI taxonomy): domain Eukaryota; kingdom Metazoa; phylum Mollusca; class Scaphopoda; order Dentaliida; family Dentaliidae; genus Pictodentalium; species Pictodentalium vernedei. Next base: position 477,594,958 of record CM062293.1, read on the forward strand.
TCCTGGTTCTCATGTGAATTCATAGTCTCAGGAACTGTGACTTCATTTTGAGTTGCCATGGTAACCCATTCTGCGGCCATGTTGTTACGTCATTGTCATGGTGATGAGTGATGTGAGTGCGCGGTACGTGGTTTTTATGTGACTAATGACCTTCAATAGGACTAAGGGGAATCTAAAAGGTGCGGTCGATTGAATAGGAGTGTATCTAATTACCCAAACATACTCAAGAAATTCCCCCAAATCACCGAAACCACCTTTAATCACCGAAATGGGTTTGGATTTCCCCCAGAAGTTTTCTTTTTTTTCAACATTAGGCGCGTTCCGTTGTGTAGGAGTATATCTAATTACCCAAATCCTCTTTTAATTCGTAGAATTACCCAAATGGGCCCGTCCAAAACTTCCGAAACGGACTCTGATTCCCAAGAAGATTTCGTTTTGGTCCAGTAGTAGACGCGTTCCCTTGAATGGGAGTGTATCTAATTGCCCAAATCTTCATTTAATTCATAGAATTACTCAAAATGGGTACACCACCCTCCCCCGCCCCATCTGTGTTTCGCGCCTGAAGCAGTAATGTTAATGAGAGTATGTTTTTTTAGTTTTTTGAAGGCTGGAATTTTGTTATTCTGGGTCAAAATCCTCGTTTCTCCGACATCGTTCTGTTTCCCCAGAGTATTTTCCGTTCTTCTGGAGTATACTCGACTGGTCCACTTACCCCCAAAATTATTCCCTCTGTTTTGTTACTAATTTGGATGATACAACCAATCAGATGACTTCTCCAAGATTGAACAAACCATCAAAAAGATATTCACCTAAGCTCCCACCCATTCATGGTCTTCGCGCCAACGATTGTGATTTGTGTCTACGTGTACATCTGTACACAATGTGCGAATAGCACATGCAGCACATGGGCATATGCAAAATGTACCGATATGTGCCTGTATGCAAGTGCAATACGGGCGCACAACACATGCGGCACATGGGTGCATTCGGGTGTTTATGGACCACTCTTTGGGGACTAGTGGGGAGCAATGTTTGGGGATCAATGTTTGGAAACCAGTGTTAGAAATATCATTGTCATTTAACCGCCGCCTCAACCCATTACTAAATCTTCTGCGACCAGCATTTTTACCGTTTGCATTTCACGGCCTATACCGCCACCACTGCTACTAAATCCATCACTGCTACTATGAGATGGGCTTGTACATAATGTGCGAATAGCCCATTTAGCACATCAGCACATGCACAATGTTCGAATATGTGCCTGAGTGCAAGTGCTCAATGTGCGCACAATACATGCAGCACATACGCACATGAGAGTATTTGGGGACTAGAAGAAACCATATTTTGGGGACTAGTGGGGACCAAGACGTTTCCCAGAAAGGGTTTCTGTGGAAGGGATATACAAGGACTATTCTCTGCGCCCCTACTTCAACTTCCGCTTGTCTTTACGCATCACGGAACTAAATATTTGAATTGGAGTTATCCGCCTTAAAATTCCGCCTTAAAGTGTTGCACTCAGAAATGACGCAATCTGTAAAAATACACAGCCCTGGGGAAATATATTGTTTCAATAAACGTTTGAAACATTCTGTTGACATCTTACTTTATTGTTGAATATTCTTAATAAAAAGAGGATAATTTTGATGACTTTTGGACCTACAAAATACAATTTACATTTTGTGTGTGTTTTTGTAGGGATTTCCTTGAAAAATATGTTCACGTGACCGGTACTTTGTGTCAGTTTTTCTCTCTTGCTTGTTGCATGAACCCCTGTTTTCGGGTGAGAAAAAATTGTCTGAAGGGCTAAACTTGACAAAGATATTTGAATGCCAAAAATTAAAGTGATGCGATCATATTTTGTTTCGCCTGAACGTTATGATGGTTGCCTGTGGGAAAATATTCAGTTCCGTGATACCTATAAACTACTAGGTACCCTTCTCACTATCTCCTGGTAGTCCTAACATTGCCTTCTATCGTGACTTCAGTTGTCTATTATCAGTGATGCCATCGGTCATTGGCTGTCTATACATCATCATCTACTCTGGGTATAATGGTCTTACGAATAAGTATGAAAGTCGATCGAGAAGTCACTGGAAGAGCCATTGCTTGAACGACTCGAATTTTGTCGAGCAAATAAGTTATCGAGTAATTGTTCAACAGAGTGCCTCCACATAAAACACAAATTCCCATCTCAATATTTGATGATACTTATGACCCTGTAAACCACTTTTTGACGATTTCGTTTGGAGAATAGTTATCGGAAGATAGATATCCGAGATATGAAGCTTCCACTTGGGAACTCCGGGAAGTGAGGCGGTGCTTCTTTACTGTAGTAAACAAACTCTGTTTTACTGGAAAACACGATCCGGTCACCAATACCACGGGTGGAGGTTCTCTAAAATGGAACATTGGTATTAACGATTGGCTGGACAACTTGTCTTTATATCATGTTGCGGTTAGGATTAAACAATGTGCATAAAATATATGACCTTAATAAATATGTCATAAAGATATTATTATTTATTTAATGCTCAGGCATCAATTCACGCTGAAAAATTAAGTCATATTCCCCTGTCGGTCGGCAAAACGAAATATCAAAATGATATTTAGAAATCGATATTTCATCGTAGGTTCGGATGACGAATCACATGTACTTTAAACGAGTCAGCACATCAGTAATGAATTCCAGAGTCCCAAATACAAACGAATTCGAATAATTGATAGTGACAGTGACTAAATCAATTCATTAAATCAGCGGTTTCAAAGTTTGACTTTCTCATTCACCTTCCAGCGAAAAGCCGAAATCACTTTCAAATTTCTTCAGTTCAACTTCACACGTCTTCAGTGCATTGAGTTCAAAAAAAATAAAATGACGTGTCTTGTTATTGAAAATAAGAAAGTGGTGTTTTTTGTTATTGTTCTATTTCTTCGAAACACATTGCGATTATTTCAATTCGCCAGCCTTGGTAAATCGTAAAGTTAGGGGAGAAATAAGACGGGACTACTTTTTGTGCGGATATTCACACATTCCAATGGTTGGAGTTTGGTTGTTGTAATTTTTGTATGGACGCCGGTTCGGCACATAAATTTTGCGCCTTAATGGCAAATAAAAAAATGGAACATTGGTATTAATGATTGGCTGGGCAACTTGTCTTTATATCATGTTGCGGTTAGGATTAAACAATGTGCATAAAATATATGACCTTAATAAATATGTCATAAAGATATTATTATTTATATATTTATTACAATTATTAATGTATTACTTTATTTATTATTTATTTATTTAACCCTTTACCCGACGTAACGACTAGCGCTATTCTCAAAAATCGCCAATTAAATCGTTCCAACGAGGGGTCATAACCTATGTTTTTGAGACAAAAAATGAAAAAAATTAGTTATTCAAGAATTGTTTTTGCAAGTGTCGTCTGCTTTTCATGTTAGGTAAAGGGTTAAAGTCACTTCCAGCACGTCACAAATGATATGACCTCTTGTATGATAAAACACAACACTGCTTCTATCATTACTACTAACCTGTAGTACTACTTCATGTCTGCCAGCTATCTCTGAACCTGCCTCGCCCTCTTTCCTCGACCAAGTCCCAGTAGGCTCCATTCATCTAAGCCTTTATCAGTCTATACAGTTTCTTGGCATTGAAGAAACTGTTTGTCGATTGCACCCCAGCAAACACCAGGTTAAGGGTTCATATAGAAGGATATGGAAAAGAACCCTATCTATTTTGCAGTTGATAGCTGCAAGGTTCAGGACTTCAGGCTCATGGGACTGTTACTGTAACTGGAACCTGATCGGAATAACCTTCCTCTTTTGGAGAAGTATCCAACTGATTTTGCAATTTGTAGCTGTAAGGTCAAACATTTTGGAATGCAGGGTTGAAATCCTCATGAGAGAAAAAGGACATTAAATTTACCCAACAACTTAGTATAAAATGTTACTTTCTCAACTATTTTCAGATGATGAATTAATGCGCATTGTGCATGACTTATTCATTGCTGGAACAGAGTCTACAACGACCTCCCTTAGATTCGGACTGATGTTTCTGCTACGTCACCCAGACATTCAGGCTAGACTATCTGATGACTTACAGGAAGTCGTTCCTCTCAACCGATTACCAGATTTATCTGACAAACCTAACCTCACATTCGTCGAGGCAACTGTCTTTGAGATATTTCGACGGAGTCACCTAGCTCCCTTTGGTGGTCCCCATGCAGTAAATAAGGATACGGAATACAAAGGATACAAAATACCAACCTCTGCAATGGTGATGCCGCATTTGGAATCAGCTTTAATGGACGATGCTTTATGGGACGACCCAGAAACATTCAATCCATCTCGATTTTTAGATGGAAACATGTCAATAACAAGGACAGAAAATCTGATTTCTTTCTCTGTCGGTGAGTAAAACAGTATTTTTTCACCGGTTCACACCTAAAACAGAAATGGCGTTCACGACGCGTCTAATAAAGGCGTGACGTGATAGGTCAACGTGACGTAACAGCGTGAGTTGGTTTCAAAAGTACAATTGATTTACTCTACGCCAACATTTCATGAACTGTTTACCGATAACGACCAGCAAACAGCATTTGCTTATGACCATCTCGTGCTCCCATTAGAGTTTACTATCTTCCCTGTTTTTGTTAGGACCAGGAACGGGAATGAAATTACCTCCCAGAAACAGAAACCGGGAAATGTCATGCAAATTTACGAGAGACGCATTTATTTTAATGAAAATGAATATATTTGCTTGGCAATCTGCCCTCTTCACACGAAAGAAAAAAAGTTATTTTCACAAGAGAAGTGCGAAAACCCAAACCCGTTGCAATCTCGTCTTTTTTATAGAATCACGAGTATTATCAACTCTGCCTCCTCCAACAGCAACCCCATCTTCACTGCCTTCATCAGTCTCCTCTTCTGGAAATAGACGAAACTGGTGACGGCAGTGAAGAGGGGAGGGGAGGGGGTGAAGCGGGTGAAGATCTTGCTGTTGAAGAGGAGAGGGGGTACTCCTGAACTGGTTGATAGCTACAGTGATTGGTGAAAAAGTTTCGTCAGGAATCAGGACTGTAAAAATTTCAGGCGCGGAAGGGCTGACGAATTCTTACAAAGTTAAGTTGGGGCAGATTTTCTATTCAGTAAACTTCAGTTCAACACACGAACAGTACCGCGTTTGATTCTCAGTTCCGTGCTGTAGATTTCCCGATTATCGAGACCGGCCTTCGGAACTACGAACCCTGGAATTCCCGTTCTCGGGATTAAACCCTGGTTGTAGCACGACATCAATTCACGAAGGCCATAACAAATCCTTCACAATGGTGTATACTTTTCGTACACACTAAAAACTAAAGTGTTAAAACTGACACTTTCAAGATGTTAAACCCATTCTAACTCTTAGGGTTTGATTTTAACACCCAAAGTGCAATGCTTTAAACACTTAGACATTGCAATCGTCTGACATCTGAAACTTGAATGGATGGCACTTCCCATGTGTCTAGCATTGGTGGTTCTTCCAGAATCGTCCATAATTTGATTTGCGCTTGGTGGGTACATAATTAAAATGACACAACGCAGATGACGGGGGTCAGGCTCGAGAGTTCGAGCCTGATCCGCGTCATCTGCGTTGTTTTCTTTTAAGTGTCGCGACATTACACTTGTCAAGTGGTATTATTGTAACACCTGTCAAGTTCTGGGATATCTACAATTGAACAAAGTGCAAGTTCAGCACTTAGTAAGTGTTGAATACAGAACTTCAAGTGTAGTTTTTAACACTTTAGTTTTTAGCGTGTATTTGTATTTGAAGTTTTACACTTTTCTTCTTGTGCCACTCTTTGTAAAATATAAAAAAAACGATTGCTGTTTCAAAGATACATGTGTAAATTATTATATTTACTGCCGGTAAAAAATCTAGCACGACATCGCTTCAGAAAAAGCAAAAGTTTGAAGTTTCTAAATCAAAGAAAAAATTCAACACCAGTGTGTATATTTCTACTTCCATTCTCTTTGAAAAATATTTTTTGAATTTCCGCGAAGATTTCAGAGACTGTCTGCGGTTTTCGAACGCACATTTTAGGATTTTCGCAGCTACCCAATTAACTGTTTTAACCCTTAGAATCCCCGTGATATCTTCCATGTTAGTTCAATGGCAGCAATTGGAAGAGTCCATATTCTTTGTTTGGAAGTAGACTAATTAATATTTGCAACGTGCAGCCTTAGGGCTGCACGTTACAAATATTGATTAGTTTACCCACACATTCATTTAGCAGCCGTCTTACTTGATGAAATTATGTCATATCAGGCTCATGGAACGGAAAAGTTGGCTTTAGGGTTCAAAAAGTTAACTGTCAGTAATCAAGGGAAACAAATCGCAAATTTTATCTTTAAAATGTTGATATGTTTTATACAGATTGATTTCATTGACTCAAAGTAGCATTCCATTGCCTCATGTGTTTCAATAAGGTGCGTTCTTTCATGTTGTAGACCGGATTTCAAAAGTGTTTTCCTAACACATTTATCTTACAATCAACATGCATTTTGTCTGTATTAACTCCGCAACTGTCGTGTATCCGACCCCCTGATACAGATGTTTGTATCAGGGGGTCGGATACAAGCACGTTCCCTTCGCGTGAGTTCCATTTTTTTTTCTTTTTGTTCATCCGTACGAATAAATAGTTCGTTATATATTCGTCTACATTCTTGACTTATCCCCAATATATTGTAAGATAAAATGATTATTACCATTATGTGGATGTACAAAATATGTATCCGAGTCTCGCTCCTGGTTCTAGGGGTAGATCACGACTCGTCTTCGACTCGTCGTGATCTGCCCTTAGAACGTTGTGCACCGAAGTGGCAATAATCTGACATATCACAGTGCTCTCTGGGCCGCATTTGACCACCCGCACCGGTCCAGCCCCTTAAGGTACCAATGCAGCAGGGGTGTGGCGGTCCGGAGTCCAGCCCTAAACTTGTACCAGACCATTACTTGTGGTTTGATGCGATGGTTTTCGCGCTAGATAAACACCATGACGTTCGATGAAGTGAAATCTTGTCGCCTCAGTGCTAGAATGTTCTGGGTCCCATAGGGGACATAGAACATTTTAGTTCATCACGTGACAAATCCCCGTATTCTCATTGGCTGTATTGATAGGGACTATGAAAGCATAGTGCCCGGAGTCAAGCATAGTGCCCGGAGTCATGCAATAGTGCGCACGCATTGCAAACAGAATCCCGAGGGGATTCCCCTTTTCTTCTGAGCAGACGGCAAATGTGGAGACGAATAGAAATAAAATGATCGTTTCGAGATTCGCAAACGAGAATGTTAATTCTTTTCTTGAACAACATCAGAGCCGAAAGACTGTTAGTTTAACCAAATATGCTGTCAATATTCTCCGGCAGTTCTGTTCTGACAGAAAAAGGAATGGTGCATTTGAAACGTTAGATGTTGGAAGATTAACGGAACTATTGAAAGACTTTTATACAAACGTTAGAAATCGCGATGGTGATTTGTATTCCAAAAGCAGTATTTGTGACATTCGTCAACGAATAAGAAGATATTTGCAAGAACCCCCACATGAGAGACACTTTGATATAATAACAGACCCAGCTTTCAAAGGTGCTAATCGTGTATTCGACAGCATGTTGGAGAAAACAAGAGAAGACGGAAAAGGAACAGTCCGACACAAAAAACCCATTCCGCCAGGTAACTATTAAAAATACATAATAAAATAAAACACAACAAAACTAGAAAGTGAACAAGTCAGTGTCTGCAATAGACAGTGGTGTTGTAATTATTTGTTCTCGTATAAATACACAGTCTTGTTAATTACATGAAATAGACGAGTGTTGTTTATTACTCAAATCGACAAGAGACACATAAGAACAGTTGTGAGAGAAAGTAAATAAATAACGGGCAGCAATGTTTGCTGAAAGTTATCATAAACATGAATAAATAAATAGATAAATTACGGGGAGCAATGTATGTTCAAAGTTATCATAAACATGAATAAATAAATAAATTGTAGACCTATCAATTAAATAGTTTTGAATAAGAGTGTTAGAGAGGGCACTGAATATTATTTATCTTCGATCACAATAAACGATTGTGATGGACCATGTAAACGTTTATTCTGCTTTGATGCTAAGTGTTTCATTCTATTTCAGGCGATCTAAGGAAATTATATCAGCACCCAATTGTGTTTAATCCGGACATTCCAAGAGGTCTTTTGAATAAAGTAATGCTTGAGCTTTTATTTTACTTTTGTCGGAGAGGGAGAGAAAACATTCGAGAAATTAAAGCTTGTGATTTTGTAGTTAAAACTGATGACACTGGAAGAAAATACATCCTGAAAACTACTTCTAAGTGAACAAAAAATCACACAGGTGTAACAGTAGTTATGTTGGGGCTGGATGAGCCTGTTCTGCCAGACGGGGGTGACAGGGGCTGACGGGGGTGATGACGTCATCTTAATTAAAATGTTAAGTAAGGTAATTAACATGACGTCACTTAATGAATATTTTTTAATCACTTTAATAACTGTTGCTTAATTAATTTTAATTAATGACTGTTGCATAATTAATGTAATTAATGTAATTAATGAGTGTAATTAGGGTTGATTATAATAATTAGTATATTAATAAATGAATTAATATTGACGTACTGAACATATATATGAATGCTATCGACTGACTTTGACCTGGTGGACACGTCCTAAGTTAAACAGTTCATTGCGTGTTTAGGTATCATTAACAACCAATGAAATCTCGTTAAATCGATTTTTTCTTTTCAAACGCCAACTTTTGTACGAGAGTGACAGATGTTGAAGCAATTAAATCTATTGTCACACTTTAACGACCGGTCATAAATATCGTTAGACTCGACATGCTATCATGTATTTAAAAATCAATGATGATCTCACGTGACAAGATGTGTCTTGCTTTTAACTGAAGACAGTGAACGACTCGATTGTGGCTATTTTTATAGGTGTGATTGGATTTAATAACTTGACATGATTCTTACATATTAATAACGCAAGTTTATTCTTCTCGTTTTTATGGCTGTCGAAAAACTCTCATAGACCAAGGTATTCTGATTTTACACCTCACGCGATAAAGTAATTTTTTAATCTGATGACCACATGAACAAATAACATTTCGGTTAATGAAAAGCAGGCGTGTTTGTTTTTTCTCCTATAAAGTCCGACGATTCGAACCTCACTCTCATTAGAAACTGAGTCAGAAAAGCCAAGATGACAAGCATCGACTATACTTCCGTGAACAGCTGTGAGCGAACCAAGAAGCAGCGAGCCAACGAAGAATTTGCATTAGCGTTAAAAAAGTGGTGGTCAGTGACGCTCCCCACAAAGGAACAAGAAAAGAGACAGATAGACTACCCTTTTGTTGAGGCTGCCAGACGTCCTTTCGGGGAGATCCAGTACAGAAATCGACCCAAACACTGGTTCGATCTTCCTGTACACATGCAGGAGGAAGCACTAGTAGGGCCACGAATAACAGTTGACGAAGATTGGGAAAAGGAGTTCTTCACCGAGGTGGAGATGGGAGGAAAAAATAGCTTTCTATGGAAAGCAAAAAAAAAAACGGCCCTTTTCAGGGCCACCATAATCTTAAAAAGAGTTGCTTTGTCACAAACACACACCTTTTCAAACAATCAGACTAAATGTAATGGACATGTCAGGCCCCCAAATACGCCTTTCCCACAATTTTGAGCGATCAAATTACCCCGATTAGTCTCCTCTCATAACTTACCACACTCTTAACCCGTATTTACTATGAGATTGCCCCCCTAATAAATAGCGTATGTTCATTTAATATAATATATTAATAATTTTCATTAAATAAATCATTCTACAAGACACTTATCAAAAAAATAAAATGGCGGATTAGTTTGACAGAAATACGCGTATCGATTTATTCATGAGTGTCTATCGGTTGTGTCCTTGGGCAAGACACTTCATCCCCATTGACCATGTGGGGGCATGGTGACGCTGTGCACTAAGGCATACTGCACGTCGATGGAGCACCTGTCTTCAACCAATGCTAACCCTGTGTAGAATTTTGACAGTTGCTTTCCGTTGCTCGGTGGCTCTCTCCGGCTTCCCCCACCCGCAAAACTGTCGTGGTCATGATTAGCCATTGTGCAGACCTTAAACACCAATAAATAAATATAAATAAGTAGTCGGTTATCAAAACAGCCCTTAAGTGTTTAACAGTTAATTGTGGACCAGTGCGTTTAAAAATTAAAAAATTTGGGTGATAACACTACGGACTGTGTTTAATCATAGAAAAATCACACCCGCGCTATTACTAACCCGTATGATTTATTTTTGAACATTCACTGAAGAATAACCCACCCATCTAAGTAAAAGCATGAAAGAGCTACCATTATCTAATTACCTATGTGGGGTGGGGGTGGTCGGTAACGTTGTGTACTATGGCGTACTACCTTCAGCCAATGATAACCCTGTGTAGAACTTTGACAGTTGTTTGCCTCTGCACGATGGTTCTTTCCGAATTACTCCAACTGTCGGTAAATAAATGAAAAAAACTACAATTCTGCAATAACAGGCCAAGCCCCCCCCCCCCTTCGTTTTACAGGTTTGTCAGGGGGAAAATCAACAGTACTTTCACCCCCCCCCCCCCTCATTTTAATAGTTGAAAAGTGCTGTTACTCGATCAAAAAAATGGTAAAAGGATATGCGACGCTGTATTAGCCACCCAAATTTGCGAGACTTGGGAAAATATAACCCACCTAGAGCTGCACGAAAGCTACGTACACTATTCGAACTCCCGCATTGTGTCCTTGGGCAAGTTAATTTACACCGATTATCCACATGGGAGCACAATGACGGTGTGTACTAAGGTGTACAGCACGTCGGTGATACGCATATTTTAGAACAATCTAACCCTGCTTGTGCGGATTTCCGATGTTGGTGAGATGACAGTTACTTGTCGTTGCTCTGTGGTTCTCTTTGGATATTCCGGAGTCTACCCGTAAAATTGTCACCTTTAATTATAACTTGAACTTGATGTCCGGGTGTAATGAAATAGCGTATTTTTTGCAGACATTCTAAATAAATGCAGCTGGCTAATCATGACCACGACAGTTTTGCGGGTGAGGGAAGCCGGAGAGAGCCACCGAGCAACGGAAAACAACTGTCAAAATTCTACACAGGGTTAGCATTGGTTGAAGACAGGTGCTCCATCGACGTGCAGTACGCCTTAGTGCACAGCGTCACCATGCCCCCACATGGTCAATGGGGATGAAGTGTCTTGCCCAAGGACACAACCAACAGACACTCATGAATAAATCGTTACGCGTATTTCTGTCAAATTGATCCGCCATTTTGTTTTGTCGACAAGTGTCTTGTGGAATGAACGAAAATTATTAATATATTATATTAAATGAACATACGCTATTAATTAGGGGGACAATCTCATAGTAAATACGGGTTAAGAGTGTGGTAAGTTATGAGAGGAGACTAATCGGAGTAATTTGCTGTCTCAAAATTGTGCGGAAGGCGTATTCGGGGGCCTGACATGTCCATTACATTTAGAGAACTGGACTGGGGTTCTAGATAATTTAGCTATTGTGAGGGCTGGGGGAGGGGGAGAGAGGTTTCCAAAAGTTTTTTAGTATTGGATAACCTGGAGGAGGGGAGTTCATGAAAGTTGTAGGTACTGTGAGGGGATACAGGGGTGTGAAGGTGAGGGTGTGGGATAATGGAGGTGTCTGATTGGTTGAAAAGGTGTGTGTTTGTGACAAAGCAACTCTTTTTAAGATTATGGTGGCCCTGAAAAGGGCCGGGTTTTTTTTGCTTTCCATAGAAAGCTATTTTTTTCCTCCCATCTCCGCCTCGGTGAAGAACTCCTTTTCCCAATCTTCGTTAACTGTTATTTGTGGCCCTACTAGTGCTTCCTCCTGCATGTGTATAGGAAGATCGAACCAGTGTTTGGGTCGATTTCTGTACTGGATCTCCCCGAAAGGACGTCTGGCAGCCTCAACAAAAGGGTAGTCTTTCAGTCTCTTCTCTTGTTCCTTCGTGAGGAGCGTCGCTGACCACCACTTTTTTAACGCTAATGCAAATTCTTTGTTGGCTCGCTGCTTCTTGGTTCACTCATAGCTGTCCATGGAATTATAGTCGATGCTTGTCATCTTGGCTTTTCTGACTCAGTTTCTAATGAGAGTGAGGTTCGAATCGTCAGACTTTATAGGAGAAAAAACAAACACGCCTGCTTTTCATTAACCAAAATGTTATTTGTTCATGTGGTCATCAGATTAAAAAATTACTTTATCGCGTGAGGTGTAAAATCAGAATACCTTGGTCTATGAGAGTTTTTTGACAGCCATAAAAACGAGAAGAATAAACTTGCGTTATTAATATGTAAGAATCACGCCAAGTTATTAAATCCAATTACACCTATAAAAATAGCCACAATGGAGTCGTTCACAGTCTTCAGTTAAAAGCAAGACACATCTTGTCATGTGAGATCATCATTGATTTTTAAATACATGATAGCATGTCCAGTTTGCTTCAACATCTGTCACTCTCGTATAAGAGTTGGCGTTTGAAAAGAAAAAAATGATTTAACGAGATTTCATTGGTTGTTAATGATACCTAAACACACAATGAACTGTTTACCTTAGGACGTGTCCAGGTCAAAGTCAGTCGATAGCATTCATATATATGTTCAGTACGTCAATATTAATTCATTTATTAATATACTAATTATTATAATCAACTCTAATTACACTCATTAATTACATTAATTACATTAATTATACAACAGTCATTAATTAAAATTAATTAAGCAACAGTTATTAAAGTGATTAAAAAAAATATTCATTAAGTGACGTCATGTTAATTACCTTACGTAACATTTTAATTAAGATGACGTCATCACCCCCGTCACCCCCCGCCACCCCCGTCCGGCAGAACAGGCTCATCCAGCCCCAACATAACTACTTGTAATGAATGAGGATGAAGGTGATGGACCTAGAATGTATGAAACTGGCACAAAAATGTGCCCTGTTAATAGTTTTCAACGATATCTTATGAAACGAAACCATGAGTGTGATGCGTTCTTTCAAATTCCCAAAAATTCATACTACGAGAATGACGAATGTTGGTTTGAGCGAAGGGCAATGGGAAAAAATTCCATAGGAGAGTTCATGGTAAAAATGTCTAAACAAGTTGGTCTTTCTGATACATATACCAACCACTGTGTGCGTGCTACGACCATAACAATTCTTAATGATTGTGGATTCAAAGATCGCGATATTATTTCTTTATCGGGACACAGAAATGAAAAATCATTGTCAAGTTACGTTTCGGACACAAGAGCTGATGTCAAACGAGGTATGTCAGAGAGCTTGAGATCCATGGTCGATAATGCAGATGCTGAACATTCAGAAATGCCTGCAGCGAGGAATGCTGTTGAGAAAACAACAACGCAACTCTCTTTCCAGTCAGCAAATTCCACAGTATCAGCACCCGAATTATTAGATACCGATATTGATGACGACGATCTGATAAGTGCGTTGGAGGAAATCGAGTGTTCAAAAAACTCAACATCAATTGACATTCGAAAGCAATCCAAAGAAATATGCAACAAAATGCAGTATTGTGCCCCAAAATTCAATTTCAGCAATTGTGTTGTAAATATTTACAATAATTAAAATGTGCTCGTACATCAGAGAAAGTACCCATAACACGTTCAATGGGGTGAACGTTAATAAAACTTTAGTGCCATGAATAATGGAATTTCTATAGTGCCTCACAAGCTCTGTTAATACCACCATATGTGAGACGTTGATTCTGTTGTATGATATCTCGTGTTAACCAGTTATGTGCCACATGATTGATTGATCGGTTTCATGTGTTTATTTACATTATTCTACTTTATCCGTTGAGTTCGAATCCAGTTGATAGTTTAATGTTTTCCTGACATTTTCATGTTATTAATTTCATTGTTTTATTTTGGATAGTAAAGTGTTAGTTATCTCTCTGTTCCTTCTTTAATATGTTGTGGAGATGGTCTGTGTGTGATGTACTAAACCCATTAATGCCTTCCGTTTCGGGCTCTGTGCTCTCATAGTGTTGCTTCGGGAACCAAATAGTGCCCTCGCTATCGCTCGGGCACTATTGCATACCTCAGCAACACTATGAGAGCATAGTGCCCTCAACGGAAGGCATTAATAGGTAACTAGCACTCAGGCGACGATTTGTTATGCTGGGACTACTGAATATTTGTGGCAAGTTCACTCCTATCGACACGCGCATTGGCCAGATGGTGTCGGTGAGATTCCAAGGGGAGACAAACTCGACTACATGCCCTCTCCTCCAAACCTAGGTGTATGTTAGCGGGTCCAAGTTTAGAAGTAAACTTGTTTAACCCTTTACCCAACGCAGACGGTATCAAATTTTATTATTTTAAATACCATTTTTAAAAAAAATTCAAAACAATTTTCAACAAAACCATATCATGTGACTCCTCATTGGAACGAGCTCGCCGATCTCGTTCCAAAGAGGGGTCAAATGATATGGTCTTGTTGAAATGTTTTGAAAAATAGTATTTTTTCAGCTGCTGAATTTTGATATTACGCGGGCGGATGTGGCTGATTCGTTGGGTAAAGGGTTAACAAAGTAAACAAAAACACTGCTCCTCTTCTGAGGATTCGCATGGAGGAGCCTTCTTCTGTTATTTACAGCATAGGAAAATCATGGATTAATGTTGGTCTACATCTTCAATTTCCGTAGAGTGCATTGTAGCTTGTTGTAAGTATATTTGACCAGCATTTGCTTGCTGTGGCGAAAATTGAAAATTGCTGCCAAAATGGCGACCGGAAGTTCAGATCTTATTACTTTTTATGTGTATCCATACCATGTATGGTACACATAATGTCGACATCCGGTGTGGCCCTCCGTCGTTCGCCCATCCTTTGTCTGTCCGTCCGTCTGTCTGTCTGTGCGTCCGGCGTCCGAATCCATTTTTTTGGCATTCGATAACTTGAAAAATATTGCTTGGATTTTCATGTTATTTTATATTTGTGTTCAGGTTACTGATGTGCCGAGCTGTATAGTGTTTTGTGTAAATCTGATAATTTGATCCTGAGATATTAACCCTTTATCCTTCAAATTGAGAATTATTCCAATCCTTTTGGCATGGGATAACTCAACAAATATCAATCCAATTGTCATGTTACTTTATAAATATCTTAAGGTTACTTATGTGCCACGCTGTATAGTTTTTGGTGTAAATTTGATAATTTGATCCTGACATAATAACCCTTTATCCTTCAAATTGAAAATTCCTCCAATCACTTCTTGAAAAATATTGCTTGGATTGTCATGTTACTTTATATATATCTTCAGGTTACTGATGTTCCAAGGTGTATTGTTTTTGGTGTAAATCTGATAATTTGATCCTGACAAAATGCCCTCACATGGATTTTACCTGTCCACAAAATTGGTCCCGAGATAATAACAGCTTTCTACTAGTTGCGCGTATGGGTACACATCTGACGATTTAATCGGCCTATTTTGTGATTTTTATCGTTTGAAACCTCTGTAATCGCTAACATACGAATGTTAGTGACACCACATTCAGTATGATGACACAAATTATAATGATTTGTAAACGCATAACGCACTCAATTATCTGTGTGTTATTGCCAACAGAGTGTCTAAAATACACTCAGGTTTTACTTTTAATATCCTTGTTTGATGTATTGCGAGCACATGATTTTTGTTTTCTTTTAAGTGTCGCGACATTACACTTGTCAAGTGGTATTATTGTAACACCTGTCAAGTTCTGGGATATCTACAATTGAACAAAGTGCAAGTTCAGCACTTAGTAAGTGTTGAATACAGAACTTCAAGTGTAGTTTTTAACACTTTAGTTTTTAGCGTGTATTTGTATTTGAAGTTTTACACTTTTCTTCTTGTGCCACTCTTTGGAAAATATAAAAAAAACGATTGCTGTTTCAAAGATACATGTGTAAATTATTATATTTACTGCCGGTAAAAAATCTAGCACGACATCGCTTCAGAAAAAGCAAAAGTTTGAAGTTTCTAAATCAAAGAAAAAATTCAACACCAGTGTGTATATTTCTTCTTCCATTCTCTTTGAAAAATATTTTTTGAATTTCCGCGAAGATTTCAGAGACTGTCTGCGGTTTTCGAACGCACATTTTAGGATTTTCGCAGCTACCCAATTAACTGTTTTAACCCTTAGAATCCCCGTGATATCTTCCATGTTAGTTCAATGGCAGCAATTGGAAGAGTCCATATTCTTTGTTTGGAAGTAGACTAATTAATATTTGCAACGTGCAGCCTTAGGGCTGCACGTTACAAATATTGATTAGTTTACCCACACATTCATTTAGCAGCCGTCTTACTTGATGAAATTATGTCATATCAGGCTCATGGAACGGAAAAGTTGGCTTTAGGGTTCAAAAAGTTAACTGTCAGTAATCAAGGGAAACAAATCGCAAATTTTATCTTTAAAATGTTGATATGTTTTATACAGATTGATTTCATTGACTCAAAGTAGCATTCCATTGCCTCATGTGTTTCAATAAGGTGCGTTCTTTCATGTTGTAGACCGGATTTCAAAAGTGTTTTCCTAACACATTTATCTTACAATCAACATGCATTTTGTCTGTATTAACTCCGCAACTGTCGTGTATCCGACCCCCTGATACAGATGTTTGTATCAGGGGGTCGGATACAAGCACGTTCCCTTCGCGTGAGTTCCATTTTTTTTTCTTTTTGTTCATCCGTACGAATAAATAGTTCGTTATATATTCGTCTACATTCTTGACTTATCCCCAATATATTGTAAGATAAAATGATTATTACCATTATGTGGATGTACAAAATATGTATCCGAGTCTCGCTCCTGGTTCTAGGGGTAGATCACGACTCGTCTTCGACTCGTCGTGATCTGCCCTTAGAACGTTGTGCACCGAAGTGGCAATAATCTGACATATCACAGTGCTCTCTGGGCCGCATTTGACCACCCGCACCGGTCCAGCCCCTTAAGGTACCAATGCAGCAGGGGTGTGGCGGTCCGGAGTCCAGCCCTAAACTTGTACCAGACCATTACTTGTGGTTTGATGCGATGGTTTTCGCGCTAGATAAACACCATGACGTTCGATGAAGTGAAATCTTGTCGCCTCAGTGCTAGAATGTTCTGGGTCCCATAGGGGACATAGAACATTTTAGTACATCACGTGACAAATCCCCGTATTCTCATTGGCTGTATTGATAGGGACTATGAAAGCATAGTGCCCGGAGTCAAGCATAGTGCCCGGAGTCATGCAATAGTGCGCACGCATTGCAAACAGAATCCCGAGGGGATTCCCCTTTTCTTCTGAGCAGACGGCAAATGTGGAGACGAATAGAAATAAAATGATCGTTTCGAGATTCGCAAACGAGAATGTTAATTCTTTTCTTGAACAACATCAGAGCCGAAAGACTGTTAGTTTAACCAAATATGCTGTCAATATTCTCCGGCAGTTCTGTTCTGACAGAAAAAGGAATGGTGCATTTGAAACGTTAGATGTTGGAAGATTAACGGAACTATTGAAAGACTTTTATACAAACGTTAGAAATCGCGATGGTGATTTGTATTCCAAAAGCAGTATTTGTGACATTCGTCAACGAATAAGAAGATATTTGCAAGAACCCCCACATGAGAGACACTTTGATATAATAACAGACCCAGCTTTCAAAGGTGCTAATCGTGTATTCGACAGCATGTTGGAGAAAACAAGAGAAGACGGAAAAGGAACAGTCCGACACAAAAAACCCATTCCGCCAGGTAACTATTAAAAATACATAATAAAATAAAACACAACAAAACTAGAAAGTGAACAAGTCAGTGTCTGCAATAGACAGTGGTGTTGTAATTATTTGTTCTCGTATAAATACACAGTCTTGTTAATTACATGAAATAGACGAGTGTTGTTTATTACTCAAATCGACAAGAGACACATAAGAACAGTTGTGAGAGAAAGTAAATAAATAACGGGCAGCAATGTTTGCTGAAAGTTATCATAAACATGAATAAATAAATAGATAAATTACGGGGAGCAATGTATGTTCAAAGTTATCATAAACATGAATAAATAAATAAATTGTAGACCTATCAATTAAATAGTTTTGAATAAGAGTGTTAGAGAGGGCACTGAATATTATTTATCCTCGATCACAATAAACGATTGTGATGGACCATGTAAACGTTTATTCTGCTTTGATGCTAAGTGTTTCATTCTATTTCAGGCGATCTAAGGAAATTATATCAGCACCCAATTGTGTTTAATCCGGACATTCCAAGAGGTCTTTTGAATAAAGTAATGCTTGAGCTTTTATTTTACTTTTGTCGGAGAGGGAGAGAAAACATTCGAGAAATTAAAGCTTGTGATTTTGTAGTTAAAACTGATGACACTGGAAGAAAATACATCCTGAAAACTACTTCTGAGTGAACAAAAAATCACACAGGTGTAACAGTAGTTATGTTGGGGCTGGATGAGCCTGTTCTGCCAGACGGGGGTGACAGGGGCTGACGGGGGTGATGACGTCATCTTAATTAAAATGTTAAGTAAGGTAATTAACATGACGTCACTTAATGAATATTTTTTAATCACTTTAATAACTGTTGCTTAATTAATTTTAATTAATGACTGTTGCATAATTAATGTAATTAATGTAATTAATGAGTGTAATTAGGGTTGATTATAATAATTAGTATATTAATAAATGAATTAATATTGACGTACTGAACATATATATGAATGCTATCGACTGACTTTGACCTGGTGGACACGTCCTAAGTTAAACAGTTCATTGCGTGTTTAGGTATCATTAACAACCAATGAAATCTCGTTAAATCGATTTTTTCTTTTCAAACGCCAACTTTTGTACGAGAGTGACAGATGTTGAAGCAATTAAATCTATTGTCACACTTTAACGACCGGTCATAAATATCGTTAGACTCGACATGCTATCATGTATTTAAAAATCAATGATGATCTCACGTGACAAGATGTGTCTTGCTTTTAACTGAAGACAGTGAACGACTCGATTGTGGCTATTTTTATAGGTGTGAATGGATTTAATAACTTGACATGATTCTTACATATTAATAACGCAAGTTTATTCTTCTCGTTTTTATGGCTGTCGAAAAACTCTCATAGACCAAGGTATTCTGATTTTACACCTCACGCGATAAAGTAATTTTTTAATCTGATGACCACATGAACAAATAACATTTCGGTTAATGAAAAGCAGGCGTGTTTGTTTTTTCTCCTATAAAGTCCGACGATTCGAACCTCACTCTCATTAGAAACTGAGTCAGAAAAGCCAAGATGACAAGCATCGACTATACTTCCGTGAACAGCTGTGAGCGAACCAAGAAGCAGCGAGCCAACGAAGAATTTGCATTAGCGTTAAAAAAGTGGTGGTCAGTGACGCTCCCCACAAAGGAACAAGAAAAGAGACAGATAGACTACCCTTTTGTTGAGGCTGCCAGACGTCCTTTCGGGGAGATCCAGTACAGAAATCGACCCAAACACTGGTTCGATCTTCCTGTACACATGCAGGAGGAAGCACTAGTAGGGCCACGAATAACAGTTGACGAAGATTGGGAAAAGGAGTTCTTCACCGAGGTGGAGATGGGAGGAAAAAATAGCTTTCTATGGAAAGCAAAAAAAAAAACGGCCCTTTTCAGGGCCACCATAATCTTAAAAAGAGTTGCTTTGTCACAAACACACACCTTTTCAAACAATCAGACTAAATGTAATGGACATGTCAGGCCCCCAAATACGCCTTTCCCACAATTTTGAGCGATCAAATTACCCCGATTAGTCTCCTCTCATAACTTACCACACTCTTAACCCGTATTTACTATGAGATTGCCCCCCTAATAAATAGCGTATGTTCATTTAATATAATATATTAATAATTTTCGTTAAATAAATCATTCTACAAGACACTTATCAAAAAAATAAAATGGCGGATTAGTTTGACAGAAATACGCGTATCGATTTATTCATGAGTGTCTATCGGTTGTGTCCTTGGGCAAGACACTTCATCCCCATTGACCATGTGGGGGCATGGTGACGCTGTGCACTAAGGCATACTGCACGTCGATGGAGCACCTGTCTTCAACCAATGCTAACCCTGTGTAGAATTTTGACAGTTGCTTTCCGTTGCTCGGTGGCTCTCTCCGGCTTCCCCCACCCGCAAAACTGTCGTGGTCATGATTAGCCATTGTGCAGACCTTAAACACCAATAAATAAATATAAATAAGTAGTCGGTTATCAAAACAGCCCTTAAGTGTTTAACAGTTAATTGTGGACCAGTGCGTTTAAAAATTAAAAAATTTGGGTGATAACACTACGGACTGTGTTTAATCATAGAAAAATCACACCCGCGCTATTACTAACCCGTATGATTTATTTTTGAACATTCACTGAAGAATAACCCACCCATCTAAGTAAAAGCATGAAAGAGCTACCATTATCTAATTACCTATGTGGGGTGGGGGTGGTCGGTAACGTTGTGTACTATGGCGTACTACCTTCAGCCAATGATAACCCTGTGTAGAACTTTGACAGTTGTTTGCCTCTGCACGATGGTTCTTTCCGAATTACTCCAACTGTCGGTAAATAAATGAAAAAAACTACAATTCTGCAATAACAGGCCAAGCCCCCCCCCCCCCCCCCTTCGTTTTACAGGTTTGTCAGGGGGAAAATCAACAGTACTTTCACCCCCCCCCCCCCCTCATTTTAATAGTTGAAAAGTGCTGTTACTCGATCAAAAAAATGGTAAAAGGATATGCGACGCTGTATTAGCCACCCAAATTTGCGAGACTTGGGAAAATATAACCCACCTAGAGCTGCACGAAAGCTACGTACACTATTCGAACTCCCGCATTGTGTCCTTGGGCAAGTTAATTTACACCGATTATCCACATGGGAGCACAATGACGGTGTGTACTAAGGTGTACAGCACGTCGGTGATACGCATATTTTAGAACAATCTAACCCTGCTTGTGCGGATTTCCGATGTTGGTGAGATGACAGTTACTTGTCGTTGCTCTGTGGTTCTCTTTGGATATTCTGGAGTCTACCCGTAAAATTGTCACCTTTAATTATAACTTGAACTTGATGTCCGGGTGTAATGAAATAGCGTATTTTTTGCAGACATTCTAAATAAATGCAGCTGGCTAATCATGACCACGACAGTTTTGCGGGTGAGGGAAGCCGGAGAGAGCCACCGAGCAACGGAAAACAACAGTCAAAATTCTACACAGGGTTAGCATTGGTTGAAGACAGGTGCTCCATCGACGTGCAGTACGCCTTAGTGCACAGCGTCACCATGCCCCCACATCGTCAATGGGGATGAAGTGTCTTGCCCAAGGACACAACCAACAGACACTCATGAATAAATCGTTACGCGTATTTCTGTCAAATTGATCCGCCATTTTGTTTTGTCGACAAGTGTCTTGTGGAATGAACGAAAATTATTAATATATTATATTAAATGAACATACGCTATTAATTAGGGGGACAATCTCATAGTAAATACGGGTTAAGAGTGTGGTAAGTTATGAGAGGAGACTAATCGGAGTAATTTGCTGTCTCAAAATTGTGCGGAAGGCGTATTCGGGGGCCTGACATGTCCATTACATTTAGAGAACTGGACTGGGGTTCTAGATAATTTAGCTATTGTGAGGGCTGGGGGAGGGGGAGAGAGGTTTCCAAAAGTTTTTTAGTATTGGATAACCTGGAGGAGGGGAGTTCATGAAAGTTGTAGGTACTGTGAGGGGATACAGGGGTGTGAAGGTGAGGGTGTGGGATAATGGAGGTGTCTGATTGGTTGAAAAGGTGTGTGTTTGTGACAAAGCAACTCTTTTTAAGATTATGGTGGCCCTGAAAAGGGCCGGGTTTTTTTTGCTTTCCATAGAAAGCTATTTTTTTCCTCCCATCTCCGCCTCGGTGAAGAACTCCTTTTCCCAATCTTCGTTAACTGTTATTTGTGGCCCTACTAGTGCTTCCTCCTGCATGTGTATAGGAAGATCGAACCAGTGTTTGGGTCGATTTCTGTACTGGATCTCCCCGAAAGGACGTCTGGCAGCCTCAACAAAAGGGTAGTCTTTCAGTCTCTTCTCTTGTTCCTTCGTGAGGAGCGTCGCTGACCACCACTTTTTTAACGCTAATGCAAATTCTTTGTTGGCTCGCTGCTTCTTGGTTCACTCATAGCTGTCCATGGAATTATAGTCGATGCTTGTCATCTTGGCTTTTCTGACTCAGTTTCTAATGAGAGTGAGGTTCGAATCGTCGGACTTTATAGGAGAAAAAACAAACACGCCTGCTTTTCATTAACCAAAATGTTATTTGTTCATGTGGTCATCAGATTAAAAAATTACTTTATCGCGTGAGGTGTAAAATCAGAATACCTTGGTCTATGAGAGTTTTTTGACAGCCATAAAAACGAGAAGAATAAACTTGCGTTATTAATATGTAAGAATCACGCCAAGTTATTAAATCCAATTACACCTATAAAAATAGCCACAATGGAGTCGTTCACAGTCTTCAGTTAAAAGCAAGACACATCTTGTCATGTGAGATCATCATTGATTTTTAAATACATGATAGCATGTCCAGTTTGCTTCAACATCTGTCACTCTCGTATAAGAGTTGGCGTTTGAAAAGAAAAAAATGATTTAACGAGATTTCATTGGTTGTTAATGATACCTAAACACACAATGAACTGTTTACCTTAGGACGTGTCCAGGTCAAAGTCAGTCGATAGCATTCATATATATGTTCAGTACGTCAATATTAATTCATTTATTAATATACTAATTATTATAATTAACTCTAATTACACTCATTAATTACATTAATTACATTAATTATACAACAGTCATTAATTAAAATTAATTAAGCAACAGTTATTAAAGTGATTAAAAAAAATATTCATTAAGTGACGTCATGTTAATTACCTTACGTAACATTTTAATTAAGATGACGTCATCACCCCCGTCACCCCCCGCCACCCCCGTCCGGCAGAACAGGCTCATCCAGCCCCAACATAACTACTTGTAATGAATGAGGATGAAGGTGATGGACCTAGAATGTATGAAACTGGCACAAAAATGTGCCCTGTTAATAGTTTTCAACGATATCTTATGAAACGAAACCATGAGTGTGATGCGTTCTTTCAAATTCCCAAAAATTCATACTACGAGAATGACGAATGTTGGTTTGAGCGAAGGGCAATGGGAAAAAATTCCATAGGAGAGTTCATGGTAAAAATGTCTAAACAAGTTGGTCTTTCTGATACATATACCAACCACTGTGTGCGTGCTACGACCATAACAATTCTTAATGATTGTGGATTCAAAGATCGCGATATTATTTCTTTATCGGGACACAGAAATGAAAAATCATTGTCAAGTTACGTTTCGGACACAAGAGCTGATGTCAAACGAGGTATGTCAGAGAGCTTGAGATCCATGGTCGATAATGCAGATGCTGAACATTCAGAAATGCCTGCAGCGAGGAATGCTGTTGAGAAAACAACAACGCAACTCTCTTTCCAGTCAGCAAATTCCACAGTATCAGCACCCGAATTATTAGATACCGATATTGATGACGACGATCTGATAAGTGCGTTGGAGGAAATCGAGTGTTCAAAAAACTCAACATCAATTGACATTCGAAAGCAATCCAAAGAAATATGCAACAAAATGCAGTATTGTGCCCCAAAATTCAATTTCAGCAATTGTGTTGTAAATATTTACAATAATTAAAATGTGCTCGTACATCAGAGAAAGTACCCATAACACGTTCAATGGGGTGAACGTTAATAAAACTTTAGTGCCATGAATAATGGAATTTCTATAGTGCCTCACAAGCTCTGTTAATACCACCATATGTGAGACGTTGATTCTGTTGTATGATATCTCGTGTTAACCAGTTATGTGCCACATGATTGATTGATCGGTTTCATGTGTTTATTTACATTATTCTACTTTATCCGTTGAGTTCGAATCCAGTTGATAGTTTAATGTTTTCCTGACATTTTCATGTTATTAATTTCATTGTTTTATTTTGGATAGTAAAGTGTTAGTTATCTCTCTGTTCCTTCTTTAATATGTTGTGGAGATGGTCTGTGTGTGATGTACTAAACCCATTAATGCCTTCCGTTTCGGGCTCTGTGCTCTCATAGTGTTGCTTCGGGAACCAAATAGTGCCCTCGCTATCGCTCGGGCACTATTGCATACCTCAGCAACACTATGAGAGCATAGTGCCCTCAACGGAAGGCATTAATAGGTAACTAGCACTCAGGCGACGATTTGTTATGCTGGGACTACTGAATATTTGTGGCAAGTTCACTCCTATCGACACGCGCATTGGCCAGATGGTGTCGGTGAGATTCCAAGGGGAGACAAACTCGACTACATGCCCTCTCCTCCAAACCTAGGTGTATGTTAGCGGGTCCAAGTTTAGAAGTAAACTTGTTTAACCCTTTACCCAACGCAGACGGTATCAAATTTTATTATTTTAAATACCATTTTTTAAAAAAATTCAAAACAATTTTCAACAAAACCATATCATGTGACTCCTCATTGGAACGAGCTCGCCGATCTCGTTCCAAAGAGGGGTCAAATGATATGGTCTTGTTGAAATGTTTTGAAAAATAGTATTTTTTCAGCTGCTGAATTTTGATATTACGCGGGCGGATGTGGCTGATTCGTTGGGTAAAGGGTTAACAAAGTAAACAAAAACACTGCTCCTCTTCTGAGGATTCGCATGGAGGAGCCTTCTTCTGTTATTTACAGCATAGGAAAATCATGGATTAATGTTGGTCTACATCTTCAATTTCCGTAGAGTGCATTGTAGCTTGTTGTAAGTATATTTGACCAGCATTTGCTTGCTGTGGCGAAAATTGAAAATTGCTGCCAAAATGGCGACCGGAAGTTCAGATCTTATTACTTTTTATGTGTATCCATACCATGTATGGTACACATAATGTCGACATCCGGTGTGGCCCTCCGTCGTTCGCCCATCCTTTGTCTGTCCGTCCGTCTGTCTGTCTGTGCGTCCGGCGTCCGAATCCATTTTTTTGGCATTCGATAACTTGAAAAATATTGCTTGGATTTTCATGTTATTTTATATTTGTGTTCAGGTTACTGAATTGCCGAGCTGTATAGTGTTTTGTGTAAATCTGATAATTTGATCCTGAGATATTAACCCTTTATCCTTCAAATTGAGAATTATTCCAATCCTTTTGGCATGGGATAACTCAACAAATATCAATCCAATTGTCATGTTACTTTATAAATATCTTAAGGTTACTTATGTGCCGCGCTGTATAGTTTTTGGTGTAAATTTGATAATTTGATCCTGACATAATAACCCTTTATCCTTCAAATTGAAAATTCCTCCAATCACTTCTTGAAAAATATTGCTTGGATTGTCATGTTACTTTATATATATCTTCAGGTTACTGATGTTCCAAGGTGTATTGTTTTTGGTGTAAATCTGATAATTTGATCCTGACAAAATGCCCTCACATGGATTTTACCTGTCCACAAAATTGGTCCCGAGATAATAACAGCTTTCTACTAGTTGCGCGTATGGGTACACATCTGACGATTTAATCGGCCTATTTTGTGATTTTTATCGTTTGAAACCTCTGTAATCGCTAACATACGAATGTTAGTGACACCACATTCAGTATGATGACACAAATTATAATGATTTGTAAACGCATAACGCACTCAATTATCTGTGTGTTATTGCCAACAGAGTGTCTAAAATACACTCAGGTTTTACTTTTAATATCCTTGTTTGATGTATTGCGAGCACATGATTTTTGATTTTAATGAAGTTATGTATTAATGCACGCTATTTGTTAATCAGTCCAGTTCGTTTTAAAGCTTTATCAAATATCATGGGATTATTCATCAAGCAGCCAATAAAATGTCGTCTGGATGTGCCAAACTTTAGCCAGTAGTAGTAATGGTGGGAATTTTCAGGCCTCATTACTCAGACTTTTTTGCCTTGACAGACCTTTGGTAGAACCGATATGAGATGTGTGTTGGGTCCATCCAACTGGATCTGGAAAGTGGTATACGCGTTGTTTGCTATGGTATATTATGGTATGTACTGGTATAGACATACATAGCTTTAGGTATACAGTACGTTGAGAGTGTATTATCATTAAATCACCCGCAGAGTAGAGATTCCACCCGAGCAATAATTGCAAATTTGTTGCAAAGCATAACCACCACAAGCAAAGTTCCTGCCAATGGACCTCCGGGTTAAACCCGGAGGTCCATTGGCTGAAACATTGCTTGTGTTTTTTGTCCATATGTACAGAATTTGAAAGAGATACTTTGGGTGATAACTCCACTCCGCGGATGATTTAGTTACAATCCACTCTCCAAGTACTGTCTATTATAGGTATGTGTTGGAAGATTGATGGTTAGGTGAGAGTTTTCCTACAAAACGTTTGACACTGCCATTGGCATTGTGACGTCATTCTACACACACGGCGTCATAGAGACGTTCACCGCTTCAATGTCCACTGTGCAATCCGACATTACGTTGTTCGGGTCTAGCAAGGTTTGTCGGACTTCTCGTACTAGACAGATATGATATTAAAGTATGGGTGGTCTGTACCCGTTTTGATCCGCTGTATGCCCTTGATACTACTAACCTACCAAATGTATTATTCCATCGCGTGCTTTCTATGAGTCGTGCATAATGCGGTATAATGTTCGGTTGTCTGGTGTAGTGGCATAGGTTGTAAGGTCTGCCCCCTGATGCTCTACTCTTAGCCCTTGGTATTGTTTTATTATTACACCTAATGCGCTATACTGTCCTATAGATGGTATGAGGAGTACGCAAAGCTAGGTTATACAGTATTGTAGCGTATGCTTGATTGTCCAGCACGGTAATATAGGGTGTGCTGTGTGTACCTTATTGATATACTTTGGGTTTGCGTGATATGCTTTGTTGTGTGCCTGTACCCATTGGCCTACTGTAAGCCCTTAGTACTACTAATCCACATTATGCTCTGTACTATCCTGTGGGCAGTTCTGAATTCTAGGTCTTGTTGGTGTATGGTGCATGCTTGTTTTCTAGTATCAAAGTAGAGTATGAGTGGTCTTCAGGGCATGCTAAGACTTGGCCGAGGGCAAAGGTCGAGATAGGATCGAGAATAGCTACTAAGCTTGTAGTAGTGCTACGAGTCTGCTGTAATGGCTGAGAGCTCAAGGGTATTGGGTGATAACACTGGAAGCTGGCCACAGAACAGATGTCAGTGATTATGGACTACGCAAGCGGTAGAGTCATTTCAGCTACGACGGTCAAGGTTTTCTAGAAGCCAGATCCCGAGCAGGTGCTAGGAGCCATTGCTATCTATCGATAACTATCCTCTGAAATATATCCTCCAGTAATACATCACTGCATCGTAAATATCCCCATAAAACCTACATGAGTCGAAGGGCCATATGATCAATTATTCCAAGGAGCAAACGCCTTCGTTGTTTTTTAGCTCATTTGATGAAATCATCATCTACGTTCCACAGCATCCACTTTCAAAAACTCCTGTATTGAATATAACCGACTAGAAGTTAGTACTCCCTATTCCGAGATGAGTAGAAGAGTTGCATTCGACTGCTACTTGTAGTAGGGAAGCCATGCATGATAGTATTGATTAACCGATAAGGATTTGCGACCGTCATCTGCTTGCCGATTAGTTGAGCACACATTCTGCCGATTGTGGGGGCTGATGTCAGATAGTAACGACCAAAAGGAGCAGTATGTCTAAGAATGCATAAAATAGGGTTACTTTTACACTACATTCAGGTTGATTGGTTATTGACCTGATGAGAATGTCAGTGTGTGTCCTAAAATAAAAATACGACATCAGTGGAAACAAATAAACAGCGCATGTATGCCATGAGCAGAAATCAAGGGGAAGATCAGACCAATCAGAGATTAGGTCAGTCTTGATGCCTGTCAATCATTGTGGCAACTAATTAAGTTTGTTACTGCTTGTATGAGATTGTAAATCAAACGTAAACACAAACAAATTTTATCCAGTGGTGTTCAATGTAACCATCGGCATGGACCGAAGTTCAAACACCTCTACCGATCGTCAACCGATGGCATAAAGTCGGCAGATGTCAGATGCGATTGCCGAACATCGGTTAATCACTATATGACAGTGATATGAACTGAGACCCAGTAGTAGTAACGGTAGAGATAGGTATTTAGAACAAATGGAACTGATAGTGGTACACGACTGGACGTAGAAGCCATCGACTATATAGGAGCATAGCGAATATTGCTTACAGAATTCCATTTAACGCACCGGCTACGAATCCCGCCTACTGAATCCCTTTTATAGCAAGTCTACACTTAAAACTAGAAGTCCTGTCACGATCTGTGCGCTTACCTAGGCTTAATTGCGCGTAGGATTTGCGCGCAATTGCCATATCGAATGGCATCCAAAGCATGGCAGGTTCTCCTGGTTACTCATAGCAAACACAGGCAATGTTTCTGCCAATGGACCTCCGGGTTACCCGGAGGTCCATTGGCTGAAACATTGCTTGTGCACAGGCCATATGTACAGAATTTGATAGCCTTACTATGGTCACAACGCGTAGATTAACACGCAGATCGACGTGCTATTTGTGCGTATTTCGTGACAGGACTTCTAATTTTAACTGTATGTAGTATCTCTTTGTCATCATATGAGGACATTATATTCATTTACCAATCGGCA
The DNA here is from genome assembly GCA_031216915.1 of Pictodentalium vernedei. NCBI lineage: Eukaryota > Metazoa > Mollusca > Scaphopoda > Dentaliida > Dentaliidae > Pictodentalium > Pictodentalium vernedei. The sequence continues at coordinate 477,623,805 of CM062293.1, forward strand.
CATCTGGAGTGTACCCATGTGATGCATGTGCTGTGTATACACTGAGTACTAGGACACATTTCCACAAACACATTTCCACTAACACCAGTCCCCCGTTTCGTGGAATCTCTTCTATTATCTGCCTATAACTTTAGAACCCCTTTTCATTGTATGTGCCTTTGCGCGCCATGTTTTTGTGACCCACTGAGAATTTTCACATAAGACAGGCCTTAAAATCTGTCTCGATTCACGAGATTCAGTTTCGATTCTCGCGAGCTCCTGTTGCGAGAATCAATCTTCAGTTCTTAAATATTTTGAATTTGAGAGTACTGTTACACCTCTGTGAGTGCTACATGTACATATGCCATAGTAAAAGGCAAAAGTCATAGTTTTTTTAAGAGAGTTTATCATTTAAGCTTCCATTTTGTCGAGTTTCTCACACGAGTGCATGTAGAACACATGTTCCAACATACAGGCTTTTGGTGGTCTGGCTGATGGAAATTACAATATCGTGGCAGTGGTGGATAGTGAAGTCATGGCTGCCTATATAGGCAGCCAAGACTCCACTTGACGCTAATGCTTAGTGAAGTTTTGTTACCTTCTTATGAGGGGGCAAAGACAAGTAATTCTCTTGGCTTTTTAAAGCCACTTTTAGAATTTACGTCAAGAATCAAATAAACATTTTGCGCGAATCAAAGTTGATACTCATTGTTTCCCTTGCGAGAATCATTTGCTCGAATCGATTCGGATTCGCGCATGAATTTTAAGCCTGCAAGAATATATCGTTCCTTCAAGCATGTCTTCGTCGTGTGCTGTGTGTGTTGTTCTTACATTTCTAACTATCACGTAAGTACATCTCGTACCACGAACAGCAACGGCAGATTTTGGGAATCTGTTAGAAGTCCTATATGTGGCATACGACTAACTCACTAATCCCACTTACGAAATCCCTTTCACAGAAAATCCCTCTCTCGAATACATCTGTGGTTAACTGGGAGAGTGATAAACGTTTTGTGGAGACTAAATAATATCATTTCAAAGATAATATGAAGCTTATCCACTTAATATGAAGCTTTTACGTCACAGTACCCGCATTTCAGGGCGAAGTCCAAATATGGGCTCCTCGCACTCTGCCAGTTAAAGAGTCCCTTCTTTCAAAACAAGTCGAAGAACAACGAGTATTACTACTTGCAATTACCCTTCGACTCATTATGGAAAACGCCCGTACCAGATGGTCGAGCATACCCCACACCACTGTATGACCTAACACTATGTACTACGCATACCAGCCGAAGAACAGTATAACGCCTTAGGTGGAGTAGTAGTAATAGGAACTAACAGTAGTACTGCACTAGACAACCGAACATAATACCTCCTTGCCTAGCATTGCGCCCAACACTTAGCAACCACGCGATGGAATAAAGTATTTGTTGGTTAATAGTACAAAGGGTTAACAGTATACCAACAGGGGTATATACCTCCACTAATATACTACATATCAGTCCAGTAAGAGACGCTAGGCACATCCTGACCCGAAACAACATAATGTCGAATTGTACAGTGGACTTCAAAAGCGGTCAACGTCTCAAAGGCATCGCGTGTGTGTATATGACGTCACAACGTCATTAGCAACATAAACTGTTTTGCACCAAAAAGTTTCGAGAAAACTCAACTGCCCATCAGTCTTCCATCACATACCTATAGTATATACCAAAATCCATGGATATACATACGAAAACATACCACAGCCATCTAGAAAAGTATACACTATGTCTTCCACTTTACGGTTACAGTTTATGGAGCGAAAAAAAGATATGCCTCGTGTTGACTCCCCCAAATGTTCGGTAAGTCTTCACCACAAGTGGGGGTAACGAGGCCCGAAAAACTCCTACTATGCCATTAACGGCCTGAAGTTTAGCGCTCCGGGTCGTAATTTTAGAACCTACTTGAGACATAATCCCTTGAGGCTTAATAAAGCTTAACACGAATTACACTGATGACGGTATAATACGAATTAACCCTTTACCTAACACGAACAAAAGCGTTCTGGGCCAATGAAAGTTACCAGGAAATACACCAAGGGGCCCCAGACCCGGAGAAAATGTTACGTTCTTCATACTGAACGGACGCGAGCTTCCTTGCGTCTGAGCGATCAATGGCAGTCCACATATAAGACATTCCAATGGCATTTTTGTATCATCTTCACCCATCATTTCATTCGGCAAAAAAAATGATTATACCGGGTGTAGGGGGGATACCCATCGGGAAGACCATAATTCGGCCCACTCGGAGAACATTATGATTATTGACATTGAAGGAACGCAGTTTCCTTTCATCTGAGCAATCAGTAGCAGACCATACTGCTGGTATATCAAAATGTCGTCTCTGTGGACTGCCATTGGCAGACCACATTGAGAACATTTCGATATACCGGCAGTCTATGCAATCAAATCCATTTCGACTTTTTTCTTTTTTTTGTGTCAAAAAAAGATAGCTTATGACCTCCCATTGGAACGATCTCAATAAGGAGTCATAAGCTATGCTTTTGAGACAAAAAATGGAAAGTAATGAAAATTGAATGGCAATTTTTGCGAATAGTGCTAGTTGGTGTTCGCCGTTATGTTGGGTAAAGGGTTGACACATGACATCATTAAAATCAGAAATGTTAGCAATACTTCCAACATGGATATTCTAAATGAAACCCGAGTACACATTGAACGCCATGTTGGCAATAATAAACATATAGCTGAGATAAATTCGTACGCATTAACGATTATGGAGGTTTCAAACGATAAAAATCACAAATGTCACAAAATCTGCACTTCAGGTCGCCATTTTGGCAGCCACTTTGAACTTTCATGGTCGCCATGTAAATGCTACTCAAATAGACGACCAACAAAGTAGAATGCACCTCAGGGAAATTGATGGTTATAAGTGGCTAATTTAGTGGTTTGAAAGGTTGAGCGTAAAATCGTCAAATTGCGAATTTTTTTTAAACGGATGGGTCGAGGAAGAGGGGGTGAAAGTTTTCGCATCACAACCGCACGCCATGTGTACTATTCACAACCTTCCATACCATTCACCACCCCCCCCCCCCCCTCCCACCCCCCGCACATTTGAGGTAAGAAAAACACCAAATATATCTGGACATGTTTTGTGAAAATATTTTTCTGTCCGAAAATATTGAAGATGTTTAACTGGCATCAAATTTATCGCAGATGATGTACAGAATACGATACAGGATCACCACTCTGACATCTTTAAGAACAATTAAATGGTGAAATTAAACTTTAACCCTTTACCTAACATGAAAAAAAGACGACACTTACAAACAAAATTCTTGAATAACTAATTTTTTTCATTTTTTGTCTCAAAAACATAAGTTATGACCCCTCTTTGGAACGAGCTCAATGAGCTCGTTCCAAAGAGGGGTCATAACCTACGTTTTTGAGACAAAAAAAGAAAATGTTATTAAAATTAATTGGCGATTTTTGAGAATAACGCTGGCCGGTTTTGGCCGTTACGTTGGGTAAAGGGTTAAGCAACACTGTTTGAATATACACCAGACCAAAGTATGATTATAGGCCATGTTTTCTTTCATATACATCAGAAGGGGGCGTGGTGGCGTTGCGGTAACCGGTTCTCGTCAGATTACCGAAGTTAAGGTTAATCATTGGATGGGTGACCGTCTGAGCGATCAATTCGGTCTCCCGCGTTGTGTCCTTGGGCAAGGCACTTAACCCCGACGGTCCACATGGGGGCACGATGACGCCGTGTACCAAGGTGTACTGCACGTCAATGGTACGCATGTCTTCAACCAATATAACACTGCCTGTGCTGCAGTGCAGAGTTACGATGTTGGGGAGCTGGCAGCTGCTCGTCGTTGCTCGGTGGTTCTCCCCGGGTACTCAGGCTTCCTCCACCCGTAAAACTGTCACGGTCATGATTAGCCACTGTGCATAAGTATATGACCTTAAACACCAATAAATAAATCAATAAATAAATATACATCAGAAAATAGTGGGGGGCGGGTTGGGGGGGGGGGGGTTCGGCGGCGCCACCTCTATACCTTTTCTATATGTTGACCTTCGTTATATGTCTACGGAAGCAATAGTGCCTGGACTCACAAAAAAAATCCTTGTACCTCTCCCCGAACATTGATACCTATCTACGCGCCTGGGAGGGCCTACTTACTAACTGATTGTTTGTATTTGAAAAATATATATCTGTTAGCCCCCCACCCCACACTCTCTCCCATTTATCTTCAATCAAACCTTGAGAAGTGTTCGTTTAATATTTGAGCAACGTGCACGTTATAAAAATTTGATTTTTAAATTATTTTTATTTTTATTTCCACTTTTTCAAAAGATTTCAACAAAACCATATCATGTGACCCCTCATTGAAAAGTTATCGTTCCATGAGGTGTCACATGACATAGTTTGGTCGAATTAAAAAAAAAGTTTAAAAGTACTGTATTTATATTTTATGTCGGCGGATGCTCCGAATCGTTAGGTAAATGGTTAATGTGTGAACACGCAGTGAGGGAACGTATCATTTTCCAATTGCAGGTCCAAGGGTATGTCTTGGAGAAGCTCTGGCTAAAATGGAGATGTATCTTTTTCTGTCGGCAATGTTGCAGAGATTCAACTTCCTTCCCCCAGAAGGTGAAGGCCCACCGAAGTTAGACGTTGTATATAGAAATATATGTTCGCCGAGGCCTTTTAAGTTAAGGGCCATAAAAAAATGATAGAGAGTGCGCGGAGAACATAATTCCGAAAAAAGTTAAAATAACGTGTGAATACTACTTAGTATACATGTAATGACTATCATTCACTTTACTGAAGCTTGTACAATTTGATACACACACAACATTGCTTTACTGTTCAGTCATTTTCTATACTATAAAAAGTATTTTATTATTCGTCAGATAGTTGCATCTAAGAACTTAATTCTACGAACTGCACCTCAAAAGAAATCAGCGACATTTGTCTTTTTCAAATTTCTCGGATGCCATAGAATTAAGAAAGGACGCTGGTTTTGTTTACATTGACATGGCGGGGGTTCGAACCCACACTGAGAGAGTTTCCTTCGGCACCAACCGCCTAGCGAAACTATACTGAACCACGCAAACCACTCGGCCACCGATAGGGGGTGGCCGAGTGGTGTGCGTGGTTCAGTATAGTTTCGCTAGGCGCCCTGTCGGTGACCGAGTGGTGTGCGTGGTTCAGTATAGTTTCGCAAGGTGGTTGGTACCGAAGGAAAGTCCCTCGGCGTGGGTTCGAACTCCCGCCATGCCAATGTAAAAAGTTATTGTTATAAATATGGTCAAATATGGGATCCTGCACCCACTCAAGCATTATATTCAATGGCGACTCATCTGTTTGAACAAATCAATCAAAAAAGCGGAATATCCCAGAATGGAATCGAAGTGGTATTTTCGGAAAAGGAATCTCCTTGATAGGGTTTAATATATTTCCTGTTTTTTGTTAGGCCATGGAACGGGTATGCAAATACCCTCAGAACCGGGAAGCGGGAAATTTCCCAGGTAATATCAAGCAAATTTACGAGAGTAACAACACACATTTATTTTAATCAAAATGAACATATTTCATTGGCAATCTGACCTTTCCAATCCAAAAAATTCTTTTTCTTTGAGAAGTGTGAAAACCCAAACCCGTTTCAATCTCGTCTTTTTTTTCAGAATCACAAGTATTATCACCTTCACCTCCTCCAACATCGACATATTTACTGCCGTCACAAGTTTCCTTTGCTTGAATCAGAGGGGACTGGTGACGGCAGTGAAGAGGGGGTTGATGTTGAAGGAGGTAGTGAATAGTGATACTAGTGATTCTGAAGGAGAGTTTGAACTTTGAAGCGGGTGATGATCTTGATGTTGAAGAGAACAGAGGAGGGGGGGGGTCACTTATCGCACCCCCCCCTCATACCTACCCCACCCGACCCAGTCAACCCATATTTTGAGAAAGAAATCTTGTGATTCCTTTTGTAACTGTTTTTTCAAAATAGCATTGCCCAAGTAGAAAGATGGCTTTTCTTGGAAATGACCATTAACCTTGAAATAGATCAATTAATCCCATTTATGAAAGAATAGACCATTTTTTTCCTGGCATTTTTAGGGCCATAAACACCAGAAAGAGTTTCTCCAAGTAGTGGTACCGTGACAGTATGGAATGTGAGGTCACCTTCAAATGGACAGCTGGTCTGGCCGTTGTGACACCAGACAACTGGATATGAGAGGGTTAATGCTGTACTTAAAACCCCCTTCGATAGGGCCGTGACTCCCCACCAAAGTAGTAACGGTTTCTTTTTGTGATCGTCTGGACCTCTGGAGGGACTCCTCTCCGTTAGGGTCTCGCCCAGTCTGCTGTCCGCCGGTCTCTACTCCAAGTGCTGCACGTCGCCTAGGGTTTCTGCAGGTTCTTTTTAACTTCAGTCAAGACAACTCAGAATATATTTTATATTATAGCATATTTTAATGGATGCAGGCATCCGTTTACAGATGTCAGGCTGTATTGACACTTCCTAATTTCATCAGCTTTGTTTCAATACTTCTTTGTTTGTGTGAAACATATACCAACATCACAAATTATAGATAAACTCTCCCTGCCATAAGCAGTGTAAACTTGTATTTAGTTTTTAATAGCTTTCCTATCTGTGGTTTAACACTTACGAGCGCTGCTTCTAGAATAAAATATATGCAGTTAAGCAAAACTCGCTTAACCCTTCCAAAAGACTTAGTCCACGTGGACTCTGTTACAGTATCGCGGGCAAAGGCCTGTGATATTTATTTGTGTGAAAAGAACTTAGATATTTGCGAACATTTTCTCCTGCTTGTGTAACTCGATACGTTAACCCTTTAAACGCGCAAGACCGATTTTTCAGACCAAGGCATAATTTCGTCCCATTTTTGTCTTATTATAAGAGGTCTATACACGGGGCATTGATGATAAAATAATAACTACAGTCTGCAGCCGCCGCATCTCTCTGTAAGTGTACATAAAGAAGATACCATTCCAGGAAATGAGGTTTTAAAGGGTTAATCAGGTTTTTTAATTAGTTTATCCACCATACAAGTACAACAGATTGAGTAATCCAATTCAATCTAATTTTCATTTTAACAATCAATTATTAGTCATTTCAAATATCGTCCAGTTTGTTCTAAAACATGTCTACTTTTGTTGTTTGTTTAACTCTTTTGGCGCGGAATAATCTGAGAAACAGAATTCTTAGCGCCTAATATTCATCAGGAATTTTACAGAAAGTATAGGTTGTTAGATTGAAGCGTTATTATTTAAAAAGATGTTCTAATGAAACATAGGAATACGTACCTTTGTTTAACCCTTTACCCAACGAATCGGCCGCATCCGCCCGCGAACTCTGCAACTTCTGCAGTTGAAAAAATATTATTTTTTAAAATATTTCAACAAAACCATATAATGTGACCCCTCGTTGGAACGAGCTCGTTCCAACGAGGGGTCACATGTTATGGTTTTGTTGAAATGTTTTGAAAAAATGATGTTTAAAATAATAAATTTTAATATCGTCCGCGTTGAGTAAAGGGTTAAAAGCTCTTAGAAATGGACACACACAGTTGGCTAAATTGACTACTGTAGTATCTTTCCGCAGTCTGCCGTCTGTCTACTTTAGTCGCCTGTCGCGCCAAAAGAGTTAACAGTTGTTGATAGTAAGCACAATATAAATGTACCAAATTATTAAAATATTAATTTCATTGTGAGTCGCGCTCTTTGTACGGAAATATCCTGCCTATGGCGTGTCGACATGACTCCAGTGTTGTGAGAATAAATTGTGTTTTATTTGTAACAAAAGGCTTAGTCGCAGTTCAAAATTTCAATCCCGATCGACAATTTTAAGCGCCCGCCAGTTCGATTACAGTAGCACACATACACGAAATTCTTTCCTTTTGTGAAATTAATGAAAAACTCTGTTGCAAACTGATGGATTTTCCTTTATATTATTTTTGAAGATGAGCGTGACGTCACATCGGAATCTCGAATGTTATCGTCACGCGGTATTTTAAAACAGAACGCCTGAGAGATTAATATTATCCCTGATGGGTGAGGGTGTGAGATGTGGGAAATCTCACCCGAAGGCAAGATATTTGGGCCAGGTTTGCCGAGTGTCTGGACCAAATATCTTGTCCCAAGGGTCAGGTTTCCCCATCACTAAATTTACCCTCTGTGAACCTCAATCTAAATCCGGGCCTCAAGCCTAAACAGATGGAGGTACCCAGGGGATAAATTGGCGAACTGTATGGGATAGCATCAGCAAATTCACCCTCTGGGGACCTCATTCCGCAAATTACAGATTGCTTATTTTCAGGCTTGTTTATTCATGAAGTAGTAATTCAAATGATTTGTGGTAATTCGGAACAAACATGGGAAAAAATTCCGATTTACAATTTGATAAGAAAGTTTTGAAAAGAATTTGCATTTGATGAAATATTTTAATACATATTTCATATATTCATTTTCATTACTAAATCCCACCCTTCCCCGCTAAGCCCATGCCCCTCCCCTGTATATTTTCAAATACCACGATGACGGATCCCCAAAAACTTATTTTTTTATGATCCGATCTTTATGACGGAGCAACCAAACTGTATGAAAAAAGTGATTGTGTGTGTAGGGAGGGTGTAGGGAGGGTGGGTATGCCCACTACCCATGTATATTATCAAACACCCCAGTGATGTAGCTCGAAAACGCGGCCTCCCCAAAATATCAAATTCTATGATTGTCCGTGGAGAAGCAATTAATATTGCTTGAAAAAAATGTTCCAGTTTTGTTTGGAGTGGGAGTTGTTGAAGACGGGAGATGTCTCCTGTACCTGTAGTTTTTGTACAGTGGAACCCTATTAATTGAATAGCTCTTTGACAATGACAATTATTCAATTAACAGGAGTATTCAATTAACAGGGATTGTGTCACTTTCCTGTATTCTAGAGATAAACTTAGCATTTAATCTATTATATCCTGTTAGACAGATCTCCATGAGCTCTGTCAAACAAGATATAATAGATTAAATGTCTGTATTGGATGTACGGAGGCCAAATAGGTCTATAAACAAAGGAAAACTGGGGAGCATCAGGGTACTTTCTCGACAGGTTACAAGATTTTTTATTCAATTAACAGGAGTTTACTCAAAAACCTATATTTAATTAACAGGTCAAATTTGTGCTGAGGGTATGGTAAATGGTTTTATGTTGGGAAATTATATTCAATTAACAGGGTTATTCAGTTAAGAGATATCCAATTAAGTGGGCTCCACTCTATTAAACCAGGGAAGTACACCGCCCTCCTCTTCCAAATCTGTAATAATATTACTACTTGGGACATATATCTTACTTTTAAAGAATTCGGAGGGGGAGGGGGGACTCTCTCTACCAATTTACTTATGTTTTAAAAGGGACATGTATGGAATGAAGATGTTAAACCAAAACCAATCTCCAATGAAAGTAGTTTCCATTTTTTCGCCCCCCCCCCCCCCCTCCCCCTGTATTTTGATACAAACATCGACTTCTCTTCATAAAGATTTGGTATGGGTCGCTTTTACATACATGTACCTTTAATGATAATAATAATTAATAATAATAATAATTTTCTAATGTCGCGTTTTTACCAGCAACACACTGCTCAAAAGCGCTCATAGCATAAACTGACATTTAAAGGGAAAAAAGCAGCAGTCAAAGGCTATCCGAAAGAGATGGGTCTTTAAACCTTTTTTGAAACTTTCAGTATTGGGGGATTTCTTTAAATTCTGAGGGAGTGCATTTCATAGTGAGGAAGGTGGACATTTTTTTTTTATCTTTTTCCCACAGTAGATCTAATTCGAGGCACGATAAGAAGATTTTCTGAAGATGATCTACAATTCCGTTCTGGTTTGTGTAAATTGACAATCTGTTTCAAGTAGGTGGGGGATTTATTTCCATGTATGATGTTGTGTGTCAGTATTAATACTTTATATTTCATACGAGACTCAACTGGTAGACATTGCAAGGATTTCAGGATTGGTGTAATATGATCATATGTTTTGGCGCCAGTATGATCTTGGCTGCTGTATTTTGAATGCGCTGAAGTAGGTTTAATAGATTTCAGCGGAAGTCCAAAATAAAGAGAGTTGCAATAGTCCAGTCGAGTCAGGACCAAATACGGTACAACAGTTTTTAGTGTATTTTGATCAAGTAATTTTCTAATTTTGTTGATGTTTCTTATCTGAAAGAAGCAGCTTTTGCTCACTTTAGGGATTTGGTTACCCAGATCAAAGCTATTATAAAAACTGAAACCAAGGTTCAGAGCAGTTTCGCTTGGGAAATTTGTATAAGTGATGTTTGGCGCCCAATTGTAAAATTTCTGTCTTGTCATTATTTAAGATGGGTAAATCTCTCCCTGTCCATTGTCGAATATCATCGATGTATGCCTCCAGTGTTGTTAGTAAGTCGTTTATCTAAGAGAGGCCGGCGGATAAATACAACTGGGTATCATCAACATACAGATGAAAATTTACTGAGTGCTTCTTTATGAGATCACCGAGTGGTAAGGTATAAACTGTGAACATTAGGGGCCTGAGGACTGAGCCTTGGGGAACACCATATTTTAGGTCGATGGGCTCAGAGAAGGTGTCGCAAATTTTCACAGATTGCATGCGATCGCTTAAATAAGAACTTCTCCAATTGAGAGCAGAGCCTCGTATTTTGAGTCGTTTTTTTCTAAACGCGACAAAAGGATCTGGTGGTCGATTGCATCAAATGCTGCAGACAGATCAAGCAGAACAAACGATGTTAACTTGCGATCATCCATCGAATTCAGAATGCAACTGCCAACACGAACAAGAGCTGTCTCAGTACTATGCCTGGGTCTGTACGCTGATTGGAATGTTTCAAGTTTGTTATTATATATGACGAATTATTCTGGAGGAAACAACCTTCTCGAGGCATTTGGACAGAAAATGAATAATAACATATACATAGATCTGTTTGTCAAGCCTGCAGATAAACAGTTATATTTGAATGCAGATTCGGCTCACACAACCTATACTAAAAAGTCAATGATTTACAGTCTCGGGATAAGATTGAAACGGATATGTCAGAGGAATGCAGACTATTACCGACATAGGAGGAGATTGAAGATGCGAATGAGAAAACGAGGATATAGTTCAAAGTTGATAGAAGCCAGTTAAGGAAGGTTGACTCTTGAACAGAGGGGACCTTCTTGAAAAGAAGCCTGGAGGACACGATACGCGAATAGAAAGCATATGAGAATACTTCATGAATCTGAATGGATGAGAGAAATTTTCCCTGACCCACCAATGATTGCGTGCAGGAGAGACGCAACTTAGCCGCTGTTATGCTTCATAAAAAGACTGCAAAGTTAAGCTCCCCACCCATTTTGAAATGTACGGGAAACTGTCAGATCTGCGCTATCCTGTCAATGAATAATTTGAAAAATACATCGAGAGATGCGGAATTCTACGCCGGTAAGAACGTTAATTGCCAATCAAAAAATGTATAACACAAAGGCGGAGCAACAAACGTGGCGACCAACAAAGCATTTCATTGTTAAAGGACAGGCCCGCCTGAAAAGCAGGCAACTACACTCTTAAGATTTTTTATTTATTTATTTATTTATTTATTTATTGGAGTTTAACGACACTTTCGACAGCCAGTGTCGGACAGTTTTACGGGTGGATGAAGCCGGTGAACCCCGAGAGAACCTCCAAGCAACTGCCAGACTCTCCAACGTACTAACTCCACACAAGCAGGGTTAGCATTGGTTGAAGACATATATATTCTGAAGATAATCGTTATTGGGTGGCGATGACAGCATCCTAGAGAAAAAGATTTAACACAAGATTCCCTATACCTAAAAGCAGCACTCTAGAAACAAAATTTACTATTGGAATTTCCATAGGCATCTGGTGTCTAGAATGCCACCTTTGGTTAAGACGGGAAAGGCGGGGACAAAGTTATAGGGACAGACAGAAGTCCAAAAATACATTTTGCAGTTAATTTGTGGAATTATGGGGAAATAAATTACAAGGACGGACGACAATCCCTTAGGAAGTCGGCAGCAAAATTTATTATAGAACTTCCCATAGGACGTCGATCTGTCCCAATAAGTTTGTCCCTACAATCCTCCGACTTGATGCATGATGAAACAACTCAATATCATATTCAGAAGGCGTTCCTCGTCATGCATGTCGATAAATTTCGGCCGAAATCGACCTTTCATGATTACAAAATAATTGTCTTTGTGCATTTGTGTAGAACTCTGACAGAAGTTATAGTCTCTTTGAACTTGTGTAAGTCTGCCATTATCCTTATATGGAACTAATATAAATGTACCTTGCTCATATGCCGAATCAACAAGTAAATGACTATTTGGAGGGGACAGTTGGCTTTGAGTGTCATGTTTAGCTGACGCATAAAGATCTGTGTTTTTAAAGACAACCAAATCATTGCAGGAACCAGGCCATGCTACACTAACGCTAATAACCCTTTACCCAACGTAACGGCCGAAATCGGCCAGCACTATTCACACAATTTACCATTGAATTTCTATTACTATTTCATTTTTTGTCACAAAATCATCGGTTATGACTCCTCATTGGAACGAGCTCAGCGAGCTCGTTCCAATGAGGGTCATAACCTATGTTTTTGACGTAAAAAATTAAAAAAATATTTGTAAGTATCGTCTGCTTTTCGTGTTAGGTAAAGGGTTAAACGTGTAATTATGATCAGAGATACCACGCACATTTATGCTAAGGTATTTTTGTGCTTCATGTAGTTTTCTTGATGTTCTTTTGGCGATTTGATAGCAATATATATTCCATACACTGCACCAATGATATTGGGTATCCCTTTCAAGGACTTGAAGCCATCCATTATGTCCTGAGCCCGGGAACCTGTTGGCCAAGTAATGAATTTCTGTCTGAGGTACTGATTGATCAACTTTGAGAGTCGTCCTGAAAACATAAGCAGAAAGTTTTCAAATTAAAATATGGTCTCTGTGTTTTGAAAAAGACCCTCCTCACATTTAAATATAGGGTGCAGGATTTTTCTTCTTTTTTATGGATAAGTTCATGACCACACAACATCTGAGTCTCGCTGAAGCTTTTTCCTTGAAACTGCTTTGAAAATTTTAAAAAATCTATTAATTTGGTTATTTGTGATCAAAATCGCTATTCAGGTCACATGTACATCAAATTCGAAGCCTGATTTGTGCGCAGAGAAATTTCATTCATTATTTTCTGATGAAAGTGATCGGTTTGGTTTATTGGGGTTTGAAGTCGCTTTAAGCAACTAAGACCACCTTGGTTTGGTATTGGGAGACAATCCGCTCACAAATCTTCTTGGTATTGCGGCAAGATCAACGACCATCGGCTAGAAACTGGCAACTCCCTCAGGTATCGATTTTTGGTTACAAAGCCCTGCGTGGAAATATCTGAATTCGAACCCTTGTCGACAGCGTTGAGAGGCAAGTTGGCATCGCAGTCAGACACTTTATTAACTGAGCCATCGAGGTCCCCTCTTATGTAAGAATCATGGAGGAGGTTGATCTCTCTCCCAAGATTGATATTAGTTTCATTTTCAGATGTTAAAAGTATATAAAGTTTTTCATTCACTCCTACAAAAATGTACTATACGAATAACTTGAGTCTTTGACAACTCATACATGGATGTTTTTTGTGACTCTCAGTGTATGACTGCGATACCAACTTGCCTCTCAGCGCTATCGACAAGCGTTTGAATCCATGTACTTCAACCCTGGACTTTGTTACACGAATCGATACCTGAGGGACTTGTCAGTTACTCATCGATGGTCGTTGGTCTTGCCGCAATACCAAAAAGATTTGCGTGCGGATTCTCCTCTAACACTAAACTGGTGCCGTTATGTTATCGCCTTAGTTGCTGAAAGCAACGTTAAATTAACCAAATCTAATTGCTCCAAGACCACCCACCACCCGCTTTTAGAGAGGAATGTTTTTTTTTTCCTTTTTTGAGAGGGTGACCCACTCCCCCCCCCCCCCCCGAAACCCCTCAAATTGACAGCCAATATGATGTTGTCAAGTTTTTAGGCCTATTACTGATCTGTGTCTAAGTTTCTGTTATTTTCCTCAGTTGGAAAACAAACATTCTGGCAAATTAGACATACTATTTTAAACCGAAATCTTTGGAAGAATTGCAGTTACTCTATTGTTCAGTTTGCCTAATTTATTCAACTGTTTCTTGTGGTGTTTGCTTTATATTAAGCTAATGAGAGAGTCTTTTTTAAAAAACGCCTCATGATCAATAGGTTGCGCAGGCTATATGCAGGGGTGTGGCGAAAGGAGGTGGGGTGGGGGGGGGGGTACCTTCCAATCCTGGCCAAAATTTCCTACAGTTGGAAATTCGGAGGGCAAGTCATGAGTAGTTGGAAATTCCATCTATCTGGATTTTAGAGCTTCTTTGGTGATGGTGATGTCTCCTTTACTTCCGAAAATTCCAACTAGGTTTCAAATCGGCAAAAATTTCAAGTCCCTCCCCATAGTTGGAAATTGACTACCCTACAACCCCCCCCCCCCCCTAGTTGGAAATTCACTACCCCTACACCCCTCCAATCGAAAACCTCTAGCCACGTCCCTAGCTATATGTTCCGTGCACATGTTGTGGGTGTGCATTTCTTCAACTCAGTTGGACCCAAGCAGTATTTTGAGCAAGAACTACCATACTTGCTTCGTACTGATCTGTATTTTTAACCTCTAGATCAAGTAGAGGTTATAAGTGAGATAAAGGGATGATAAAAGGAATCAGGTAGTGGAACATGTATTTGAACCTGGAATTATGTGGCTGTTTCATCATTTGCAAATCAAACATCGACTACAACACAATATTAGTTTGAAAGTTTGATACTTGTGATTTCATTATCAGATTGCAAAGAAGTATGACACACGCAGAGACACATCAAGTTTCTATTTCAACATTACATTTCCCAGTGCCTATATTTTTAACTACATACTGCTGATGCGCTGTTGTGTTGTAAGGAGTTAGAAGATGATGGAACATCTTTACTTGGACGTACAGTTAACACTAGAAGTCCTGT
Source organism: Pictodentalium vernedei (assembly GCA_031216915.1). Classification (NCBI taxonomy): domain Eukaryota; kingdom Metazoa; phylum Mollusca; class Scaphopoda; order Dentaliida; family Dentaliidae; genus Pictodentalium; species Pictodentalium vernedei. The sequence continues at coordinate 477,638,897 of CM062293.1, forward strand.
CACGAACTGTGCGCTTATCTAGGCTTAATTGCGCGTAGGAATTACGCGCGATTTCCATATCGAATGGCATCCAAAGCACGGCAGATTCTTGACGCTACGCATAGCAAGCACAAGCAATGTTTCTGCCAATGGACCTCCGGGTTACCCGGAGGTCCATTGGCTGAAAAAAATGCTTGTACGCAGACCATCTGATAGCCTTACTATGGTTATAACGCGCAGATTAATGCGCAGATTAATGCGCAGATCGACGCGCTATTTGCGTGATTTCATGACAGGACTTCTAGTTTTAACCGTACTTGCTAATTTAGCTGGTTGGTAGTTTTGGTGAATTTGAAGGAATTACCTTAGCTGAATCAAAGTTGGCTAGAAACATACGGGTCTTTTTTGAACTTCCTGTATTCTTTATAGTAACATATCCGTCTACGCATATATCTTCATATTTATGCAAGGTGACTTGATTTCTATTGTTTATTCATCTTGTTTCTCATCACTCCATTATTCATACTTTGTCCTTTTAAACAGATGTTGCATGCAATCCCCATCTACAGCAACACTAAACTATGCGGAAAATGAAAATCTGTTTCCTACATATGTGCGGAACGGAAATCATTGACGAACTATTTTTAAATAGAAGCGAAATTCCAATGGAATTTTCTACAAATCGTGCAACGCAATTACAATTTTAATCGCTTGGGATAGCTGAAAATCTTCCTCTGAGTTCCAATGTGTTCTATCTGCCAGTAGTCACATAGAATACATTGAAACTCAGGGGACGAGATAGTAATACGGGTTCCCTCGCCAATTTGGTTGGTGATAAAATGTGTTGTTTTTGTTTATAGATGCCAAATGATTTGCTGATTGTCCTTCTAATAATTGTTTTTATAGACGTGAAGGCGTGTAATAAACACAGAATGACATGCGTGTGAGTGGGTTAATAGATATGCCACTTGTGCCATCGCGAAAAGATAAACCTCGATTCCTGTTGCCTCTCGTTCTATCCTTCCACGCTGGCAGTCGTGCCATATCGATTAATCCATTCACACGCGTGTGTCGTTCTATGTTTTTTCCCTTCATTTTTCTCCTTCTCCATGGTACTTTTGCATTAGCATCAATACTCTTTTCAGTAACACACCACTGATGATAACCATCTCACAGAATGAGAGTTGCAACATCTGGTATTCAGCTTCAATAGTATGAGCTTACATAGATACTACTAAGAACAAAATAAAATCATCAGAGTGTGGTGGATAGTTCAAAATTAGAGCTTGTTTGATCGATTAACCACAAGGATTAACCTTAGTTAACCGATTAATCACTTGTCCGTATAGCTAGCTGAATAACTGCCGTACCGTTGATGATTTATAGCATTAACCCTTTACGCAACGTAAAGAAGAAAATCGGCCAGCTCAACACACAAAAATCTCCATTCAGATTTTAATATTATGTTTTCAATTTTTGTCTCAGTGAGGGATCACAATCTAGGTTTTTGAGACAACAATTGAAATATTTTAGTAATTCAAGAATCTATTTTGCAAGTGTCGTCTGGTACCCGCATTGGGTAAAGGTTAACTTAAGAATGACCAGTTCCAGCTACTGATACAGTATAATGATCATGCAAGTGAACAAGTATGTCATCACGTAACTTGTATGCTTAACGCTGTCTCATATAATTGATGTGAGTCAGTGTGACAATGTTTGCCTGTTTTGGAGCAAGTTTGTTCCTTTGTTAACCCAGAAAATACAGTAGTTCAAAGGTAACGTAATCGATCAATTACTTTTTTGATCGATCAAGACGTTAACCATTGATTAATCGATTAATCAGTTAACCGTTTCAGTTCTTTTCAAAATGTGAAAAAAAATGAAATTTGAAAGGCGGAAAAAAAGTTAATTTTTTTCAAGGATTGATCACCCACCCAACCCGGCCGTGTTTACAGGAATTTTTTTAAAACCACTTGAAGCGACTCTCCTCTCGGCGCTGAAAGCAAGGGTTTGAGCCCAGGTGTATACCAACTCTCCTCTCAGCGCTGTAAGCATGGGTTTGAGCCCATGTGTATACACATCTGTTTTGTAACTCAGATGTTTAACTGAGGGAGTTGTCAGTTACTTGTCAAATGCCGTGGTATTGCTTGGTATATGCAAAGCTTTAAGAATGGAGTTTCATTCAGCCCTAAAACTCGCATCATAGTGATATGGCCCCAGTTGCTGAAAGTAGTGGTAAATCCCCAACGACCAACCTTATAATCTCATCCGGACAATAAGTGATTTTAATGAGTTTAATAAATAAAACATGAATGCATGAAATCTATCAGGAAAACATATGACATTGTCTAACTGTTTCACAAAATAGCATTGGATGTTGAAATTCTGAGTTGTTTTTTGCGACATTTTGGTTGAAATGTATGACTGGGATCCATAACTGTTTCTTGTTATTTAACCCTTGAACCCTAGCGGCCGCTTTTCCGGCCAGGAACATGATACGTCATAACGTCATTATATAGGATGACTGTTCAGTAAATGTGTGTGATAGACCAATCAGTATTTTCAAGGTGCAGCTCCGAGCTGAATATGGACTCTCCTAATTGCTGTCATTGAACTGGCTTAGAATATACCACAAGAGTTTTAAGGGTTAATATGAAATGAACAGATTTTGAGAAAGATATCAGACAGGTCTCTTACAGTATTTGTAAAGACTTTTCATTTTTATTCTCTTACAAAGTTATGTAGTTTTTTATTTTTCATCTTTTATTTAATGCAGATACTGTTAAAATTAGAAGTTCTGTTACGAACTGTGCCCTTATATAGGCTTATTGCGCGTAGGAATTGCGCGCAGTTGCCATATCGAATGGCATCCAAAGCACGGCAGGTTCTCCTGGTTACTCATAGCAAACACAGGCAATATTTCTGCCAATGGACCTCCGGGTTACCCGGAAGTCCATTGGTTGAAACACTGCCTGTGCACAGGCCATATGTGCAGAATTTGATAGCGTTACTATGGTCATAACTCGTAGATTAACGCGCAGATCGACGTGATATTTGTGCGCATTTCACGACAGGACCTCTAGTTTTAACAGCAGTCAAATTCCTTTGGTATCCCACAGCATACTGGTACATGTGTCAAACAATTATTTTTTCTAGATTTTGGATATCATTTGCCACTTGAAATATTCTAACAGTACATTGGACTTGTACTGAGCACTTGTACTGAGCACTTCGTGTTGAGGGAGTCCCGTCAAACCAAACAAGTATTATTGATATACTTAATTGAAGTATACTCATGACATTTGGTAAATATTTGAGTGCATTTTTGGAATAATTAAAATTTGCAAAAATTTGCGCAAATTCTAATTATTTTCTGCCAAGTCCCAAAACCTATCTAAGTTTCATATGAAATTTAACCCTTTACCCAACGCAGACGATATCAAAATTTATTATTTTAAATAACATTTTAAAAAAAAATTCTGAAAATGTCAACAAAACCATATCATGTGATTCCCTCATTGGAACGAGCTCGTCGAGCTCGTTCCAATGAGGGGTCACATGATATGGTTTTGTGGAAATGTTTTGAAAAATAAAATATTTTGAGCTCCTGAATTTGCATATTACGCGGGCGGATGTGGACGATTCGTTGGGCAAAGGCTTAATGTTTTCTAATGGGCCAGAGCAAAGCCAGGAGTCTCCAGCCAGAATCGAACTGGCATCTCTTCAGTACGTATATACACTGTAAAATATACTTTGTACTGAACTACACTCACCGTTTGTACTATGAAGACATGCTGCAGTGCTCTTATCGCACTTGAAAAGATGCAACGTGTGTATAATGATCATAATATCACCAGAACACACCTGTGTAACTGGAATCCCCACTATGTACACCATGTACTCAATGAAAACTAGAAAGTAATTCCAATTGGGAAATTGAATAGAGAATTTAAAGAGATTTTTAATATTCATTTTAGAATGTTTACTTAATATAAATTTATCGCACGTTTGTTTTTTTTTTACAAGTTTTTTTAATGTTTTTGTTAAATTTCTTGTTTCTTGAAAATATACTAATAAAGTGACACTGTTTAGTCAAATTGTATTTTTTCAATGTTTCAATGTTTCAGGAGTCTAAGGTAGTGGGAGCCCATGCTCATTCATGATTTCCCTTGTGATCATTGAATAAATGCCAGTTCAAGAATTTAGGCATTGGAGCCACTATCGAAACAACATGATCTTAACAAAGACCAAGAAGAATTTTGGAAAAATTCTGTGGACCCAGGGTACCCGCCAGCAACTTCTTATCTTGATTACAACAGGAGATTTGGCCACAGTAGCCCAATCATAAGGTGTCCTACTCCAACCCACCTCCCCTCTCAGCACTGTCGACAAGTGTATTTCTACCTTAACTTTGAAACCCAGAATCGTACACTGAAGGAGTTGCCAATTGCTTGCCAAAGGCCGATAGTCTTGCCATAATACCAATATATTTGTAAACAGATTCTCCCCTTCCACTGAAACTGAAGGCTTGTGATATGGCCTTAGTTATCGAAAACAACGTTTGAATGGCCAAAATCAACTAACCATTCCTTGGGTTCAGGGGGCGCGGTGGCTCAGTAGGTGGATGTGAGGGCTGCAAGCCGAGAGGTACTCGGTTCGAATCCCACCTGCGGCAACCGCGTTGTGTCCTAGGGCAAGACTCTTCACCCCCATTGCCTACGTGGTGGCACGGTAGCGTTGTGTACTGAGGCGTACTGTACGTCGGTGGTGAACTTGTGTTCGGTGGTTCTCTCCTGGTACTCCGGTTTCCTCCACCCGTAAAACTGTCGTGGTCATGATTAGCCACTGTGCAGAAATATGTGACCTTAAACACCAATAAATAATTAAATTCTTTGGGTTCAAGTCTTAGTACAAGGTCCCAAACATTATGTTGATTGGCTCAATTTGGCAGATTCATCAGTCTTATGTTTTATGATATATTCTATACTGGTTATAGTTATAGTTTGTTGAAGATTTCTTGTTCCCCTTTACAACTAAGACTATATCACAACAGTCAGTTTCTAATATGTAGGTGAAGTTAATTTGGTAAATCAGTTGAATGACTGGCGAGATACTCATTCAAATATTACATCTCGATATACCAACGAAACTCTCATATTCTTCGTAACTTGCTACTTCAGCAGATTGATATGGCTACGTAAAATGACAGACAATTGCAGCTCTGCACTATCAACCTGCCTACCAGACAGAGATGTGCGAATAAGTACAGTTAAAACTAGAAGTCCTGTCATGAAATGCGCACAAATAACACGTTGATATGCGCGTTAATGTACGCGTTATGGCCCCAGTAAAGCTGTCAAATTCTGTACATATGGCCTGTGCACAAGCAATGTTTCAGCCAATGGACCTCCGGGTAACCCGGAGGTCCATTGGCAGAAACATTTCATGTGTTTGCTATGAGTGACCACGAGAACCTGTCGTGCTTTGGGTGCCATTCGATATGGCAATTGTGCGCAATTACAACGCGCAATTAAGCCTAGATAAGCTCACTATTCGTAACAGGACTTCTAGTTTTAACTGTATGTTTAGTTTGCAAACTGACAAATTAGGTGCTGATCGAGTGTGTAACTGAAATTAAAATAGGAGATAGTCATTGTCCGCCTTCCCAACTTGGCCTAAGAATTCAAACTTTTCTTTTCTTTGTTGATATTCTCAAAGACTCACCAACAATATTCAAGACAGTTGTCTCACATACACCAAAACGATCAGCAATAATGTACAGGGTCATTTCGCTTGAGGTATAACAAATATAAATCAGAAGTTGCTTTCTTGGGTCGATGATACTCTCAGCTCTTGTGATTTTTTGCAACAGTAGAGGTTCAATGTGTTTTAAAATGATTTCAAAAGTTTCACTTTCCATTCTGTATCGTAGTTTGAACAGTCCAGTGTTAAATCTTGGTACGGTTTCTTCCACGTAACCTGCGATTCGAGGCATTTTACCAGTGTCTCAATATCGATGGAGCAAAGACGTTATCATTTGTGAATAATTCTGCAACAATGTAAACAAAACGACACACGCGTGTGAATGGGTTAATTGATATGGCACGAGTTCCAGCGCGGAAAGATGGAACGGGAGGCCGTAGGTCTCAAGTTTTATCCTTTCGCGATGGCACGAGTGCCATATCGTTTAACTCATTCACGCACACGAGTCGTTCTGTGTTTATTACACGCCTTCGCGTAAAAAAACAACAATAATAAGAAGGACATTCAGCAATTCATTTGACAATTATCATCAAAAAGAACACATTTTATCGCAACCAAATTTGCGAGGGGAACCCGTGTTACTATTTCGTCTCCTGAGTTCCGATATGTACACACTGGAACTCTAGGGGGCGATTTTTAGCTATCGCTAGTGATTCAAATTGTAATTGCTTTGCACGATTTGTAAAAAAGTCCAGTGAAATTTCGCTTCTATTTCAAAATTGTCGTTAACGATTTCCGTTCCGCACATATGTGCGGAACAGATTTTCATGTTCCCCATTGTTTAGTGTTGCTGTAGATGGGGATTTCAAAGAACGGGCGTGTAATAACATATTTTCAATGTCGCTCCTTGTCGCCAAATTTGTTTACAAGCAACGCAATCCCTGTCGAATATTTCGCATTTATGCAGCGAGAGAATATACCTGTCACGTGGGGAGTAGTATGTCTCGTATGTTTCACCCCAATTCTGGATGACCCCGGTGGATGACCCCGGAAGTGACGTCATGTCACGTGACTTGGTGGCGCCATGTTGTGTTGTCATGGTAACCCGCGTGAGCGGCCATCTTGTGACGTCATCTCCATAGTGATACGTGGTGTGAGTGCGCAAGCGCAGCGCGTGTTGTTAGGGTGACACGTGTTTCCGTCGTCCACTTTGTATACTGGAGGCCACCATCTTGGTTTTTATGGTAGCACGTGGTTGCTATGTTACCTGAACCCTTCTTATAGGACAGGGGTATGTTCGGAGGGTATGTTCGATTGTAGAAGAGGAAATCTAATTTCCACAAACAACCCGACAATCACCTCCAAATCACCAAAACCTATCCCAACTTTTACTATTTTGAATTCTTTCAGAATTATCTGCTTCTATCTACATATGCAATAGTTTTCCACTACCTAGCCATGTTTCTTTGTTCTGGAGTATACTCCAGTAGCGTAGTAGAGCCTATTATTTAGAACATTTTACCTTATTATTACTATATTTAGCAATTTCTGGCCTATTCTTGTTAGTTCTGACTCTATTCCAAGTACTCTTGTTGTTTCATATATCTAGATCATTTATAACCAATCAGATTGCTTGATTTCCCATAATCTGTATGCAGAGTTATCTCCCCTTATTACAATGAAGTCCTATCCGATTCTCATCACGTCTATATCCAATGGCCATATCCCATGGAATCCCTTATTGTGAGACACCCGTGGCTACGGAATCCCTTTTTGTCGTATGAGGAGGCCATGAGGCTATGTAAAAGCCCTCAATGAGTCCTGATTTATTATCCCTCATAGCCTCATTGAATTTTGAGGTTATGAGGACCATTAAAAATCCCTCAATGAGGTATAATTTACTACGACTCTTAGCCTCATTTCAGTATTTGAGGATACCTATGGCCTGGTATTGTATTATTCGAGGATAGTTGTCGAGGATACCTTTTGGAGAATCCCTTTTTTTTGTCGTATGAGGCCATGAGGGCTATGTAAAAACGCTCAATGAGTCCTCATTTATTATCCCTCATAGCCTCATTGAATTTTAAGGTTATGAGGACCATTAAACATCCCTCAATGAGGTATAATTTACTACGACTCTTTCAGTATTTAACAGCCATATCCCCAGGCACCCCAATTTCGGCACCCATTTTTGGAGAACATGGCCTTCGGCACCACTTTTTTGTCGTATGAGGCCATGAGTAATCCCTCAATGAGAAGATCTAATGTAGTCTTACCAACTCCTTCCATCTTGTCGCCAAAGCTCCAAGACCACTACTGGTCTATGGTCTATCTGTCCTATCATTATCTTCTACAACAGTCTTGTTCCACTGCTGCCTTGTACCAGTACTATTGGCTTCTGTTATTCTGCCCCATATCTCATTCATTACTTCCTATCTATACCTATCTCAGTCTCGACTATAACATTGATCAAGGTTGAATCAGATTTTCCCTGTATACATATAAATCATTCCGTAATTGAGATTCCTAGCCGAGTCGATACCCAGGAGCTATGGAATATGTTAATAAGTAATGATCGGAATTGGAGGATGGTGACGTCCCTCTCTGCTTTAATTGTGACCCCTGGGCCATCTCTTACAGGTGACGTTTTACATGATCCTGTATGTGTTTTTTCCCGATCAATCAGTGGAAGAGCAAGCGGAAGAGTTGGGGAGGACTATTCACATGTCAGAAAGGCAGGTTAATGAATCGGTTGTTAGGCAGAGTTCAGTAGCAGATACGTCCCAACGCGAAAAACGAACGGTTGCTATTCCTAAACTCCGGTACATGAGTTATTCATCAAGGGAAAGAACTATGCAGCAACTAAGTGTCTGCAAAACTCTGATAAACTGAGGATTCTGATTGGACATGCTCAGACGACTGTGTCGATGGCAGAGCTATGGACAGGGTCAGGGATAGCTAATAGCAGCTTGAAATAGATAGAATGATGTAGCCAGAATACAGAAAAAGGTTTCGAATTGATTGAAACGAAAGGATCTGATCCAGAAAAAGTACTCTCATTGCATCGAACACACCCTCAGGACACACACGCCATACTATAGTCTCTTAGTCACCAAGTACTATCCAAGAAGATGTCGGGTGCGTTTCGGTAATATTAGTCATTGTCGGGTAGTTTTCGGTAATTTGCTATACCCCGTTGAATCGTACACATCCTCCAAATACACCCACGTACTGCAAGAAGCCTGCCGAACTCGACAAAACCACATGCCGCCATGCAAAACAACATGGCACCCTCCAAGAAATAAAATGGACGGTAGAAACACGTGTCACCCACACAACGGACACTGCTCATGAGAACTGCCACTATGTATTATTCTGGTCATGACGTCACATTATGGTCAGTCATCCAGACTACCATGAAAGCCATATAACGTCACTGGTCCCGTTAGTTAAGACTCCTCCACACTCTGCTTTGTCTTCCGCAAATGTGGTTCGTTTATTTAATTTGATTTATTTGAGTGTAGGCCACTTTGTCTGCCATTTATAGGATAACTAGAATTTATTTTGAGATAAAATTCCCAGAATTCTTTAGTTTGCATTGATTTCAAAATTGTGCAGGCCTGGAAAATCAGACTTTAAAAGAAAATACAGTTCTCTCCCTTAGAACTGTGAATGACAAACTGGCTGCGTCCGCCTGGATATTCGATCTTGTTTTCAAAATTCTGTAATCTACTTTTTCTAAATCATGCAAATAAATTTAATGATATGAATCGCAAGAAAAGGACAAGCTCATTCTATTTATGATATCATCAAAGAGTCTTATGTTTTAAATCACGTAAATATCATTGTTTTAAAAGTTTTAAAAAGGGGAATTTTACAATATCACATTTTCGAAGTGTGTGAGCAAGAGCGAGATAATCCGAGAGCCCATAGAGTTTGAATTATGTGTAACCTTGAGTTTGTTTCCGACAGGCTGTGTAAATAAGTGCTCTTCAAAAATTGTTTTTCTTTGTGGTTTCGACCAGTATATGATCCAGAAAAGCGAGAGTATTTTTATATGAACTGCTGGGAGTTTACTGTAGCTCAAGATGGGTGATTTCTCGAGGGAGTTGACGTCAAAGTTCAGTATAGGAGTGTTTAAACGTATTTCTGAAATCGACGTAGCTCGAAGTTTGGAGAGAGTTATACTCCTGGATGATGTTCGAGCCATTCAGATCACGAAGGACACCTGTTTTATAACTGTAAGTACAAATGAAACCAAGAATCTGCTCATTGAAAGAGGTCTTAGAATTTTCGGAAATAGAATTAGACTCAGAGATGTGTTACATAGTTTGACCCTTGTGACTATAAAAGATGCACCGTACAAAATGGCGGACATCGATATCATGAAGTGTTTCCAAGATTATGGTGAGGTTCTGAAGGATAGCTTTAGGAGGGGGAAAATTCGGGACTCTGTGATTGAAAACGGCACTAGGTTTGTTCAGATTAGGGATTGTATGGAGATTCCGAAAAATGCTACTCTACTTGGGTATGATTTGCGGTTTTTTTCTGACATGACCAAGATAGATTGTATATATTGTCAACAAACGCATTTCCCAACCCAAGTGTGTCAACAGTTCAGGGACGCTAAACGCAAATGTGGCAATTATTTTCAATCATCGCACGAAACAGCTCAGTGCGTTAATCCAACTGTGAGCAGGCGATGCAAAGGTGAAGGTCATCGCCAAATGGCATGCACACAGAACGGTATTAACAAGCGTGCAGATCAATACGGATATAATGAGCAATTTGATTATGATCCGCCTCAACAACTTCAAAACGGGGATTATGGTTCACAACGCGTAATTGGCCGATTTAACTATGACGTCAATGACAAGACAGACCTCAAAAAATCCGTGCGTGCTGTCAATCAGTCTAGTCACCGCCCAAACGACACCGACTTCATTGATTACACTAAATCTGTGATTGGCATTGTACCGCCTTCTGTGCAGCCAGTGAGCAATAGTTAGCCACAAGAGAGTGAAGCAAACAAAACAGACGATAAACCATACCCACACATAATAGACTCACTGGTGCTTGGTGCCAGTAACATGAAAGGTGTCAATATAAATAAACCGAATACTAAGCTTGTGTATATTTAGGGAGCTTCGTACGAAGAAATTGATAAACTAATCGGAAAGGCAAAATCCTTCCCCGACATCATTCCCGATAACATCAAGTGTATAACAATTCATCTTGGGACCAACTATTTGACCAAATCCAATGCAAGCTACAACAGAGAAATAATGTGGTTTCATGTTGCCCACAAAAAACTTATTGATGCTTTTCAAAATGCTTCGATGAATATTTGCAGCATAGCCCCAAGAAAGGTAACAGGGGGCAAATCACAACCTCATAATGCGGCTGCAACCACCATAAACTCTCATTTGAGCATGTTCTGTGATGCCTCAAATTACGATACTTTCGTGGATAATGACTTGCTGTTCATGAAAAACGGTAGTATTGTACGAAGTCTTTTCAAGGACAATGCCCAGAGTGGTGTACATTTAAGCCCCAAAGGCAGTGACAAACTGGCTGATATATTAAATGACACTATCCAGGACGATGAAGATTCAGTGACACTAACAAATGTAAACAAGCGGCGTTGTGATAAGTTCACACCAACCCCGGAGAAGAACAAAAACGCCCGTATTGACAAATGAACTTTAACAAATAATAACCAATTGCATAAAGATCATCAAAATCATGTGAATCACAAACAAGAATTAAGTGGTAAGAAGGTGAAAGCCAATGCATGTGACCAAAATCATTCAGTCATGCAAATACATGTCCCAGTGAATCACAAAGAACATTTATCAAATGAAAAATTTGAAAATACGTTTAGGTGCTCAAATATCACAATGCGTTCAATAAATAAAACGCACATGAGCTCATTTAATGAATTGGGGAACGCATGCAATATAGTTGCTCATACACCTGGTGCAGACGTTTGCTGTAGCGATAACTGTTATGAAAAATTTACTACAGTTACGTCCAGTGATATGCACGTGGTCCGTGAGAATGTTTGTAAACATTACATGTCTAGACACCCACGTGACTCGGTAAGCCCTACCGACGTGATCAAGAACAGAACTTGTACAAATGTTAGCTTCTGTTCAACTTGTGCTGAAAATGTACGCCACGAAAACAGTTTTGATTTTAATGCCGATAGAATTGATACATGCAACCACTCAGTTAATGAGTTTTCAAATTTCGAAGCACATATTAATGATGTAAATGCTGAAAAGTGTCATAATTTTCATGATGACTTTTTAAATTTTGATTCAATTACTGATGATGTCAATCTCGAAAACTGTATCTCAACACATACCTACATATAATGATAATCACAGCACAAGTTATGATTACAATAATGTTAATGTATTTGTGGAACCCAAAATTAATGTATACAGTTCAAACACTTTATATTGTGATGAAATCTGCACTGTCCAAAATGTAAATATTTCCAACCACGTGACTGGCATACATGGACATTGTACTTGTCAATCGTTTGGAAACAAGCGTAATGAAGACCCTACGTTGTTGTCGGGGGACCAGACTGAGACTTGTGCATGGGTTCATGAACCTAATTGCTTTTCAGGTCGTGAGTCTGTGTTCACGTGCCGGCCGGATTAGCTGACAACATTATACTCAGATAACGCACCAACTCAAACACGCAGCCTTGACGTTGAAATCAAAACAAATCACGGTTAAATCTCACTTTACCCAACTGTCAAATATGACGATAATGAAAATCACCGAAATAATTTCGTTATCAGTAATGGTGAATCCATGACGCCAGGTCCACAATTACTTATGGTCACTACCGATGTACGATTAAAGGTTAAGACACAAGAAGTGTATACTACAAACAATACATTGTATGCCAACCCACCTGTTGAAAATATAGAACAGCTCATTTACTATAGTGAAGACGACTTCGAATATGATCGAATACGCAATCGAATATTGAATTTTGATACAGGTCATACTACCACGTGGAATTCTAACTATTTTTCTAATCTGCTTGAAGACATTGATGATATATGTCCATCCGATAATGGTAATACCAATTATCTCGATTCGTACATGGAGTTAAATGATAATCCCATTATCGGTTCTGAGAACTATTTATATGAAAATGAACAACCCAGGGACCGACCTGGGCATGCGCCAGTGCGTATTTGGTTCTGAAACATCAGGACCTGGCTCTTAAATCTCAGAAATAGGCTTCTCATTTGGCGCGCAACTTCTCAGATCATATTTTGATATTGTTTCGATGGATAATCGAGAGAGACACTATTACTTATAAAATATATATGATTATCATTTATCATTGTTGTAGAGTGCTTAAGTTAATACTTCAAGTCTTAATTACCAAGCATTAATCTTCACTGTGGTTTCTGATCAAGTCTTGGCTGCCTAAATAGGCAGCCAAGACTTGATCAGAAACCACAGTGAAGATTAATGTTTGCTATAGAGTACTAAATGAAAATGATGAGAGCTATCACATACTTGCAGTGTGTGTTACAAGCAGCAGTGTGACTCCGTAAATTGAAATCTGGCGCATGAATTAAAAAAATAGGCCCCGAGGCCAGAGCGTATTTTAAATAGTCCTGATCGGTCCCTGACAACCCATCATAGAGGTCTCAGATATTTCGCATGAAGTGAATAGAACAATGTATTCAAACAATGTTACTCTTGAAAAGGAACATGGCGATTATGTACCCCTTATTGTTATAGACGATCACACTCCGTCAAATACTATTGAACCAGTTATGCATAATACTAACACAGTAACAAACATACTAACCCTTAATGTATGTGGATTACGAAGAAGGTTAATGTATCCCGAATTTATTGAATTTTGTCACAATTACGATGTACTTTACTTTATAGACACAAAGACAGATGATTGTGATGAGTTGAATTTACATGGATTTGTATTGTACATGCAAAATAGATTTAAAATGTCACGATGTAGGTCAGGGGGAATTATTATAGGCATAAAAACTGACTTGGCAAAATACTCGCATATTATTCACACAAACTGTTCATTTGTTCACTGGATTGAAATTAACAACTATCTGGAAGACAAAATCATAATTGGAGCAGTATATATTCCACCGGAAGGAACTAAATATTCGTCAAATACAGCTTTTAATGATATTGAAGATGACATCATTTCACTGAGATGTCGTTCCAATAAGATTTATATAACAGGTGACTTGAACTCTCGTACATCGAATGATCTAGATTATGCATCGGTGGATTATGAGAACGACAGGGATTTAATCAATATAGAAGCAGACATTATTGACAGTGCGTTACTGCTTGAATCGTCTGGGTTACCTAGAGAGAGATATAACAAAGATAAAGTAAAAAATAACTTCGGTCGGAAACTCCTTACTTTGTGTCGAGACAATGATCTTTTTATAATAAATGGCCGAGTAGGGATCGACCGTGGAGTTGGGTCCCTAACATGCCGGGACTCCTCGGTTGTCGATTATACTATATGCTCTCAGGAAGCGCTACATTCTATTTCTAATTTTACCGTTATAGAATTTAGTAATCTTTTTTCAGACGTGCATTGTCCTATTACAACTACTATTGAAATGAGTGTGCCCTCTTGTGAAACTGAAGATCAGGAATCACCAGGAAATGACGACATTTCATACCGGAAATGGGTTCCAAACAAAGCGGCAAAGTTTACAAATAATATAGACACACAAGCCCTTTCTAATATCAAAGATTATTTAGACAATCTGTCCAGTGCATACGTCACTGGACAGCAAATTAATAATAATAACTCTTTGGCCAGCCGCTGATTTGTCGCGGTCCTCATAAGAGAAGGCCATCATTCCCCCTGCACCCCACCCCCTCTTCCCCTCCTCTCCTCCCAGCATTCAGATATAAACTGCTTAATAGTGTCCCTCACTTCCTCTTTTTCAATTTCTTCAATAAGCATTCCTACCCTCTCCCTCGTGTCCCCCTTCAGCCATCTATCCTTTGTTTCTTCACCCCAGTTCTGCATTATTCTTCCAGTAAATTTTATTCTATGAGGTATATACTGTGGGCATTCCAAGAGAAAATGTTCCAGGGTCTCCACTACTCCAGAGTGGCACATTTGGCATCCCTTTTCCCCATCTCTCCCAATTTTTCCCCGAAGCTCCAGTGATCTTGATCTCAGTTTGAACAGCAGTGACCCTCCAAAGGTGCCATCTAGGTACTTCTCAAAAGCTGGCTTTTCTTTATATTGTAACCCCTGCAGTGATCTTTTCACGCTAACCCCTGCTCGCCAGTTTCGATTGCAGTCTTCCATGACTCTCTCTTTGACAAACCTCTTGCCTTCTTTCATTCCCACTTCTATGTTTGTGACCTCTATAGAGTAATTTTCCATTAGTTCCCTCACATGTTTTGACCACCCCGTTTCTATATTAGAATTCCAAATGGTATCGAGCATCAATTTGCACCACCGGTTGTCAGGCAGGTTTCTCAAGTAGTTAAAGTAACACAGTTTTCCCAAATCTACCCTGTCCTTGATTTTCATCCACACAAGCTCCCCCCTTACTGCTTCCAAAGCTGCAGCATTACTCGACCCTGTTATCCATCTGCCGGCATCATTCTGAGTACTTTCCAACTTCTTAATAACGGTTTGGTTTAATGGAATCACGTCCGTGCCATACGTTATACTTGGTAAACCCACCCTCTCCCACAGTGTTTTCCCCACAAAGACCTTATTGAAACTATTTTTCCCTAAAAGTTTTAGTTGGTTCAGAATTCTTTTCCCCTTCAGAATCAGTTTGGCTGAGTAATTTCTGTACACCCCTCTTCCCGTTATATTTATGCTTACCCCTAGATACTCATACTCTCCCGTTTCTCCTACAGTGATTTGTTTGCTTTCCCCTTCGGGGATTGAGAACTCCCCCACTCTCCATCTCTTCGTCATATCTACCTTGCGTCCAACGGGTATTACCTTGCTTTTATTTTCATTTAGTTCGAGCCGCCAAGTGTTCCCATATCTACCAACAATTTCCAGCAGTTTCTCTAGCCCCTGTTCAGTTCTAGACATTAACACCATGTCGTCCGCAAAGAATAAGCCTGGTATCTTTATGTCTCCAACATTTACCCCCTCCGCACTCTGAATTAGTTCGTCCCCTAAATCTTTAACATACAATGCAAACAAAATCGGTGAAAAGATATACCCCTGCTTGAGGCCTATATCCATAGGGACTCGTTTTGTAGTGATACTCCCTAGACTGAGTTGGCTTTGCACATCTGTATACAGTGCTTTCATGATTCCCACAAAGTCACCCCCCAGTCCGATGCCCTCGAGCTTTCGCCACATACCTTCCCTCCACACTCGGTCGTACGCTTTTTTCACATCTAGAAATGCCAGAAACACCTTTTTCTTTTCAGCCTTTGTTGATTCTATCAGTTGGGTGAGTGTAAATAGGTGATCAGTGACTCTTCGTCCTTTCCTGAAACCATTTTGAATTTCTCCTAAAATACCTTTCTCTTCAATAACTTCCTCTAGTCTACCGTATATGACCTTACAGAATACTTTTTTCCGATGTTACTACTAACTGATATCCCCCTATAGTTATCTAGAACTTCCTTATCCCCCTTTTTGTGTATGAACGACACCTTACTTTCCCTCCACTCTCTGGGGACCTCTTGCTTTCGCAGAGCCAGGTTGAAAAGGTTTGTCAGGACTTCAATAAGTGCCTCCCCTCCATTTTTGAGGAATTCGTTCGGAATTTCATCAGTCCCTCCCGCTTTACCATTTTTTAATTTCGAGACCACGTTCCGCACTTCTTCTGCCGTTATTTCGCTACATACACGATTGGATAGGTTCTCCTCCACCAGTGTATTTCTTTTTGGTGGGGACCCACTGCCCCATCGCCTATCGTTTATCTTTTCCCAGTGCTTGACTAACTCTGAAGCGATACGGCCTTTATCTTCTGTACTTTCCCCATCCACTTTGATACTCTGCACACTACTTTTCCCCCGTTTATTTATCCAGTTCCAAAATACGTTTGAGCTCGAACCCCCCGTTTTCTTTATTGTTCTGGCAAGACTGCAATTGTGCTCCTTCCTATTATTATTCTTTATCTCATTCACCTTTTTCCGTGGCAGTTCAAATTCTCCATTCATTAGTCTCGTGTCATTGTTATCCACCCCTTTAAGCTTCCTACTTCTTCTGTAAGCAGCGCATTTTACCTTCCTTTCTTTTATAGCCTTTTTCAGTCCCTCGTTAACCCTGTATCCAAGTTCTCTCGTTGGGACCCTCACCCTTCCTATACAATCCCTCCCTGCCTCTGTTAGGCTATTTACTATGCCATCTGAAATACTCTGGACATTTGCATCCCTAGGTATACATTCAAGATTTGGTTTTAGTTTTTCCCGAAACTGCTTCCAGTCGGTTCCTTGTTTTAGTCCCCAAACTTCCTTGAAGGTATTTCTGTCTCTATTCGTCTTTTTGCCCATAATCTTAACTGTTATCTGGTTGTGATCACTACCCAAGTCATTTTTTCCCTCGTCATCTATTTCTACATCTATAACCTCCCTCCATACGCTAATGTCAGTGAGTATATAATCAATTATTGTTTTCTTATCGTTCCTCTCCCAGGTCCATTTACCTTTACATTTCGCATCCCTGTTCAGGATCTTTAAACCAAGCTCTTTTGATAGGTCCAACATCTTCCTCCCATTCGTGTTAATTTTCCTATCACCTCCCTGTATGCCCTCCTCCTTATCCCCGATGTGCCCATTGCAGTCCCCCATTAGGACAATACTGAACCCTCTGCTTCTAAGCTCTGTGATATTCGATCTAAGAGTTGTATATATTGAATCATTCCACTCGGGCTTACTTCCCTCCACTGCTAAGTATACAACACCAACGGCAACACTCCTGCTTCCTAACTTGATTTTTGCCCATACTATTTCGTTGGATACTGGAATCTGAGTCCTTGCTTCTGTGAGATCTGTAATCAATGAGGGCTGTAATTCCTCTTTAGCGTAGATGCCAACACCCCCACCCCGTTTCTGACCCTCAGTTCGCCCAGCTCCTATCCACACGCAACCCTTCATCTGATCAACCCGCTCATCCCGTTGTATCCACGTCTCACTTAGACCCATTATATCGAAGTCTCCTTCGTCCATCATTGTTGATATTTCGCTTACTTTCTTGTGCAGACCCTGGATGTTGCAGTACCCAAACTTAATGAATCTTTGTTTTTTTGTCATCACTGGCACATTATTATAACCCTGGTATGTCCCTGTATTGTGCATGTTTGTTGTTCTTCCTATGTTCCCAGCATTTGTGCCCCTCTGGGTTATCGGCTGTGGTCCCCTACCCCCCTTTTCTCCAAAAAAGGCCCAGTCACCTGTAAAATTTTTTGGCCCAACAGGTCTGTACCCATCCTACTTAAATGCAATCCGTCTCGCCCATACAACTCTCCTTGTCCCCAGAATGAATCCCAGTGGTCAATGAAATGTATTCCCAAGTCTTTGCAGTGCTCTTCCAGCTCCTCGTTTAGTGCCATAATCCGCGAGTTCCTCTCATTCCCACCACCCATAACGGGGAGTACCCCTGAAACGATGGTCCGAGCATTCCTGCTAAGTAGCTTACTAATTAGGTCCTTGTATGTGTCCACCAAACGAACTGATTTCCTCTCCCTGATGTTATTGGACCCCACATGTAATACCACTACCGGATCAGGCCCCGACCTAGCTACAATACCGTCCACTCTATCCCTCAGGTCCTCCACTTTAGCCCCCGGAAAGCACAGAACTGTTCTATTTTTACTGTCCGGACCACAGACAACCTTGTCGATCCCCCGAACTATGCTACTTCCCGCAACCACCAACTTACTTTTGGCCCTCGCCCTATTTATCTCCTCTAGTCTCCTATTGTTTACAGCGTCCTCTTCCTCTCCAACAGCCCCACTCGGAATCAATATCGGTATCGGTATCTTTGACCTAGGATTACTCCTATCCTTGTCCCTCCGTCTCTTTCCAGGCCCTGAACTACCTGGACTACTCCCCTGGTCTTCTCCCGTATCCCTCCTCCTTTTTCCTGGCCTAGACCCCAAGCTACTATCTGTTGCAACTACCTCCATCTCCCCCTCTGTCCCTTCCGAATCGAGCACATCAAATCTGTTTCTGGTGCTGCACTCCCCACTGCCTTTGGACTTTACACCCCTATCTACCTGCTTCTCTGGCCCCCCTTTCCTACCACTTTTGATAGTCCACGCCAGACGCTTTACAGCATTGCTCCGGCCTGCCCCCCCCCCCCCCCTCATCTGTCCTACGTACTTTTCTAGCAGCCCCCACCTCATCACCTACCTCATTCACATCAAAGGTTCTACCCCCATGTTTCCTCTTGGAACCACCGACAACCTTCCATCCTTCTCGGAAAGCTACTTTCACAGGCGTAACTCCAGACAGCCCCGCCCTACCAAGTTTTCCCTTCAGCTCAGCAATCTCCCCCTCAAACTTAACAATTGTCTCAAGTAGGCGGAGGATTTCCTGGCAGTTTGCACATACCTCTCCATATCCCACCGAGCGACAGTCCCCATACATCATAGAACACTGTTTACAAACTTCAAGCCCAATATCGCCATCGGTGGCCCCACCAACCCGGCTCTGACCGACACCCCCAGTGACCTCTGTCTGCACACCAATACTTACCCCGTTGGCACCGTTGACCTGGACCGCGATATTACACGTATTTACCTCCATACTTACCTCCGTCTGAACAGACTTGCTCGCCATCATCAAGACAAAATTACGCGATCGGACAGGGAAAACTGTAAACACGCGACAAAAGGCAACACGACGAACCGTTCGACAACTTAGCGCTCACAGTTTTATTTAAGACCTCCTAACTTTGTCCCAGTTACTATACTAAACTAACTCCCCACAAATTTGAATAAAATAACCTGAAAATGAAATATATATGATTAGTAAACAATAAAAATACTTAATTTCGATTCGTAACCAAGGAGACTTCGTCTGTATACTTGCGGATCTAGTGCAGTCAAATTAATCATGTAGTAAATATGGTGTCCGATGTTCTTTTGGATTCAGCGAAAAACACATTTGGTGTTAATACTAATAAAAAGAAAGACCGTGGCAAACAAAATAAATTAAATAGACCCTGGTTTACATGAGGTTGTAGACTAGCTAGACAAAAATATCGTAAATCGGCAAGGGATTATGCGCGTTTATCTAATGATATTACAAGGCAAATAATGCGGTATCACGCAAATATATATAAACGCGAAATTAACCGTTCTATATCATTACACAGAGAGAAAGTTTCGCGTGAACTAGCGGTAACAAAACAGTATAGCCCCAAAAAGTTTTGGTCTACAATTAGCGGACGAAGAACACCATTACAACCGACTGTTAAATTAAATAATTTAGAATCTCATTTTCGTAATTTAAACGCCGCGCAGCATACATGCAGTAATAATCTAGTGTGTGAAGATCATGATCCGGATAACGCCAGTCAACTTAACGCACCCATAATATTAGATGAGGTCATAACCGCTATAAATAACCTTCAGAACAACAAGGCTATGGACGAAGACTTGATTTTAAACGAATATCTCAAATCATCTCCTGATATGTTAATTGATATTTATTGTCGCATTTTTAATTATATACTGGATTCTGGATGCATACCGGAGATTTGGGGCATTGGAAATATTATTCCGCTGTACAAAAACAAAGGTGATATCAATAACCCTAACAATTATAGACCAATTACTTTATTGAGCTGTTTTGGGAAACTTTTTACTAAAATCCTCTCAAATAGACTTTACTCATATGTGGAAGAAATCCTTGCTATCCTTTGTGAAAACCAATCTGGTTTTAGAAAAGGATACTCGACAATGGATAACATTTTTGTTATTCATATGTTAACCGATATCACACGTGTTTTGAATACTAAATTATATTGTGCTTTTATCGATTTTGAGAAAGCTTTTGATAAAATCTGGAGACAGGGTTTATGGCACAAATTATTATTAAGCAATATCAACGGTAAATTTTTTAAAGTTATCCGAAATATGTATTCGAATTTTAAGTCTTCTGTTCAGTTAGGAAAATTAAAATGAGGGGTTTTCCCATGCCTGTCTGGTGTTAGACAGGGTGAAAACTTATCGCCAATATTATTTTCATTATATCTTAATGACTTACATGAATTTAAGACGAAAGAGGGTGTTAACGGTTTAAAAAAAGTGTCAAATGAGATAGCATCTCGTTTACAAGTTTTTATAAAATTGTTTGTTATCTTATATGCTGACGACACGGTTTTAATGTCCGAAACACCGAAGAAACTTCAAAGGGACCTGGATATTTTTTCGCAGTATTGTAAAACCTGGAAATTAACTGTAAATGTTGAGAAAACAAAAATTTTACTAATTTCAAAACGTAGTATGCCAAAAAATACGAGATTTACGTTTGACGGTCGTGAACTTGAGGTTGTTAAAAAGTTCAATTACCTGGGAATCATTCACTCAAGGTCTGGCTCTTTTTCTGATGCTAAGAAAGCTTCAGCAACAAAGGCGGGTAAGGCAATGTACTCAATCATATCAAAAGCTAGAACACATTGCCTGTCCGTCAGAAAACAATTTGATTTATTTGATTCCCACGTATTACCAATTCTTTTATACGGATGCGAGATATGGGGATTCGGCAACAATGATATACTGGAAAACATACGTAGAAAATTTTGTAAATTTGTGTTGAGATTAAAGCCTTCAACACCTAATTATATGGTATACCTACGATGGTGAGGTTGAAGGTGGGTGGAAGGTCGATGTGGACTCAAGGAGGAAACTGGGAAGCAGGAAACGTGGGGGAATAATGCTTGATGTGGGGGGGTGTAAATGAGGAGGGGGGTTCTAGTAGGAAATTTCGGAAGGTGACGTCAGGTCAGGGCTGCGTCGAGTCCGGAAGCCAGAGTCGGCGTAAGGCTGCCACGGTTTGCTAGGCGGTGTTTACAAAACAGGTTTAGTGTTTTAGACTCAAATACAGTGGGGACGAGAGTGAGGGGGAAAATGTGGGGGGGGGGTGAGATGGTTGTTGTTGACGATGATAGGCCAGACGGGGTAAGGAGGGCGATCAAGAGAAAGAGGGGGCCAGGAGCTTGTAAAACGAGAGGAGGTGCAGATGATATAGGAACTGGGGCCAGAAGAAGAAAATTAGTTGTAGCGGGGAGCAGAATTGTACGTGGGATTGACAATGTAGTTTGTGGTCCTGATAGTTCCAATCGAACAGTCTTGTGCTTTCCGGGGGCGAAGGTGGATGATCTCAGGGACCGGGTAGATGGAATTGTGGAAGGGTCGGGACCGGAACCGGTAGTGGTGGTCCATGTGGGGACCAACAATATCAGGGAGAGAAGGTCAGTAAGTTTGGTGTTGTCGTATAGAGGCTTAGTCGGCAAACTACTAAGTTGGAATGCAAGGGTAGTCGTATCCGGGGTCCTTCCTGTCCTTGGAGGTGGGGACGAACGGAACTCAAGGATTTTGGCCCTAAATGAAGAGTTGGAGGACTACTGTGTTGATCTGGGAATACCCTTTATCGACCATTGGGACACCTTTTGGGGCAATGGGAACATGTACGGGCGTGACGGGCTGCATCTTAGCAGGGTGGGGAAACGGGTATTGGGGGATAGAATTCTACAGGTAGCAGAGCCTTTTTTGTCGAAGAGCGGGGTGGGAGGTCAGAGGCAAGTATAACTAGAGTGGACATAGGTGGGGTTATCAATAGTGAGGGGACAGAATAAGTTTACCAGGACTAACGCCAGAAAACAATGGGCCCAGTAGGCGGAAGCCAATGAACCTCGGTACCCTGGAAGTGGGTTATTGCAACATCCAGGGTCTCCACCGGAAAGTAAGTGAAATTGCTACATTGATCGAGGCAGAGGAGTTTGATGTCATGGGCTTAAGCGAGACGTGGGTAAGACACGAGGAACGGGTAGACCAAGTAAGCGGATGTGTGTGGATAGGTGTAGGGCGAACGGAGGGGCAGAAAAAGGGGGGAGGGGTAGGCATGTACATTAAAGAGGATTTAAAACCGTCGCTGATCACAGATCTGGAAGATATCATCACCTCGGCTGAGGTGTCAAAAGAAATTGGATGGGTAAAGATCAGTCTGAGAAACAAAAGTATTGCCCTTGGGATTGTGTACTGTGCGGTGGAGGGAAGTAAACCCGAGTGGAATGACTCGATATACTCAACACTAAGGTCCAATATTACTGAACTAGAAAACAGGGGGCTCGGTATAATTCTGATGGGCGACTTTAATGGACACATAGGTGATAAGGAAGAAGGCAGAGAGGGTGGGGACAAGAAAGAGTCAACAGGAATGGAAGGAAGCTGTTGAACTTCACAAATGAGCTCGGTCTGAAGATTCTGAACAGGGACGCTAGATGTAAGGGGAAATGGACCTGGGAGAGAAACGACAGAAAATCAATAATCTACTACATTCTCACAGATATGACTTTATAGAGGGAGGTGATAGGGGTAGAAGTGGACGATGAGGGAAAAATGGAGTTGGGCAGTGATCACAACTTGATTACAGTGACGATGAGGGCCAAAAACCTGGAGAAAAGCAAAGGAAGCTTCAAGGAGGTTTGGGAACTCAAAAAGGGTGCCGACTGGGCGAAGTTCGAAGAAAAAGTGAAACCAAAGCTTGCAGCCGTACACAAGGGGGGCAGTGTCCAGAAGATGGCCAACGCCATAGTTGAGAGCCTAGTGGAGGCAGGGAAGGAAAGTGTAGGAAAGTTTAGGGTGCCAACACGGGAACTTGGGTACAGAGTGAACGAAGAACTGAAAAGGGCCATAAAGGCTAGAAAAGCCAAATGTGCTGCATACAGGAGAAGTCGAAAACTTAAGGAGGTGGAAAGCAAAGAGGCCATGGTAGCAAAGGAAGAATACCAACAAGCACGGAATAAAGTAAACAAGATTAAAAACGACAACCGGAGAGTGCGAAACAGCAGTCTTATTAGGACGATAAGAACGACAGGGGGGTCGAGTTCGAGCGTATTTTGGAAATGGGTGAACAAACGTAACAAAGGGAATAACCCACAATTAAAGTAGATGGCAGAGTTACAGAAGAGCGAGATCAAATCGCATTAGAACTAGTCAAGCACTGGGAAAAGGTAAACGATAAGCGATGGGGCATGGGGAACCCACCAGAGTGTCCGAACCAGGTCGAGGAAAATCTATCGAACTTCGTGTGCAGCGAAATCAAAACTGAGGAAGTGCGAAGGGTGATCTCGAAATTAAGGAATGGAAAAGCGGGAGGGGTGGACGAAATTCCTAACGAGTTTATCAAAAAAGGGGGAGAGGAACTCTGGGAAAGCCTAACTGCCCTATTTAATTTAGCCATAGAAAAACAAGAGGTCCCAAAGGAGTGGAGGGAAAGCAAAGTGACATTTATTCACAAAAAGGGGGAAAAAGACGTCTTGGATAACTATCGAGGGATCTCTGTCAGCCGCAACATTGGGAAAGTCTTTTGTAAAGTCATGTATGGGAGATTAGAGGAGGTGATCGAAGAGAAGGATTTTTTGGGAGAAATCCAGAATGGCTTCAGGAAGGGAAGGAGAGTCACTGACCATCTTTTCACGCTATCCCAAATGATAGAATCCGCGAAAGCAAAAAAGGAAAAGATGTTCATGGCCTTTTTGGATGTTAAAAAGGCGTATGATAGAGTATGGAGGGAGAGTATGTGGCGCAAGCTGGAGGCTCTGGGCTTGGGGGCGAGTTTGTTGGGATTATGAAAGCATTATATAAAGATGTACAGAGATAGGCCTAAAACAGGAGTGTATCCTTTCGCGAATTCTTTTGCATTGTACATCAAAGGTTTAGGGGATGAACTCCCGCATAGCGACGAGGGGGTTGCAGTTGGTGACTTGCAGATCCCAGAGCTATTTTTTGCAGACGATATGGTGCTAGTGTCAGAAAGAGAAGAGGGGCTAGCGAAGATGCTGGGAATTGTTGGAAAATATGGGAGCAAATGGAGACTCGAACTTAATGAAAGCAAGGGCAAAGTTATACCCGTGGGCCGCAAAGTGGACCCCACTCGAAGGTGGAGAGTGGGGGAGTTCTGCATTCCGGAAGGTAGCAGTAGACTTCTTAGTGTAGGAGAGACTAGCGATTACGAGTATTTGGGGGTAAATATAAAAATCATAGGAAGAGGCATCTACCGAAACCACACAAACAAATTGATTCTGAAGGGGAAGCGAATCCTTAACCAAATGAAACTTATAGGGAGAAACAGTTTCAATAAGGTTTTCGTGGGGAAAAATATTTGGGAAATGGTAGGTCTGCCAAGTATAACATACGGTACGGAAGTTGTACCCCTAAACAACACAGCCGTAAAGAGCTTGGAAATCTTGCAGAACGATGCAGGCCGATGGATAACTGGCTTGAGTAATGCCGCAGCGCTAGAAGCGATCAGGTGTGAGCTTGGGTGGATGAGGATCAAGGACAGGATAGACCTATTGAAACTCGGTTATCTTAATTATTTGGTAAATCTCCCCGATAGCCGATGGTGTAAAGTAATGTTCCTGAGAACTTTCAACTCAAATATCAAGACGGGGTGGATGACTCAAGTGAGGGAGCTAGTAGAAAACTACTCATTGGAGATCTCGGACCTTGACATTGGGGCAAACCATGGCAAAAAGATCGTCAGAGAAAGGGTCATGGAGGATTGTAAACGTAATTGGCGAGAGGGGTTCAAATCAAAGAGATCTTTGGGTGACCTGCGTGATAAAGAGAAGCCTGGTTTTGAAGAGTACCTTGATGGCACCTTTGGGGGGGGGGGGTCACTGTTATTCAAGCTGAGGTCGCGGTCCCTGGAGCTGAGGGGTAAAATTGGGAAAAACAGTAAAAAGGAGTGCCAGATGTGTAACTTGGGCGCGGTGGAGACCCTGGAACACTTTCTTCGAGAATGCCCAAAGTATCAGTCTAAAAGAATGAGATTCACTGGGAGTATAATTGGGAAGTGTGATGGGAGAATGAAGGACATGTGGTTAGGGGAAGACTCAAAGGAGAGGGTTAATATGCTAATCGGTGAGATTGGGAAGAATGGGGCAAGGGATGTCATCAAGCAGTTCGTCTCCGAGTATTGGGAGGAGAGGAGAAGCGTGGGAATAGGGAGGCAGTTGGGAGTTCAGGGGTAACCATAGCCTTCTCGTCCGAGAACCGCGACAAATCAGCGGCTGGCCAAAGTGTTATTATATTATTATATGGTAAAAGCGGGAGACTACCTATTAATGTCACTATAAAACACAGAATGGTTAAATACTGAGTAAAAGTTATGAATATGGCAGAAAACAGATTATGTAACGCAGTCTATAAATTATCACAGACATGGATGACGGACTCACCATCAAGCTCACAATGGATTATAACAATCCGAGATATACTTGCAAGCTGTGGACAATCGCATCTTCTATCTAATAATTACGTTTAGTATCCGAAACAACTTTTCGAGTATGTGAAATGTAGTCTGATTATCCAGTTCAGAGAAACATAGCAATCTGATATTGATAATTCGAGTACAGGGGCGAATTATAGAATATACAAGCATAACTTCCATTTTGAAACATATCTAGAGCTTTTGGGTGAAAAAAAATCGAACTACATTATGTAAATTTCGAACAAGTAACCACAGACTGCCAGTCGAAACTGGTCGATGGTTAAACTCCGGTGAGGATGATAAATTATGCCCCCTTTGCAATAGTCGAAAAATAGGAGACGAATACCATTACTTACTTGAATGCGAAAAACTAAATGTTGTGAGAAAACATTACATACCACGTAAATATATAGGTCGTCATAACACAATAATTTTCAGTGAAATAATGAATGCAAATGACATAATATCGATGAGAAGACTGTGTGCATTTATTCGAATTATAAACCGGGAGTTATCCAAAATATTACTTAGTTAATTTATCTATACACATTCGCAATATTCACTTGTATTGGAAACTGTGTTTAGATTACACCTGGATAACATATATAGTGTTTCGGGATTATTATTTATGTATTTGCTCTCGCATTAGCTGTATTTGTGTCTATGCATGTACCTGTGTGTATCAAGCACAGAACCGACTTACAGTGTGTCGCATTTTCAATCTGTCACAAACACAAAGGGCATCGAAGTTACTGGATTTTGATGGGTGAACGGATATCCGCACACCGCCGGTGTCGTCCTAGCATACCTACCTGTGTTAGTGTTATGCATATGGTTCATGCTGTACTCAGAACGTCCGTCCACCCTTATAGACATTCTGCATTACAAACCAAGTATCGGTTACCATACCTGGATGTCGTCTGGTAAGGTGATAGACCAACATAGGGGGAGTGGACTCCCATATATTAATAATAATAATAACTCTTTGGCCAGCCGCTGATTTGTCGCGGTCCTCATAAGAGAAGGCCATCATTCCCCCTGCACCCCACCACCTCTTCCCCTCCTCTCCTCCCAGCATTCAGATATAAACTGCTTAATAGTGTCCCTCACTTCCTCTTTTTCAATTTCTTCAATAAGCATTCCTACCCTCTCCCTCGTGTCCCCCTTCAGCCATCTATCCTTTGTTTCTTCACCCCAGTTCTGCATTATTCTTCCAGTAAATTTTATTCTATGAGGTATATACTGTGGGCATTCCAAGAGAAAATGTTCCAGGGTCTCCACTACTCCAGAGTGGCACATTTGGCATCCCTTTTCCCCATCTCTCCCAATTTTTCCCCGAAGCTCCAGTGATCTTGATCTCAGTTTGAACAGCAGTGACCCTCCAAAGGTGCCATCTAGGTACTTCTCAAAAGCTGGCTTTTCTTTATATTGTAACCCCTGCAGTGATCTTTTCACGCTAACCCCTGCTCGCCAGTTTCGATTGCAGTCTTCCATGACTCTCTCTTTGACAGACCTTTTGCCTTCTTTCATTCCTACTTCTATGTTTGTGACCTCTATAGAGTAATTGTCCATTAGTTCCCTCACATGTTTTGACCACCCCGTTTCTATATTAGAATTCCAAATGGTATCGAGCATCAATTTGCACCACCGGTTGTCAGGCAGGTTTCTCAAGTAGTTAAAGTAACACAGTTTTCCCAAATCTACCCTGTCCTTGATTTTCATCCACCCAAGCTCCCCCCTTACTGCTTCCAAAGCTGCAGCATTACTCGACCCTGTTATCCATCTGCCGGCATCATTCTGAGTACTTTCCAACTTCTTAATAACGGTTTGGTTTAATGGAATCACGTCCGTGCCATACGTTATACTTGGTAAACCCACCCTCTCCCACAGTGTTTTCCCCACAAAGACCTTGTTGAAACTATTTTTCCCTAAAAGTTTTAGTTGGTTCAGAATTCTTTTCCCCTTCAGAATCAGTTTGGCTGAGTAATTTCTGTACACCCCTCTTCCCGTTATATTTATGCTTACCCCTAGATACTCATACTCTCCCGTTTCTCCTACAGTGATTTGATTGCTTTCCCCTTCGGGGATTGAGAACTCCCCCACTCTCCATCTCTTCGTCATATCTACCTTGCGTCCAACGGGTATTACCTTGCTTTTATTTTCATTTAGTTCGAGCCGCCAAGTGTTCCCATATCTACCAACAATTTCCAGCAGTTTCTCTAGCCCCTGTTCAGTTCTAGACATTAACACCATGTCGTCCGCAAAGAATAAGCCTGGTATCTTTATGTCTCCAACATTTACCCCCTCCGCACTCTGAATTAGTTCGTCCCCTATATCTTTAACATACAATGCAAACAAAATCGGTGAAAAGATACACCCCTGCTTGAGGCCTATATCCATAGGGACTCGTTTTGTAGTGATACTCCCTAGACTGAGTTGGCTTTGCACATCTGTATACAGTGCTTTCATGATTCCCACAAAGTCACCCCCCAGTCCGATGCCCTCGAGCTTTCGCCACATACCTCCCCTCCACACTCGGTCGTACGCTTTTTTCACATCTAGAAATGCCTGAAACATCTTTTTCTTTTCAGCCTTTGTTGATTCTATCAGTTGGGTGAGTGTAAATAGGTGATCAGTGACTCTTCGTCCTTTCCTGAAACCATTTTGAATTTCTCCTAAAAAACCTTTCTCTTCAATAACTTCCTCTAGTCTACCATATATGACCTTACAGAATACTTTTCCGATGTTACTACTAACTGATATCCCCCTATAGTTATCTAGAACTTCCTTATCCCCCTTTTTGTGTACGAACGACACCTTACTTTCCCTCCACTCTCTGGGGACCTCTTGCTTTCGCAGAGCCAGGTTGAAAAGGTTTGTCAGGACTTCAATAAGTGCCTCCCCTCCATTTTTGAGGAATTCGTTCGGAATTTCATCAGTCCCTCCCGCTTTATCATTTTTTAATTTCGAGACCACGTTCCGCACTTCTTCTGCCGTTATTTCGCTACATACACGATTGGATAGGTTCTCCTCCACCAGTGTATTTCTTTTTGGTGGGGACCCACTGCCCCATCGCCTATCGTTTATCTTTTCCCAGTGCTTGACTAACTCTGAAGCGATACGGCCTTTATCTTCTGTACTTTCCCCATCCACTTTGATACTCTGTACTCTACTTTTCCCCCGTTTATTTACCCAGTTCCAAAATACGTTTGAGCTCGAACCCCCCGTTTTCTTTATTGTTCTGGCAAGACTGCAATTGCGCTCCTTCCTATTATTATTCTTTATCTCATTCACCTTTTTCCGTGCCAGTTCATATTCTCCTTTCATTAGTCTCGTGTCATTGTTATCCACCCCTTTAAGCTTCCTACTTCTTCTGTAAGCAGCGCATTTTACCTTCCTTTCTTTTATAGCCTTTTTCAGTCCCTCGTTAACCCTGTATCCAAGTTCTCTCGTTGGGACCCTCACCCTTCCTATACACTCTTTCCCTGCCTCTGTTAGGCTATTTACTATGCCATCTGAAATACTCTGGACATTTGCATCCCTATGTATACAATCAAGATTTGGTTTTAGTTTTTCCCGAAACTGCTTCCAGTCGGCTCCTTGTTTTAGTCCCCAAACTTCCTTGAAGGTATTTCTGTCTCTATTCGTCTTTTTGCCCATAATCTTAACTGTTATCAGGTTGTGATCACTACCCAAGTCATTTTTTCCCTCGTCATCTATTTCTACATCTATAACCTCCCTCCATACGCCAATGTCAGTGAGTATATAATCAATTATTGTTTTCTTATCGTTCCTCTCCCAGGTCCATTTACCCTTACATTTCGCATCCCTGTTCAGGATCTTTAAACCAAGCCCTTTTGATAGGTCCAACATCTTCCTCCCATTCGTGTTAATTTTCCTATCACCTCCCTGTATGCCCTCCTCCTTATCCCCGATGTGCCCATTGAAGTCCCCCATTAGGACAATACTGAACCCTCTGCTACCAAGCTCTGTGATATTCGATCTAAGAGTTGTATATATTGAATCATTCCACTCGGGCTTACTTCCCTCCACTGCTAAGTATACAACACCAACGGCAACACTCCTGCTTCCTAACTTGATTTTTGCCCAGACTATTTCGTTGGATACTGGAATCTGAGTCCTTGCTTCTGTGAGATCTGTAATCAATGAGGGCTGTAATTCCTCTTTAGCGTAGATGCCAACACCCCCACCCCGTTTCTGACCCTCAGTTCGCCCAGCTCCTATCCACACGCAACCCTTTATCTGATCAACCCGCTCATCCCGTCGTATCCACGTCTCACTTAGACCCATTATATCGAAGTCTCCTTCGTCCATCATTGTTGATATTTCGCTTACTTTCTTGTGCAGACCCTGGGAGTTGCAGTACCCAAACTTAATGAATCTTTGTTTTTTTGTCATCACTGGCACATTATTATAACCCTGGTATGTCCCTGTATTGTGCATGTTTGTTGTTCTTCCTATGTTCCCAGCATTTGTGCCCCTCTGGGTTATCGGCTGTGGTCCCCTACCCCCCTTTTCTCCAAAAAAGGCCCAGCCACCTGTAGAATTTTTTGGTCCAACAGGTCTGTACCCATCCTACTTAAATGCAATCCGTCTCGCCCATACAACTCTCCTTGTCTCCAGAATGAATCCCAGTGGTCAATGAAATGTACTCCCAAGTCTTTGCAGTGCTCTTCCAGCTCCTCGTTTAGTGCCATAATCCGTGAGTTCCTCTCATTCCCACCACCCATAACGGGGAGCACCCCTGAAACGATGATCCGAGCATTCCTGCTAAGTAGCTTACTAATTAGGTCCTTGTATGTGTCCACCAAACGAACTGATTTCCTCTCCCTGATGTTATTGGACCCCACATGTAATACCACTACTGGATCAGGCCCCGACCCAGCTACAATACCGTCCACTCTATCCCTCAGGCCCTCCACTTTAGCCCCCGGGAAGCACAGAACTGTTCTATTTTTACTGTCCGGACCACAGACAACCTTGTCGATCCCCCGAACTATGCTACTTCCCGCAACCACCAACTTACTTTTGGCCCTCGCCCTATTTATCTCCTCTAGTCTCCTATTGTTTACAGCGTCCTCTTCCTCTCCAACAGCCCCACTCGGAATCAATATCGGTATCGGTATCTTTGACCTAGGATTACTCCTATCCTTGTCCCTCCGTCTCTTTCCAGGCCCCGAACTACCTGGACTACTCCCCTGGTCTTCTCCCGGATCCCTCCTCCTTTTTCCTGGCCTAGACCCCAAGCTACTATCTGTTGCAACTACCTCCATCTCCCCCCTCTGTCTCTTCCGAATCGAGCACATCAAATCTGTTTCTGGTGCTGCACTCCCCACTGCCTTTGGACTTTACACCCCTATCTACCTGCTTCTCTGGCCCCCCTTTCCTACCACTTTTGATAGTCCACGCCAAACGCTTTACAGCATTGCTCAGGCCTGGGCCCCCCTCATCTGTCCTACGTACTTTTCTAGCAGCCCCCACCTCATCACCTACCTCATTCACATCAAAGGTTCTACCCCCATGTTTCCTCTTGGA
This sequence comes from Pictodentalium vernedei, assembly GCA_031216915.1. Taxonomy (NCBI): domain Eukaryota; kingdom Metazoa; phylum Mollusca; class Scaphopoda; order Dentaliida; family Dentaliidae; genus Pictodentalium; species Pictodentalium vernedei. Next base: position 477,670,616 of record CM062293.1, read on the forward strand.
ACCACCGACAACCTTCCATCCTTCTCGGAAAGCTACTTTCACAGGCGTAACTCCAGACAGCCCCGCCCTACCAAGTTTTCCCTTCAGCTCAGCAATCTCCCCCTCAAACTTAACAATTGTCTCAAGTAGGCGGAGGATTTCCTGACAGTTTGCACATACCTCTCCATATCCCATCGAGCGACAGTCCACATACATCATAGAACAAGTCCACATACATCATAGAACAAGTCCACATACATCATAGAACAAGTCCACATACATCATAGAACAATTTCCGATATTACCGATTTCGTTTTTGAATATCTACCAACGTTATGACCCTTTTGACTTGAAACAAAATCAGATATCGAAAGTTTTGTATTACAATGGGCGTATTGTTTTTCGGCTTTTGAACGTCTATGGACTGACGACATACCAGCATGGGTGGCGGGGGGAGGGGGGGGGCAAGACACCCACAAATGGTGAACCTGTTGTACACACGTGAACATCAAGGATTTGGCCCTTGTTGGGTTAAGGAAAATCATAAAACTAGCGTTTTGCATTATAACTGGGACTCCTACTAATAATAATAATAATAATAACTCTTTGGCCAGCCGCTGATTTGTCGCGGTCCTCATAAGAGAAGGCCATCATTCCCCCTGCACCCCACCCCCTCTTCCCCTCCTCTCCTCCCAGCATTCAGATATAAACTGCTTAATAGTGTCCCTCACTTCCTCTTTTTCAATTTCTTCAATAAGCATTCCTACCCTCTCCCTCGTGTCCCCCTTCAGCCATCTATCCTTTGTTTCTTCACCCCACTTCTGCATTATTCTTCCAGTAAATTTTATTCTATGAGGTATATACTGTGGGCATGATTATATGAAAACGGCGTTCAGTCAAAATGAAATAGGAACCGCGCTATTACTCGACGTAGAAAAAGCGTTTGACTCTGTCTGGCACAATGGCATGAGATACAAACTAGCTAAAATGGGGCTACCTACCAAAATTCTAAGGATCATATCTGATCGAAAAATCAAAGTGAGAGTCAACCGCGAAGTGTCAGCCGAGGTAAAACTCGAAGCGGGCACTCCACAGGGTTCGGTCCTCAGCCCGCTTCTATTTATAATATATGTGAATGACATTGACAAACTAGGGAAGAACCATGTTGAACTATCTCAATTCTCAGACGACAAAGGAATGTGGACGGCCAGTAAGTCTGGAAACATAATACAAAACCGCCTGCAGGATACCATCCGCGACCTGCAAGACTGGTGCGCTCTGTGGCGCATCAAGCTAAATGCCACGAAAACACAAAGAATCACATTCTATAAAAAACAAAGGAAAAAGCCTGTCCCTAATATTGAGCTTAAGCTTTACGATCATAAACTTGAAGCTAGTAATGAGGCAAAGTTTCTGGGATTCAACCTGGATAGCAATCTCAATCTAAACAATCACATAAACTCAGTCACCGTCAAAGCCACTAAACGCATCAATTTCCTGAAAATGATCAGAGGTAAAAATTGGGGAGCCAATAAAGAAATTCTCCTCAATCTTTACAAATCATATATACGCCCAGTACTAGAGTATGGGGCCATAATAACAAGTGACCTGAATAAAACCAACATTGAAAAACTACAACGGGTCCAAAATCATGCCTTTCGCGTGGCTCTGCGCAAGCCCACGTGGACATCGATAAAACAACTTCACGAGATAGCAAAAATAGACACTATAGCAATGCGCTTAAAAGATCTTCAAAGCAAAACTCTAAATAGACTTCAAGACAGCGAATTAATAATAGAACTCAATGCGCATCGCGTCCTCAATAGGAAAACTAAATAATCTGAGGCATGTCTATCGAAAGGGTTAAAGATTACATCATTGTGATGGGGTGAGCCAGTTATTCTGTGACCTAAATTTAGAACTGGCTGCGGGTGACACGATACGCACGAAAGCTTGCCTCTGTTACCAGTGGGAGTTGCAAACAGCGAGGAAAATCTCCACCTGCTGCCGGGTCTCCCCTCCTTGAGATATAAATCTCGGGGAAAAAATGCTGGCTTCCCCATCCAAAAGGACGGAAAAGGTGTAAATTAAAAACCGAATTGCTCTAATTTCCAGCTCTCTATCTTTTCTACCTCCTCTATCTCATCAGACACACGACCAAACTGAATGACAAACTATGAGGGATTGAAACAATCCTCAAGCAAAGATGTGCAGAAAACCTAACAAGACCAAGGCAAGGATTGAAACAATCTTGCCAGCAAACAGCCCTTTTAAGGGCTTTTTTTTTTTTTTTTTTTTTTTTTTTTTTTTCTGTGGGGGGGGGGGGGTGGAGGTCATTTGGAATTCCCGAAGGATAACCAGATACCTCAAATCACATACGGCATCCTATCTCCCAGAAGGCTTGATGGATGACTCCCGGTTTTTTCAAACTAAACTGTTGGAGCTTTCTCCATTCCTTTTTTGTAACCGCTATGGTCATATACCGGGGCCGCTACCAAACCGGCGTTGCTGTTTGGTTTTCTTTTTTCTTTTTCCCTTAAAATTGCCATCGCACAACATTATATTCTGGCTCGCCACCTTGGTGGGACTCAAACCTCTACCATCGCCAAGCTGGAACCGAATAGAGCCCACTCTCCAATAGTCTTAATGGCGTTGAGGGTTTGGTCTTTGACAATCTATCACTCCAATGCAAACTGCCAGGAATTCTAACCGCGTGCATACCCCTTCAGACCCCATTTGAGGCAATAGGAAAGCTAGGCCTGTGTGATCCAAGATCCAAGTGAAATAAAATAAGGCTAACCGGGTCGCAAGGGATTTGTAAATCCCACATCGTCCCTGCGGCGCGCAAAAACCTTTCATTCATATATATCAGGTACCGTGTCGCAAGGGATTTGTAAATCCCACATCGTCCCTGCGCGCCTTCGGCGCGCTAAAACCTTTCATTCATTCAATTCATTAAAGAGTTCCGTGCAACCTACCTTTCTGCAACATACACAAGAAACCACCAAACATCAGGCAAGGGTTGAAACAAGCTTGTCTGGCTGGGGACGAGTGTAAATTTTATACAAATAAACATTTGAATAAAGATTTAACAGCCCTTTTAAGGGCTTTGAGGGTGTGTGTCTGTGAGAGGATGTGTTTTTTGTTTTTTGGGGGGTGGGGGGTCATTCGGAATTCCCGAAGGATAACCAGATACCTCATAATCACGTACGGCATCCTATCTCCCAGAAGGCTTGATGGATGACTCCCGGTTTTTCAAAACTAAACTGTTGGAGCTTTCTCTACTCCTTTTTTGTAAGCGCTGTGGTCATATACCGGGGCCGCTACCAAACCGGCGTCGCTGTTTGGTTTTCTTTTCTCTTCTTCCCTTAAATTTGTCATCGCACAACATTATATTCTGGCTCGCCACCATGGTGGGACTCAAACCTCTACCATCGCCGAGCTGGAACCGAATAGAGCTCACTCTCTAATAGACTTAATGGCGTTGAGGGATTGAGTATTGACAATCTATCACTCCAACCTAAACTGCCGGGAATTCTAACCGCGTGCATACCCCCTCAGACCCCATTTGATGCAATAGGAAAGCTAGGCCTGTGTAATCCAAGTGAAATAAAATAAGGTTAACCGGGTCGCAAGGGATTTGTAAATCCCACATCGTCCCTGCGCGCCTTCGGCGAGCTAAAACCTTTCATTCATTCATTCAGTCAGAGTTACCAAAATGGCACACCTCCAACGTGTGGAGTGTGTACAGTCTCAAAGAGGTGGAATACAGGTTCTGTTTAATGGTTACAGATATAGACTGAATAACCGTAGAAAGTCATGTGTGCACTGGAAATGTGCTGACTCAGGTTGTAATGGAAAATGCACAACTGTAGATGATTTTGTCAGACAACGAGGAAGTGCATAAATGGGTGCGTCGTGCAGCTGAACTGCCACTTTTACCAATTCAACAGGTTCAAGATGTGTGGATTGAAGCGATGGGTGATTCACCAGATGTAGTGCAAGTAACGGCATTTAATGACTATATGGTTGAGAATTGGGTTGATGAGGAGGCTCGTTTTCCTCCACCAATTTGGAACCAACACAGTAACATTGGTCCTAGAACCAACAACCATCTTGAGGGATGGCACTGTCACCTCAATAAGACTGTCCAACGTGATCACCCCAACATATTTGCTTTTGTAAATGTGCTTCAAAGACTTGAAAAAACACAGAGAAACAAACTTAGCCAGTATATGCATGGTACACGTCCTCCTCCGCGAAAACGACAATACCGTGAGCTTGATCAGAGACTTCTAAGACTCAAAGATCAGTTATCTTTAGGACAAAAGTCGCCAATGCAGTTTCGTGATGCAGCTGGGCACCTGGTAAAATTGGGATGTTAACTTGCAATAAGTAAAGTACTGTGTTTATAAATTTTATATTTCATCGAGCTCTCCGTGGAATAATAGTAGACTGGTGCCATCAATGAAGCGCAACAAGTTACATATTTGAGTAAAAATTCTACATAAAGTGTCAGGTTCCGCTATTATTTCATGGAGAGTTCGCTCATGGGCCTCTCTATGGAATAATAGCAGACTCTCTGGTGCCATCAATGAAGCGCAACAAGTTACATATTTGAGTAAAAATTCTATATAAAGTGTCAGGTTCCGCTATTATTTCATGGAGAGTTCGCTCATGCGGCCTCTCCATGGAATAATAGCAGACTCTGGTGCCACCAATGAAGCGCAACAAGTTACATATTGGAGCCAAAATTCTATATAAAGTGTCAGGTTCCGCTATTATTCCATGGATAGTTCGCTCATGTTACATTCTTTCTTTTCTTATTTATGTATATTTATTACATATTGATGTCTAATATTCTGTTAGAATTAAAATGTTATAATAAAGTAACTTGACTGCAAGGCTTGTCATTATTTCTATTCCCAAAAGGTCAGTCTATTTTATTGTGGGTAGAGATGGTAATTAGCCACTAATACCTATACCTCACTAATACCTTTCGCCTACACTTTTACCTGATAATGTTTGTAGGCGAAAGTGCACAGTAGGCGAAAGTAGACTGAACCCCGAGCGTTATATCGATACAAGAATATTGCCTGAAATAAAAAGAAACCATCACAACAAGTCGGGAGTGTGGTGTGTCGATGATAAACTGCTGGAGATCTATGCTAGATGTCTGTGTTCGAACCCCGCCCGGCGTGACCCGCGTAATGCCCACGGGTAAGGCAGTTTACCCCCGCTTGCCTACATATGGGGGCGATGACGCCGTGTACTAAGGTGTACTGCACATCGATGGTACACATGTCTTCAACCGCTGTATCCCTGCTTACGCGGAGTTTGAACAGAATTAGAATATTGAGGAACTGTCAATTGCTCGTCGATACTCGCTGGTTCTCTCCGTGTAGTCCGGATTCCTCCACCATAAAACTGTCACGGTGACGAATAGCCAATGTGTATAAATAAAATAAATAAACAACTAAACACATAAATAAATAAAAAATAGATAAATAAATAAATACAGCAGAACAACAGGTGTTTTCCACCCCCACATTTATTTTATTCTAACTGAACATATTATATATATCATCATAAAGGCTGTGAAGTGTATTTGAAAAGATGATATCTCAACCGACACTCCCCACTGTTCAGAAACTTAAAAAAAGTCATGGAGTATTATCTGTCAAAAGAAAAATCATATTCAGCATAGACATTCCAGCTGTTATGGTTAAGATTGAGCGATTGTTTTTTCCAAGACATCTGTGACGGGAAAAATAAAATCTCGTTTTGGCGGGGAAACAGTTCACTTGAACTGAGACGGCGAGGAGAGAAGACCATTCTTTGAACAGATGAGGTGGATAAGAAGATATTGGCGAATGTGGATTTCCACAGCGATTACAAGGCAAATCAGGAAATAAGCGGGTGGATACAGAAAAAAACGCCCAAGAGAAGTTAACAGTGATTAATATATACAGAGATGACAGACTACCTTTACAAAGAGAATTTTACAAAACGGCTCTTTTCAGGGTCACTGTATTAAAAAGAGCAAACCTTTTCTTTGCACAATTAACAATACATTTTAGCGGTATATCGAGACTGTCGAAATGTTAAATCTTTTGCACTCGAAACTTTTGTATTGAGAGTTGATTCATTTCAAAGAGGTGTAAATCCTCATATTCCCCTCATGTTTTGTCAAAATAAAAATACTTTGTGGATACAGAAGTTAATTGTAGCTGGAGAGGTGTAGCTAGCTACAACTTTGGTTTGGGGTTCCGAGCTGAGTTTTTTCCTAGTGAAAAAAATCTTGGACGTATCCCCTGTATTCACAAAGTATGGAAATGTTTCTCTCTGTGCTTGTTACGTGTGTGTTTGTATATCTATTGATGAAACGTGTTCACGGTGTGACAAGCACAGAGTGAAACACAGTAATTTGGGGTGCGGACTTCTGAGTCTTGAGTTGTTTCAAAATCATAAAACACAAAGGGTACTTTCGAAATTTTGTCTTTTTTGGGTGGTTTGTACTTTTGAAAATGAAGCAATAATATTCGCTTTTTGACTAATTGATGGCAATATTTTACATCTTTTAAATCTCACCGCAGATGTGTTCTCCGCTCACTGAATATATTTACATTTTACATGATAGACATTTCTTAACTAATTGACAAATGTTTTTTTCTTGGTTCTGTAATAGAGCTGTGTGATTTTTATAACAAGATGAACTTACAAAATCCCTATTACAAGTGTAACAATGAACAGAATGTCCAGATGTACATGGCAGTGGAGATCAGCAAACACAGCCTTTGCGGCATCTATGGCGCTCTCTGCAGTTATAACATACATTGCAATATTCACAATAGTAGTGACACCCTAAAAACCCTGCGATTTTAGTGATGGTGTCGAAATGACGGTCATGGTGATAGATATGAATAACTTTACTCTCTTTTGTAGTTTGTGGTGGTTCAAATAGGAACGTTTCTTTTGCAAATTGTGGGTGGATTTTAATTACATACTTTGGGGAGAGTACCCCTTGAATTTTACAATATTCTTCATATCCACAAGATTTATTATAATCAAGACCTGCTTTGTCCATTAACGCCTTTGCCTCATTTTCTTGTGACGGTCTGTTGGATCTTTTTATTTTGTTCCGTCTCTTTTGCCAAAGTTCTGAATTATCTTTTATCAATGTGGCATTTTTCCCACTACAACGTCACGAGCAAAGCACATAGAATCATTGACATTTTTAATTTCAATAATACGTTTCTTATTTCCAACCATTTTGCCAACAGATGCAAATGAAATGGGTGCATTTCGCCCCGACCCATGTGGTAGTGAAGTGTGTGTTATTTCTAAAGATAATTTACCATCATGGATAGTAAAATTCTCATTTGATTGAATAACTTTTTCAATTTCATCTAACACTGTTTTACCATTTACCCCCATAGCCTTTGTAAAAGGAATAAAAATACCTACCTTAAGACCTGGATGGTGGATGGATATCCTCATGTGGTCGTTGTCTTGTATACCACATTCTTTTTTTACATCTTCCACCATTGATTGAAACATTTTACTTAGAAACTCAAATGGATTGTTGACATCGAATTGATTCAAAGTCACTTCACACATATGAGATTCTGATTGAAATTTTCTGGATTGCCGCAATAACTTAGGGTGAATAGAATACAATCTCCGTATGGAGTTTGTATTTTTAGCAGTCAACCTCTGTTTCTTGCTGCTTACAAAATCACTATCATCTGAATCACTGTACTCTACTTATGACCGCTTCATCTTTTTTTTATTCGTCAGAGGCAAAATCACGTCGTTCAGTCTTGTTAACTCCAAAACATGTCAACCATCCCTCCCCCACCCCGCCTATTTATACTTTCACTGAAAATCATGTTCTTATTCAGAAACAACATTCAGAAAATGTTTTCAAACCAAATTTTGTTTAACTTTTTTTTATTTCAATTTTTAATTTACCGAATCTAACCAGTGTGGACAAAAGCGTGTGAAAGACTTCTTCGCGAGAAAATAATCCAGTGAGTATTTCACATGCCTTTTCCCCGTCTGTTAGGTTAACGGAATAACAATGTCATAAATCAGGTTTCTGTGTACATATATTCCGTATTTTAAAAGTTTTTTAGTTTCACTGTGGGTAAGAGCTTATATGTTTATCAACCAAGCCTTCCATGGAGCCCTCTATCCCGTGACTTACACTATAGTATTTAACACACATTTTTGCCAGCATTAAACTGTTTTGAACAACCTACCCCAAGCGTGCCACTCTGGCGAAAAACATTTCAACACTGAATACAAAATTTTCGGAGTGTAAAAATCTGAGAAAAATGTGTTTCAGGAAAAAAATTTCTTGGAGGCCAAATTTCTGTTCGTTGAAAAAAAGTATAAAAATGTGGGGAGGGGGAGGGATGGTTCACATTTGTATTTGAGTTGACAAGACTGCGAAGACGTGTTTTTTTTAACCTGCTCAAAATGAATAGCGATCCAAGAATGGATAAAGCAAATTATGTTAAAAACATATACTATAAGCCAGACAGATGGAGTGAGGTGAGAAGACTTGTCAATGAGTTATATAAGTTGACAGAACCTAAAGATACATGTTCAATCTGTCAAGAAAAGGGACATTGGAGTTGGGCCTGCCCCAACAAAGGAGAATGTATTTTTTGCCGTGTAAAAGGACATTATATGAATGAGTGCAGAAAACGGCAAATGTATTTGTCAACAGGAAATAACATGGAGATGAATACCACTCACGAAGAGAAGAAGAAAATTTTCAACTCGGAACTGTTTATAAGTATTCTTTTAATATTAGTTTTATTTCAGGGAAGTTTTTATATATTTAGTTTTGCAAGTGTGTTTGGGAGGACCGTAGGGTGCAATAAGGAGGTTTAGTTGATAGGTTTTTCCGGTTTTGTTGTTAGTTTGCCTTAGTTGCCTTTTTCGTGTGTGTTTGTTGCCCTGGTGTTTTTGTCGTTTTCGGTCATTGGATTCTGTATAATATTTGTAATCATGAATGGTAAGTGTACGACGGGTGTTCAGACGGAGGTAAGCATGGGTGTTAAGGGAGGTCTGGGGGAGGTGAGTCGAGGGGTGCAGGTGGGGGAGAGTGAGGATACGGAGGCGTGCAGACAGTGTAATATGAGGTATGGTGGTGGTCGGTCAATGGAGAGTAGTGGGGTATGTGCGAACTGCAGGGATATTTTACAGTTGTTAGAGAAGTGTGTTGGATTCGAGAGGGAGATTGCAGAGCTGAGAGGGAGGTTGGAGAGGTCGGCGTATCTGGAGTTACCCCGTTGAAGGTTACCTACGATGGTGAGGTTGAAGGTGGGTGGAAGGTCGTTGTGGACTCAAGGAGGAAACTGAGAAGCAGGAAACGTGGGGGAATAATGCTTGATGTGGGGGTGTAAATGAGGAGGGGGGTTCTAGTAGGAAAATTCGGAAGGTGACGTCAGGACAGGGCTGCGTCGAGTCCGGAAGCCAGAGTCGGCGTAAGGCTGCCAAGGTTGCTAGGCGGTATTTAGAAAACAGGTTTAGTGTTTTAGACTCAGATTCCACTGGGGACGAGAGTGAGGGGGAAAGTGTGTGGGGGGAGATGGTTGTTGATGATGATAGGCCAGACGGGGTAAGGAGGGCGGTCAAGAGAAAGAGGGGGCCTGGAGCTTGCAAAACGAGAGGAGGTGCAGATGATATAGGAACTGGGGCCAGAAGAAGAAAAATTAGTTGTAGCGGGGAGCAGCATTGTACGTGGGATTGACAATGTAGTTGTGGTCCTGATAGTTCCAATCGAACAGTCTTGTGCTTTCCGGGGGCGAAAGTGGAGGATCTCAGGGACCGGGTAGATGGCATTGTGGCAGGGTCAGGACCGGAGCCGGTAGTGGTGGTCCATGTGGGGACCAACAATATCAGGGAGAGAAGGTCAGTAAGTTTTGTGGATTCGTATAGTGGCCTAGTCGGCAAACTGCTAAGTAGGAATGCAAGGGTAGTCGTATCCGGGGTCCTTCCTGTCCTTGGAGGTGGGGACGAACGGAACTCAAGGATTTTGGCCCTAAATGAAGAGTTTGAGGACTACTGTGTTGATCTGGGAATATCCTTTATTGACCATTGGGACACGTTTTGGGGCAATGGGAGCATGTACGGGCGTGACGGGTTGCATCTTAGCAGGGTGGGGAAACGGGTATTGGGGGATAAAATTCTACGGGTAGCAGAGCCTTTTTTGGAGAGGAGCGGGGTGGGAGGTCAGAGGCAAGTATAGCTAGAGTGGAAATAGGTGGGGTAATCAAGAGTGAGGGGGACAGAACAAGTTTACCACGACTAGCGCCAGAAAACAATGGGCCCAGTAGGCGGAAGCCAATGAACCTCGGTACCCTGAAAGTGGGTTATTGCAACACCCAGGGTCTCCACCGGAAAGTAAGTCAAATTGCTACATTGATCGAGGCAGAGGAGTTTGATGTCATGGGCTTAAGCGAGACGTGGGTAAGACACGAGGAACGGGTAGACCAAGTAAGCGGATGTGTGTGGATAGGTGTAGGGCGAACGGAGGGGCAGAAAAAGGGGGAGGGGTAGGCATGTACATTAAAGAGGATTTAAAACCGTCGCTGATCACAGATCTGGAAGATATCATCACCTCGGCTGAGGTGTCAAAGAAATTGGATGGGTAAAGATCAGTCTGAGAAACAAAAGTATTTCCCTTGGGATTGTGTACTGTGTGGTGGAGGGAAGTAAACCCGAGTGGAATGACTCGATATACTCAACACTAAGGTCCAATATCACTGAACTAGAAAACAGGGGGTTCGGTATAATTCTGATTGGCAACTTTAATGGACACATGGGTGATAAGGAAGAAGGCAGAGAGGGTGGGGACAAGAAAGAGTCAACAGGAATGGAAGGAAGCTGTTGAACTTCACAAATGAGCTCGGTCTGAAGATTCTGAACAGGGACGCTAGATGTAAGGGGAAATGGACCTGGGAAAGAAACGTCAGAAAATCAATAATTGACTACATTCTCACAGATATGACTTTATGGAGGGAGGTGATAGGGGTAGAAGTGGACGATGAGGGCAAAATGGAGTTGTATAGTGATCACAACTTGATTACAGTGACGATGAGGGCCAAAAACCTAGGGAAAAGCAAAGGAACCTTCAAGGAGGTTTGGGAACCCAAAAAGGATGCCGACTGGGCGAAGTTCGAAGAAAAACTGAAACCAAAGCTTGCAGCCGTACACAAGGAGGGGTGGCAGTGTCCAGAGATGGCCGACGCCATAGTTGCGAGCCTAGTGGAGGCAGAGAAGGAAAGTGTAGGAAAGATTAGGGTGCCAACACGGGAACTTGGGTACAGAGTGAACGAAGAACTGAAAAGGGCCATAAAGGTTAGAAAAGCTAAATGTGCTGCATACAGGAGAAGTAGAAAACTTAAGGGGGTGGAAAGCAATGAGGCCATGGTAGCAAAGGAAGAATACCAACAAGCACGAAATAAAGTAAACAAGATTAAAGACGACAACCGGAGAGTGCGAAATAGCAGTCTTATTAGGACGATAAGAACGACAGGGGGTCGAGTTCGAGCGTATTTTGGAAATGGGTGAACAAACGTAACAAAGGGAATAACCCACAGAGCATTAAAGTAGATGACAGAGTTACAGAAGAGCGAGAGCAAATCGCATTAGAACTAGTCAAGCACTGGGAAAAGGTAAACGATAAGCGATGGGGCATGGGGAACCCACCAGAGTGTCCGAACCAGGTCGAGGAAAATCTATCGAACTTCGTGTGCAGCGAAATCAAAACTGACGAAGGGTGATCTCGAAATTAAGGAATGGAAAAGCGGGAGGGGTGGACGAAATTCCTAACGAGTTTATCAAAAAAGGGGGAGAGGAACTCCGGGAAAGCCTCACTGCCCTATTCAATTTAGCCATAGAATAACAAGAGGTCCCAAGGGAGTGGAGGGAAAGCAAAGTGACATTTATTCACAAAAAGGGGGAAAAAGACGTCTTGGATAACTATCGAGGGATCTCTGTCAGCAGCAACATTGGAAAAGTCTTTTATAAAGTCCTGTTTGGGAGATTAGAGGACGTGATCGAAGAGAAGGGTTTTTTGGGAGAAATCCAGAATGGCTTCAGGAAGGGAAGGAGAGTCACTGATCATCTTTTCACGCTACCCCAAATGATAGAATCCGCGAAAGCAAAAAAGAAAAAGATGTTCATGGCCTTTTTGGATGTTAAAAAGACATATGATAGAGTATGGAGGGAGGGTATGTGGCGCAAGCTGAAGGCTCTGGGCTTGGGGGGGGGGGGGGCGAGTTTGTTGGGATTATGAAAGCATTATATAAAGATGTACAGAGTGAACTTAGCCTGGGAAACATTACAACAAAACGTGTGCCTATGGAGATAGGCCTAAAACAGGGGTTTATCCTTTCGCCAATTCTTTTTGCATTGTACCTCAAAGATGTAGGAGATGAACTCCTGCAAAGCGACGAGGGGGTTGCAGTTGGTGACTTGAAGATCCCAGGGCTATTTTTTGCAGACGATATGGTGCTAGTGTCAGAAAGCGAAGAGGGGCTAGGGAAGATGCTGGGAATTGTTGGGAAATATGGGAGCAAATGGAGACTCGAACTTAATGAAAGCAAGAGCAAAGTTATACCCGTGGGCCGCAAAGTGGACCCCACTCGAAGGTGGAGAGTGGGTGAGTTCTGCATTCCGGAAGGTAGCAGTAGACTTCTTAGTGTAGGAGAGACAAGTGACTATGAGTACCTGGGGGTAAATATAAACATCACAGGAAGAGGCATCTACCGAAACCACACAAATAAATTGATTCTGAAGGGTAAGCGAATGCTCAACCAAATGAAACTTATAGGGAGAAACAGTTTCAATAAGGTTTTCGTGGGGAAAACTATTTGGGAAATGGTGGGTCTGCCAAGTATAACATACGGTACGGAAGTTGTACCCCTAAACCACACAGCTGTTAAGAGCTTGGAAATCCTGCAGGACGATGCAGGCCGATGGATAACAGGCTCGAGTAATGCCACAGCGCTAGAAGCGATCAGGGGTGAGCTTGGGTGGATGAGGATCAAGGACAGGATAGACCTATTGAAACTCGGTTATCTTAATTATTTGGTAAATCTCCCCGATAGCCGATGGTGTAAAGTAATGCTCCTGAGAACTTTCAACTCAAATATCAAGACGGGGTGAATGGTCCAAGTGAGGGAACTAATAGAAAACTACTCATTGGAGATCTCGGACCTTGACGTTGGGGCAAACCAGGGCAAAAAGATCGTCAGAGAAAGGGTCATGGAGGATTGTAACCGTAATTGGCGAGAGGGGGTCAAATCAAAGAGATCTTTGGATGGCCTGCGTGATAAAGAGAAGCCTGGTTTTGAAGAGTACCTTGATGGCACCTTTGGGGGGTCACGGTTGTTTAAGCTGAGGTCGCGGTCCCTGGAGCTGAGGGGAAAAATTGGGAAAAACAGTGAAAAGGAGTGCCAGATGTGTAACTTGGGCGTGGTGGAGACCCTGGAACACTTTCTTATAGAATGCCCAAAATATCAGTCTAAAAGAACAAGATTCACGGGGAGTATAATGGGAAAGTGGGATGGGAGAATGAAGGACATGTGGTTAGGGGGCGGTTCAAAGGAGAGGGTTAATATACTAATCGAGGAGATTGGGAAGAATGGGGCAAGGGATGCCATCAAGCAGTTCGTCTCCGAGTGTTGGGAGGAGAGAAGAAGAGCGGGAATAGGGAGGCAGTTGGTAGAACATGGGTAACCAAGGCCTTCTCATACGAGAACCGCGACAAATCAGCGGCCGGCCGAAGTGTTATTATATTATTACCTGCATCATTAACCACAGGCTTCGGGTTTAATTCTATGCCGCAGCTAAATAATACATCTATTTTACCAAGTGTGGGGTTTAACTCACACCCAGAAGTTGAAACAACTGTGTTACAGGAATTTAATGACAGTGATGATACTTTATTGTACAAAATGGATATACCTTCTGAATCAAAGATGGAGGTTGAAGAAGAAAATTTATTTCCAGAGACAGAAGCACCGCCAATGAAAGTATCAAGAAAACGAAAAGCCAAGAAGGACATTCGACCTAAAATGGGAAAACTTGTCAACAAAGTGTGAACATTTTTCTGAAAAAGTGACAATACATTTTTGTAAAATTTCATGGAATAAAAATTTCGAAATGTGAAAATGGTGTTTAAATACTTTTTTCATATCAGTGATAGTCACCCCTTTGTCTGAACCAAGCATTGCATGGATGGTATAGTCAAGGGGTGATTAACACTGATTACAAAATCACAAGTGAAACATTTCACCAATTAGCATCCCAAACGAGTGGCATCATTCCATGGAAGGTGGGTTTTAGCGCTGATGTCAGTCTACTGCCAACAACTTGCCAAAATATAGCACACAATTAGATGAATCAGCAAAAAAGAAGTTGCATGATAAAATACAACTGAATGAAAAAGAATTCAGTTGTATTCCATCGTGTTAGTATAGTGCAAACTGAAGAATATCTCTTTTTAAATTTGTGGCTGGCCTTGAAAAAGGCCGTTTTTATATTTTAAAATAAAATATGTTTATTTTGGCAAGATTATTCCATGCCTCTTCCTAGCAGCTCTTATGACATCATTTCTTGTAATGACATGTTGTGGGTATCCGGCTCTGTCAGTAGCATAGTAGAAACTATATGTCATCAATCTTCTAAGAAATACCTCAAAAGCCCCCCGAACTTCATCCACGGGCAGTGTTGAGATTTTTCTTACACCACCCTTTCTCGCCAACTCTTGTAGATTTCCCCTTGGAATGGCGGTGTGATCAATGTTCTGTTCCCTACAGTCACCCTCCTGTGCTGCGGTCTCCACTTCTATGCTTATTTCAATTTCCATGGTTTACAATAAGAAAAATGACTTCATGAGGTCACACAGATGTATTTATAGTAATTCAAGGGAGGAAAAAGGCGCCAGAAATACTCATTGTGAAAATGAGTATTTCTCGCGCCGTCTCCCTCAGACTGGTTGATTTTAGGCGGTTTTTTTTTTGTTATTTTTGGGAAGAGAAACTTTCTAATAAAAAAATAAAGACATTCTTTATTTTTTATTGGGAGAGTTTCCCCCCCCCCCCTCCCCCCCCCAAAAAAAAAAAAATTCATCCAATGGTTATGAGAGAGGGGAAAAAATCCTAATAGTAAATTGAAAGCAAAACTTCTTCATTTTGCCATTACACTGAAAAAATGTCAGAATTTGCAACCATAAATTTCGAAGACTTGCAGGCAATGGATGCGGGGTACTGGAAGTATTTCGATAATTACAAGAGATGTGGAGGTGCAGACGGAAGAGACAGAGCGGGGAAAAATTCTCACTCTGCTGGAGAAAATATATGATAGTGAGGAGGAATTGAAAAACCCTCGAGCATTACCTCTAGGTCTCCAATTAGTTCCGGAGAAAATCACAGTTCCAGTGGGCTTTGGTATGTTGGAACTCCCAAATCAGACCAAGAAACGGCCAGGGCGTAAAAGAAAAACTGTTACCAAACAAAAATGCGTAACATTTAGGAAGCTAGAAGATAATGGTGAAGAGCCCTCGAAAACCCCGCACCCAATACGGATGAGACTTGGAAATTTGGCGTGTGGTCAGGAACGCTATGGAAAAATATTGCCTGAATAAACATTTTTTGTTTTAAAATATAAAAAAGGCCTTTTTCAAGGCCAACTACAAAATTAAAAAGAGCTTTCTTGAATCACAATCACACAAATCAACAAAAAATAGGGCACCATTTTTCCATTTTCATTTTTTTTTTAAAAAAATCACCCACTGTGAAAAAAAACGTAGAGTTAAAATAAAACTAGCTTTTTTTTTTTTGCTGGTGAAATGGAAATATTGCTTTCATGACCACCCAATGAGTTGTCCCTCCCTCCCCAGATGTCAAATCTGGGGAGGGAGAAACATCTCATTGGGTGGTCATGGCAGCAATATTTCCATTACAAAAAGAAAAGTAAACTCAACCATTTTTCCCCCGCGCGATTAATTATCTTGAATCAAAAAATTTACCACCAGCTTAAAATCCAAATATTTTTCTGGAAGCGAAAATAACATTACCCCTCACAACCAGGCTATCCAGTGTGAGAAGAAAAATTAGGCCTCTGGCGTTGAAAAGTTAGATGGAATTAACAAACTCCACTGCAAGGGAAAAAACTCTCATTTTTCTACCAGTATCAGGTAAATAATATTTTTTATCTCAAACATCTGCACTCACGTCAGACAGCTGGCAAGTTCACTCGGGGGCACGTGCGCGCGGAACAAAATCACATCTCATCACTAAGAGAGACAAACTGAGGGAAATTATAAGCAGGTCTATTTTCACACTGCGATATTCCATCAGCAATCTACATTCAGAGTCCTGTGGGGATTCTATAATTTATAATGAAGAAATCATGAATTATTTCTCAGATAATTCTGTCCACGGGAATGTTTGATCCCCTTACACCCGCAGTCTTGTGGTGGAAATTCTATTCCGATTGATGCTTCAAGTTTCATAACCATAAGAAAATTGTGTTTATGACCCCGCCAAAGTGTATTTACAGTCATTTAGGGAGAGCTAAAGGCGCCAGAAAATAATGCAATAATTCCCCCCACTGGTCAGATGATGGGTGATGAAATACTCAATGTATTAGTTTTCACCGCCTTTCCACACTTAGATGATCCAGAATGTCACTCTTCCCCTCCAAAAATAAATTTGGAGGGAAAGACTGACATTGTGTAACAAAAACATCTGAGGAGTAAAATGATTCTGCCAAGCATGATTTTACCAATGTTCAATGTGGTTAAGGTATGTTTCAGAACGATATCTCAGAATTGCGCCTTCTTTTGCTGAACATCTGTTACGAATTTAATACAGGCATAGGCATAAAAGAGAAATTAAGTTTTCTTTCAGTTTGGTTTTAAGGAAAAGCTATTCTTTTTTGGCGGTAAAACAGTTTACACTGCAAAACATTCACTGTATGTTTTTGTAGTGTAAAAAATGAAATTGTTCCTCGGGGATAATGTCACTGTAATATCTAACGGTAATTTGTTGAAATCAGCTTAAAGCAGTTTTGAAAAAGTATTGAAAACACAACACTGCCTGCCGATAAAAAACAATCAGTCTGCAATTATACACTTCCGTGAAGGAGTTTCTCCACAGTTACATTTAGTGAATTATTTTAAACATGTGTTTGAAAGAAATGTATCTCTTACATGAGCTATTTGTAGAATATTTTCAGCCGTAATGAGAGATAAGTTTTTCTCTGAGTAGCGGAGTGTTGTATTACAAATTGACTGCAAGACACGCATGCATTGGAATTAACAAGACTGAAAGACGTGATATTGATGTTTTCCTTCCGTAAAAAAAATGTGAAAAACGCCCAGTCTAAATCTGACAGTATTTTTATATGTCGTGTCTTCCAGTAATAAATAGAAAAAAAAACTTCACCAGTCGAGCGATGTATACTAGGTAGCACGTTTTGAAAAAGCAGAACATTTTGTCAGTATACAAAGTGTATGGAAGACAAACCCACCTAAGCCTGTCAGTATAAAAATGTTTTGAACATCCTACCCCATGACTCGATATACTCAACACTGAATTCCACATACCTCAATGTGGGGACTCTGGCGAAAAAATTAAGATAGGATTCTCCATAGCGCGACTTGTCCCTCAACTGCCATTTTTACCCGTGGCTGGCACTCCGGCGAAAAGCATTTAACACTGAATTTCCCCATACCCAAAGGCTGCCACTATAGGAATTTAGTGATTGGACGGGGATTTTTTTCCCGTGCTGCTGCCACTATAGACCTAAGTATTTAGCACTGATTTCCCCCATACCTCAATGTGGGGTCTCTGGCGAAAAAATTAAGATAGGATTATCCATAGCGCGGCTTTTTCCTCAACTGCCATTTTACCCCGTGGCTGGCACTCCGACGAGAAGCATTTAACACTGAATCCCCTCTTCCCCAAGGGTGTCACTATAGGGACAAGCCTTTAACACTGAATTCCCCTATACCCCAATGTTGTCACTATAGGGACAAAATTAACATAGGATTCTCCATAGGGTTTTGTCCCTATAGTGACATTTTTGTCCCTATAGTGACAACATTGAAGGCAGGAAAAATATTTTAAAATCTTTTTCCTGCCTCCAATGTTGTCACTATAGGGACAAAAATGTCACTATAGGGACAAAACCCTATGGAGAATCCTGTGTTAATTTTGTCCCTATAGTGACAACATTCGGGTATGGGGAATTCAGTGTTAAATGCTTGTCCCTGTAGTGACACCCCTTACTACTGACGGTCCAATTGATCCCAAAGATGCTAGATTGGTGACAAATCTAGCGAAAGTGGGGACCAGGGAAGAAGTTCGATGCTCTGCTCCTCAAGAAAGTCACGATAGATACGCGCCACGTGACATCGGGCATTGTCTTTCTGGAATAACTGCAACCCGACGTCAGCGTTGAACAACGGGCAACAACAGCATTAACAATTTCGTCCCTCTATCGCTATCCTCTCAGATTACCATCGATGAAGATCAACTGCGTTCGATGGTGCAAGGACATTCCTGCCCAAACCATTACATTCCCACACTCAAGCATCAGAAAACCGCTCTCCTCGTCGGCGATATACTCTTGCCCTACCATCAGCGCGCCGTTGACAAAAACGCGATTCATCACTAAAAAGAACTGTTCTACAACGCTGCTGAGTCCAGCGAACATGCTGACGTACCCATTCCATTCTGACAGTGCGATGTTGCGTAAGGATTGGTCCTACTGCGGATGCCGTGTTCAGCGAGCCTGTTGCGGACAGTTTGTGCACTGATTCTATTGTTAGTTCTACCAAGAGTAATTGCTGCTGTCCTCGCCGTCGGAAGAAAGTGATCCCGCAAGTGAGACTTTCTGATGTGTCGGTCTTGAGGAGGGGTCGTAACTCTTGGTCGACCTGAACGCAGTCGGTCGGCAGTAGATCCAGTAGTTATATACCTTCAAATGAGACGGTAAGTAGTGGCCACAGTGACTCCGAACTCAGCGGCGAGCTCATCTGGAGGTATCCCAGGCTAATGTATACCAATGGCATGCAATCTCTGATTTTTGGTTAACCTTGGCATTTTTTAAAATGTCGGAAGACAAAAACAACTAGCGTGTTTTCTCAGTAACCCAGGCGCTCTAGCACAACATAACACAAAGAAAATCGTCGGTCACCCATTCAATTTGACATTCTCGGGTAGCACGTGCTATTTTGAAATCTGTAGCAAAATTGTATACCGTTGGGTGGACAACAACAACATGTCAATAAACTCTTTGCTCGACTTCTTGTCCACAAACATGCAAGATTAGAACTATTATATTTCATCCTTTATGCTATTTTTTCACATTTGTTTCTATTATACTTTCTTTTTTAACTCAGTATATTCACTGGGGGGAAGCGTGACCGTGAAAATTTGGTTGATTGCGCCGGTGTCCGGTTGATTGCCCTTTCTCTTCGACATCAAATTGTGGTAAGTGTACGATTTATCGTAGATTTCTCTAAATATCAATAAATTGGGAACCCAGGAATATACGCATAGGTTGTGTGAATGTATCCTGAACACGTACATATATTTTTTATACTTAGATACCCGAGTATTGCCTGCTAGTGACTTCATATTCAATCCATCAGCGGGTCGTTTTCGTCAAATGTTGACAAAAATGGCTCGTACGCTTCAAACACTTTAACTACCTAATTTATTTTTACCCTGCATGTAGATAAGGTGTAGAAGATCTTATAACCTGAACTACAACAAACAATTTGTTAAATTAGTTGAGAAAACACGCGAAAACCGCGTGTCCGGTTATTTTGTTGATTGCATTAGTGACGGTTGATTGCAGTTCTAAATCATGCCGATGTCCGGTTGATTGTTTTACTTGTGTCCGGTTGATTGACAAATACACTTAGTTCATGTCGGTAATTTTAATCCCATAAACACTTTTTATCACATAATCACACCATTATACAGTGTGTTAAAGCCATGTAATATTTTTTAGAATACACTTGTGTAATAAAGGTAGAAAGCCTCCAAATCAAATGAAAATGGAACGTGAGCATGTGATTGAATCACATGATGACATTCCATTTAAAGACTTTTTACAGGATTGACTGTACATGTATTACTATCCTGTGGTTTATAGATAGAACTGCACGTTTGAATGAGTTAACAATTAGCTACTTGCATATTACAGAGTTGTCGTTCTTGGCGTCAGGTATCCTGAGTTTGCTTGCTCACTTCAGTCATTAGAACAATGCAGTTTTCACTTTTTTACGTTCGATCAATTGCGATAACCCTTTTTGTTCAACTCAGACAAACGTTTCGCCAACTGAAGCTTTGTGTCTCTGTGTTTGGCCTTTCTGTCTCTTAACCCTTTACCTAACGTGAGGTACAGATGACACTTGGAAAAAATACTTGTATAACTAAATATTTTCATTTTTTGCTTCCAAAACATAGGTTGTGACCCCTTATTGGAGCGATCGCGACGCGCTCGTTCCAATGAGGGGGTCATAACCTATGTTTGGAAGCAAAAAATGAAAATATAAAAAAATGAAAGGCGATTTTTATGCATAGCGTTGGCCGGATTTTAACCGTCACGTTAGGTAAAGGGTTAAAAAATAAATACATATACATACCCACCTTTTTATAACATAAACTGTCCTCAAAATCGATTCATTAGTCAATTTTGAATTTGAGAGACAGTATCTCTGTTTTTATCAAAGAATGCGAAGTTATGTGGAAGACATACAGTACCAACGGAAATAACTTGTACATGTAAACGCAAAATAACGGCGTTTACGGTTCCGTTTGGCATTGCGTTTCTAAACGAAATATAACGGCGTTTTTCGTTTTCAGTGCGTTTGTAAACGAATATGTTTCGTTTACCTTCGTTTAAGTAAACGTTTTATTCGTTTAAGTTCGTTTACATAAGCGAAACTCGTCGTTCATGATACCCGAGCACATGCATCAATTGAGTCGTGTTCAGACAATATCACAACCAAGTCAGTGTGATCATTCGGTGTCAGTGG
This sequence comes from Pictodentalium vernedei, assembly GCA_031216915.1. Classification (NCBI taxonomy): domain Eukaryota; kingdom Metazoa; phylum Mollusca; class Scaphopoda; order Dentaliida; family Dentaliidae; genus Pictodentalium; species Pictodentalium vernedei. The sequence continues at coordinate 477,691,677 of CM062293.1, forward strand.
CGTAGACACTGGGAAGATAATGTGCAGTCCCGTAGGAAAATTATTGGGACCATTCTAGGCGAATTTATGCCTATACGTGTAATAGCATAGAAATATGGGCGTTTTGTGTGTGAGTTGGAGGGAGTGGGGGGGGGGGGCACACCACAAAATTTCCGACCAAACAGAGTCACAAAATTTGGGCTTGCTTAGGCGTACGGGACACCTTTTCGGGGGGGGGGGGCCTCAAATATTTTTCCGAAAAGTGATGCTGCGAGCATTATTGAGTGAAGTGGTCCTTGGGTGGGTTTGGGTGTGGGAGGAGGTGTTCCCCTTCCACAGTTGTAGCTAACGGCCTGTTTATGTCTGTAATTAGCTAGAACAAACTGTTACGCTGGCGTGTCTACAACCCTCAGATGCGATATCAATCTGATAAGACGGTATTACAGGTATATGTACGAACATGGACCTGAAGTCCGTAATATACTTTTTTGGTGTGGTACGACCTGTGGGACGTACTACACCAAAACATTATATTACAGACTTTGTATCCAAGTTAGAACTGATGGGACATAATCCTTTATTGAAGATAAAACTGCCCAAGTGAGTAGGTCAGTCAAACTTGCCCGAAACAATCATAAAAACTGGCCGAAAAAAATGTATTTGCCCCGACTGGAGGGGAACTGCAGTCCTCAAGCCTCCCTGAAACATACGCCTATGTTGGCGTGAACCCCGGTCACCGAAAAGCTGTCTATGTCACTTTGCTCTTTTCGATTGTAAGGCCTGTATGCTGCTTCAAGTGCCTTGGTCGGCGCGGAGGTGCCACCTCCCACAGATGGGGTCGGGGAAAATTATTTTATGCTTGATTCTTTTTACCAGGATACATATACATGTACATAAACGTGAACTTTATTTCTTGGTTGTTTAAAATAATAAAAAAGAGGAATTTTGTCGGTTACCAATCATTGAATATCAACGATAGATATCACGTTTGTATTTGTTAATTGTCAAGATAGATATTACAGTTGCTATTTACTCAGCCAATATGAAAAGACAAAACACAATTTAAAACTTAAAACACCGATATTCCCTTTCCATAATAAAACTTTGGCCAGTCACTGATTTGCCATGGTCCTCTGGTAATTGGATTAAGTAAAGTCAATTAACCACGTGTTTTAATTCGTTTGTTTGATCCCTTCTGTTTGCTACTGTCGGTAATTATTTTATTAGTAGCTCTCATGATTAGTGTGTTTATTTTGCGTAATTGGGGTTATTTTTTATTAGTAGTGTTATTTTTCCGTTTTCAAAGGAGAAAAATAAATGCTGACCATTGGCCCTACAATATTCGAAAACGCCTTTTACGAGGATTCGAAAACGCCCTTTACGAGGAAAACATTCCTCTCTTTTTGTATCATTGGTTGCTCGTAATGATATAATGACCAAGTCTCCCAACTCACCTTGAATACACCCAGTTAGCAAAATGAATTCTATTAAACGAACTAGGGTCCCGTATATTATACGCCAGAAGATTGTCAGTCTGAATGAAGGAGGCTCAAACTTTGCTGAAGTTAAAATGCTGCTGCATTCGCACGCTTGTGGCTCGATCTGTATAAAATCTGGGGATGGAATCGGAGAAGACACCCACGTCTCAGGAAGATAAATACAGGGTAGTATTCCATCATTTGCTATTTCAGCCTCTCTATTATCAGGGATTCGTGTGGATGACAAAAATGAGTTTACCACCTCTACGGGTGTGTCGTCAACTGGAGGATCCACACGTACTGTCGGTGGACTTGTGGTATCATTTGACAATATCTCCTTAGCTTTCTCGCTGAGGCAATACCGCCCTTGGACCACCACTTCCGCAGCAGAGTTGTTCATGCCAACCTTTTCTGTTGGGATCACATGTGCTGTAGGCTTTGCAGGTGAAGCAGAAACTACAATTGCTGCTTTGTTCTGAAAAGAAAAAAATAACGTCATTGTATTAGCAAGAAGAAAAATGGTCAAGCCTTTTTATTTTATTTTTTCACTTTTCTTTCTTCCAAAACATGTCTTATGATCCCTAAGTAGGGTCATAAGATGTTTGAAAAAAAAATGAAAAAATAAATAACACGTTGGAGCTTATTAAAAGCGAAATATCGAAAAATGGTTAAGCTTTTTATTATTTTTTTTATTTTTTCCAAAACACATCTTATGACCCCTAAGTAGGGTCATAAGATGTTTTGGGGAAAAAAAGAAAAAACAAATAACACTTTGGAACTTATTAAAAGCGAAATATCGAAAAATGGTCAAGCCTTTATATTATATATTTTTTTTTATTTTTTTTTCTTCCAAAACATATCTTATGACCCCTAAGTAGGGTCATAAGATGGGGTTTGGAAAAAAAAAAGAAAAAAATAAATAACACTTTGGAACTTATTAAAAGCGAAATATCGAAAAATGGTTAAGCCTTTAAATTTTATTTTTCTTTCTTCCAAAACACATCTTATGACCCCTAAGTATGGTCATAAGATGTTTGGGGAAAAAAAAAGAAAAAACAAATAACACTTTGGAACTTATTAAAAGCGAAATATCGAAAAATGGTCAAGCCTTTTTATTTTATTTTTTCATTTTTCTTTCTTCCAAAACATATCTTATGACCCCTAAGTAGGGTCATAAGATGGGGTTTGGAAAAAAAAAAATGAAAAAAATAAATAACACTTTGGAACTTATTAAAAGCGAAATATCGAAAAATGGTTAAGCTTTTTATTTTTTTTTTATTTTTTCCAAAACACATCTTATGACCCCTAAGTAGGGTCATAAGATGTTTGGGGAAAAAAAAAGAAAAAACAAATACCTAAGTAGGGTCGTAAGATGGGGTTTGGAAAAAAAAAATGAAAAAAATAAATAACACTTTGGAACTTATTAAAAGCGAAATATCGAAAAATGGTTAAGCCTTTAAATTTTATTTTTCTTTCTTCCAAAACACATCTTATGACCCCTAAGTATGGTCATAAGATGTTTGGGGAAAAAAAAAGAAAAAACAAATAACACTTTGGAACTTATTAAAAGCGAAATACCGAAAAATGGTCAAGCCTTTTTATTTTATTTTTTCATTTTTCTTTCTTCCAGAACATATCTTATGACCCATAAGTAGGGTCATAAGATGGGGTTTGGAAGAAAAAAATAACAATTTGCAACTTATTAAAAGCGAAATATCGAAAAATGGTCAAGCCTTTATATTTTTTTTTTTTTCTACCAAAACATATCTTATGACCCCCTAAGTGGGGTCATAAGATGTGGTTTGGAAGGAAAAAAAATAAATAACAATTTGGAACTTATTAAAAGCGAAATATCGAAAAATGGTCAAGCCTTTTTATTTTATTTTTTCATTTTCTTTCTTCCAAAACATATCTTATGACCCCCAAGTAGGGTCATAAGATGTGGTTTGGAAGAAAGAAAATGAAAGAAAGAAATAACATTTAATCAGCTTTATTTAGGAGTAACGCGCCTCAAACATAAAAGTTCACATTTCTTGTTCAAAATTTAACAGGGAATTTTAAACTTTAACCCTTTGAATTTAGTGAATACATTTAGTGTTGGTCGGTTTGGACTGTTATGTTGGGTAAAGGGCTAACATTTCAAATGTCGTAAAATCACACACTGGGGGAATATTCGGTCACTTTGAGATCATACAAACTCACCCATTCGTTTAACTCTATACATGTAGTACCATAATGTTAATCTTCTTCAATGGCACTATTCGGGGCCAAAAATTTAACTAAACTGCATCTTATTCAACTACGGCAGCATTGAAGTGCCATTAAAGAAAAAAAAGATTCTTTAATCGAAAAAAAATATATTAAATGAAATAAAAAAAAAACAAAATGATAAAAAAATAGAAAAAAGAAGTAATGATTTTTTCCTTATTTTAAATGATTTTTTCGACATTTAAGATAAATCACTTCATTTGAAAAATAAAAATTAATGGCGAAGTTAATAAATATTTTTTTCTGTTTATCACAATGTTTTCAATTTTTTACTTGCAGAGGTAGCCTCCGTAGTTGATTGAGTTACAGTGGTAAATTGTTGCTGTGTGTGCTGATGGGGGAGGGTCTAGAACTTTTATTTGTCGAAGGTCTTTATTCCGTTTAATCATTCGTAGACGCACTTGAGATTTGTGTTATCCGCAGATTTTCACGGCAATCACCGGGGTTAAAGGCACCACTTATATCGCCAAGAATGCTATTGAATTAAAAGTAAATTAAGAGAGAAAAGGGTTACCGATACGTTTGTTTTGTGGGTTAACGACACATTCAGCAGACAATTTTAATTCGCTTCATGACATTTCTCGTTGGGCAGAAATACAAGACTCCCTGAATACCATCTAGCAGCAGTCAATAACTGTGAGGCTCTCCAAGTAAGAGTCAGCAATAATTGAAGCCAAGTACGTCATCGACATGTTGTACGACTTAGTATACAGGGTAAATGTGTACCCTAAACCCATGTAGGCAAATTAGGCTTAGGTTTCCGGTCCAATGACATCATTCAGGTGACAAGGGTTACCATCAAACTGCCAAGCTTTTCGTATGAAGTACAATGTGCGAACCAATGAATTTACGAGCTCCCAGTGAAAATTCCTTACTGGAAATAACCGTGTTTCGTTAGGTAGGATTAGCATTGGTTGAAGGTCAGGGCTCATCGAACTTTGGTGCGCCTTAGTACACAGCGCCACCGTGCTGTCACGTGGGTAATCGGGATGAAGTGCCTTATTCAATGACATTACTCAGTTACTGTTAGTCGGGATCGAACCACCAACCATTCGGTTTGAAGTCCAATGTCCTAGTCACTGAATCACCGCACTCCCATCTCAATGGTTCCGAAAGTAGAAATATCTATTTTTAGAATGACTTTTTTTTTCTTTGAAATGCATTCCTAAAATAGATGTTTCTATTTTTAGGCCAACACATATTTCATTTTGTATTCTTAAAATAGAATATTTCTATTTTTAGTATTTTTTTGGGGTGGGGGGGGGGGGGGGGTTTAGCTTGTTTTTTGTTTTTTTTTCGGTTTGTTTTTTTTTTTTCTTGGGTTTTTTTATTTTTATTTTTTTTTTTTGGATTATGGTTTTTAAATTGTTTAATGAAATCACTTGATACATTTTTGTTTTAGTTTGGAGATTTTGTTTTCATTTCCAGAAATTAATAATTTCGTTTACTGCACACATTTTTTCTAAGTTCCCAAAATAGATTTATTGCTATTTTTAATGTACATTGTTTTCTTTCTGTTTCTCAAAATGGATTATTTCTCTTTTAAGCGCAGATGTCGTTAATTTTATTACTTTATCCCGAAAATAGTTTATTTATTTATTTATTTATTTATTTATTTATTTATTTATTTATTTATTTTATTATTAAGGTTTAACGGCACTTTAACAGCCAAGGTCATATCGTGTTAGCGACAGTTTTACGGGTGGAGGAAGCCGGAGTACTCAGCGAGAACCACCGAGCAACGACGAGCAGCTGCTAGCTCCCAAACATCGTAACTCCGCACTGCAGCATGCACAGGCAGGGTTAGATTGGCTGAAGACATACGCACCATCGACGTGCAGTACGCCTTAGTACACGGCGTCATCGTGCCCCCGTGTGGACAGTTGACATTAAGTGCCTTGCCCAAGGACAAAACACCGAGTCCGAATCTATTAATACTTTATATATGTGTTGTCCAGCATGCTGAGTACAATGGTTACTGATACCTTTTTTGAGGGGGGGGGGGGGGCGCTCCTGCTAGTAGGCCCTTTTTGTTGATAGGCTGGACCACAGTGGAAACACCGATATGCAATAGTAGATTTTGTAGCTGATGGCGTGTGTGTGCTATGGTATTAAAAGTAAATTAAAAGAGAGAAGGGTTAACGGTACGTTTGTTTGGGGGGTTAACGACACATTCAGAAGGCAATTTTAATTCGCTTCATGACATTTCACGTTGGGCAGAAATACAAGACTCCCTGAAAACCATCTAGCAGCAGTGAATAACTGTGAGGCTCTCCAAGTAAGAGTCAGCAATAACTGAAGCCAAGTACGTCATCGACATGTTGTACGACTTAGTATACAGGGTAAATGTGTATACTAAACCCATGTAGGCAAATTAGGCTTAGGTTTCCGGTCCAATGACATCATTCAGGTGACAAGGGTTACCATCAAACTGCCAAGCATTTCGTATGGAGTACTATCTGCGAACCAATGAATTTACGAGCTCCCAGTGAAAATTCCTCACTGGAAATAACCGTGTTTCGTTATGTTCAATTTCCCCAACAATCTAACAGCCCATCTCCTAGTAGCTTTATAAAATTCCTATTCAACATTGAAGGTCATATTCGGCTGTACATTTGCAAACAACATGAATTGTGAGCAAATGAGCTGAGCTTTCCTCGCCCATTCCATCTACATTTATTGCATAGACTTTCAGTTGGTAAGAAATGATTAACGCACATCTCCGGCAATTATTAGTGAATATTGCTGGCTTCTGATCCATGCACTAACTTTACCTCGAAACCACAGTGTCTCTTTGTTCTTACGTTTTGCTTCCCAGTAATCTGCTTATGGCAGCCTAACAGCCCAGTTCTAGGTGGGGTTTTTTTTATCTGCAGATAGCATGAACAACACATAGAAGCACCACCCCAAGGATGGCTATTAATGTATTGATTAGTTATTTGTTATTTAATGAAGTTTTACGACACTCTCGACAGTCAAGGTCGACTCGTTTCTGGCAGTTTTTCGGGTGGAGAAAGCTGGACAACCAGGCGAGATATACTGAGTAGCGTCGAGCAACTGTCAGACTCCCCAACGTATTAACTCAGTGCAAGTAGGATTAGCACTGGCTGAAGGCAAGGGCACATCGAACTTCGGTGCGCCTTAGTACACAGCGCCACCGTGCTGTCACGTGGGTAATCGGGATGAAGTGCCTTATCCAGTGACATAACTCAGTTACTGTTAGTCGGTTTGAAGTCCAATGTCCTAATCACTGAATCACCGCACTCCCATCTGAATGGTTCAGAAAGTAGAAATATCTACTTTTAGAATGAATTTTTTTAGTATTTTTTTTTTTTGGTTGTGTTTTTTTTTTTTTAGGTTTTTTTTTTTTTTCGGTTTGGTTTTGTATTTTTTCGGTTTTTTTTTTTTTGATTATATATTTTAAATTTTTTAATGAAATCACTTAATACATTTTTGTTTTAGTTTGGAGATTTTGTTTTCATTTCCAGAAATTAATAATTATTACATCACACATTTTTTCTAAGTTCCCACAATAGATTTATTGCTAATTTCAATGCACATTGTTTTCTTTCTGTTTCTCAAAATGGATTATTTCTCTTTTAAGTGCAGATTTCGTTAATTTTATTTCTTTATCTCAAAAATAGTTTATTTGTGTTTTTTGTGAAATTTATTTATTCATTTATTAAGGTTTAACGACACTTTAACAGTGAAGGTCATATCGTGTCAGCGACAGTTTTACGGATGGAAGAAGCCGGGGTACCCGACGAGAACCACCGAGCAACGACGAGCAGCTGCCAGCTCCCCTACATCGTAGCTCCGCACCGCAGCACAGGCATGGTTAGATTGGCTGAAGACATGCGCACCATCGACTGCTGTACGCCCTAATACACGGCGTCATCGTGCCCCTATGTGGAGTATCAGGATTAAGCGCCTTGCCCAAGGACACAACACGGGAGTCCGAATCTGTTAATGCTAGTAGTATGTCATGTTTCCCTACACCTCCAGGTTGGGGGATCCCGGTGGGGGAATCCCCGGAAGTGACGTCATAGTCACGTGACCCAGTGGCGCCATGTTGTGTTGTCATGGTAACCCGCGTGAGCGGCCATGTTGTGACGTCATCCCCATAGTGATACGTTGTGTTAGTGCGCATGCGCAGCGCGTGTTGTTAGGGTGATACGTGTTTCCGTCGTCCATTTTGTATACTGGAGGCCGCCATCTTGGTTTCTATGATAGCACGTGATTGCTATGTTACCCAATTTTTCTGCAGTAAGACGGGGTATGTTCGGAGGTGTGTTCGATTGAATCGGAGTAAATCTAATTACCACAAACAACCCGACAATCCTTCCAAATCACCAAAATCCACCCCAGTGTTTACTAATTCTCCGCTTCTATCTATATATTCAATAGTTTTCGTCTATCTGGCCATGTTTCTTTGTTCTGGAGTATACTCCAGTAGCGTAGAAGAGCCTCTTAGTTGGAACAGTTTACCTTATTATTACTATATTCAACAATTTCTGGTCTATTCTTGTTAGTTCTGACCCTATTCCAAGTACTCTTGTTGTTTCATATATCTAGGCCATTTATAACCAATCAGATTGCTTGATTTCCCATAATCTGTATACAGAGTTATCCCCTTTCTGTATAATAAAAGACTATATCCAATGGCCATATCCCATGGAATCCCATTTTTTGCAAAACACCTGTGGCTATGGAATCCCTTTTTGTCTTATGAGGCCATGAGGGCTATGTAAAAGCCATAAAGACTATAACCCACTCCCCCAAGCTTAGTAAGTCGTGCGCAGGAGATAGCTAAGTCGTGCCCACGAGATAGCTATCTCGTGCGCACAACTTAGCTATCTCGTGCGCACGACTCAGGTATCTCGTGCGCACGACTTAGCTATCTCGTGCGCACGACTTACTAAGCTTGGGGGAGTGGGTTATAGTCTTTACTGGTGAGAGGAGACGACTAATTTCCTGCATGTATTGCCTCTTCTGTGGTCCTTGAAGTCGAGAATGTCACTTCTTTGTGACTCCCTGTTCCCAAATTTGTTCACACACGGCCGACACATAGTCGTCCCGGGGGTGTCTTGCCCCAATGGTTGCCGTGCGTATTGTATCGCCCTATCTACTAAAGTACATTGGTTGCCACTAATACGTAAGCATCATACATCTATGGTAGGGTGCCAATCTATGACGGTACTCATCCTAAGTTTGAAGAGCTTTCTACTGCCAGGCTCAGCAGAAAACACTGGGAAGGACCTTCCATGGCGGGATGTCCTGTCGTAACTTCTATGACACTTCTTCATAGAAGGGCAACCCACCAGGACCGTATCTAGTACTATCTACCCCGGAATATTGGAGGGTGGGGGGGGGAGGGGTATGTACCGCTAAATTTCCCGACGACTATATAGTCATTTGCCCTTGGACTATTGTCATCTGCCCGATGGCGTTTGGGCCCTATTCAGTGGGGCGAGGAGAGGAGTGTACTTTCTTGAATGTGGGACCGGTAGACTTTCCTCCGGGAAGGGTTTGAAACAATAGTCTGAGAGTGATTCTGGAGTAATCGGATTGCTGTTACACTCCCACCACCCATCCCCCAGGATTTACAGCCATGCGCCCTACTACTGTTATACGATACATATATATATTGTGAATCGAGCCTCTGCTGTGAGGCATATTTAGAAGTGGTCGTCTATCGGGCCGGGTGTCCTATGAACAAGCGCGGTCCCCACCGAAGCAGGAGACCTAGAAAGTTAACCATGTTGTCTTGTCTGGGCTGGTGATTCTTGGACCAAGAGAGTTTTCTACCGAATCGGGACACTTTGAAACCTGTGAGAGCTCTTAACTCCTTTTCACCACAAGACGATAACTGGGTGATGGAGTTGATGGGACTTGGAGTGTGTGTGTGGGAGGGGGGGGGGAGGCTTCTATCCTATTCAAAGACAAACTACATTACAAGGCGCCAATGGGTCAGCCCCGAGGAGCAAAACAAATAATCTAGTGTCCCCGTAACTGTTTGGGGGGGGGGGGGGGGGGACGTAATCACTGGAAACAGGTTTCAAATTATCGGCCCGCTCAATAAAAGGAGTAGGTTCCTTAACTGGGAACTTGGCAAATTCCTAACTTGCCAGATCTACAAGCTGGAATTAATGCAGCTTGAGTTGACTGAAGAAGACTCACAGGAATAGAGAAATACCAGAGTCACCCCTCCACCCCTCCAGTGGGAGGTAAATTCCAGGATTTTCGGGAGAAAGGGGGACGTAAAAGCATTCCGAATGTGTTTGTTGGGGGGTTGGAGGGGAGAGGGGGACACCGCCTTAGACGTGTACCCTATCTTGGAATATGCTGTATATTTTTGGGTAACCAACCAAAGTACCTTACAATGAAGGGCGAAACAATGCGCTGGGCAATCACACCCCTGGGGGCAACTCTGGTTCGGCCCAGTATGATGAAATTTTAAATATGCAGCCAGAAAGACTCTAGTATTTCGCCTTTAGATGTAGCAGAACAGACAAATCATACTGGGAATCCTCGGCTACTTCTAACGAGCACCCCTCCTTACCCCCCCCCCCCCCCCCCCCGCCCGCCCCTTCTCCTCCTCTACCCTAACACACTCTTCCTCTTAGTTCATAATAAAATTGATATGTCAGGGTCGGAGAAAAATACGGGTTTCGGGTGAGGGCGTTTACAACGTCTAAAACACAGTCGAAAGGTGAATATCTTGACGGTTTTGTCCCCCTTCCCAACCCTGCTATTCCACTACATGCGAAATGCTTGCAGTAACCTAAACATATTATCTCGTGCACACGACTTAGGTATCTCGTGCGCACGACTTAGGTATCTCGTGCGCATGAGATAATTATCTCGTGCGCACGACTTAATTATCTCGTGCGCACGACATAAGTATCTCGTGCGCACGACTTAATTTTTTTTTTTTTTTCACACATGTAATTTTTTTTCTTCACATGTCCCTAATTGGCTTCCGTACTAATGGGCTTCCGTAATATAATAATAAAAAAAAAAAAAAAAAAAAAAAAAAAAAAATACTAAAAATAGAAATATTCTATTTTAAGAATGCAAAATAAAATATGTGTTAGGCCTAAATATAGAAACATCTATTTTTGAATGCATTTCAAAAAAAAAAATGCATTCTAAAAATTGATATTTCTATTTTAGGAACCATTCAGAGGCGAGTGCAGTGATTCAGTGGTTAGGGCATTGGACTTCAAACCGAATGGTCGGTGGTTCGATTCCGGGTTGGGTTGCTAGTCTAGAGCATAATTTGAAAGGCAGCAGCTGTCTATATACCGTTCCGTTATGTTCTAAAATAGAAATCTATTTCTGTTTTGAAAAAAAAAAAAAAATTGGTAGTAAAAAAAAACTTAAGTCACGTGCTCGCACGCGGAGATACGTCGACCGAGCGGGGCGATTTTCTACTGCCATTTGCTTTGAGTTGCAAAAGTCAAGTGCAATGGAGAGATTAGTGAATTTCTTGGAAGAGAGGAGGTTAACAGAAAGTCTAGAGAAGATTAAAGGAAACAAGGTGAGTAGTTTTTGCGTTATATTGTGTACTTTGTCTGCTACAAATTTGAATAGTTTGAGACTGTGGAATTGGGCACAGTGGGCTTCTTTGATTTTTCGCTGAATCGTTCTAAGCTGGAATAAGATATCGTAATTGGGACCTCCTCACGAGATAACAAAGGTACTTTATAGGCTAAAAAAATTGAAAATCTGAACTTACGGTCAAATGCGGTACGCATTTTACTATTCTCCTTTATCATCAATATCGGTGAGGATGTAGGGTTAATGTGTTACCATCCCTACCCACCACACGTACCACCAGTCAGGGACGTCGGAAATATGCCTGTTGAGGTATGAACCTGATTTGTCTCGACGGTGGTTGTTCAAACCCCAACTACTATTCCAATTATATCATCAAGGCATGCCTTCATTGAAGGCATACCTTGTTGGTGTATTTGTAATATTAGTCAGGATTATAGAAAACCAACCCTTCAGAATCATTTTTTCCTAAATAAATAAAATGCATAGGTAATAGTAGTGATGCAACTTATTCAGTTAAAACGTACTGTACCGTACTCCAAATTGGTCATGCTCGGCCCTAACAGGCCAAATCGGGTACTGTTTACTTCCAGACCGACTGTATGGATGTGTGACAAATTCAAGCATCAAGTCAGTATTTTAAGAACCCCAATCTAAAGGAAAATGTCCCGAGTGGAAAACTATTGGTACGTGCCGACTCCCCCCCCCCCCACCCCCACCACCACCCCCACCCCGCCTTGTCCACTCACGCTACACCCAAATATTTAATCCCGTTTTCACCAGTATGACCCTGGTTACAGTGTTCTGTCCTTAATTCAAGGTACTAAGTTCTGAAATCCTCAATTCATAGTACCCACCCACCCTCTCCTTACACCGTTATCACGGCAGGTCTAAATGACTACAATTATAATTATTGGAGACATCAAAGCAATGTAGGAGAAAAGATTGTACCCCCCCCCCCCCCCCCTCGATGTCCAGAAATTTTGAACGCTGCGAGAGACTTTGCCATGCTATTTTGGGGTTTCAAATTCACCCGACAGTCCGAGGCAGGGCGTGGTCGACCTTGTGTCCCTCCATTCAATACCCCTTTAAAACAACTGGTAAAAAAGTGTTTACCGAAATTATTTTTTCTGCCAACTCTTTCCAAAACTTCTAAAATAGGCCTGGAAAACAGATATTTTAGCCTACAATATCGGCACTATGAATTAGCATAACACCAGTAATGGGCTGAATAATCCGAATGTAATGTATCATTATCAAAAATGCAAAGAAAATTTCGATTTTAATTTTTAACCACAATGTGTCCAAAATCCAAATGGCCGCCAAACCACAGGTATTCGGCACAAGCTGGGAAATCGAAAAAAAATGATATTTGATACCATTTTTGAATCTATGCTGACGTGCCCCCTCATAATGGTATATAAATATTAACAAGGTACACAACTCGCTTTTCGAAAACGATAGCACTCATCTTCGTTATACCCCTCTCAAATTCCCCTTTTCCATTGATACCGGGTTCTACTACTGTTGGATACGTTATGTGAATCAAATTTGAAAGGGTTAACATAATTATGTTACATCACTATACTCGTGATCATAGTGGAATCACATGTATCAAAAGATGATGGGACATCCCCTTTAGAATCCAATGCTTGAATGAATGGGTTGGATGGATTTATTCATTTAACGTTTAGTTAACCCTTCAACCATGACAATATCGGTATGCACACCTTCATGTTCCGAGATATGGGGCTTAAACTTTGAACAATTCCTTCAAATGTCTTCTGTCGAATAGCCCACTGTGGCATTTTCCCCCTGTACAAATAGATCAGGGGACAGCAACAAATAAGTATGACATCGGTGCGTCTTAGAAAAATGTTTATTTGGTAATATCTAGTGCTTTTTGTTTCTAAGCTCCGTAATACGCCCATTAATCATCTCAATTATTTCTGACCCAATACCCCTACTGCCTGTATGCACCCACCCCCATTGATCTACTCTTAGAGTCATCGACCATTTCACCAACCACCATACGAACTCATTCCCTGGTGATAATGGGCGGTACATGTGTTATTTCACGAGAGCGGAGTGGTCGCAGCCTAATTGTTTAAACGAAATAATATGTGGGAATAATGAAATAATATTCCGTTCAAACGAAATAAATAAGGGAATAATATGTTTCCAGAATAATTATTCTTTTAAAGAAAATAATTTCCGTTGTATTATTTTCCCTATGCATGCCCAGCTTATATCGCCTCGCTACTTTTGGTTTGTAAACTTTCTCTCTCAGCTTGGGCCATTAACCCTCTGCTCACTGATGTCAAAATATCAAAATTTCACGCGGCAATTTTTCCCACAATGCAATTAATAATTTAACCAAATCAATCTTTTTTGACAAAGCTGATTTGAGCTCTGTCAAATATGACTGAGTTGGTTAAATTCTGAGTTTCATTATGGGAAAAATGTGCTGCATGAAATTTTGTTATTTTGTCAACAATGTGCAGAGAGTTAATAGTGGGAACCAACCCCGTACTTTCAACGCGCCGAATTAAAATACTTAAATTCGATCTGTCGGAAGTGTGACATTATAAGTTATTGTGATGAATTGACGGTAACATGGTCTGAGGTTTGCGGCTCGAAGCTTATGTTCAACCAAGACGCGAAGCATCGAAGCCGAACCTATGCCCCGAGCTGCAAAGCTCAGACCATGTTACTGTCAATTCATCTCAATAACGAGTATGTTCCAATAGACACTACCCATAGCCCAAAATACGCATCGTGAAGCATGAAATGCTTATTTTCTAAACTTTTGATCGTTAAAAGTTGCCTTGTTCAAGGCAACTTTTAACGATCTCAGGTTGAGTAAAGAAACCTCCCATGTACCCCACGACGGCAATGGATAAATAATCAATAAAACCAGATAAAAACAGTCCATCGCAGTTCAAATCGTAAATCGGTTTGTAAGTTAAACAACACTTCATCCTTAACATCTTTTGTTGCACGAGTGAAAAATGCAGAAAAATGAACCGGCTTGCTAGTCACTCCGTTGATGAAGCATTTACGAAACGGGCAACGGCATTTCAAATATTTCGCGTTGTGACGTCAGACGGTAACATTTGCTATTGGAGCCGTAAACACGAAAGAAACTACGTCAACGTTCATCCAGTCAAAGGGCGAGAGTAGTATAGCATGTACCCGATCGTCCTTCATTACCCGGAACTTTGGTGGAGCAGCCAGTGTTAAATTCCTATAGGAACCGGACCTTTGGTGGAGCAACTTGTTTCGGTGCAAAATGTAAGCTCTACCAAGCTAGATCCGGCAAGTTGTGTATGTACTGCATATATAGTATGCTATGGTATGTGTAGTGATATATGTACAGTGGGGTTCTGGGTATATAGTATGGGTGTGTGATGGAAAACTAATGGGAAAGGTGAGACTTTTCTTGAAAGTTTTCCCCGTGAAACAGTTGACGTTGCTATTGACGTCATGACGCCATGATGCGCACGCGACGTCATAGAGACGTTGACCACTGTTGTTGTCCACTATACAATCTGACATAGCATTGTTCGGGTCGGGGGTGTCGAGCTTCTCGTTTGGGGGAGGGGGTGGGGTGATATGGTAGTAGTGGTATATATCCATGTAGGCCCCCTAATTAGCCCTTGAGCCTTCATATTATCCTATGTCTGCTATTGCTAGGTCAAGCAGTATTGTGGGGAAGGGGGTCAGGTATGGTCTATTACCCCCTTAGTACTATTAACCAACCTAATCCTTTGTATTATCTTATGGCTGGTATTGATAGTTCTTAATGCCAAGTCAGGCAGTATTATAATTCGTATAAAAGTGTACATCGGAAATTTGAATAGAATGAAAGTAAAAATCCAAAATACACTGATACGTGAAAGGCTCTTGGCTAGGTTGTTCTTCGAAGTAATGGGAATTCTCAGATTTCAGTGACTCTCTGACAACGATATTTCAATGCAAACTGAAAGGGACAAACTTTTGTCTGGATCCGGATTCGACACTTTTTCCGGATCCGGATTTGGATTCGAAGGTCAAATTCGGATCCGGAAAAACGTCAAAAATAGTTTTCATTTTTTTCATTGTCCCTCTCTCTCCCTCCCTCTCTCTCGGGGAAAGGTGAGATCGGCCCAACGAGCCTTTCAAGAATTAATGTTAATTTACTGGTATTTTTAAATTACCGAATAATCGAATGTTGGTTTCTTTTACCGCTATACTCGGCTCACGCAAACATTACAATCACGGAGTTCAAAGATTTATAAGAATGCCATTCAAACTGATGTGTCTTGACATCCATATTTGTATGGTTTTATTATAAACTATTGAAAAATTGAGACTCCCCCCCCCCCCCACCCAAATAATGCTTCCTTCTGATTCCCATGAGAATCTCTCTCTCTCTCTCCTCCCCCTTCCCCCTCTCTCTGTCCCCCTCCCTCTCTCTCTTGAGACTCCCCACACACAAATAATATTTCGTTCCGATGCCCCTGAGAATATCAGTAGTATGTCTCGTATGTTTGGGGCCTCACTTGGATGACCCCGGTGGATGACCCCGGAAGTGACGTCATGTCACGTGACCCAGCGGCGCCAAGTTGTGTTGTTATGGTAACTCGCGTGAGCGGCCATACAGTGACGTCATCCCCATAGTGATACGTGGTGTGAGTGCGCATGCGCAGCGCGTGTTGTTAAGGTGATACGTGTTTCCGTCGTCCATTTTGTATGCTGGAGGCCGCCATCTTGGTTTCTATGGTAGCACGTGATTGTTAAGTTACCCAAAGGCCTACAAAAGGAGAGGATTATGTTCGGAGGGTATGTTCCTTTGTACAGGAGTAATTTCTCGATTCGTAGAATTACCACAAACAACCCGCCAACTTGTATTATTTCGAATTCTTTCAGAATTCTCTCCTTCTATCTATATATGCAATAGTTTTCGTCTACTAGGCATGTCCCTTTGTTCTAGAGTATACTCCAGTAGCGTAGAAGACTCTATCAGTTGGAACAGTCTACCTTATTATTACTATATTTAGCGATTTCTGGTCTATTCTTGTTAGTTCTGACCCTATTTCGTGTACTCTTGTTACATTTATCTAGATCCTTTATATAGATTATAAGTAACCAATCAGATTGTTTGATTTCCCATAATCTGTATGCAGAGTTATCTCCCTTATGTATAACAAAAGCATTTCCAAAGCCAATAAGCTATCGAGCAGTTACTGATAAGTCATTGCTCGAACGACTCTAAGCCCATCAAGCAAATGAGCCTTAGAGCAAATACTCGATCGAGTGACTCCTTGAACGACTCGTCGACTCATTTCACTATTTGAGGATACCTATGACCCGGTATTGTATTATTTGAGGATACCTATCGAGGATACCTTTTATAGGATACTTATCTGAGGATACTATTACCTGTACCACAAGACATACCTATCCCAAATATCCCTTTTAAGCTAAAGAGCCAAGAGAGTAATTGTTCCATGAGCAATTGCACGAACGACTTGAAGCTCATCGAGCAATTGAGCCTTAGAGCAATTGCTCGATCGAGTGACTCGACATACTGCTCGAACGACTCGATGCCCATCGAGCAAATGAGCTAACGAGCAATTGCTCGTTAGAGTGACTCGACATACGACTCTTAGCCCCATTTCAGAAAAAGGGGTGCCGAAGGCCATATGTTTTCCAAAAAGGGGTGCCGAAATTGGAGTGCTTTCTGGAGAAGCCTTTTTTTGTCATATGTGCTTATGTGAAAAGGCCCAGTACTATTGACTAAACTACCACCCATTACTTCATAGCTATACCTTCGCCCAACCCTTCAAAATGTTCGATCAGATTTTCCCTGTATACATATAAGGCATTCAGTAATTGAGATTCCAAGCCGATTCCATAAAATATGGATTCCTGATTTGACATCAACACTCGAGGGTATTCCCCTTTCCTGTTAGAAGAATTCAGTTCAGTGGGTTGTAGTTATAAAATTCAGATCACCTTCGTTATATTTTCATTAAGTTTAAAAATTTATTCAGTTGCACGTTGTTCAGTTCAAAGGGTTTTAATACCTTCATTTAGGTTATGGTTCAAAATTATAGTTCACTCAGTTCAAAGTGTTAACATTGGGTTATATTTGGGTTCATTCAGTTCAAAACTTTATTGGTTCAGTTCTCTTTTATCTGTTCTGCTCACTTCGATCTTGGTTGTGTTGGATCTTTGTTCACCTTGTTCTGTTCCCTTCGATCTTGGTTGTGTTGGATCTTCATTCACTTCATTCGAAAAGTTGTCTTGTATCTGTTCATAATTCAATTCTGTTCAGTTCAAAGGGTTAACATTGGGTTATATTTTGATTAGGTTATAGTTCATTCGGTTGTAATCTTTGTTCTGTTCACTTCGATGTTGGTTATTGTGGATCTTCGTTCTGTACCTTTGTAACTGCTCGATAGCTTATTGGCTTTGGAAATGCTTTTGTTATACACAAGGGAGATAACTCTGCATACAGATTATGGGAAATCAAACAATCTGATTGGTTACTTATAATCTATATAAAGGATCTAGATAAATGAAACAACAAGAGTACACGAAATAGGGTCAGAATTAACAAGAATAGATCAGAAATTGCTAAATATAGCAATAATAAGGTAAACTGTTCCAACTGATAGGCTCTTCTACGCTACTGGAGTATACTCGGTAGACGAAAACTATTGCATATATAGATAGAAGGAGAGAATTCTGAAAGAATTCGAAATAATACAAGTTGGCGTGTTGTTTGTGGTAATTCTATGAATCGGGAAATTACTCCTGTACAAAGGAGCATACCCTCCGAACATACCCCTGTCCTGTTGTAGGCCTTTGGGTAACATAGCAATCACGTGCTACCATATAAACCAAATTGGCGGCCTCCAGTATACAAAATGGACGACGGAAACACGTATCACCTTAACAACACGCGCTGCGCATGTGCACTCACACCACGTATCACTATGGGGATGACGTCACAACATGGTCGCTCACGCGGGCTACCATAACAACACAACATGGTGCCACTGACGTCACTTCCGGGATCATCCAAATGGGGCCCCAAACATACGAGACATACTACTAATATCTCTCTGAGTTCAAAGATGAAAATAATTCAATCTGGCTACCCCCCCCCCCCCCCTCCTCCCCATTATGGTCTGGATCAGATGGGGGTGGGGGCCTCCATCAATCCGTTCACAAATTGTAAACTTATGAATTTGACAATTTCCTTTTCTGTGAAGATTTGGTGTCTTTTCTGGTCCGAAAATCAATCGTTATCGAGAAATCAATCGTTATAACATATACGGCTCCGAATTTGGCCCCTGAATCCGGATCTGGAAAAAAGTCACAAAAATGACCGAATCAGCTTCGGATCCGGAAAAAAATTGTCCCAAACTGAAAGGGAGAATGGACATGGAAATCAGGTCAGGTGACGATCTTGTCGGTAATTTTCATAACCTCTTCAATTGCTTTGTAAATGAATGATTCTGGGATTTCGAGTTGGCTCCTTTTAGATACAAATGTCAACTTGTCAAGTAAGTTTGACTGTGAAATGGGTATCTGTTTTACTGAAAGCAAACTGCGTATTCTAAAGTTCGAAACTTCTCCTTGAAATTGGGCAGTTGCTTTCTCAAATTCTGACCCATTTCACTTATTTTCATGCCAGGCAACACGTCAATGCCGTGAACGGAAATGAAAAACGAATCTGACAGGACGGTGGAATCATAAAGTTCCCGTCGCAAATTGCACCTTTGTGACTAAATGTTTGACCCCCCCCCCCCCCCCCACCTGACACACACCTCGACTCCCGTATCTACGCCCTTGGGCTTGACTGACTTTTTATGAAGGTGTATACAGACTGCAGGTATATTTTTTGTTCATTAAATTTACAGGAAACACTCGCAATAGGCCTACAGTTTTATTTAATTTCTACTTCGGTTGTTTGTTATTCAACATGTTTAGTACTCTCCTGTCCCAGTTTAATACACAAGATATTGAAAATGTGTATTGTGTTACAAAAACCGAAACCGAAAACCGTTTTGTTTCGTCCAAAACCGAACCGAGGAAAAATTTCAAAAACCGACCAGCTCTAGTGGCCGGATTCGATGCGTGTAAGTGCAGTTAACATGTTGGAGACTTAGAGTTCATATGAAGGGAAAAGAAGAATATTACTAAACCACCGAGGAGGGGTTTTTCACCCACAATTCTTTACAAGTTTAAGGAATTAGTAGAATACGTCTGATGTGAAATGTACCCCTCAACGAATGGCGAAGAAATAGCGTAAGTAGGTTGCTACCCCCCCCCCCCCCCCCAACAAAATGGAAAATTCTCAAACCCTGTTAGGACTCACAGCCTCCATCCCATTTCTGTGTCGCTTGGGTGCCCCAACCCAGTGCCCTTCGATCCTTGCCCTACAAAATTGAGACTTTCAGTGCCACTACCAACCCTTACTGCCTCTTGGATATTTTGTTAGTATTGTTTGGGTAGTTATCCCCAACACGAGTTATTATCTGGTGGAATTTACACTGGGTCGGTGTTTCCAAATCCGCCCAACGAGCATGTATTCTGCTAATCCCTAAACTTGAAAATAATTGTTGGATGAAAAAAACCCCTCATCGGTGGTGTAGTAATAATTTTCTTTTCGCGTAATATGAACTTCACGTCTCCAACATGTCAACTGCAGTCATACGCATAGGCACGGGTCAGTATATGAATGTTCGTCACGTTGGCACGACTATTGTCTGGGTCGAACTGAATAAGGACGAATATCTTGCAACTGAAAATGACGCGATGAGCAACATCGTTGTTTTGGTCGGCATTGTTGATTTTGTGGGCTTTGTTTTGACTTCCAAGTAAAGTTAGGCCTAAATTTTCGTATTTAACAATATTATGGTTGTTAAATATCTCATTTATTCATGTAACCCACCCCCCTGTGTTTTCTGTCATTCGACCAAATACCACAAACTGAGATCCATGCAATGAACGAGGCCAAAACCTGGGCTATTATTTTTTAGCCTTTATTCATTGATTCTCCAAGTGATAAATAGTAGGGTGGTGAGTCACTGACCGGGCTCAAAGGTTTATTCAGTGGTAAATGACAACCCGCGTAACACAGTGGGAAAATTGCTCGTTCTGAGGCAATGAAATAGTAGGCACACAAGTAGTATGTGATGTTGTTTTCACCTCAAGGTTGCAGGACCCCGGTGCAGGACCCCGGAAGTGACGTCATGTCACGTGACGAAGTGGCGACATGTTGTGTTGTCATGGCAACCCGCGTGAGCGGCCATTTTGTGACGTCATCTCCATGGCGTAGCACGTGTTGTTAGGGTGATACGTGTTTCCGTCGTCCATTTTGTGTACTGGAGGCCGCCATCTTGGTTTCTATGGTAGCACGTGATTGCTATGTTACCCAATTTTTCTGCAATAAGACGGGGTATGTTTAGAGGGTATGTTCGATTGAATCGGAGTAAATCTAATTACCACAAACAACCCGACAACTTGTATTATTTCGAATTCTTCCAGAATTCTCTGCTTCTGTCTATATATGTAATAGTTTATGTCTACCTAGGCATGTTCCTTTATTCTAGAGTATACTCCAGTAGCGTAGAAGAGCCTATTAGTTGGAACAGTTTACCTTATTATTACTATATTTAGCAATTTCTGGTCTATTCTTGTTAGTTCTGACCCTATTCCAAGTACTCTTGTTGTTTCATATATCTAGATCATTTATAACCAATCAGATTGCTTGATTTCCAATAATCTGTATGCAGGGTTATCTCCCTTCTGTATAACAAAAGACTATATCCAGTGGCCATATACCATGGAAACCCATTTTTTGCAAAACACCTGTGGCTATGGAATCCCTTTTTTGTCGTATGAGTCCATGAGGGCTATGTAAAAGCCCTCGATGAGTCCTCATTTATTATCCCTCATATCCTCATTAAATTTTGAGGTTATGAGGAACTTGAAAAATCCCTCAATGAGGTATAATTTACTACGACTCTTATCCTCATTTCAGTATTTAACAGGTATATCTTATGGAATCCCATTTTGGAAAACGCCTGTGACTGTGGAATCCCTTTTTGTCGTATGAGGCCATGAGGGCTATGTAAAAGTGACAGACATCTCCAGCCACTCCAGAGTGACATGACATACTAATACTAATCACTTCATGTGAGAGATGTTTTCAACAAAAGCTGTCTGTTACAATTTGTTGGAGAGTTCCTGTGGGGACTTTCCAACAAATTGTGACAGACATCTCCAGCCACTCCAGAGTGACATGACATACTAATACTATTCACTTCATGTGAGAGATGTTTACAACAAAAGCTGTCTGTTACAATTTGTTGGAGAGTTCCTGTGGAGACTTTCCAACAAATTGTGACAGACATCTCCAGCCATCTCCAGCCACTCCAGAATGACATGACATATTAATACTATTCACTTCATGTGAGAGATATTTTCAACAATAGCTATCTGTTACAATTTGTTGGAGAGTTCCTGTGGAGACTTTCCAACAAATTGTGACAGACATCTCCAGCCACTCCAGAGTGACATGACATACTAATACTATTCACTTCATGTGAGAGATGTTTACAACAATAGCTGTCTGTTACAATTTGTTGGAGAGTTCCTATGGGGACTTTCCAATAAATTGTGACAGACATCTCCAGCCACTCCAGAGTAACATGACATACTAATACTATTCACTGCATGTGAGAGATGTTTACAACAATAGCTGTCTGTTACAATTTGTTGGAGAGTTCCTGTGGGGACTTTCCAACAAAATGTGACAGACACCTCCAGGCCACTCTACTGTTACAATTTGTTGATTTCATGTGAGAGATGTTTACAACAACAGCTGTCTGTTACAGTTTGTTGGAGAGTTCCTGTGGGGACTTTCCAACAAAATGTGACAGACACCTCCAGGCCACTCCACTGTTACAATTTGTTGGAGAGTTCCTGTTGGGACTTTCCAACGAATTGTGACGGACTTCTCCTGCCACTCCAGAGTGACATGAAATACTAATACGATTCACTTCATGTGAGAGATGTTTACAACAATAGCTGTCTGTTACAATTTGTTGGAGAGTTCCTGTTGGGACTTTCCAACGAATTGTGACAGACTAATCTAGGCTACTCCAGAACAACATACTACTACTATTCACTTCATGTGAGCGATGTTTATAACAATAGCTGGTTTATATAATCTGTTGGAGAGTTCCTGATGGGACACACTACTGCTACTTACCTCATGTGAGAGATGTTTATACTCACTACATGTGAGAGATGTTTACAGCAATGGGTGTTTGTTACAATTTGTTGGAGAGTTTCTGTTGGGACTTTCCAACAAATTGTGACGGACACTCCATAGTAACATGACATACTAATACTATTCACTTCACGTGAGAGATGTTTACAACAATAGCTGTCTGTTACAATTTGATGGGAAGTTCCTGTTGGGACTTTCCAACAAATTGTGACGGACATCTCCAGGCCACCCCAGAGTGACATACTAATAGAATTCATTTCATTTGAGAGATGTTTACAACAATAGCTGTCTGTTACAATTTGTTGGAGAGTTCCTGTTGGGACTTTCCAACAAATCGTGACGGAATTCTCCAGGCCACTCCAAAGTGACATACTAATACTATTCATTTCATGTGAAAGATGTTTATAACAATAGCTGTCTGTTACAATTTGATGGAGAGTTCATGTTGGAACTTTCCAACGAATTGTGACAGACTACTCTAGGCTACACCAGGCCACTCCAGAACAACAGGCTACTACTATTCACTTCATGTGGTTTATAACAATAGCTGGTTTATATAATCTGTTGGAGAGTTCCTGATGGGACACACTACTGCTACTCACTTCATGTGAGAGATGTTTACAACAATGGGTGTTTGTTACAATTTGTTGGAGAGTTCCTGTTGGGACTTTACAACAAATTGTGACAGACATCTCCAGGCCACCCCAGAGTAACATACTAATACTATTCACTTCACGTGAGAGATGTTTACAACAATAGCTGTCTGTTACAATTTGTTGGGGAGTTCCTGTTGGGACTTTCCAACGAATTGTGACAGACTACTCTAGGCTACTCCAGGCCACTCCAGAACAACATACTACTACTATTCACTTCATGTGAGCGATGTTTACAATGATGGGTGTTTGTTACGATTTGTTGGAGATTTCCTGTTGGGACACACTACTGCTATTCACTTCCTGTGAGAGATGTTTACAACAATGGGTGTTTGTTGCAATTTGTTGGAGAGTTCCTGTTGGGACTTTCCAACAAATTGTGACGGACACTCCATAGTAACATGACATACTAATACTATTCACTTCACGTGAGAGATGTTTACAACAATAGCTGTCTGTTACAATTTGATGGGGAGTTCCTGTTGGGACTTTCCAACAAATTGTGACGGACATCTCCAGGACACTCCAGAGTGACATACTAATAGAATTCATTTCATGTGAGAGATGTTTACAACAATAGCTGTCTGTTACAATTTGTTGGAGAGTTCCTGTTGGGACTTTCCAACAAATCGTGACGGAATTCTCCAGGCCACTCCAAAGTGACATACTAATACTATTCATTTCATGTGAAAGATGTTTACAACAATAGCTGTCTGTTACAATCTGATGGAGAGTTCCTGTTGGAACTTTCCAACGAATTGTGACAGACTACTCTAGGCTACTCCAGGCCACTCCAGAACAACATACTACTACTATTCACTTCATGTGAGCGATGTTTACAATGATGGGTGTTTGTTACGATTTGTTGGAGATTTCCTGTTGGAACACACTACTGCTATTCACTTCCTATGAGAGATGTTTACAACAATGGGTGTTTGTTGCAATTTGTTGGAGAGTTCCTGTTGGGACTTTACAACAAATTGTGACAGACTACTCCAGGCTACTCCTGAATGACATACTACTACTATTCACTTCACGTGAGAAATGTTTACTTCCTGTTACAGTTTGTTGGAGAGTTTCTGTTGGGACTTTCCAACAAATTGTGACGGACGACTCCAGCTACTCCAGAGATGACACACAACTACTGCTCACTTCATGTGAGAGGATGTTTAAAACAATGATGTTTGTTACAATTTGTTGGAGTGTTCCTGTTGGGACTTTCCAACAAATTGTGACAGACATCTCCAGGCCACTCCAGAGTGACATATTAATACTATTCACTTCAGGTGAGAGATGTTTACAACAATAGTTGTCTGTTACTATTTGTTGGGGAGTTCCTGTGGGGACTTTCCAACGAATTGTGACAGACTAATCTAGGCTACTCCAGGCCACTCCAGAACAACATACTACTACTATTCACTTCATGTGAGCGATGTTTATAACAATAGCTGGTTTTTACAATTTGTTGGAGAGTTCCTGTTGGGACACACTACTGCTATTCACTTCATGTGTGAGATGTCTACAACAATGGGTGTTTGTTACAATTTGTTGGAGAGTTCCTGTTGGGACTTTACAACAAATTGTGACGGAGATCCCCAGGCCACTCCAGAGTTACATACTAATACTATTCACTTCATGTGAGAGATGTTTACAACAATGTGTTTGTTGGGTGTTTGTTACAATTTGTTGGAGAGTTCCTGTTGGGACTTTACAACAAATTGTGACGGAGATCTCCAGGCCACTCCATAGTTACATACTAATACTATTCATTTCATGTGAGAGATGCTTACAACAATAGCTGTCTGTTACAATTTGTTGGAGAGTTCCTGTGGGGACTTTCCAACGAATTGTGACAGACTACTCTAGGCTACTCCAGGCCACTCCAGAACAACATACTACTACTATTCACTTCATGTGAGCGATGTTTATAACAATAGCTGGATTATACAATCTGTTGGAGAGTTCCTGTTGGAGAGTTCCTGTTGGGACACACTACTGCTTCTCACTTCATGTGAGAGATGTTTACAACAATGGGTGTTTGCTACAATTTGTTGGAGAGTTCCTGTTGGGACATTACAACAAATTGTGACGGACTACTCCAGGCTACTCCAGAATGACATATTACTACTACTCACTTCACGTGAGAGATGTTTACAATAATGCTATTTGTTACAGTTTGTTGGAGAGTTCCTGTTGGGACTTTCCAACAAATTGTGACATATATTTCCAGGCTACTCCAGAGTAACACATCACTACTATTCATTTCCTGTGAGAGATGTTGACAACAATAGCGAGCAGTTTGTTACAGTTTGTTGGGGAGTTTCTGTTGGGACTTTCCAACAAATTTGTGACAGATTACCCCAGCTCACTCCAGAGCGACATACTATTACTATTCACTTCATGTGAGAGTTGTTCATAACAATAGCCATTTGTTACAACTTGTTGGAGAGTTCCTGTTTGGACACACTACTACTCTTCACTTTGGACACACTACTACTCTTCACTTTATGTGAGAGATGTATACAACAATAGCTGTTTGTTGCAATTTGTTGGAGAGTTCCTTTGGTGCTATAGAAAACAAATTGTAACAGACTACTTTACGCTACTCCAGAGTGTCACACTACTACCATTCACTTCATGTGAGAGATGTATACAACAATAGCTGTTTGTTGCAATTTGTTGGATCGTTCCTGTTGGGACTTTCCAACAAATTGTAACAGACTACTTTGGGCTATTCCAGAGTGACATACTACTACTAGTATTACTACTACTATATTACTGTTACTCCAGTGTGAGATACTCCTACTGTTCACTTCATGTTAGAGAGGTTTATAACAGTAGTTGTTTGTTACAATCTGTTGGAGAGTTCCTATGTGACAGATGTTTATAATAATAGCTATTTCCAGTTGGAACTCTCCGGCAGATTGTGACAGACTAAACTTTAACCTTACCTTATCTTTATTTATTTATTTTCCCACCATTTTCTAGACCCACCGCCTGCTTGCCGTGCCATTGCCTCCAATAGCCCATTGATGCTTTTGATTTCAAAATCTAGTTTATTTTTACTTCTTTTCATGTTGTTATTGCAACAGACTGTGACCGAAGTTCAAAATCGTAACGGTTTACGCAAGTTGAGCGATTTCTATTGTCCTGGTAGGGAACTATTTTTCGAGTATCCTACGCTCGGTTTTACACAAATATCCGGTTGGAGATCATGTTGGTACTGTGGTATTAAATGGCGGGTAGCATTTCACTCGACGAGGTGCAGACTAATGCAGAGTACGACTTTATAGAGCTCTATAATGATAAAGTGTGTTCTTTACCTGAAAATGACGATTCACCATTCAAACAAAATGCAAATGAGTGTAAGTATTTCTCGCCGAGCGACATTCGATGCACAGTAAATACATTAGATATCGGATTTTCTTTATTCCATATCAACTGCCAAAGTTTAAAAACTCACTGGGATTCTCTTCAACACTTGTTGTGCAACATGCAAACGAAAGAAAATATCTTTGACATAATCGGACTAACGGAAATATTTCAAATCCCATCAAATAGCTCGTACACTCTGGAGGGCTATGCCCCAATTATTAAAAACATGAGACCCGAGAATGATGACGGCCGAGGGGGAGTGGGATTTTACATAAAAGAAGAAATTCAATACAAAGTGCGAAGTGATCTCTCGGTCTTTATTCCCCATGTTTTCGAATCGCTTTTTATTGAGATCACTGAAAAACCAAATTCCAAAATTATTGGTGTCATTTATAGACCAAATACACCACCAAAAGCCGATATTAATCTGTTCTTATCCAAATTAAATGAATTAACTGATCTTCTGAGTGCCGAAAGTGAAAAGGTTTATATTATGGGCGACTTTAACCTAGATCTGCTAAAAGCAACCACGCACTCAAAGACAGGGGAATATATTGACCTCATGTTCAGTCAAGGATTTTTACCCTACATTACAAGACCGACAAGAGTAATGAGTCACTCTGCCAGTCTAACAGATCATATATTCACTAATAATCTGTCAAGAAATACCCTGTCCGGAATAATTATTTCAGATGTTTCAGACCACTTTGGTGTCTTCTATATTGAATCAGCGCCAAGGTCAAATAACACACCACGATTCACCCTGAAGAGAACTATAAATGCCGAAAGTATTGCCAAATTCAAAATACTCCTCTCCCGAAGTGACTTTTCAACAGTAATGCAGTCCAATTGTCCAAACTCCTCATATGAAACCTTTTTAGACATTTATAAGGAAGCCTACGAAAAAGCATTTCCTCTTAAAAACATGCGCCAGAACAACAAATTTATCAAAAAACAACCGTGGATGACCAGGGGACTGATCATATCTTCTAATAACAAACAAACATTCTATAATAAAAAGCTTAAACTACCGAATGAACAGAATAAACTAAACTACAAAAACTATTGCAGAATCTTTGACAAGGTTAAAAAACAATGCAAGGCAATTTATTATAGAGATATCCTTAATGAAAATAAGAATAATATGCGCCGAACATGGCAAATTTTGAACCAAGCAATTCAAAAAGATAAACGAGAATCAAAACTACCCTCGTTTTTTATCCAGGACAATAAAGAAATAAACGAAGGGCAAGACATAGCTAAAGAATTCAATAACTTCTTTGTCAATATTGGGAAGATAACGTCCGAACAGATTCAGCACACCAACAAGTCCTATTTAGATTACATGAACTGTAACGTTACGAATAACTTTTACTTAACTCCCACTAATCCTCTAGAAGTTGGCTACGTAGTAAACAAAATGAAGCCCAAAACATCAAATGATTCCGATAATATATCTACACGTCTTCTCAAACAAACGATTAATGAAGTTATAGATCCTGTTGCACATATCATTAATAACTCCTTCACCAGCGGCATAGTGCCAGATAAGATGAAAGTTGCAAAGGTAATACCCATCTTCAAAGCAGGTGATGAACACAGTTTCACCAACTATAGACCTATTAGTATACTCCCGGTGTTTTCAAAAGTTATGGAGAAGCTAATGGAGAAAAGACTCACGAGCTTCTTAAATAGATTTGATATTCTTTCTCCCAACCAATATGGATTCAGAAAGCAACATGCTACAATCCACCCTATTCTACAGCTCCTAAAAAGCACGCAATAGAAAATAATAAATAAGGGAAAGATAGTACCCTATCTGTGTTCCTGGATTTATCCAAGGCATTTGATTCAATAAATCACGATATATTATTACGTAAGATGGAAAAATATGGAATCAGAGGGCTTGTCAATAACTGGTTCAGAAGTTACTTGACCAACAAGTCTCAGTATGTAACTTACCAGGATCATACGTCGGACCCTGCAATACAGACCTGTGGTGTTCCACAGGGCTCTATATTAGGACCAGTCCTCTTTTTATTGTATATCAATGACATTGGTAATTCAACCTCACTGAATCTTTTATCATTTGCTGATGATACAACAGCTCACGGTTCAGGCCCCAACAATAACTTACTAACAACGTATTTTAATGAGGAACTTCATAAAGTATTTGAATGGTGTTCCGCGAATCAATTGCTGTTGAACGCAAAAAAACCCACATACATAGTATTGAACCCAAACAAAATAAGTAACACTAATATTGGCCACGGGATAACGATAAATAATCAAATAATAAAGAAAGTTGGAGCAACCGAAACAGACAAATCAGCAAAATTTCTGGGAATAAATATTGATGAACATTTGTCGTACAAAGCCCACATATCCCAGTTATGTTCGAAAATAGCATTAATACATAGCCATCTGCTGTACGGAATACAGACTTGGGGTAATGCTAAGGAAGTAAAAAAACTAGTGATCTTGCAAAAGCGATCTTTACGTATAATCAACAATAAAGGATATAACGCCCACACAGACCCTTTATTCAAAAAAGATAAAATACTAAAGGTTGACGACCTGTTTAAACTTCATGCTTCCTTGTTTGTCTTTGACTGGAAAAATGGAAGACTACCCCCATCCTTTAGCGATATCTTTAGCATCGTGGACAATTCGTCTGGTAGGGCCACCAGACAGTCGGGTCTCTTATACATAGAAAAACGCGAACCAAATCTCTAGACAAACTTCCTCTGTATGCGTTTCCTAAAATATGGAACTCCCTAGACAATACATCTCGTCATATCAATGATAGAAACACACTAAAGAGAAAACTGACTTCAACATTTCTATCATCATATTCAACCGATGTCCGCTGTAATAATCCCTATTGTCCAGACTGCACATTTTAAATTTGTAATTCTTTAGGATTATTCAACTATATAGTGTTTGGCAACTCTCGATCTAGTTACAGTTAACTGACATACTCTGCACATAAATCTGGAACCCTCGTCTGATCTAAACTTGCTGCTCGTGTCCGCGCCTGCACGCTCCGCGTAGCCCCACCAACATTCAGCAATTGTGAACCTAAGCAAACCCAACAAGCTTATACTCCCGCATTTAGATGTACCATAACGCATACATGTACTCCCTGCTGTGATACAGGACTCGTCGATCGGCACACATGCTGAGCACATTTAAATATGGGCTCAATGGGT
Source organism: Pictodentalium vernedei (assembly GCA_031216915.1). Lineage (NCBI taxonomy): Eukaryota > Metazoa > Mollusca > Scaphopoda > Dentaliida > Dentaliidae > Pictodentalium > Pictodentalium vernedei. The sequence continues at coordinate 477,721,498 of CM062293.1, forward strand.
GTGCTGACCGACGTGGACTTTATGCACAAAACATACCAATAGTACTCTCGACGCCGGTTTCGCAAAGAGTTTTCGCTGGGACTTGGAGTTGCACGGAGTGATGGAGAATGGAGAATGGACACGATAAGCAGGTTGCCCTCTTTCAATTTTCAATTTGCAACCACCAGTCTCCAGCCGGTATAGGTGTAGGTACGGGACGGAACCTGTATAGCACGGCCCCCAGCAATGAATTTACCTGTGCTCTGTCCATCTTATATCAGTGCATGTAATCTGTTACATATAGATAATTTTTGGTCACAGTCTGTCTGCAATTCCAAGGGGGGTGACAGGAAGACAGCCAATCTGGCTATGACATCTCCCTCAGTATACACATCAACACTAATTGTACTATATAAATGTAATTTTTTTCTTGTAAGTATACTGTAAATGAAGAATCTAATCTAAAAAAATCTAATCAGTCCTCATTTACTATCCCTCATAGCCTCATTGAATTTTGAGGTTATGAGGACCATTAAAAATCCCTCATTGAGGCATAATTTACTGCGACTCTTAGCCTCATCTCGGTATTTGAGGATACCCATGGCCTGGTATTGTATTATTCGAGGATATTTATCGAGGATACCTTTTATAGGATACTTATCTGAGGATACTATATAGGCTGTACATATCCCTATAGGTCTCTTGCTGGTCCTTAGTACTATTAATCCACCTGATGCTTTATGTTATCCTATGACTGGTATAGGTAGTATGCAATGCTAGGCATAGGGGTATTGTGGGTAGGGGTACTGCCTGCTAGTTTAGAACGGTACTATAGTATGGCGGTATATACACCTATAGGCCCCTGTTAGTGCTTGGTACTATTAACCAACCGATTGCTTTGTTTTATTATATGGCTGGTATATGAAGTACGTTATGGTAGACCTCGTGATTTTGTGGGGGTGGGGGTAATGCTTGGCAGTTTAGAACTTGGGGTGCCTTCTGGAGAATCCCTTTTTTCTGAAATGAGGATAAGAGTCGTATTAAAAATCCCTCAATGAGGTCTAATTTACTACGACTCTTATCCTCATTTAACAAAAAAGGCATTCTCCAGAAGGCACCCCAATTTGGGCACCCCTTTTTTGATAAACATATGGCCTCGGCACCTCTTTTTCTGAAATGAGGATAAGAGTCGTATTAAAAATCCCTCAATGAGGGATTTTTATTACGACTCTTATCCTCATTTCAGAGAAGGCCATATGCTTTTCAAAAAAAGGGGTGCCGAAATTGGGGTGCCGGGGATATTGCCCTTGATAGAGGTTTTTATTATACAGAAGGGAGATAACTCTGTACGATTAAGTACAGGTTATGGGAAATCAAGCAATCTAATTGGTTAATTATAATTTATATAAATGATCTAGATAAATGAAACAACAAGAGTACTCGGAATAAGGTAGGAACTACTGGTATTACGTACGACCTTACCAGTAACAGGATGATACAAAGCATTTGGTTGGTTAATACTATGAACGGTTAGGATGGGACCTATAGGGGAATATACCAACCATACTCTGCTGCCGTTCTGTATTACCAGGCATTGACCCCCACCCCAAAATACCGCTCAATAATATGAAGCATCTGGTGGATCAGTAGTACCAAGGGCCAGCAAAAGACCTACAGGGATATGTACAGCCTATGCTATTCTACCGTTCTAAACTACCAAGCATTACCCCCACCCCCACAAAATCACTATGGCTACCATAACGTACTACATATACCAGCCATATAATAAAACAAAGCAATCGGTTGGTTAATAGTACCAAGCACTAACAGGGGCCTATAGGTGTATATACCGCCATAATATAGTGCCGTTCTAAACTACCAGGCAGTACCCCTACCCACAATACCCCTATGCCTAGCATTGCATACTACCTATACCAGTCATAGGATAACATAAAACATCAGGTGGATTAATAGTACTAAGGACCAGCAAGAGACCTATAGAGATATGTACAGCCTATATAGTATCCTCAGATAAGTATCCTATATAAGGTATCCTCGATAAATATCCTCGAATAATACAATACCAGGCCATGGGTATCCTCAAATACCGAGATGAGGCTAAGAGTCGTAGTAAATTATGCCTCATTGAGGAATTTTTAATGGTCCTCATAACCTCAAAATTCAATGAGGCTATGAGGGATAGTAAATGAGGACTGATTGAGGGCTTTTACATAGCCCTCGTGGCCTCATACGACAAAAAGGGATTCCACAGTCACAGGCGTTTTCCAAAATGGGATTCCATAAGATATACCTGTTAAATACTGAAATGAGGATAAGAGTCGTAGTAAATTATACCTCATTGAGGGATTTTTCAAGGTCCTCATAACCTCAAAATTTAATGAGGGTATGAGGGATAATAAATGAGGACTCATTGAGGGCTTTTACATAGCCCTCATGGCCTCATACGACAAAAAAGGGATTCCATAGCCACAGGTGTTTTGCAAAAAATGGGATTCCATGGGATATGGCCATTGGATATAGCCTTTTGTTATACAGAAGGGAGATAACCCTGCATACAGATTATGGGAAATCAAGCAATCTGATTGGTTATAAATGATCTAGATATATGAAACAACAAGAGTACTTGGAATAGGGTCAGAACTAACAAGAATAGACCAGAAATTGCTAAATATAGTAATAATAAGGTAAACTGTTCCAACTAATAGGCTCTTCTACGCTACTGGAGTATACTCTAGAATACAGGAACATGCCTAGGTAGACATAAACTATTACATATACAGATAGAAGCAGAGAATTCCGGAAGAATTCGAAATAATACAAGTTGTCGGGTTGTTTGTGGTAATTAGATTTACTCCGATTCAATCTAACATACTCTCTAAACATACCCCGTCTTATTGCAGAAAAATTGGGTAACATAGCAATCACGTGCTACCATAGAAACCAAGATGGCGGCCTCCAGTACACAAAATGGACGATGGAAACATGTATCACCCTAACAACACGTGTTGCGCATGCGCACTCACACCACGTATCACCATGGAGATGACGTCACAACATGGACGCTCACGCGGGTTAACATGACAACACAACATGTCGCCACTGGGTCACGTGACATGACATCACTTCCGGGGTCCTGCAACCTTGATGTGAAAACCACATCACATACTACTCACACATTAACACAAGGACACAGGGAGAACCCCCGCCCCCCAAAAAGTCCTCAGTTTTTCTTCGAAGTCCGAGTTTAATCTTGAACTCCATTGAAAATGTGATAGGGGAGGCGTGGTAGGGGTAGGGGTAGGAAGATGCCTTGGTCTAGCCCTAACGTGAGCTAACCCTGTGTGTTCCAAAACTGGTGGCAGAACCAAAAACTCCCATCTTCCCAAAATACCAAACGTGCATTGGATTTTAAGAAAAAAAAAAAGAAAAAAAAGATTCGTTTTGTTATTTTTTTGTTAGACGTATGCTGAACGTATGTCAAAATACGAGTGAATATTCATTTATTTATTCGTCATCATACGAGTGAATGGCTTTCTCACACGAAGGATAAACGCGTGTTCACATGTATATTGTTGCAAGAAGGATAATAACATTTTTGATACAACCGAAACTCTCAGCTCCTTCTTTGAGTGACATATTTATTGGCACGAATTAAATTTAATCCCAATCACCCGACGTCGCGGCGGTCACTCGTGCGGGAGCATTTTCCATTCCTTAAACTTGACCATTTTCCCGAAAAGCGCTAATCCTCAACACAACGCGTTTGCAGGGAAAGACTGAAAGATTATTAGTTTGGTCCGACGCAGATTTTAATCCTTTCCACCCGTTAGTAGTATAGCAGTGGGTTTTTCGACATTTATTACTCGGAGCTTTGGTGGAGCAGCTCGTGTTAATTCCCATAGGAACCGGAGCTCTGGTGAGCAACGTTTTTGTGCAAAACTACGGCGCCATCTAGCTAGACCCGGCAAGTTGTGTATGTACTGCATATCATATAGGTGCACACAGGGCTATGGGTATATATTACTGGTAAGTGATGGGAAGGTGATGGGGGAGTTGAGGTTTCTTGAAAGTTTTCCCCGCGAAAGAGTTGACGTTGCTATTGACGTTGTGACGTGTCATGATGCGCACGCGACGTCATAAAGATGTTGACAACTGTTGTTGTCCAGCATACAATCTGACATAATGTTTTTCGGGTCAGGGGTGCCGGACTACTCGTGGGGTGGGGTGATCTGGTAGTAGTAGTATATATCCATGTTGGTATCCTATTAGCCTTTGGGCCTTCATATTATCCTATGTCTGCTATAAGTAGGTGTGTGTTGGGGGGGGGGGGGGGGGGGGCTTTCATGTATGGTCACCTAGTGCGGTATTCCGAGATAGTACTTGGTGGTTTAGATTGACAGTATAAGATGAATGGTCTGTTGGTCTATTACTCCCTTATTACTATTAACCTACCGAGTCCTTTGTATTATCTTATGTCTGGTATTGATAGTTCGTAATGCTAGGTAAGGCAGTATTATAATCGTTTGTTTAGAATGGGGGCATAGGATGCACGTTACTACTCCCGTTGTCGCTGCCATAGAAATCGGATATAAAAAGACCTTTTCCGATTTCTATGGTCGCTGCCGCAGCGACGGGCATGTTGTAGTAAAACGCCTGGTACGTGCTGTATACCAACAATTACGAAATGTTTAGCACAGAACCGCTGAGAACCCTCCATACAGGCCACAGACAATCTGCTGAACAACTTTTTGTTGTGTACCATACCCACTGACGTCTAAATTGTGCGTATTTTAAAACGATTCACTGTGTTCAACTTAAATTCTTTTCATTCCCAATATATTTCGCTTCCAATCTATCACCTCAGATTCCAAAATTATGCCTACAAATTGGTTAAAGATCCACCTGATTGTCCATCAGATAGAAATTCTACCAGACCCCTCTAGATTTGTGCAGCCTATTTTCCTGCTTAAAACATAACTTGGGAGCGTGGTGGCTCAGGAGGTAGAGGTGCAGACTGCAAGCCGAGAGGTCCTCGGTTCGAATCCCACCTGCGGCAACCGCGTTGTGTCCTTGGGCAAGACACTTCATCTCTATTGCCCATGTTGGGGGCACGATGGCGCCGTGTACTGAGGCGTACTGTACGTCGATGGTACGCATGTGTTCAACCAATCTAACCCTGCCTGTGCTGCAGTGCGGAGTTACGATGTTGGGGAGCTGGCAGCTGCTCGTCGTTGCTCGGTGGTTCTCTCCGGGTACTCCGGCTTCCTCCACCCGTAAAACTGTCACGGTCATGATTAGCCATAGTGCATAAATATGTGACCTTAAACATCATTAAATAAATAAATAAATAAAACATAAGTTCCTGCTCCACCAGATGAACTGAGTCCCAGTTGATAACCCTGCTACTTGATACATGCAAAGAGATATATACCCCCTCTATCTTACGATGACAAGAAATTTGATTTGCGAGCTTATCTACTGGGTGAAAATACGTGATTTCAACATAGAAACTTACGAACATCAACAGAGAATCCCCTGATTGCTCATAGAATCCGAGATTGGGTAGTGTGATTGAATTGTCAGATACCACAACATTTTTATAATACCCGAAAACAAGGACGCCGGAGACGGGGAAGGGGTGGGGGCTAGATGCCCCCCCCCCCCCCCCCCATTTTTTCGCTGAGTATATTCTTTAGAAGCAATCTATACAGTCTTTCGCCAGTTAACAATACGTGTTTTGGACAAGCCTTCTGGCAAAGTAACAAATTATGGCAAACTTGAATTATTTTTCGGCTCTGTATGATCCCGTTTAACATGCTTAATCGTCAGATGCCCAATTTTGTTTATCGAGCTCCCGGGGACGTTCTCAATCTAGATTTTGAAACCAGCCCACGATGACGCTGTTTTTTGCGTTAAAATGATACTGAAATGCAAGGAAATCGAGTGTTTGGGGTCTAATTTATCAAAATCTTCTTCCTGCGGGGCGCACAATGGTCGCCCCATGGGAGCTTGAACTCTCCAAACTGGCATTATTTTTAGCCCCCCCCCCCCCCCCCTTTACTTCGAATTAGGCTCCGACCCCGGAACACGTGGGAGAATTATACATGATTGTTTCACTATGAAACGGGGAAAGTTTATAGAGAAACTAGCAGGGTTACCCGGCGTTGCTCGGGCTGAGGAGAGTATTAAAATTACCCCTAGTAGACCCCTTTAAAGACCTATATCGGTGAGAAAAATTTGGGTCATAAATGACTGTTGGCGCCCCTCTACACCTCCACCCCCACCCCACTCCGGCACTTTTTAAACCTCACCATTAGATTCCTGGTAAAAACATTATCCCTAGTAGACCCCATTGAAGACCTATATCGGTGCGAAAAATTTTGGTCTTAACTTTTGGTGCCCCTCTACACCCCCACCCCCATCCGATACTTTTGTAAACCTCACCATTAAATTCCTGATAAAAAACGTACCCCTAGTAGACCCCTTTGAAGACATATATGGGTAAAAAAAAAATTGGTCATAACTTTTGGTGCCCCCTACACTCCCACCTCACACACTTTTGTAAACCTGACGATGACCTCCGCCATAAAAGAGTACTCCTAGTAGACCCATTTTGGACACTCGGGGTGTCCCCATATTCATTTCTATAGCGGACAGACAGACATACAGACAGACAGACAGACATTCTAAAATATAGTATAGAAAGATGATTAAAGTGTGAAAATGATTTCATGTGGTTCGATGGACAGAGGGAAAAATACCAGATACAACAAAACCACCGTACGACACTCAAATAAGTAAAAATGCCGCCGTTATTTTGAGCGTATTTCTTTGCATCGCCTTGATTACGACCACTCTCGGCCTTCAGCTTCAACCCAAATTACATAGTTTGTGTCATTCTTTTTAAATTCGTCTTGATTTTTAGTCGTGTTATGACGAAGTCAAACAATTCGTAATGATATGATGATAACTTGATAATGGTTCAACCCACGTTCGTGAAACGTAATAGGTAGGTTGGCATCGGTAAGAGGAAGAACCCTCTTTATTTTGGACTCGCTTGGTCAAATGTCAAGGACACAGTGACCTTGAACATAATAAATTTTAAACAATTGGTTTCCGGATGATAACTTGACTATGGTTCAAATCAAAATAATTTGTTTCCGGATGATAACTTGATAATGGTTTGACACACATTTATGAAACTTCATAGGTAGGTTGGCATCAGTGAGAGGAAGACGCCTATTAATTTTGGACTCGCTAGGTGAAAGGTCAAGGTCTCACTGATCTTCAACATAGTAAATCGTAAACAATTGCTTTCCAGATCATAACTTGATAATAGTGGTAGGTTGGCCTAGGTGAATGGAAGACGCCTATTTATTTTGGACTCGCTAGGTCAGAGGTCAAGGTCACAGAGGCATTGAACATAATAAATCGGAAACATTTGTTTTCCAGATGATAATTTGACAATGGTTCCACCCACGTTCATGAGACTTCATAGGTAGGTTGGCATTGGTCCAAGAGCCCTATTTATTTTGGAATCACTAGGTCAAAGGGCAAGGTTACAGTACCCTTCACATAGTAAATTGTAAACAATTGATTTCCAGATGATAAGTTGATAATGATTAAACCCACTTTTGTGCTGTCACAACTCGACATTGGATCTGTGATCCTATCGGCATTTTCTGGAATGAAGTTGGCGTTTGGCCCGGCCCCTTAAACTTTGAATTTAGCTTGTGTTTTAATCCATTTGACTTCGACGTATGTTATGACGTACGAACAGGACCATAAATCAGTGCATTAAGCATGAAGCTAAAATAATAGCGCATGATGCTAAAATAATATAGCATGGTACCTAAATGATATAGCATCATGCTGAATTAATTCAGCATTATACTCAAATAATAAAGCATCATGCTTATTCATCTATGCATCAATCATGAAATCTTACCAAATAATATAGCATCATGCTTAATTATTAGAGTATCATACTAAAGAACAATTATGACCCTCCCGTACGCGGACCTGATTTCAGCATCATGGTATATTATTTGTGCATCATACTAAAATACTTAAGCCTCATGTTAAATTAAAATGCATGACCCTCTCGAATTCAGAATTATGCTTAATTTATTTGGTATCATGCTATATTATTTATGCAGCATTCATAAAATCGTGCAAAATAATATAGCTTGATGGTAAATTAATTCAACATCATTCAAAAATAATTAAGTATCATGCTGAATTAATATGCACGATCCTCTCGTAATTCGGCGTCATGCTATATTATTTATGCAGCATTCGTGATATCGTGCAAAATAATACAGCATGATACCAAATTAATTCAGCATCAGTAGTAGCTGATGTGGAGATCGTCCCCGGTTGGCCGGACCCCGGAAGTGACGTCATGTCACATGACACAGTGGTGGCATGTTGTGTTGCCATTGTTACCATCTTGTGACGTCATTCCCATTGTGATACGTGGTGTAGTGCGCATTCGCAGCGCGTGTTCTTAGGGTGATACGTGTTTCCGTCGTTAATTTTGTATTCTGGAGGCCGCCATGTTGGTTTCTGTGGGAGCACGGGTTGGTACGTGATCCAAAGGACTATAACAAAACAGGGGTATGGGTATGTTTGGAAGGTATGGTCGACTGAATGAGTAGTTTCCCAACACGTAGAATTACCATAAACAACCTAACAATCCCTCTAAACCACCAAAAGGCACCCAAATCTACCGAAACTAACTTGGTAAAGCCTATAAAAGACATGTTCGATTCAATGTGAGCATACCTAATTACCCAAATAGACCAGATAATTGTTTTATTTGGCTTGAATTCCTGCAGAATCCTCGGGTTCTACCTATATATCTATGTTATATGCTACTCATTAAGTATTGTGACTTCCCTAGATGTGTTTGTGTCGTGTGTACACATTCCATGGAGCACATAGGCACATTGTAGTCCTTTGAGGCACATAATAACCACATGCTACCATAGAAACCAAGATGCGGCCTCCAGTACACAGAAAAGACGACAGATAAACGCATAACTCTAACAACACGCGCTGCGCATGCGCACTAACACCACGCGTCAATATGGTGATGTCGTCATAACATAACCACTTACGCGGGTTTGGCAACCCAACATGACGTCACTTGGTCAAGTTCATATAAGGTCCTATGAGAGCCGCCAAATATGGGGAGAAACATACGAGACATACTACTATCGTTCGAAATTTTAAACTGTTCGGAAATGAGCATAAACGACTTTTGAAAACGAATTGTTTGGACAAAAAAAATACGGTTTACAGGGCAGATCGGGCCGTCGTTTTATGCATCCAGAACAAAGGCACACAATGCAACGTTTTTTTTTAGTTTAAACATATTTTTATTGGCCCAAAATAGTTTGCAAATTGGGATAGGAGGACAAGTGCTTTCCACTTAGTGTAACTTCTGCTCCCTCAATGCTACGTTGCAGGGGCTAGAAATGAAATCTTTAAAATATTTACTTGCGTCGTTTGTATGGTGATGTCTGTTTTTCATGTTTATAGAATGGTTTAAATTTTGAGAGGAAACTTGCGTCTAAAAATAAAAAAGCGTCGCTTCCGAAAAGGCGATTCGTCCGTTTATCCGTTTATCCATTGTGGTAACAGGAACTGGGAATAGTAGCGATAAAGAGTACGGCATGGTCTACATGACCCTTGTCTTCTGGATCCCATTTTGGACGATTGGTGTGACGCCATGCAGCTTTACATTGTTGGTATCACGGAGTTGTCTTGGTAGCCCATGGGTGCGGTCAAGTGGTGATGTCGTGATTGTCGTGTTGATGGACGATGTGTGTGCACATGCGTAACTCGTGTTGTTAGAGCAACACGCGTTTCCGTCTTCCATTTTGTTTGAAAGAGACGGCCATCTTTGTATCGGTGGTGGCAAGTGGATGGTATGAGTCTGGAAGTCTTCCAGTAGGGTCACTAAAATGTGTGTTCGGTTGATTGAGATTATGTGCAATTTCCACAAACAACTACACAAAGTTCCTAAATGGGCCAGGCGAATGTGTGCCCGAAACTACACAAATGAATTCCGAAACTCATGTATTTCTTCAGAATTTTGTTATTTTTGCTCAAAATTCTCGTTTCTCCTACCTCTCTCCGCTGCATATTCTTCCTTTGAGTCCAGCTCCGTTTGTTTGTCCGAGCACACAATTACTGTTTTCAGTATTTTGCTCCCAGAATTTTGCTCTCTACCTTAAGGCAGTGGTGGGTATCACCCACTGAGGAGTGAAGCCTGCAGCAGTAGTTGGTCAATGATGGAGCGGATAGGATAGCCAAAGTGGTCAGAGACAATAGTAGTGGCCTTTGATATTAGTAGGAAGGGCCTGTTACAACCGATAATGTTACAACGCCGCATAATGTTACACCAACGCATAATGTTACAAAAAATGTAGTAAACAACCGATAATGTTATAAACTCTGCATAATGTTATAACTTTTTTCAACCCGTTATGTTATAAAAATCGACGCATAATGTTATAACCTTTTTCAACCCGTTATGTTACAACAAATTAACCGATAATGTTATAACTTCTGTATACTAATTCCAGTTACAGCTATTGTAGATGGACTTTACCACTTACCATTTATTGCCGCATAAAGGTATGTAAAATTTATACTAAAGGTTTCTGCTCTGCTTAAGGCGAAGAGACCCCCCTCCCCCCTCCAACTCCCGGGGATTTATCATAGAATGACCTAGTCATGTTACATAGACGCGGATTATCCTGGTAACTCAATCGTGTGACGCCATTACCATGACCATGCAGTGCCCAACATGGTGAAGGCGGGGGTGGTGGGGGGGGGGGGGGGAGGGGTGCTATTTTATCCGGTTGGAACGTTTACCAACATGCGTAGTCTCCGCTTCCAGAAATGTAGCGTACCATAGTCCCCTGACGCCTTTGGTAATGGGCAAATTCCTCTGTTTCTGCTTGTTTTTGGGCATCTAAAACTCATTTGTCGCATATTTCTTAGTCATAAGAATATCTTATTGTTCATTAATTAGACATTTTTACAACTGCGAAGTGCATACGGTGGATGTGGCAGGTAGGTAGTTTCGCACGGAAGCCGAAGAATAAGATGTGAGACTGGGTAGGAAGAGGAATGGAGTTTAGGAGGACTGAAAGGGGTGGGCAGGGATTAGTCTGAGAAAGAGAGGAGGTCATGGATTAGGACATCAAGGTGATTGTGCAGAGAAAGCTATCTGAAAATACTGTAAGAGAGTAGTGCTAGACGGTATGATAATATAGATGGTGGAGATGTTAGAAGAAGTGGAAGTAATGAATTTGGGATTGCAGGTTCTGGAAAAGGCGGAATCACTAGAACAGGCAGTGTAGGGAGAAGGAGGAGATTGTGGAGGAGGAGTTGTGTTGATGTTGGGGTTGTGACGGTGTTGGTGATGGTGTTGAGTAGTTATGTATGTTGAAAATGAGCCATTTTGTAGGACCCCGGCGCAGGACCCCGGAAGTGACGTCATGTCACGTGATTGGGCGGTCATGTTGGGTTGTCATGATAGTGCACGTGGGTGGCCATGTTGTGATGTCATTATCGTGATAATAGGTGGTAGGAGTACGTATGCGCAGCGCGTGTTGTTATGGGGACACGTGCTCCGCCTCACCCCTAACAACCCAACAATAGATATCGAATTAATCCAAACAACCTGACAATCTTCAGAAAACTGACCCAAACACTCCCGAAACACGCTCCCAAATAAAGGTAGGATAGTATCCTTAATGAGGGTATGAGACGTATGAAGAGGTACTCATTGCGCTTATTCTCATAGCTTTCATTTTGATACGTATGATTTTGCGCGCATCGTGCTCATTTTCATAGCTTTCATTGCTTCATTCGACGAAAAGGGGGATTCCGTGGGTTTAGTATCCTTAAAATATAGGATAGTATCGTTACCTAATGTCCGACCATGTAATGGACGCGTAATGTTTCACAGAAATGGGTTTATTACAATAATGGTTGGTTTATTACAATAGTGTTTTTAACTGAGAGATAAACTGGAGGGTGGGGGCGGAGCCCTACTGTCCCTTGCCCCTGGAGCTCCTGAAGTCCCGGTCCCTCGAGTTTCTAGCGAGTTACTAAATCGGTACTGGCAGGATTCGGGGGTGTTTTCTGAAATGTTTTGGACAGTTTCCTGAAGATTGTCGGGTTGTTTGGATTAATTCGATATCTATTGTCGGGTTGTTAAGGGTGAGACGGAGCACGTGTCCCTATAACAACACGCGCTGCGCATACGCACTCCTACCGCCTTTTTCACGATAATGACATCACAACATGGCCACCCACGTGCACTATCATGACAACCCAACATGACCGCCCAGTCGCGTGATATGACGTCACATCCGGGGTCTTGCCCCAGGGTCCTACTAAATGGCTCATTTTCAACATACATAACTACTCAATACCATCACCAACACCGCCACAACACCAACATCAACACAACTCCTCTTCCACTCCATAATCTCCTCCTTCTCCCTATACTGCCTGTTCTAGTGATTCCGCCTTTTCCAGAACCTGTAATCCCAAATTCATCACTTCCACTTCTTCCAACATCTCCACCATCTATATTATCATACCGTCTAGCACTACTCTCTTATAGTATTCTCGGATAGCCTTCTTTGCACAATCACCCTGAAGTACTAATCCATGACCTCCTCTCTTTCTCAGCCTAATCCCTGCCCACCCCTTTCAATCCTCCTAAACCCCATTCCTCTTCCTACCCAGTCTCGCATCTTATTCTTTGGCTTCCGTGCGACACTACCAACCCGCCATATCCACCATATATACCTCGCTCCATCCAACTTTTTGACCTCTTTTAACTCCACCTCATTTTTGTTCACTGCTAGTTGTTAAAATGTCAAATTAATGAACAATAAGATATTCTTATGACTAAGAAATATGCGGCAAATGAGTTTTAGATGCCCAAAACAAGCAGAAACAGAGGCATTTGCCCATCCCCAAGGCGTCAGGGGACTATGGTACACTACATTTCTGGAAGCGGAGATTACACATGTTGGTAAACGTACCAACCGGATAAAATAGTACCCCTCCTCCACCACCCCCGCCTTCACCATGTTGGGCACTGGGTGATCATGGTAATGACGTCACACGATTGAGTTATCAGGATAATCCGCGTCTATGTAATGTGACTAGGTCATTCTATGATAAATCCCCGGGAGTTGGGGGGGGGGGGGGCGGGTGTCTCCTCGCCTTAACCAGAGCAGAAACCTTTAGTATAAATATTACAGGCCTTTATGCGGCAATAAATGGTAAGTGGTAAAGTCCATCTACAATAGCTGTAACTGGAATTAGTATACAGAAGTTATAACATTATCGGTTAATTTGTTGTAACATAACGGGTTGAAAAAAGTTATAACATTATGCGTCGATTTTTATAACATAACGGGTTGAAAAAAGTTATAACATTATGCGGAGTTTATAACATTATCGGTTGTTTACTACATTTTTTGTAACATTATGCGTTGGTGTAACATTATGCGGCGTTGTAACATTATCGGTTGTAACAGGGCCGATTAGTGGAAGGTTTATTATGACTGTCGTAATACAAGGCATTGTCAGAGGCAGTCGATATAATAATAGGCGAAGACGGTTGTAGTCGGGTCCAATTACGAACCACAGACTGCTGGTCAAGGTAAAAGTCTGGAGCTAATAGTAATGGCAAGGAACAGTGAAAATTTAAGGCTATAAATCAATGATTGGCCCCTGGGGTATGATTTGTTGCCCCTTTGCCCCAAACAGTCTCCAAACCACCGGTATTGTATTATGCCGTTCCCAAAAACCCGGTTGAGTTGTACGACCATATGCTCCAAGAGGTAATTTCTCTTCTTTTTCATCAGATCATTTAACAAGTAAGATATCACAGGCCTACGTATCCACGAATTGAGAAAGCGAAGTCTGAACTCTGAATTGTCAGTTGTTTGGGAGCTTGGGTAAAAGGGACCATATGATTGGACATTCCGAGATTCGGTCGAGTGGAGAGATCGGCATAGGAATATAGATGCTGAGATTAGAATGTCTAAGAATGGGTAGATAGGGTAGTGAAAGTGGGTTTGGGGTAAGTAAGAGCGGCTTGGAATATGTAGAATAGCGTATCGAAAGTATGACTGGAATAGGTACAAAATACAGATTCTGTGTGAATCCGAACCAAGATGAGTACTCTCCTTGAATACAACACTTTTGTGGAGGAAGGGTGGGGGGGGGGGGGGAGTTATAGCCCACATAGCACTTCGTGCTATCCATGATAACACAGTTGTCGGATCCAAGTTTGACAGTTTTAAGGAATGTTTCAGTAAACACTTACACAACCATAAATTGAATATGCTCTGAGAATACACCTCCCTCCACTGCATAAAAATGTCGCACGAAACACAATGCACGAGGGTGTGGCCTCACTACATAGGTTCCCTCCCGAACTCCCGCAAATTATTATCATCCCAGGAAGGGATAAACCAATGGAAAGGGATGGAGTAGGGTTAGACGGTGAGCGTAGAACGCCTTTTGAAATCAATTGCCTCTATAAGATCAAATTATATCAATATTAGTTTTTTTATCCATTTACTTGACCAGCCAATCTGTGAAGTTGTTGCTCGGTGGTTCTCTCCGGGTACCCCTGTTTCCCCACCCGCAAAATTGTCCGACACGAGCTGTCCCCGGCTGTCGAAAGTGTCCTTAAACCACGATAAATAAATAAATAAACAAATCTGGAAAGTTAATGCAAGGGAAAGGTCAGATGTAGTTTGATAATTTGGGGTTTATTACCGATAAAGGGTCTTTTGTTGGTTCAAGTAGCTGTCCTTTAGCTGCATTGTAGGAGAACTAAGATAGATTGTGTGTGCCTCCGAGAAAAAAAATCAGTTTATCGTCCATAAAGAGTGCACTTGAAATTAGCAGAAAGATTTTTTAAAATGTTCTTTATGTGCTTTTTTCAGATTGATCATCATGCATTACTGACAATGACAGACGAGGAACTGAAGGAAATAATTCCATCATACGGTGATCGGTTGGCGGTTACTAGTTTCTGCAGACGACAACTCTCTGTGGACGATCAAAAAGAAAGGAGGAGTGTTGTACTTGAGAGACTTAGAGAAAAACTCAGACTCAAGAGAGGAACATATAACAAAGAAAGCGACGAAGGAGATGAAAATCCTCCTAGTGTTCAAAACCGCAGAGCTCCAAAGACACATACTTTCGGTAATAGAAACGGGAAACAGAGCTTACGTTTAATTGAAATAGGATGGTTGAAAGAAGATGCAGCTAGTGGTGAATTTAAACAGATACGATCAAGAAATGGCGGTGGAACCAGACGAGTTAAAGTTGAAAAAACATTCGGTAGGTCACAGTTAATGGATATGGCGAAGTCGTTATTTTTTCCAAATGGTGTTTCCAAATTTGGGCCAATTGAGGATTTTGAAATGGAGATTAAAGATTTCAGAGAAAATACGCTAGCAGATTCCGACAGCGTTGGGAAACTCTATGAGGAAACTAAGCTCTCCCTCCTACGCTTTTATTTAGTGACTTGTGTGAAGGAAGCTGCCGAAAAGGATGAACAATATGAGCCTCCACAAAGCTCAGCCAGAAGAAACCTCGTAACACAATCTGAAGTAAGAGAGACAGACATCGGTGAATGCTCGTGGGATCGTAGTATTCCATTTACAGAGAGTGCAAGTTTGGATCCAAAACTGTCGTTACACCCAGAAAATCAACAGCAGCCATCCACTTTTCCAAAGGAAGATAGTGAAGATGAGGTGAGGTTTGCACCATTTCCTTTGTCAGCAAGTGATTTTGATTTGTCAGATACACTTACGGTCATTAAATCATCAAGCTCTACACTTTCAGTAGACACTCCCAATAGTATGTGCGTGTTTTCTCCCACGTCGTCATCAACATTCTTAGCACCACCAATTATACCTGTCGCTACAGATATTACACTTTCCGTGAATGTCGATCAGCTATTGCCTTCTTTGAGTCCTAGTACCCCTCCCATACGTATTGACGAGCTTCTTGTGAGGCGTGGATTCGCCCTGCTAGATCTTGTTGATGCGTTCGAGAATGACCTGTCTTTGGGAAAGGATAACACTATCTATGTTAAAAGACAGCTCCCAAACGGGGAGTTTGAAGCAGCTGATGATATGGGCGGTGTTTTACGGGATACAATTTCCGAATTTTGGAATGATTTCTATAAACAGTGCACCGTTGGCACTCAGTGCAAAGTACCTTATCTAAGCCACGATTTTAGGTGCACGAGATGGCAAGCAATAGCCCGTATTTTGACAGTTGGCTACAAATCGTGCAATTATTTTCCAATAAAACTGGCGCCGTCTTTCCTGTATCAGACTGTCAACAAACGTACGGGCCCCCATTGCATCAGTTATGACTCTGAACAGCTTCTTGATGATTTCTTAAAATATGTCCCATTCTCAGAAAAAGAAACTCTGGAAAATGCTCTTGGAGATTTCTCCTCTGTCGACTTGGAAGACGTTATTGAAGTGTTTGATGAACACAATGCAAGGAGGCGGCCAACGGAAAACAACATAAAAGAAACCATTCTTGAAATTGCGGAGAAAGAACTAATCCAAGAACCCATGTGTGTTATAGAAATATGGCGAGCAGAACTGAAGAATTTTCTCTCTAATGAAAAAATCGCTGATCTTTACAGAGACGCAAGCCCCAGCACAAAGAAGGTAATCGGCCTACTGCGCTTACCCGAAAGCATGAGTGAAAACGAAAAGCAAACGTACAGATATCTGCTCAAATTTATTAAAGAGTTGGACAATGAACATCTAGGATTGTTTCTAAGATTTGTAACCGGGTCCGACATTATTTGTTTCACGAATATAAATGTTTCCTTCTCCACACTCGAAGGACTTTCCAGACGCCCAACAGCGAATACATGCTCTAACGTGCTGCAGCTACCAGATGGCTATCAAAATTACCCAGAGTTCCGAAACGAATTTTTGAATGTTTTAGATAGTGGTGTGTGGGTGATGGACTTTGTATAAACTTTCAATCACACTAGGTAACCGGCTTTCGGACATCACACCATCGTTATAATATTTCAATAGTGAGTACAAAATGTACGTTCATGGACATCACTAAATAATTCTGCCAACAAAAAGATTTCACACCTGTAGTTAATATGTCTTTGTTCATTAGTAAAAACATCTAGCACGACTTGACAGTGACTGGGTTTTTTTCTTGTTTTTTTAAGATATTTACAAACACATCATCATTTTCCGCTGTATTTTGCAACTCTAAAGCACATGTCTCTCCGATTTCTGGACATATCTTCAAGGTAGGACTTTCCGAAAACACCGAGCAAATAATCTCCATGTACCGTCCATTAGTTTTCCTCGAACGACCAGGCTTATCATGCAAAAATGTGATTTTGTTCGAGTGATGTATATTTTGTATGATGCGAGGGCCAGGATTGGATGTTGGAGTGAAGAAAATTGTGGCCGTCGCATCATCCAGTCCTGGGCGTCGCACCATACAAAATATACACCATTCAGAGAAAATCACATTTTTGCTTAATGATAAGCCTGGTCTTTCTAGAAAAACTAACAAACGGGATATGGAGACTATATCCTCCGGTGTCTATGGAAATCGCCAACTTGAAGATAATTTCACAAATCAGGACGAAAGATGCTTTACAGCTGCAAAATACATCGGAAATCGATACTATGTTTGTATATATCATAAAAATACGCAACAATCAGTCATTATCATGCCGTGCTAGTTGTTTCTATTGACCACACACGTCAAAGCGTTTTGTCGGCAGTCTTACTTCGAGATGTCTTTGAACATATTTTATACTCACCATTGTTGAAAATTATTACGGTGGTTTGGATGGCGGTCATTGAAAATGCATTCGCAATTTTAAGACAACGCATGCGCGATAATTCCAGTGGAGGTGTCTTGTCTAGGAACAACTCTATCAGGGCAATTTTAGAGTTAATCGTAAAGACAACCAGAGGGCAAAGTTGTACCAAAGAGGCTCCGGTGACTAAGGCGTCACTGTGAGTAACATAATGCACTAAGCCATGTAGGAGGAGGAAAATGTTAGTCAGTTCGATGTTAATTTCGTTGGACGCTACAGGCAGGCATATACTCTCACCCGTGGCTTCCCGCCAACACTTGCATTCATGATGTGCCTGTCCCATGTGAACCACGGGAAGGCGTGTGTTCCCTCCAGTGAGTTCAAACAGGATTCAGAATGAAACTGTCAAACGTTCTTCCACTTTCTGTAGGCTTAGTGGACTATTTTACCTACAGTGTCGCCCTTGTCTTCGACCACTCTATCCAGTCTTTGTTAACTACTGATACTTGAAATACGGCGCGTATGCTTTCAGACATAATCTGTCATATTCTTCGTTGGTTTTCATGCGTAGCTACACCAGTGCTGTAATCGCAGTTTTATTTTTTAACTTGACTTTTTCGCAGAGATTGCGAAGATTTAGAATATACATTTACTGGCTCTAATGGGCGCGAGTTCGTGTTCGCTTTTCGTTTGTTTTTCTGGCTAAAACAAGTTTTGCTTGCGTTAATGTGAAAGGGTATCACTTGTTTGCTTATGTATATGTGAGAGGGTATGTTTTTATTTTTGTTTCGTTTTTAAAGGAAAGAATCCCATGTGCGTGATGCAGTATATAGGGTGGGATTGTTGGTGATGATCCGGGATGTATACACGGTCAACACAGTGGGTTTTATTCGTCTTCTTCAAGATAGCTTCTTGTTCACATAGCCACACACCATACGTCTACAACAGTTTACTGGTGACAACGCGTGCCAACCTTTACGCGGCGCCAATCACAAACCGTGACTGAATTTGGAACATATAACTGTTCGGGGATTTTTGTTTTGGAGAGGGTGCCCCTTTTTCACCACTATTCTCCGATTTCTACGCCGCTTGGAAAAAGGTCCAGATGATTTCGACATAACTCGTGGAAAATTAATGCAAGGAACCTACAAAATTGATTTAACATTCTCTGAGGGCAGTTACAATTGCCGTGCTAAATACCAATAGATGTAATTTATCTTGAATCATTGCGAGATTTTGATCTGTGTTGCTTTATTTTGCCTGTATTCACAGGCTTCAAAATAATAAAGCGCTTACATCGAAATCCGCTTGACAGGGTATGCTATATATTATGCGAGTAACTACATGTATAGGAAACATGAGTCTGTTTTCACAACGCCAGCCATGCTGTTTACATTTAAAAGAATTTCCGCCTAAATGAATAGCAACAACTAAAGCTCGACCCCCCCCCCCCCTTTTCCGGTGAGATCGCGCGTTAGTTGTTGCTATTTATTTGGGCCGACATTCTGTGAAAATGGCATTCTAGTCTATTGGACTATGGATGTAGTGAGAAACCTTTGTGGCGAGTTCATTCTGAAAGATCATCATTTCTGACTTGCAACCCATGTGGGATTTGAAATGTAATTTATGTCATTTTATTTTGGTGTAAGACTTAGAGCGTTCGCTTATTTTGTACGATCAACGTACCACCACCCTCTCAGAGTAGCCTAAACGTTCTCGTTTTTTTCAGGCCTGTATGCATACACACTTTATAAGGTGGGCAAAGAAAGCTGGTATGCACAAGAAACGGGTTCCGACCAATAATTGATTCCAGAGTTATGGACCTTTTTCTCTTTTTGGACTTGTAAACTTTTACTGTTTTCACTCTTGATTTTAAGGCCACTTCAAACATGCCTATGGGTCGAGGGTAGTGGCCTACGCTTCGCGTAACCCTTTCTAAAGTGGTAAGATGAGATTAAGAGGCAGTATCCCTCCACACTTTCAGTATGGCCAGTAGACAACTTTGCTTCACGAGGTATCCTTGCTATTCCATGATACGCGAGCAGGGACGTTGCTAATAGGTTTCTGACGGGGGGGGGGGGGGGGGGGGGTATCCACAACTAGATATTCCAGTCTAAAAACCATAAATTTGAGGCCAAAAGAAAGTTGGGGGAAAATTCTCTGTTGCTCTAAAATCTCAAACTTTCTCCAATTTAGGGTCTTCAGTTGCCAACTATTGACAATTGAACGAATGGTATGGGTGAAGGGATTCGGCACCTTCACACCCCCTTCCCCCACCCCTGCACAAAATTTTATGTGAGTAGCAGCTTTCACGTTCATTCATTGTTCGCGACTCGTTTTTATGATTTGTTATTCATTTTTTTTTCTTCACGGTTCACTTGGGAACACCAATCATGTATCTACATGTAAGATAGGCCAAAACACAAATGTATGACGTAATGAGGTAACCGTGTTAATAAAATCTAAACACGGAACGGAAATCACAAAAAGCCTTAAAATGTGTCTATGCAGCGACTACATTTAGTTTAAGTTTATGAAAAGAGACCCGCATAAACATGCCAAAATAAAATATGGCATTGTTTTAAAACACGGTACTAAATAAAGGTTTTCGAAATGATTTGGGAATAGTATAGTACGCCATGGCGTATACTGATACGAATTTAGGGCATGCTTGGAATATGGTTTCTTTTCAAAATCAGTACAAAGATGAACACCGGTCCCGGGGTTTTCATCTATAGTATTACCTGTCTACACTGTAGCCATGGGGATTATTTTTATGAAAGAGACCCTTTTCTCATCTTTGATTTACTCATGGGGAGGCCTTGGTACTAATACTTCAGTTATCAGTAGAGGCAAAGGAATAACCCCAAGATGCACAAAATGTATTTTCGCTCGTTTTGCTGTTCGTTTTGTGAATTCGTGTAATGGATTAATGAGATGAATGTTGTTTAAAATATTGGGAGTTCCATTAAATTTAGCTATTCAGTTGAGAGTGATTGTATTTGTTGGTTGATTTGTCCACTTGATACTCCCTTGTACATTCAGAGTTGACAACATTTTAAATAACGTGAAGAGATTGCGGAACTAGCAGTATAAAAAGGGAAGAGAAGAGTTTTCTCTCGCGATCTGTCTCACGCAGCCAGTTCCAATCGTACGTATCTTTAAATCCCGATACAGTATCTCAAAATTTCGACGCACATACCCCGAAACCTCGACATACACGTAATATCTCCAAAGCTAGACATATTATCTGGATATACCCAAAAAATATCTGGAGACCTCTACATAATATCGGGAGAAACGACGTAATATCCTAAGATCTCAATATACGTATCTCGAGATCTAGACATGTGTTACTCGAGATCTCTACCAAATATCAGATCTCCAACTGATATCTTGATATCTCGATATAATATCCCGACAAAAGTATCTTAGGGTAATATATCCAAATCTAGATAAAAAACATCTCTATACACCGTTTGACACACTATCTTGTCATCTTAGGATTCACCCATTTACAAACGCCTGTGCCAAACCATGCCTACGCATGAAAGAAAGTGTAAGCGTCAACCGATTGGTTACTGATCAACCAATGTACAGCCTTTCCCATCAAACTAAGGTTTGCTTCTCGTCACTCGCGATAGGACATCCTCTGGACATGGGCATTGAGGAAATAGGTTTTTATCTGAACAGACTTAAGGAAATACGACCAGATTCATAGATATTACAGCGCCTCGCAGTTGATGCCCCGGGATGAGTGCTATCGTATGTTTTTCAAGCGCGGATGTAATTTAAGTGTCAAGGTCATAGGAGGGAACACTTCGCTTGCGTTGCCCAGATATTGGACGTGGCGAAACTTCATGAAAGAAGAATTGCTTTAACTTCCTTCTGTTCAATGAAGTTTTCTGACCGTCCAATGCCACATCACAACAGTGTTAAGGTTTTCCGATCTGCGACCTTTACACACGAAAGGGAACCACGGAACAAGCACACGCTTATATTTATACCGAGGTCACACAACTCCACAGCATATTCGACATCTCCAAATCCGGTCGCATTGCTTGGTCAGGGTGGAAGAACAGTACTAACTGTAGAGTTCGGGCCCATTGAAAGGACCTCGGAAATTTACGTCATATCAAGTGACAGAGTTATGTCATGCTCCGATGTCGTGATAACCCACATTAGCTGCTATCTTGCAATGCCATACAAAAGAAATACGTGGTGTTAGTGCACATGTTTCAGCGCGGGATGTTCGGGCGATACGCGTTTCACTTGTCCAGTTTGTATACTGGAGGTCGCCATGTTGGTTTCAATGGTATCACGTGGCTGCTAAGTAACCCCAAAGTGTATAATAGGTGTGTACATTTGTAGAATGATTAATCTAATTAACCAAATAAACCCGATAATCCCTCCAAAATCAGCAAAATTACCCCAAATTAACGAAATGGACATGGAAAGGGCACATTTTGGGTTTTTAAGAATAGCGCTGTAAAGTGTTGTTCTTCGTATAAAGTAGTTTTCGGATTCGGATTCCTGCTGAATCCTCGTTTATTTCGTAGAATTGCCACAAACAACCCGTCAAGTTGTACTTGTTCGAATTCTTTCAGAATCATCTGCCTCTACCTATGTTATAGTTTTTGTCTATTCCACCATAATCGTTTGTTCTGGAATACAGTCCACTAGAGCTTATTAGCTGGAACATTATTGTTACTATTTTTAGCATTTTATGGTATATTTAGACTAGTTCTAACCCTTTTCCAAGTACTCGTTCTTGTTTCATTTATCAAAAGAATCCAACTAGAGCTCTGTGAAGCCTCGAAAGTCGATTCGATTCGATTTCAATTCCGCCGATTCGAAACTTCTTACAAAAGCTGGAATATTTGTGTGGAGACTGCAATATTTACGGTTGTAAGAAGGTGCAATATCCACAACCTGGAAAGCGGTGAGATTCGATCCGAGAAGCGATTCGAAATCTGATGTTTGGTTCGATTCGAGATTCGATTCGACCCGAAATATGAGGTTCGCAAGGCCCTACGTCCAATCAGTTGACTTTACTGCAGCTACCTAACCTGTCGGAATGCTTTATTTTACATAATCTGTATCTAAGCATACAGACATATCTCCATTGTGTACAATGAAGGCCTTTGTAATTCTTAAACCGAAAAGACAACCGAGTAGTAACTGAGACGTGTATTGCTCGAACGATTTGAATCCCATCGAGCTATAGAGCAATTTCTCTATCGAGGGACTCCACATTCTGCGCTACAACTCATTTTTGAGAACGAGGTGTCGAAGGCCAGTCAGTTTCAAAAAGGGATTCCGTAAGTGGGATGCCTAGAAACAGGGTTGATGATTTTGCATAACGAGCTATCGAGCAGTTTCTGAAAAGTCATTACCCGAACGATTCGAAACCCACCGAGCAAACGAGCTATTGTGCAATTACTCGATCGAGTGACTCCACCCACTGCTCTAAAACTCATCTGGGTATTTGAAGATGCTTATGATATGATATTGTGCTCTGGGATACCTTTTGAGGATACCCTTTGAGGGATAGTTGCCATACAGGTTTTTACATCCGGGTACATCACACTGCACCCAGTTACTTCTGTTGGGAAGGTATAAAGGGTAGCAGGTTCTGTTTTGAGCTCATTTGTTTCCTGACCATCGTCGAGTAAAGACATGTTACCAGTTCGGTGCAGATACTGTTCTAAGATGTTTTCGAGATCTGATAATTCCATAAACAAGAGAACCATTACCGCCAAAGTCGGTTCCATTGCAGATATTGTACAAAGTTGTTTACCTGACCATTCACTGCTCACAGACATGAAAAGCATCACTGCTCAAGACGAACATGAAGGCAGATGGCTTTCCTCTTCTGTTGGATGATATTCATTTTGTGGTCGTCATTTTAACATACGCACGCACGCACGCATGCACGCACGCACGCACGCACACACACGGATTTTCTACCATTTCAGAAGAAAATAACCAAGCCAGGTATCTTCTTGAATCGGTAATATCTAGTTTTCCAATTTTATTTATTTCATCACTTTATATTTTATTTATACTGAGTTCATCTACTGGATTCAACAATGGCAAGAAAATGGCAGAGGCATCCGAAGCAGAGAGTTGCCCAGTCCGGAACTGGCCAGGAACAATCGTTCCAGGCTTATTCTAGGCTGGTCAAGGCTCTGTTTTAGGTGCTTCAGTGTTTGCACCACGTCGGGCTCTTAGAGCACCATTTGGCAAATCGGGATTTCCCGAAACAGTTGGAGAAAAAAGTAGATGAGTTAGGTGGCTTTCTAAAGCCAGCTCATCCCACCGCACACATTTTTTTCTGTTTTTTTACCGATTAGTGTGGGATGGGCCAACCATGCTTTAATTGAGCATTATAAGATAAATTTAAACCAGTTGAAGTCTAAGATAACTTTGGCTATGCGACCACCTCCTGAACTCGAGAAAATAGAATTCAACAGCGCTTTGCAAACATCTCCGGTCCATATTGTGACTGAAGATGCTCGCAAATTGAGTAACGCTGTCTCGCCTCGTCTTGCTCCTCTACCTCCTACTCCTCCTCAGCCTTTCTTATCCTGTTCTCCTAGTACTCTCACTAGAACTCCTTCTGCTTCCTCTGCTTCTCCTTCTGTTTCCTCTTCTGCTTCTGTTTCCTCTCCTGCTTCTGTTTCTTCTCCACCTTCTGTTGCCTCTAGTGTGGTTCAACCAGGTATATCGTACTCAGAGAAAGTCAAATCACCGAGCAGCAACTAGGGCCGCTCATTTGATTCTAAATTCTCCCAGTTTCGGCATAAAAGCGGAGTTAATTTTGACAAAAGGAATTGGCGCCTCCCCGATGTTTGTAAAAAACACCCTTATGATTGGAAGTTCAAATTGAGGACGCATTGATCGAAATCCCCATCCGGACATCGAGGTGGAGTGTTACCCCGGCGCCAAATTCAATCATTTTCGCTCTATGTTTAAAGGGCATAGGGGCCAGTCCAGTCCCCCAAATATATTAAATATTAGCGTGAATTCTCGGAATGATAATTCTGATCTCGTAGTTAAGCAGTTGCGGAATATACTTAGAGATATCAGGGTCAAGTTTAGATCGGCAAAAATTTATTTCGCTGAACTAAACGTTTCGCAAAAACTCCCTCAGGCTGAGAGGAGAACCCTGAGCATTATCAACGAAACCATTCGGAAAGTGAAGGACGTTAACGTTATACCAAAAATTGATGACGCGAAGTTTGATGTTGTTCAGGATTTAATCCACTAGACCACTAGAAACGCCAATATTATGTCACTGGTTGAACCACCTAAATTTAAACTAAGTAAAGGCAAAGGTAACAACCGCCTAACAGATGTGGGATTAGGAACTAATGTGGGTAACCTGTCTGGCACCAATGACCTAACAACCCAAGAGAAACCTCTTTTAGATCACGGTTTAACTTTTGCACCAGCACCTAGGCCTAAAACTGGTAATCAAACAAATTTACCATCATATAACTGTAATTTTCTCAGGCAAATGAAATTAGCAGACCGCTTTAGAAACTCCAGCGGTCGGAAACTTCCTTTTACAGAATCATCTGGTTGGTCACCTCCAGACAGTGAAGTAGATCCCGAAATTATTGAGGCTAGCAAACGAATCATCCAATAGGTGTTCAGCATGAACATACTCTCCTATAAAGCCAATTTAACAGCTGGTGAACGGAGAGCCCCCACGAAACTTCGAAAAAATAAGGAATTATTAATCAAACCAGCCGACAAAAGTGGGTCGGTAGTTGTTCTATCTCGAGATAATTATATAAAGGAATCCATGAGACAACTCAGCAATACTAAACATTATAAGAAAATAGATTCACTTATTTGGCCTAGTAATATCGAAAAATTCAATAAGATTTTAAAATTTCTCCTCGACGAAGGTCACATTACCAAAAAACAATTGAAATATTTAACAACTAAGCTCAGTGCTCAAACAAGACAATTTTGCATCCTACCAAAGATCCACAAGGACCATTCTTCATGGACGGATGACGTAACTCCACCTGGGAGGCCAATTGTATCAGATTGTAATTCGGAATCGTATGCGATCTCGGAATTAATTGATTATCATCTGAAACCTATAGCAAATAGACATCCGAGCTATCTAAAAAATACCCAGGACTTCCTGTCAAAAATATCGAAAAATGCAATTCTGGCTACTTTGGATATCGACAGTATGTATACGAACATTGATATTGATAAAGGTGTTAAATCAGTTAAAAATGCATTTGAAAAATATCCGGATGCAGAACGCCCGGATGAACAAATTTTGGATCTTTTAGAGCTGAGCTTAAAATGTAATTCAATGGAGAATATTTTCTACAAATAATGGGTTGTCCTATGGGCCAAAGATTCAGTCCTAATTTTGCAAGCATTTATGTAGCGGAATGGGGGAAAATGCCTTAAGCAAATGGGCAAAGCATCCTCTCGTATATCTCAAGTATTTAGATGACATTTTTATTATTTGGGAACATTCAAAAGAAGATTTTGATGAATTTGTAGAAATTCTGAACAATCCTGATCCAAACATTAAATTAAAAGCTACTATCAGTGAAAGTTCTGTTGATTTTCTCGATGTGACCGTGTTTGAAGGCAAGCAATTTCAGGCATCCGGTCACTTAGATTATAAAGTATATTTTAAACCAACTGATTCACATCAATTGTTGCATACAAAATCGTTTCATCCTCACCATACATTTAAAGGTATCATCAAATCACAGCTCATTCGTTTCCACTGCAATTCAAGTGATAAGGTAAATTTCAATGAGGCTTGTTCTGCTCTATTTGGCGCCCCCAGATCGAGAGGGTACTCACTGCGTTTTTTGCGTAGCCTGAAATCCCAAACTCTGAAAAAGCTCGAAAGTACAGCTGAAACTACTGATTTCGAACCACTGAAGATTGAACACAACAAACCGTTTCGGAATGGTAGTGGCGCGGTATTTAATTGCAAAAAGCCTCATTGTAGATTGCATACTTTTATGCCTGATCAGAAAGAGGAATTTTCCTGTGAACAAACGAAAAATCACTATCAGATCCATAACCCCCTCCACTGTGATTCACCAAACATTATTTACCTTATCACATGTAAGCGCTGTCGGAAACAGTATGTTGGTCAAAGTCAGAATCCTTTTCGAGAACGTGCTACTAGACACAAACAGGATATAAAACATAACGCTGATGCCCTAGTAGCACAACATTTTAACGTTCCTGGCCATTCTTTGGACGACTTCGAAATCCATCCTATTGAACAACCACCAATTAAAGACACATTAGAAGAAATGGGTGAATTTAGAAAAAACGTGAAGCTTTTTGGATCAATACGCTTCAAACCCTCTGGACATTTGGAATGAACATATCAGAGGGAGAATGCGAAAGGAGGTCCATCCATTCCTTTCACTTTAACATACAGAAGAATGAATGAATATCGAAATAGCAAAAATGTTAAAAGATGAATTAAATTTTACCAATGCTAAATTAAATGAACCTTTGAATCTTCGACCTGTCATCGCCTATAAGAAAAACAAAAGCTTGTAAGGACTAAATTAGAGCCCATCAATGAATAACATCAATTATCTAGTCAGTTTAACCAGTTCCTAAGCTCATCACTTAGTTTAAATCAATTGTATGTAATTTTTTTGTCATGTTTCAAACCCATCAGGGTTCAGGAAATGAAAACGTTTCAGTAGGAAATGTCTGTGCCAGTGCGATTTTTTAACCCCACATGCACTCACGCACGCACGCACTCACGCACGCACGCACGCACGCACGCACGCAAGCACGCACGCACGCACGCACGCACGCACGCACGCACGCACGCAAACTGGTTTGTTATCCAATTGACTGTTTTTTTTATATCTCAATAACCCTAATTGGTAATCAATTGATGCCGCCGATAAGTGTGTTTCTTCCCTTGAAAGAACGTTCCACAAAAAGCATGCGCGTAAACTGGGAAAGTTCAATGAGCATATTTGGTATAGACAACAAGAAATAGGAGTAGCGATAAGAAAATCAACATTAAGGCGAACGAACTCTTGGAATTTACTAATGAAACTGGTCTCAAAATATTGAGTAGAGATGCCAAGTGTAAAGGTAAATCACGCGCAGTGCTACATGTTTTCAGAATTGAGACTGAAAAAAGGGAGAAAGCTGTGACTCGAACCAGGACCAACAGTGTGTGTTTGTGTGTGTTTGTGTGCTCTGATTGCTTTACCTAGTAAAAATTCTCCGTTTGTACTACTAACTCATCTAAAGCTACCCGTGGTTGTGACTGACAGCAGGTAAATGTAATGCAAGATATTGTAATCCTGTTTGGTGGAGTTCATTGTCGAATATGGTAGTATAGTATAGTTTGTATCCCTTTTGTCTATATTCACCATTCTCGATCTGTTGGTTTGTCAGAATCTTTTACATCATCCTATATTTGGTATGCTTGGTACTGTAGTATAGCGAAGACTGTTTGTAATGGCTTGGGCTATTTTGGCTCAGCTCAAATCTCTACCCTATATCATTTGTTACCAGACATGCGGAATCTAGAGCTGTCTGTTTGCTGCTCATGGTATGGAAACTCTGACACACATTATTGGTAACATCAAGGCTCTTCTGTCTTCTTTTGCAGTATGAAGTGAGAAGAGCTAAAGGTTTCCCTCCGTGATTTAAAATCAAATCTCGAGTCCCTTGTATACATCATATGGATAGTTGTTCATAGTTAATAAACCATCTCATGACCTTCATGGCGTCTAGAGCATGCACTGGTGCTGACTTGACATTGGCTGTTAATACATGTACTGTAATCAGCTGTCACTGCCTTCAGACTGAACCACAGGCTTCTCCTACGGATGCCTTGTAGCAGCTTTACTGTTATTGACCGCACTATTACTCTCACTATTAGCTATTACTCTCACTAATATGCACCTAACCATCTTCTATTCTGGAAAACCATTTTACTTCCACTGTATCCGGGTACTTTGAAAACTTATGCAAGCTTTCTATATCATTCGTTTTATAAAGCATCTGTATCTGACGTGTACGGTGATAACTTTTCTTTATTATATAATTTCTGTCTTTTGCATCTTACCTTTTCGTATCTACTACGCCTTTTCTGCGCCCCTATTTTTTCTGAATTTTGTCACAAGCATCGGGACTCGGGGATAGGACATTAACCGCGAGAACACATAGACAATCACTACGAGATAACTGGTAGTCTTGTGTCGTCCTCCATATGTGTACAACCATATCCCCCCTGTGGTGTCTCCTGTTCAATGAGACCTTACACATTATCCTCCGAAAGAGATAAGGGGGTGTGCTATCCACCTGACCTCAAGTTAGCCATTACGCTGCTACCCATGTTTGAAATTGCACCTCGTCCCATTCGCGATCTAAAATCTCGGACCTCGAGATCCACCATTGCAAATCTGTGTTATACATGATTTTTATCACCGTGAATATTGAAAATCACGGTTTAGGATCATTATGGGATATCTTTTAACATCCCCACCTCACCCCACATACACAACATTTTTGTTTGTCCCATTTACCCATTCTGACAGATGTGGATCGTCGGTCGTCTGCGGTACGAGTATTGTTGATTTTTCATCCATATCCAGAGCATGCACGGAAATAGAAGACATGTACATATTACATGCATCAACCCCATTGACTCTGGCACATGTAAAATACGTTACAAAGGAATACGAATAGTTTCTCCCTGATAATCCCCGAAAGTAAAGTGCCAGTGCACGTCTGACGAAAAAGTCCACGCGCTGCCCACTTGCCTTCTAACCTCAAGGCAAGGGGGTTTATTGCCTCATTTGGCCCCTGTTTCTGATGCTCTTGTCCACTCCTGTTTCTACGCCAGTGTTCACCGACTGGGTCCTCCTTCGTTTAACTTTAATTTAATTTTCTGTAACCAAAAATTATTTCAGATGCATTATGAATTACATCCGTCTGGCTGAGACGTACGATGGCTGATTTAGGCCATGATCAATACTTTTTTGTCTTGAGATCTCGAGATAAGCATATATAATCGGTGTCTCCCATTGATTATACACAAGAATTCACTCCTGTCACTCAAAGCGTTTATTTACTTGTCGCATCTCTTTTCCGGGTGCAACTTATTCTTGCCCCCAATACACTCACACGAATCCACACCAGTCCTGCCACTCAGAGTAGCGAATAGCTTATTCACCATTCACCTTGTTGAGTATTAGTTATGAGAGCCCACCAAAACTCAGTCCAGCACTATTTATTATTTATTTAGGTTTTTTGGACACTTTATCAGCCAAGGTCATACCGTGTTGGTGACGGTTTTACGAGTGAATGAACCACTGAGCAGCTGCCAGCTCCCCAACATCGTAACTCCGCACCACACCACAGGCAGGGTTAGTTTGGTTGAAGACATGCGCACCATCGTCGTGCAGTACGCCTTAGTACACGGCGTCATCGTGCCCCCATGTGGACAATCGGGGTTGTCTTGCCCAGTGACATGATCCGGGAGTCCGAATCGATTGCTAAGACGGTCACCCATCCAAGGACTAACCCGGCTCGACGTTGCTTAAAAGTCCAGCACTGATATAAATCGAATCTTTTCATCCGATCTAGCTCTTGCTGGTGTCTTGTTCACACTCCAAACCCAAAGTGTCAACCAATTCCCTGCTTACCAGGTGCAGCATTTGGGTGAGAATTTAGAATTTTCCAGAATTTTCAGTGTTTAGACTCGGGCTGTGCAGAAGTATACGGGGGGGGGGGGGGCATGGGGACCAGTAGGTATCAGATTGCTGGTAAATCGGGGATCTTTTGAGCTACTCTGATGTGTCGGGAGAATTGCCCGTTGTGTGCCACGAGGGCATATTTCCCTTTTTATGATGACAGGATTCAATTCGCAGGAGGAGGGCCCATCTTACATCTTACTTCTTAGGGTGCGAGGAGGAAGGGAAACTGTTATTGCTTGATATATAAGGTGGAGGGAGGCACCGAATGCTAGTTAATCTGAGATGTGGATGCTTGTGTGGGTATATTTGTGTGGGAATCCCTTCCTGGGAATGGGATTAGCAAAAGTGAAAGTGGGTGCTATCTTTCGAGTGACGCGGGAACATCTTTGAAACACAACAATGTGGTTTCGAGTATTCTCTGTTGGATTAAACTTTTGTGGGCGCTGTGGCAACGATATATCAACCGGATAGGTATTTTCACGGGTTTGGGTTTCCACTGACATTGTAGGGTGGCTCGCAGTGGTGTCGGTTTGAGGGATATTGTTGGGGGACCACTGGAAGTGTATGAAAAGTGTATTGATGGTTGGATATTTTCTGGGGACAAATCAAAATCGTCATGCGCATTTGAGGTTTAGGTGGGCAAGATGCTACTCTTATAAACTGGTTGTGTGTCTGTGTCAAGAGTTGAGAGGTAGTGGTCTGTGGGGCGTGGTCAATGAGAACTATGCTCTAAGGGATGGCCAAATTGGGGTTTTCCAGATTGAAATGTGTTTCAGACGGTGAGAACATAGGTGACCATTCATGGCACCCCAATTAGCAATACGATCCACCGCGATCTAATACCATCACCAAGTCACATAGGTGACTTGGTGATAGTATTAGATCGCTGTGGATCGTATTGCTAATTGGGGTGCCATGTTGTAGCTGGTTAAAGGTGGCTGTAACCAACGTTGAGAGGGCTCCATCTTGTTCGGGTTGAAGTTGTCCTTCTTAATATGCACGGAACTGGATACTTCCCCTTTGGGGTTGTCACTTTTGGGTATTTCATTGGAGTGTGAAATGCGTATCGTACGTTGAGACTAGTCGGGCGACAGGTCAATATTTTCTTTACAAATTGGGTTTTTTGTGGAAACGATGTTAGTCATTCCATCCTGCGGTGCGGCGTTTGGGATCCACAGGAGGGGGGATTATGTTCGCCTCTTGGGACCAGGGTTATGAGTTTCAATTTGGGTGTGTAACTTTGAAAGGGGCTCCTGGGGGTCAAGAGATTGCTAGGTATTGAGACTATTGCCCATAAATTCGCGGGTTTTTCTAACACCTGCTGCCTTATACTGGGAAAGGTTTTTTCCAATATTGGCGTTGATAAAAGTGAGGTCCTTAACTACTCGTCTGGAAGCACTAATGTTCTATACGCAGGGGGTAATTGGTTTCACAGAATACCGATTTTCCAAACCAACGAGGGGAAGGGGAATCATCGGGTAGGTTTGTAGCTGCCACTGGTGTATCTGTAATTATAGGGTCGGTAGCACCGTTCACTTGCTCGGTCAAAATGAATGTTGGAATGGGGTTAAAGTTATGCTGTGTGTTGGATCCCTGGAATAACGGGTCAGAAACGACGTGTCTTACTCAACAAAGTGAAAGTAGGTGTAATATCTACCAAGGGAGAGGACAATTCATTTCACCGGGATAAAACTTTCAGCGTTGAGCTGGGGGAGGGCTATTTTGTATTTACGGGTGTGTGTCTTGTAAAGTAGTGAGTAAACTTCGTGAGTATTGGTAAAATCACTCCATTCAACGTAGAGCTGGGAAGAAATATTTGGTGTGTATGGGCGTGTGTAGTGTAAAGTAGTGAGTAAACGTTGTGTTTTAGGGTAAAATCACTACAATCAGTTCGCAGCTTTAAAGAAAAGAAGCGAGAAAACGTCGAGGTTTAGGGTAAATACACTACAGTATGCACTGGGAAGTGCCGTGTATACTGTATTTGGAGCGTTTCAGTCTGGTAAGGTAGTGGGTTTTCTGTGTTTTAGGGTAAAAGGCCCCACAGTAGTTACTGAGAGGTACCGGGTACTAGGTTAACACTTTGGTTTGGAGTGTGAACAAGACACAAGCAAGTGCAAGCTAATGAATGGATTGTTTTGCGCACAGAATGCACGCGAGAACGATCTGGGTCGAATCCAATTTGGCGTAATTTGACGTTTTGGATTGACGTTGTCGGCAGATCACGACCATGATAGTGAACGGAAGAGGAGGAAGGGCTGAGAGAGAAAGTTTAACGTTGTTCTTGGTGTTCTAGATGGGGTTATCTTACCGCGGTAGAGGACCAGTGTGAGAGGGGGTCCTCTAAACAAAGAAGATAACTCCACCCGGGGGTGATGGATAGGGTCTTCAGGCAAGTATAATTTGGTTTCCTTGTGTTTTGGTTTTTCTTTATTCAAGTGCAAGTCCGAATGAAGGGATTCGGTTTATATTGGTGCTAGACTGGTGGGCTCTCATAAATAATTCGTAACAAGGTGATTAATTGGTTGATAAGTTATTCACTTATCTGAGTGACGGGAATAGATTCGTGTTATTGTCGTGGGGGGCACGAAACGAATTTGTTTCAGTCTGAAAAGTTGCGACAAGTAAATAGACAGTTTAAGCGGCAGTTATGAATTCAGTCCAATGATGAATGGGTGATACAGACTCTATATGTTTATTTCAAGATCTCGAGATCACGAGATACTATATTAAGATATTATATCGAGATCTTGAGATAAACATCTCAGGATCATGAGATATCTCGAGATCTTGAAATAACATCTTGAGATGTTACCTCGAGATCTTGAGATATTATTTCATGATCTTCTCATATTTTCTCGAGATCTTGAGTTATTATCTCGAGATCTCGAGATAAACATTTCAGGATCTTGAGGTATTATCTCGAGATCTTGAAATAACATCTTAAGATCTTGAGATATTACCTCGAGATGATACAATGGGAAATCTTTGAAATATTTTTATGCACAGAAAATAAAAAGACAAGCATAATTCTCCCGTAACACAATTTGCTTTTTATATGAACATGCTTGCAAATTGAACACCGCTCACACTCGACCAGTCTGTCAGGAATTATTATCTTGCTGATACGTATATCTACAGGGTTTCCATAACAACATTTCGTAAATTTATGTACAAATCTGCGGCTTCATAGCAGGTTGTTGGGACTGGCCAAGCGTTCCTCCCCATGTAATGAACACAAATATCGAAAACATCCTTGTCACAGGGGTAATATCCACGAAAAGTACATTCATCCTTGCAATCCACTATCTCGTCCTGACCAACAGATATAAGGAAATCTCGCGTGTCGTATAGTTGTGGCATTGTATACATGACAATAGGTTTGCCGCAAGGTGTACTGCTTGTCCTTTTCCGTGAAATGATATGGGTATTCCACATATGAACCACCTCATCCATCTCATTCTGAAAGTGTAATTGAATAACAAATAGTTACAAAATAGATTTGAATACAATAGCAACAACCCAAATGCTCATTACAAGAAAATTATAATTATTGCCAATTCTCATCAAAATTTAGAATTCAGGGAAGGAAAGGTAATTGAATTTTCTCGTCTGCAATAAGGTCGGTTCGCGAAAGGCTCCGACTATCTTGTTTTTCCAAATTTTTAACATATATTCTGCATTTCCAACGAAATTCCCTTTTATAAGTCGAAATAATTCCTTTTTACTAATCAGGGTAACATTTCTTGGATCAGATTTTTTAACCCAAATGATTAATTAAAAAACAAATATAACCTTACAAAACTTATTCGACACTATAACGATGAAAGAAATCCAAGTGAAAAATGTAGCTTTCATAATAAGGAGACTTTTTAATTGGTCATGTCAGGAAGATAATTTGGTGGCAATCTTCACGAATCAATTTTGGGACGGTCCAATGTTCTGTCTTGATGGAAATCTTCATGAATCTATGTGGGCCACCCCACTATGCACATTATTAGGCGAAAATCGATTGATCAATGCGATTTTGAGCAACTCAGAACTTTTGGGCACCCCTGTTGCCCATTTTTTGGAGGATCCGATTCCTAACCTTGGTGGCAAACTTCACGAATCAATTTTGCCACCCCAAAATGCAGTTTGTTTTGGGAAAATCGATTGATGAATGTGATTTTGAGAAACTCAGCACTTCTGGTGCCCAAATTTAGTGAGGGGTTGGTGGCACTTTTCATGAATCTATTTGTGCCAACCCGCAATGCAGTTTATTTGGTAAAAATTGGTTGATGTCTTCAATTTTGAGCAATTTGAGCACTTTTGTGCTCTTCTGGTGCCCAATGTTGGGAGTGTCTGAGGCCCAATCTTGATGGGAAACTTCATTAATCTATTTTGGCTTACTCTGCATTTTGTGCACCCCTGGTGCCCAATTTTGGGAGGGTGCGATGCTCAGTCTTGGTGGCAATCTTCATGAATATATGTCTGCCACCACAATGCATTTTGTTTGGAGAAAATCGGATGATAAATGTGATTTTTAGCTGCTTTGCACTTTCGGGCTCCCATGTTGCCCAATTTAGGGAGAGTCTGACCTTTGTTTAAAGCTTCTTGAAACTATCTAGCCCACCCCACAATTGTAGTTTATTTGGTAAAAATTGGTCGATGAATGCGATTTTTAGCACCTCCGCACTTTTGTACACCCCTGGTGCCCATATTTTTGCACTATAACCCAATGGCCCAGACTAGCTGGTGCTAACTCAAAGTTATCAAGGGCCAAATACAAATTTACAAAGTTTGCTAAGCACCAAATATTTGACACAGCATTGTGAAATTTGCTGGTGACATATTTGCGATTTTTTTTTTGCTTGGACTATATGATTGAGGAATGCATTGAAATGGTCCCCAGTGTTTACATTTGCTCTCTTGACAGGCAGACTTTTCGTGACAGTCATGGAAAGCATGTACACCTTGATTTTCATGTCGTTTTCGTGTACTGTTTACATGTACATGACATGTGTAGGGTATTCAATCTTCATTTCAACACAAACCCTTGTTATTTAATGATTGAATATGGCAAATGTAAGAAGACATTATTTTGTCTGAAGCAGAAATGTGGCGGGCTGTAGGGATGGTGGAGCAAGGGACTACCCATCGT
Organism: Pictodentalium vernedei; assembly: GCA_031216915.1. Taxonomy (NCBI): domain Eukaryota; kingdom Metazoa; phylum Mollusca; class Scaphopoda; order Dentaliida; family Dentaliidae; genus Pictodentalium; species Pictodentalium vernedei. The sequence continues at coordinate 477,757,274 of CM062293.1, forward strand.
CAGGTTGATGAAGCCCTTGGTGTGCACCATATGGTGATCAACAGAGCCTGGGCAAGATTTCAGCAGTATGGCACACGAGTAAGTCAGCATGGTTGTGGCAGACACAGAGCAACATCTGCAGCAGAAGACCGGTTTTTGATCATTTAGGCCCGAAGGAACCGCTTTGCCACAGCAACCCAGTAGCGCAGTGACCTTCATAATGCATTCGGGGTAAATGTTTCGACGCAGACTATCCGGGCAAGGTTGCACGAAGGTGGTCTCCGGTCGAGAAGACCAAATATTTGCATTCCACTGTCCCAGAACCACCGTCAGGATCGATTTGAATGGGCCATGGACCACGTTGGATGGACCACTGGAGATTGGCGATCTGTCCTTTTTATAGATGGGTCAAGGTACTGCCTAGACCACACAAATAGGCGTTCTAGGGTATGGAGAAGACCAGGAGATCGATTCCATGCAGCCAACATTGCTGAGCATGACCGCTGTGGTAGAGGGTCAATCATGATCTGGGGCGGCATCAGCTGGGATGGACGTACAGAGCTCTGTGTCCTTGTATGTGCTACATTGACTGCACACCGGTATACTGATGAGATTCTGGATGTCCACGTCAGATTGTATGCAGGTGTAGTGGGTGATAGATTCATTCTGATGGACGATAATGCCCGTCCTCATGTTACCCATGCTGTCGGTGAGTACCGACAGAGGGAGGGGATTGAGCGTATGGACTGGCCAGCAAGGTCCCCTAACCTCAACCCAATCGAAGATGTCTGGAATGTGTGTTGTAGCATGCAATTCAGCCCACCCAGTCCAGCCAAGACTTGCCCAGGAGCTTGGTGCCATGCTGGTCCAAGAATGGAATAACATCCCACAAATGACCACCAGGAATTTGACTGGGAGCATGAGAAGGCGTTGCCAAGCTGTAATTAACAGTAATGGGTCTCATACTCGATATTGACCCATACCCGTTCGCGCCGTCAACTTTTGGCATATTGCAAAATTTCCTCTTTTACCAATAAAATCCATTTTCCATGGTTATCGTATTCAAAAGCCAAAACATAATGTCAAACACAAATAAAATCTTAATTTCTGCACTTAAATCATTAAAGATATAATTAAATAAAAAATGTATACACTTTTCATTACAATATTTCAACTAAAACGTAAAACAGGTAGTTGGATATACTTGGTGCTTAGCAAACTTTGAGTAGTATATTTTGTGCAGAATAAATTTCTACTCTACTGGAAAAAAGTCATTAAAAATTCGATTGGCGGAGTTAATTCATGAAGATTTGAGTGGAATTGAATATAGTTTTTTGGCGATACTCTTTTAAGTTTGTTGAAATGAATGTTTTAACTGGCAGAGTTTGCTGTTACTATACTGTACAGCCGTTGCAAGACAATAGACCATTGTCTGCAACACCACACAACGTTGTATAATGCCGATAGGGTATTATAGTATGCATAATGCGGGACAACGGGTCGGTAGCCTTAATAGCCCAGAAGAGGTACATAGAACACAGAGTGTACTGCTTCACCAAATCATCAAGCCAACCAACCGCTCAACATCATATGACCAGCCTTTCCGTGTTACTCATATCACCCATAGAATGAAAAAGAATACCTACCACATCAAGTCCACTGAGAGGCTGGAAAATCTAAAATGGAACTGCGAGAGGCACAATCCTACCATACCATTCAGTCGGCAACAGTACTGGAACACCGCACTATGAGACCCCGTCTGTAAGATGGTAATGACGAGATGGGCTGCCCAAGTGAAAGAGTTGACTCAATTCAATATAGATCATTGATCTAGAAGGTGGTACGTCCAAGGTAAAAGATTCGTTAAGGCAAAAAACATGAAGAAGTTAGTTCTCGAGAACATCCTGCAGGGAACCTTTGCTGGGAGAGAGGAGGCCAATGTTGTTCAAACTGACTTCGAGGTAAATTTGGCGTATCGATTGGGAAAGATGGTAGGTAACAAGGAGAGCCAAATGTATAATTTGGTAGTAATGGAGATACTGTACACTTACTCTTAGAATATTCAAAATATCAGTTCATGGTTTACTTGGAGCGCAATTGCCAATGAGGACATGAGATGGGGAGAGGGTGAAGGACAGGTGGTTACTGTGTGATGCAGTCGGGAAGGTTATTTTGATTAGAGACATTGGGAAGAAAGAAGTAGAGGATAGCATAAAACTGTTAGTGGGCGTTCGCCGTTCGGGGTAGAAAAGAGCTGGGATGTGTGCAACACGTGGTGGGAGACTATGGGTCTTATACCCACTTCTGTGATTAACTGTCATGTTTTTATAATAGCTCTCATTATTGTAACAGAAACAGCTTACCACTTTAGTAATAAAATCACCAGATGTTGTTAAAAACGAAGTCACGAGTTCTGTTACAGAAATCTAATGGTTTTGACAAACTAGCTGAACACTTTACTCAGATAAATCAACAGGTCTTGTAAAACATAATTTGGCCTTACACTATTACAAAACACCATATGATAACCACCCTCCATTTCTCAACATTTTAACTGGAATTTCGCATTGTTATGGAATTCTGTCCTAGAAATGACATTGGCTGTGCCTCGGTTCTTTGCGACGTCACTTTGTGACATCACTGGAGTAACGCATTTTTCAATAGTCGTCACCATTTTGAACGACTTTTATGCACTATGTGATAATTTCGTAGTATTGTCTTGGTAGTAACATGAGCTGGGTGTCGTTCGACCGACGCCGACGGATTTTTTGACACCACTGACATTCGTTTGATGTAATTCGTTATCTACGGTCATGGTTAGCCATTGTGCAGAAATATGTGACCTTAAACACCAATAAATAAATAAATAAATAAATTCGTTATCTGACTTCGTTTTTCCTCCATTTTCTGACACACTGAGATAACTGTTTCACTCTTAGTGTAATTTTAATTGAGGTGGGGACGTCTAACTATTTGCGAACATCATTGTTTACAAAAGTTACGAAGCTGAGATTGGAACTTGCCTGCAGACTAGAATGTCCCAACATCGAAATAGTCTTGGTCCTAAATATCTTCTACCCACAGGGAAATATACATACAAAAAAGCTGGGAAGGTAGGATGAGAGAAGCTAAAAGGTAGGACTGACCTCCTTTTCCCACAAAACCTGACGATTTTATTTGAAAAAATGGCAAGCAATCACGAAACCTGGCTATTTTATTATGAACGAGGGAGCTATGACCAAAGTAGTCAAGAATTACAAAGGTGGGCGTGGCTCGCGGATAATCAGAGCCTTCTCATATGAGAACCGCGATAAACCAGTGGGTGTCGATATACATTAAGCTCACAGATAGGATAGAAAGTCTAAACGTACTAGCAATAATGGTATGCCACGTGCACGTCGTAGTCTCTCGCGCATCCGGCATAGTATCTACTATGCATGACATAGTGTATTTTGCTCACAACATCGTATCTCACACGACCTACTATCTATATACAGCGCTCGACGTCGTATCCCGTGCGCTGGATTTAGTACCTCGCGCGGACGAGATGTGCTTTGTGTACATGACATAGTATCGCGCACGTGCGACTTGTTTTATATTTACTTTCTTAATAACAATTGGGTTCCTATTCACTCAACCCAGTCAATTTGAGATTTTTAAGCCCACTGATTTTAGAGTGTATATTTTCCCAAATTGGTATTCGTAGATGAGAGAGATGAGTGCAGTGCATTTTTTCGTTGACAACCCCCCCCCCCCCCCCTTCCTGTAAGATAAAATAGTTATATTTACCTGTAAAATATTCATGAAGCAAAATTGCACAAGAGATATATCCAGAAAATCACCAGTGAAATATCCATCCTCTTTCATGTGTTTCAGAAGGGAGATCCATTTGTCTGCACTTTGCTGGCGAAAAATGCTCCACCAAGATTCAATTCTTTGGTTGTGGCAACTCCTGCCGTACAAAAAGGCATTCCTCCCTGCCAGAAATGTCTGCATCTGAGCAACGTGTCCGTTTTCTGTCCCCATATCTCCTCGTATTCTCACAGGGCAACCTTTCCGCAATTCGACTGCTTCCATGTAGTAACCTGCAATAACTTTTGGATCACTGCTGGTCGAAAAAACTTCTAGCCATATTATTTGCCTTGAAAATCCGTCGATGCACCCGTTAATGCAAAGACCATAATTCTTTAATTTATCGTAGGAGTCTATATGCCATAAAAAATTAGGACCTCGCGAATAATATTCTCTTCGTTTCAGTTTTCCTCTGGAACGCAATTTCACCCCATCCGGATCAAGTGTTTTTGAAATCTGTCTGACCTCTTCCATCGAAACGACAAAGCCATGCTGTATGCAGTATAAATGGGTCCATCGGTATCCATTAAGCTGCCCTCTGTCTTCTAAGAGACTTTCAATAAAAGACATAACGTCCAGCAAATTTGATCTGGATCTTTTTCGAAATAGATGTAATGCACGCAATTTGCGATGAAGTGTCCGTTTGCTGATTATAATGCCATGATTACTTTCCAGCGCTGCGAGTAATTCATCGTAATTGAAACCTAGATTGAAGTAGAATCGAATACATTCTGCTTCCATGGTTGCTGAAATCAAAATGCTGCTGACCTGCGACCCAAATTACGAAGAATGAGATAAATACTGCGTGATACGTTCTAGAAATATATACCTTTTTCGGGATTTCGAAGGAATTTCCGTAAAACAAAGCTATCCTGTTATAACAACCTTTATTTAAAATTGCAAAATCAATTTTCTTTGATACACAAAGAGAGTTATGTCCATGATCATAATGAGGCGTGTGTGTTCGTTTTCCATATGCGGCAAGAAGGGATTATGAGAAAATATTCGGATTCTCCAGATTTCCGATGACAAACACGGCCACTGTTTTCAATCATCGGGGGAGGGAGGTGGGGGAGGTGCGTCTTACGGCAATATTTAGGCGTGCGTATAAGTGCCAGTTAAGAAAAAAAGATTCTTTAATCGAAAAAATAAACGAACTAAATACATAAAAGAAAAATAAAAAGTTAAAAAAAGAAGTAATAATTTTCTTCCTCGTTTGAAATTATTTTTTTGGAGAAAAAAATTAAATGTGAAGTAAGTAAAATATTTTTTCTCATTATCCCATTTTTTTAAAAGGTTTTGTAGTTGATGGAGTTACGGTGGTAAATTGCTTTTGTGTGCCCGGGTGGGGATGGGGGAGGGAGTACCACTTTTATTTGTCATGTGTTTAAAGGACTGCTTCATTTTTGGGGATTTTATTCTCTTTAGACATTCATAGACGAACAAGAGGTTAGCGTTATCACCTCTAGACACGACAATCATTGGACTTGAGTGCAAAGCGAATTAAGAGAGAGATGTAAACTATAAGGCCTACACAAGACGTCAATAACGTACTTACCTTCAAACACTGCTAATTCAAGCCGGGTTAGTAATCTGGACGGCCGGACAGTTATTCGCTGCTGTTCGATGGTTCGCCACGTCTACTGCCCGAAAACTTGCATGAATCTAATTAAAACTTGCTGCTGAATGTGTTCTTACACCTCAATAAACAAACGTATAATTAATACTTATCTCATATTACTGTTTTAAACTTCAACCCCTATGCAGTGGATTACAATAGCCTCTAGTTTGTCTACGAACGTTTAAAAGGAAAAGAGTGAACCAATATAAATGCAGAACATTGACCTCCAGATGAGAAAAAGGTCCCCACTGCCCCAAACCACCCCCAACACACACGCCATTAGCTACAAAATCTACTATTGCAAGTGGGTGTTTCCACTGCCGTCCAACCCATCAACAAAAAGGGTCTATTACCAACTACGCCCCCCACCCCCCCCCCCCCCCCCCAAAAAAATGGTGTCAGTAAACTTCGTGATCAGCGTGCTGGACAACACATAAAGCAGTAATAGATTCGGACTCCCGTGTTGTGTCCTTGGGCAATGCACTTGGTCTCGATTGTCCACATGGGGGAATGATGAAGCCGTGTACCAAGGCGTACTGCACGTCGATGGTGCGCATATCTTCAGCCAATCTAACTCTCCTTGTGCTCCAGTGCGCAGTTACGATGTTTGGGAGCTAGCAGCTTCTCGTCGTTGCTCGGTGATTCTCGCCGTGTTCTCCGGCTTCCTCCACCCGTAAAACTGTAGCCGACACGATATGACCTTGACTGTTAATGTGTCGTTAAACCTTAATAAATAAATAAATAAATAAATAAATAAATAAATAAATAACACAAAGAAATAAACTATTTTCGGGATAAAGAAATAAAATTAGCGAAATCTGCGCTTAAAGAGGAATAGTCCATTTTGAGAAACAGAAAGAAAACAATGTGCATTAAAAATAGCAATAAATCTATTGTGAGAATTTAGAAAAAAATGTGTGATGTAATCGAAGTTATTCATTTCTGGAAATGAAAACAAAATCTCCAATCTAAAACAAAAATGTTTTTAGTGATTTTATTAAAAGAACAAAAAAAAAAAACAAAAAAAAAAAACAAAAAAAAAACCAAACAACAAAAATAATAAAAACCAAGAAAAAAAAAATAAAAATAAAAAACCGAAAAAAAAAAAAAAAACTTAAAAAAAAAAAAAATACTAAAAATAGAAATATTCTATTTTAAGAATGCAAAATGAAATATGTGTTGGCCTAAAAATAGAAACATCTATTTTTAGAATGCATTTCAAAGAAAAAAAAATCTTTCTAAAAATAGATATTTCTACTTTCGGAACCATTCAGATGGGAGTGCGGTGATTCAATGGCTAGGTCACTGCACTTCAAACCGAATGGTTGGTGGTTCGATCCCGACTAACAGTAACTGAGTTATGTCACTGGATAAGGCACTTCATCCCGATTACCCACGTGACAGCGCGGTGGCGCTGTGTACTAAGGCGCACCAAAATTCGATGTGCCCTTGCCTTCAACCAATGCTAATCCTACTTGCACTGAGTTAGTACGATGGAAAGTCTGACAGTTGCTCGACGCTATTCAGTAAATCTCGCCTGGTTGTCCAGCTTTCTCCACCCGAAAAACTGCCAGAAAGGAGTCGACCCTGAGTGTCGAGAGTGTCGTAAAACTTCATTAAATAACCAATACTAATCAACACATTAATAGCCATCCTTGGGGTGGAGCTTCTAGGTGTTGTTCATGCTATCTACAGATAAAAAACACCACGAACTGGGCTGTTAGGTTGCCATAAACAGATTACTGGGAAGCAAAACGTAAGAACAAAGAGACACTGTGGTTTCGAGGTAATGTTAGTGTATCAGAAGCCAGCAATATTCTCTAATAATTGCCGGAGATGTGCGTTAATCAATCCTTACCAACCGTGATTCTATGCAATAAATGTAGATGCTATGGGCGAGGAAAACTCATTTGCTCACAATTCATATTGTTAGCAAATGTACAGCCGAAAATGACCTTCAATGTTGAATAGGAATTTTATAAAGCTACTTGGAGATGGGCTGTTGGATTGTTGGGAAATTGAACATTACGAAACATGGTTATTACCACTAAGGAACTTTCACTGGGAGCTCGTAAATTCATTGGTTCGCACATTGTACTTCATACGCAAACCTTGGCAGTTTGATGGCATGCCTTGTCACCTCCTGAATGATGTCATTGGACCGGAAACTTAACCCTAATTTGCCTACATGGGTTTAGGGTACACGTTTACCCTGTATACTAAGTCGTACAATATGTCGATGACGAACTTGGCTTCAATTATTGCTGACTCTTACTTGGAGAGCCTCACAGTTATTCACTGCTGCTAGATGGTTTTCAGGGAGTCTTGTATTTCTGCCCAACGTGAAATGTCATGAAGCGAATTAAAATTTCCTGCTGACTGTGTCGTTAAGCCCCAAACAAACGTATCGTTAACCCTTCTCTCTTTTAATTTACTTTTAATACCATAACATTCTTGGCGATATATGTATATATAAAGGTCCCCACTGCCCCCCTCCCCTCCCACACACACCAGCCATCATCTACAAAATCTACTATCGCAAGTCGGTGTTTTCATTGTCATCCAACCTATCAACAAAAAGTGCCTGCTAGCAGGAGCCCCCACTCCCACGAAAAAGGTATCAGCAACCATTGCACTCAGCATGCTGGACAACACATATATAAAGCATTAATAGATTCGGACACAGTGTTCTGTCCTTGGGCAAGGTACTTAATCCCAACTGTCCACATGGGGGCACGATGACGCCGTGTACTAAGGCGTACTGCACGTCGATGATGCGCATGTCTTCAGCCAATCTAACCCTGCCTGTGCATGCTGCAGTGCGGAGTTACGATGTTTGGGAGCGAGCAGCTGCTCGTCGTTGCTCGGTGGTTCTCACTGAGCACTCCGGCTTCCTCCACCCGTAAAACTGTCGCCAACACGATATGACCTTGGCTGTTAAAGTGTCGTTAAACCTTCATAAATAAATAAATCAATCAATCAATCAATCAATCAATCAATCAATCAATAAATAAATAAATAAATAAATAAATAAATAAATAAATAAATAAATAGATAAATAAATAAATAAACTATTTTCTGGATAAAGAAATAAAATGAACTAAATCTGCGCTTAAAATAGAAATAATCCATTTTGAGAAACAGAAATAAAACAATGTGCATTAAACATAGCAATAAATTTATTTTGGGAACTTAGAAAAAATGTGTGCTGTAAAAGAAATTATTAATTTCTGGAAATGAAAACAAAATCTCCAAACTAAAAAAATGTATTAGGTAATTTCATTAAAAAATTAAAAAAACAATATCCAAAAAAAAAAAAAAACAAACCGAAAAAAAACCCAAGAAGCAAGCTCAAAAAAAAAAAAATACTAAAAATAGAAATATTCTATTTTAAGAATGCAAAATGAAATATGTGTTGGCCTAAAAATAGAAACATCTATTTTTGGAATGCATTTCAAAGAAAAAAAAATCATTCTAAAAATAGCTATTTCTACTTTCGGAACCATTCAGATGGGAGTGCGGTGATTCAATGGCTAGGTCATTGCACTTCAAACCGAATGGTTGGTGGTTCGATCCCGACTAACAGTAACTGAGTTATATCACTGGATAAGGCACTTCATCCCGATTACCCACGTGACAGCGCGGTAGCGCTGTGTACTAAGGCGCACCAAAATTCGATGTGCCCTTGCCTTCAACCAATGCTAATCCTACTTGCACTGAGTTAGTACGTTGGAAAGTCTGACAGTTGCTCGACGCTATTCAATAAATCTCGCCTGGTTGTCCTGCTTTCTCCACCGGAAAAACTGCCAGAAAGGAGTCGACCCTGACTGTCGAGAGTGTCATAAAACTTCATTAAATAACCAATACTAATCAACACATTAATAGCCATCCTTGGGGTGGAGCTTCTAGGTGTTGTTCATGCTATCTACAGATAAAAAACACCAAGAACTGGGCTGTTAGGTTGCCATAAACAGATTACTGGGAAGCAAAACGTAAGAACAAAGAGACACTGTGGTTTCGAGGTAATGTTAGTGTATCAGAAGCCAGCAATATTCTCTAATAATTGCCGGAGATGTGCGTTAATCAACCCTTACCAACCGAGATTCTATGCAATAAATGTAGATGCTATGGGCGAGGAAAACTCATTTGCTCACAATTCATGTTGTTAGGAAATGTACAGCCGAATATGACCTTCAATGTTGAATAGGAATTTTATAAGGCAACTTCGAGATGGGCTGTTGGATTGTTGGGAAATTGAACATTACGAAACATGGTTATTACCACTAAGGAATTTTCACTGGGAGCTCGTAAATTCATTGGTTCGCACATTGTACTTCATACGCAAACATTGGCAGTTTGATGGCATCCCTTGTCACCTCCTGAATGATGTCATTGGACCGGAAACTTAACCCTAATTTGCCTACATGGGTTTAGGGTACACGTTTACCCTGTATACTAAGTCGTACAATATGTCGATGACGAACTTGGCTTCAATTATTGCTGACTCTTACTTGGAGAGCCTCACAGTTATTCACTGCTGCTAGATGGTTTTCAGGGAGTCTTGTATTTCTGCCCAACGTGAAATGTCATGAATAGAATTAAAATTTCCTGCTGACTGTGTCGTTAAGCCCCAAACAAACGTATCGTTAACCCTTCTCTCTTTTAATTTACTTTTAATACCATAACATTCTTGGCGATATATGTATATATAAAGGTCCCCACTGCCCCCCCCCTCCCCTCCCTCCCCTCCCACACACACCAGCCATCATCTACAAAATCTACTATTGCAAGTCGGTGTTTTCACTGTCGTCCAGCCTATCAACAAAAAGTGCCTACTAGCAGGAGCGCCCACCCCCACGAAAAAGGTATCAGCAACCATTGTACTCAGCATGCTGGACAACACATATATAAAGCATTAATAGATTCGGACTCAGTGTTCTGTCCTTGGGCAAGGTACTTAATCCCAACTGTCCACATGGGGGCACGATGACGCCGTGTACTAAGGCGTACTGCACGTCGATGATGCGCATGTCTTCAGCCAATCTAATCATGCCTGTGCATTCTGCAGTGCGGAGTTACGATGTTTGGGAGCAAGCAGCTGCTCGTCGTTGCTCGGTGGTTCTCGCTGAGCACTACGGCTTCCTCCACCCGTAAAACTGTCGCAAACACGATATGACCTTGGCTGTTAAAGTGTCGTTACACCTTCATAAATAAATAAATAAATAAATAAATCTACTTACGGAACCATTCAGATGGGAGTGCGGTGATTCAATGGCTAGGTCATTGGACTTCAAACCGAATGGTTGTGGGTTCGATCCCGACTAACAGTAACTGAGTAATGTCATTGAATAAGGCACTTCATCCCGATTACCCACGTTATTCACTGCTGCTAGATGGTTTTCAGGGAGTCTTGTATTTCTGCCCAACATGAAATGTCATGAAGCGAATTAAAATTTCCTGCTGACTGTGTCGTTAAGCTCCAAACAAACGTATCGTTAACCCTTCTCTCTTTTAATTTACTTTTAATACCATAACATTCTTGGCGATATATATATATATATATAAAGGACCCCACTGCCCCCCCCCCTCCCCTCCCACACACAAAAGCCATCATCTACAAAATCTACTATTGCAAGTCGGTGTTTTCACTGCCGTCCAACCTATCAACAAAAAGGGCCTACTAGCAGGAGCGCCCCCCCCCCCCCCCCCCCACAAAAAAAGGTATCAGCAACCATTGTACTCAGCATGCTGGACAACACATATATAAAGCATTAATAGATTCGGACTCAGTGTTCTGTCCTTGGGCAAGGTACTTAATCCCAACTGTCCACATGGGGGCACGATGACGCCGTGTACCAAGGCGTACTGCACGTCGATGGTGCGCATATCTTCAGCCAATCTAACTCTCCGTGTGCTCCAGTGCGCAGTTACGATGTTTGGGAGCTAGCAGCTGCTCGTCGTTGCTCGGTGATTCTCGCCGTGTTCTCCGGCTAACTGTCGCCGACACGATATGACCTTGGCTGTTAATGTGTCGTTAAACCTTAATAAATAAATAAATAAATAAATAAATAAATAAATAAATAAATAAATAAATAAATAAATAAATAAATAAATAAATAACACAAAGAAATAAACTATTTTCGGGATAAAGAAATAAAATTAGCGAAATCTGCGCTTATTTATTTATTTATTGGTGTTTTAAGGTCACATACTTATGCACACTGGCTAATCGTGACCGTGACAGTTTTACGGGTGGAGGAAGCCGGAGTACCCGGAGAGAACCACCGAGCAACGACGAGCAGCTGTCAGCTCTCCAACATCGTAACTCTGAACTCTGCACCACAGCACAGGCAGGGTTAGATTGGTTGAAGACATGAGCACCATCGACGTGCAGTACGCCTCAGTACACAGCGTCATCGTGCCCCCATGTAGGCAATCGGGTTGAAGTGTCTTGCCCAAGGACACAACGCGGTTGCCGCAGGTGGGATTCGAACCGAGGACCTCTCGGCTTGCAGCCTGCACCTCTACCAACTGAGCCACCGCGCCCCCAAATCTGCGCTTAAAGAGGAATAGTCCATTTTGAGAAACAGAAAGAAAACAATGTGCATTAAAAATAGCAATAAATCTATTGTGAGAATTTAGAAAAAAATGTGTGATGTAATCGAAGTTATTCATTTCTGGAAATGAAAACAAAATCTCCAATCTAAAACAAAAATGTTTTTAGTGATTTTATTAAAAAAACAAAAAAAAAAAACAAAAAAAAAACCAAACAACAAAAATAATAAAAACCAAGAAAAAAAAAAATAAAAATAAAAAACCGAAAAAAAAAAAAAAACTTAAAAAAAAAAAAAAATACTAAAAATAGAAATATTCTATTTTAGGAATGCAAAATGAAATATGTGTTGGCCTAAAAATAGAAATATCTATTTTTAGAATGCATTTCAAAGAAAAAAAAATCATTCTAAAAATAGATATTTCTACTTTTGGAACCATTCAGATGGGAGTGCGGTGATTCAATGGCTAGGTCACTGCACTTCAAACCGAATGGTTGGTGGTTCGATCCCGACTAACAGTAACTGAGTTATGTCACTGGATAAGGCACTTCATCCCGATTACCCACGTGACAGCGCGGTGGCGCTGTGTACTAAGGCGCACCAAAATTCGATGTGCCCTTGCCTTCAACCAATGCTAATCCTACTTGCACTGAGTTAGTACGATGGAAAGTCTGACAGTTGCTCGACGCTATTCAGTAAATCTCGCCTGGTTGTCCAGCTTTCTCCACCCGAAAAACTGCCAGAAAGGAGTCGACCCTGAGTGTCGAGAGTGTCGTAAAACTTTATTAAATAACCAATACTAATCAACACATTAATAGCCATCCTTGGGGTGGAGCATCTAGGTGTTGTTCATGCTATCTACAGATAAAAAACACCAAGAACTGGGCTGTCAGGTTGCCATAAACAGATTACTGGGAAGCAAAACGTAAGAACAAAGAGACACTGTTTTTCGAGGTAATGTTAGTGTATCAGAAGCCAGCAATATTCTCTAATAATTGCCGGAGATGTGCGTTAATCAATCCTTACCAACCGAGATTCTATGCAATAAATGTAGATGCTATGGGCGAGGAAAACTCATTTGCTCACAATTCATATTGTTAGCAAATGTACAGCCGAATATGACCTTCAATGTTGAATAGGAATTTTATAAGGCAACTTCGAGATGGGCTGTTGGATTGTTGGGAAATTGAACATTACGAAACATGGTTATTACCACTAAGGAATTTTCACTGGGAGCTCGTAAATTCATTGGTTCGCACATTTTACTTCATACGCAAACCTTGGCAGTTTGATGGCATGCCTTGTCACCTCCTGAATGATGTCATTGGACCGGAAACTTAACCCTAATTTGCCTACATGGGTTTAGGGTACACGTTTTCCCTGTATACTAAGTCGTACAATATGTCGATGACGAACTTGGCTTCAATTATTGCTGACTCTTACTTGGAGAGCCTCACAGTTATTCACTGCTGCTAGGTGGTTTTCAGGGAGTCTTGTATTTCTGCCCAACGTGAAATGTCATGAAGCGAATTAAAATTTCCTGCTGACTGTGTCGTTAAGCCCCAAACAAACGTATCGTTAACCCTTCTCTCTTTTAATTTACTTTTAATACCATAACATTCTTGGCGATATATGTATATATAAAGGTCCCCACTGCCCCCCTCCCCTCCCACACACACCAGCCATCATCTACAAAATCTACTATCGCAAATCGGTGTTTTCACTGTCGTCCAACCTATCAACAAAAAGTGCCTACTAGCAGGAGCGCCCACCCCCACGAAAAAGGTATCAGCAGCCATTGTACTCAGCATGCTGGACAACACATATATAAAGCATTAATAGATTCGGACTCAGTGTTCTGTCCTTGGGCAAGGTACTTAATCCCAACTGTCCACATGGGGGCACGATGACGCCGTGTACTAAGGCGTACTGCACGTCGATGATGCGCATGTCTTCAGCCAATCTAACCCTGCCTGTGCATGCTGCAGTGCGGAGTTACGATGTTTGGGAGCGAGCAGCTGCTCGTCGTTGCTCGGTGGTTCTCACTGAGCACTCCGGCTTCCTCCACCCGTAAAACTGTCGCCAACACGATATGACCTTGGCTGTTAAAGTGTCGTTAAACCTTCATAAATAAATAAATAAATCAATCAATCAATCAATCAATCAATCAATCAATCAATCAATCAATCAATCAATCAATCAATCAATAAATAAATAAATAAATAAATAGATAAATAAATAAATAAACTATTTTCTGGATAAAGAAATAAAATGAACTAAATCTGCGCTTAAAATAGAAATAATCCATTTTGAGAAACAGAAAGAAAACAATGTGCATTAAACATAGCAATAAATTTATTTTGGGAACTTAGAAAAAATGTGTGCTGTAAAAGAAATTATTAATTTCTGGAAATGAAAACAAAATCTCCAAACTAAAAAAATGTATTAGGTAATTTCATTAAAAAATTAAAAAAACAATATCCAAAAAAAAAAAAAAACAAACCGAAAAAAAAAAAAAACCGAAAAAAAACCCAAGAAGCAAGCTCAAAAAAAAAAAAATACTAAAAATAGAAATATTCTATTTTAAGAATGCTAAATGAAATATGTGTTGGCCTAAAAATAGAAACATCTATTTTTGGAATGCATTACAAAGAAAAAAAAATCATTCTAAAAATAGATATTTCTACTTTCGGAACCATTCAATGGGAGTGCGGTGATTCAATGGCTAGGTCATTGCACTTCAAACCGAATGGTTGGTGGTTCGATCCCGACTAACAGTAACTGAGTTATGTCACTAGATAAGGCACTTCATCCCGATTACCCACGCTACAGCGCGGTAGCGCTGTGTACTAAGGCGCACCAAAATTCGATGTGCCCTTGCCTTCAACCAATGCTAATCCTACTTGCACTGAGTTAGTACGTTGGAAAGTCTGACAGTTGCTCGACGCTATTCAATAAATCTCGCCTGGTTGTCCTGCTTTCTCCACCGGAAAAACTGCCAGAAAGGAGTCGACCCTGAGTGTCGAGAGTGTCGTAAAACTTCTTTAAATAACCAATACTAATCAACACATTAATAGCCATCCTTGGGGTGGAGCTTCTAGGTGTTGTTCATGCTATCTACAGATAAAAAACACCAAGAACTGGGCTGTTAGGTTGCCATAAACAGATTACTGGGAAGCAAAACGTAAGAACAAAGAGACACTGTGGTTTCGAGGTAATGTTAGTGTATCAGAAGCCAGCAATATTCTCTAATAATTGCCGGAGATGTGCATTAATCAATCCTTACCAACCGAGATTCTATGCAATAAATGTAGATGCTATGGGCGAGGAAAACTCATTTGCTCACAATTCATGTTGTTAGGAAATGTACAGCCGAATATGACCTTCAATGTTGAATAGGAATTTTATAAAGCTACTTGGAGATGGGCTGTTGAATTGTTGGGAAATTGAACATTACGAAACATGGTTATTACCACTAAGGAATTTTCACTGGGAGCTCGTAAATTCATTGGTTCGCACATTGTACTTCATACGCAAACATTGGCAGTTTGATGGCATCCCTTGTCACCTCCTGAATGATGTCATTGGACCGGAAACTTAACCCTAATTTGCCTACATGGGTTTAGGGTATACGTTTACTCTGTATACTAAGTCGTACAATATGTCGATGACGAACTTGGCTTCAATTATTGCTGACTCTTACTTGGAGAGCCTCACAGTTATTCACTGCTGCTAGATGGTTTTCAGGGAGTCTTGTATTTCTGCCCAACATGAAATGTCATGAAGCGAATTAAAATTTCCTGCTGACTGTGTCGTTAAGCCCCAAACAAACGTATCGTTAACCCTTCTCTCTTTTAATTTACTTTTAATACCATAACATTCTTGGCGATATATGTATATATAAAGGTCCCCACTGCCCCCCCCCCCTCCCCTCCCTCCCCTCCCACACACACCAGCCATCATCTACAAAATCTACTATTGCAAGTCGGTGTTTTCACTGTCGTCCAACCTATCAACAAAAAGTGCCTACTAGCAGGAGCGCCCACCCCCACGAAAAAGGTATCAGCAACCATTGTACTCAGCATGCTGGACAACACATATATAAAGCATTAATAGATTCGGACTCAGTGTTCTGTCCTTGGGCAAGGTACTTAATCCCAACTGTCCACATGGGGGCACGATGACGCCGTGTACTAAGGCGTACTGCACGTCGATGATGCGCATGTCTTCAGCCAATCTAATCATGCCTGTGCATTCTGCAGTGCGGAGTTACGATGTTTGGGAGCAAGCAGCTGCTCGTCGTTGCTCGGTGGTTCTCGCTGAGCACTACGGCTTCCTCCACCCGTAAAACTGTCGCAAACACGATATGACCTTGGCTGTTAAAGTGTCGTTACACCTTCATAAATAAATAAATAAATAAATAAATCTACTTACGGAACCATTCAGATGGGAGTGCGGTGATTCAATGGCTAGGTCATTGGACTTCAAACCGAATGGTTGTGGGTTCGATCCCGACTAACAGTAACTGAGTAATGTCATTGAATAAGGCACTTCATCCCGATTACCCACGTTATTCACTGCTGCTAGATGGTTTTCAGGGAGTCTTGTATTTCTGCCCAACATGAAATGTCATGAAGCGAATTAAAATTTCCTGCTGACTGTGTCGTTAAGCTCCAAACAAACGTATCGTTAACCCTTCTCTCTTTTAATTTACTTTTAATACCATAACATTCTTGGCGATATATATATATATATATAAAGGACCCCACTGCCCCCCCCCCCCCTCCCCTCCCACACACAAAAGCCATCATCTACAAAATCTACTATTGCAAGTCGGTGTTTTCACTGCCGTCCAACCTATCAACAAAAAGGGCCTACTAGCAGGAGCGCCCCCCCCCCCCCCCCCCCCCACAAAAAAAGGTATCAGCAACCATTGTACTCAGCATGCTGGACAACACATATATAAAGCATTAATAGATTCGGACTCAGTGTTCTGTCCTTGGGCAAGGTACTTAATCCCAACTGTCCACATGGGGGCACGATGACGCCGTGTACCAAGGCGTACTGCACGTCGATGGTGCGCATATCTTCAGCCAATCTAACTCTCCTTGTGCTCCAGTGCGCAGTTACGATGTTTGGGAGCTAGCAGCTGCTCGTCGTTGCTCGGTGATTCTCGCCGTGTTCTCCGGCTAACTGTCGCCGACACGATATGACCTTGGCTGTTAATGTGTCGTTAAACCTTAATAAATAAATAAATAAATAAATAAATAAATAAATAAATAAATAAATAAATAAATAAATAAATAAATAACACAAAGAAATAAACTATTTTCGGGATAAAGAAATAAAATTAGCGAAATCTGCGCTTATTTATTTATTTATTGGTGTTTTAAGGTCACATACTTATGCACACTGGCTAATCGTGACCGTGACAGTTTTACGGGTGGAGGAAGCCGGAGTACCCGGAGAGAACCACCGAGCAACGACGAGCAGCTGTCAGCTCTCCAACATCGTAACTCTGAACTCTGCACCACAGCACAGGCAGGGTTAGATTGGTTGAAGACATGAGCACCATCGACGTGCAGTACGCCTCAGTACACAGCGTCATCGTGCCCCCATGTAGGCAATCGGGTTGAAGTGTCTTGCCCAAGGACACAACGCGGTTGCCGCAGGTGGGATTCGAACCGAGGACCTCTCGGCTTGCAGCCTGCACCTCTACCAACTGAGCCACCGCGCCCCCAAATCTGCGCTTAAAGAGGAATAGTCCATTTTGAGAAACAGAAAGAAAACAATGTGCATTAAAAATAGCAATAAATCTATTGTGAGAATTTAGAAAAAAATGTGTGATGTAATCGAAGTTATTCATTTCTGGAAATGAAAACAAAATCTCCAATCTAAAACAAAAATGTTTTTAGTGATTTTATTAAAAAAACAAAAAAAAAAAACAAAAAAAAAACCAAACAACAAAAATAATAAAAACCAAGAAAAAAAAAAATAAAAATAAAAAACCGAAAAAAAAAAAAAAACTTAAAAAAAAAAAAAATACTAAAAATAGAAATATTCTATTTTAGGAATGCAAAATGAAATATGTGTTGGCCTAAAAATAGAAATATCTATTTTTAGAATGCATTTCAAAGAAAAAAAAATCATTCTAAAAATAGATATTTCTACTTTCGGAACCATTCAGATGGGAGTGCGGTGATTCAATGGCTAGGTCACTGCACTTCAAACCGAATGGTTGGTGGTTCGATCCCGACTAACAGTAACTGAGTTATGTCACTGGATAAGGCACTTCATCCCGATTACCCACGTGACAGCGCGGTGGCGCTGTGTACTAAGGCGCACCAAAATTCGATGTGCCCTTGCCTTCAACCAATGCTAATCCTACTTGCACTGAGTTAGTACGATGGAAAGTCTGACAGTTGCTCGACGCTATTCAGTAAATCTCGCCTGGTTGTCCAGCTTTCTCCACCCGAAAAACTGCCAGAAAGGAGTCGACCCTTGAGTGTCGAGAGTGTCGTAAAACTTTATTAAATAACCAATACTAATCAACACATTAATAGCCATCCTTGGGGTGGAGCATCTAGGTGTTGTTCATGCTATCTACAGATAAAAAACACCAAGAACTGGGCTGTCAGGTTGCCATAAACAGATTACTGGGAAGCAAAACGTAAGAACAAAGAGACACTGTTTTTCGAGGTAATGTTAGTGTATCAGAAGCCAGCAATATTCTCTAATAATTGCCGGAGATGTGCGTTAATCAATCCTTACCAACCGAGATTCTATGCAATAAATGTAGATGCTATGGGCGAGGAAAACTCATTTGCTCACAATTCATATTGTTAGCAAATGTACAGCCGAATATGACCTTCAATGTTGAATAGGAATTTTATAAGGCAACTTCGAGATGGGCTGTTGGATTGTTGGGAAATTGAACATTACGAAACATGGTTATTACCACTAAGGAATTTTCACTGGGAGCTCGTAAATTCATTGGTTCGCACATTTTACTTCATACGCAAACCTTGGCAGTTTGATGGCATGCCTTGTCACCTCCTGAATGATGTCATTGGACCGGAAACTTAACCCTAATTTGCCTACATGGGTTTAGGGTACACGTTTTCCCTGTATACTAAGTCGTACAATATGTCGATGACGAACTTGGCTTCAATTATTGCTGACTCTTACTTGGAGAGCCTCACAGTTATTCACTGCTGCTAGGTGGTTTTCAGGGAGTCTTGTATTTCTGCCCAACGTGAAATGTCATGAAGCGAATTAAAATTTCCTGCTGACTGTGTCGTTAAGCCCCAAACAAACGTATCGTTAACCCTTCTCTCTTTTAATTTACTTTTAATACCATAACATTCTTGGCGATATATGTATATATAAAGGTCCCCACTGCCCCCCTCCCCTCCCACACACACCAGCCATCATCTACAAAATCTACTATCGCAAATCGGTGTTTTCACTGTCGTCCAACCTATCAACAAAAAGTGCCTACTAGCAGGAGCGCCCACCCCCACGAAAAAGGTATCAGCAGCCATTGTACTCAGCATGCTGGACAACACATATATAAAGCATTAATAGATTCGGACTCAGTGTTCTGTCCTTGGGCAAGGTACTTAATCCCAACTGTCCACATGGGGGCACGATGACGCCGTGTACTAAGGCGTACTGCACGTCGATGATGCGCATGTCTTCAGCCAATCTAACCCTGCCTGTGCATGCTGCAGTGCGGAGTTACGATGTTTGGGAGCGAGCAGCTGCTCGTCGTTGCTCGGTGGTTCTCACTGAGCACTCCGGCTTCCTCCACCCGTAAAACTGTCGCCAACACGATATGACCTTGGCTGTTAAAGTGTCGTTAAACCTTCATAAATAAATAAATAAATCAATCAATCAATCAATCAATCAATCAATCAATCAATCAATCAATCAATCAATCAATCAATCAATCAATCAATCAATAAATAAATAAATAAATAAATAGATAAATAAATAAATAAACTATTTTCTGGATAAAGAAATAAAATGAACTAAATCTGCGCTTAAAATAGAAATAATCCATTTTGAGAAACAGAAAGAAAACAATGTGCATTAAACATAGCAATAAATTTATTTTGGGAACTTAGAAAAAATGTGTGCTGTAAAAGAAATTATTAATTTCTGGAAATGAAAACAAAATCTCCAAACTAAAAAAATGTATTAGGTAATTTCATTAAAAAATTAAAAAAACAATATCCAAAAAAAAAAAAAAAACAAACCGAAAAAAAAAAAAAAACCGAAAAAAAACCCAAGAAGCAAGCTATAAAAAAAAAAAATACTAAAAATAGAAATATTCTATTTTAAGAATGCTAAATGAAATATGTGTTGGCCTAAAAATAGAAACATCTATTTTTGGAATGCATTACAAAGAAAAAAAAATCATTCTAAAAATAGATATTTCTACTTTCGGAACCATTCAATGGGAGTGCGGTGATTCAATGGCTAGGTCATTGCACTTCAAACCGAATGGTTGGTGGTTCGATCCCGACTAACAGTAACTGAGTTATGTCACTAGATAAGGCACTTCATCCCGATTACCCACGCTACAGCGCGGTAGCGCTGTGTACTAAGGCGCACCAAAATTCGATGTGCCCTTGCCTTCAACCAATGCTAATCCTACTTGCACTGAGTTAGTACGTTGGAAAGTCTGACAGTTGCTCGACGCTATTCAATAAATCTCCTCTGGTTGTCCTGCTTTCTCCACCGGAAAAACTGCCAGAAAGGAGTCGACCCTGAGTGTCGAGAGTGTCGTAAAACTTCTTTAAATAACCAATACTAATCAACACATTAATAGCCATCCTTGGGGTGGAGCTTCTAGGTGTTGTTCATGCTATCTACAGATAAAAAACACCAAGAACTGGGCTGTTAGGTTGCCATAAACAGATTACTGGGAAGCAAAACGTAAGAACAAAGAGACACTGTGGTTTCGAGGTAATGTTAGTGTATCAGAAGCCAGCAATATTCTCTAATAATTGCCGGAGATGTGCATTAATCAATCCTTACCAACCGAGATTCTATGCAATAAATGTAGATGCTATGGGCGAGGAAAACTCATTTGCTCACAATTCATGTTGTTAGGAAATGTACAGCCGAATATGACCTTCAATGTTGAATAGGAATTTTATAAAGCTACTTGGAGATGGGCTGTTGAATTGTTGGGAAATTGAACATTAGGAAACATGGTTATTACCACTAAGGAATTTTCACTGGGAGCTCGTAAATTCATTGGTTCGCACATTGTACTTCATACGCAAACATTGGCAGTTTGATGGCATCCCTTGTCACCTCCTGAATGATGTCATTGGACCGGAAACTTAACCCTAATTTGCCTACATGGGTTTAGGGTATACGTTTACTCTGTATACTAAGTCGTACAATATGTCGATGACGAACTTGGCTTCAATTATTGCTGACTCTTACTTGGAGAGCCTCACAGTTATTCACTGCTGCTAGATGGTTTTCAGGGAGTCTTGTATTTCTGCCCAACATGAAATGTCATGAAGCGAATTAACATTTCCTGCTGACTGTGTCGTTAAGCCCCAAACAAACGTATCGTTAACCCTTCTCTCTTTTAATTTACTTTTAATACCATAACATTCTTGGCGATATATATATATATATAAAGGTCCCCACTGCCCTCCCTCCCCTCCCTCCCTCCCACACACACAAGCCATCACCTACAAAATCTACTATTGCAAGTCGGTGTTTTCACTCTCGACCAACCTATCAACAAAAAGGGCCTACTAGCAGGAGCGCCCCCCCACGAAAAAGGTATCAGCAACCATTGTACTCAACATGCTGGACAACACATATATAAAGCATTAATAGATTCGGACTCAGTGTTCTGTCCTTGGGCAAGGCACTTTATCCCAACTGTCCGCATGGGGGCACGATGACGCCGTGTACTAAGGCGTACTGCACGTCGATGATGCGCACGTCTTCAGCCAATCTAACCCTGCCTGTGCATGCTGCAGTGCGGAGTTACGATGTTTGGGAGCGAGCAGATGCTCGTCGTTGCTCGGTGGTTCTCGCTGAGCACTCCGGCTTCCTCCACCCGTAAAACTGTCGCCAACACGATATGACCTTGGCTGCTAAAGTGTCGTTAAACCTTCATAAATAAATAAATAAATAAATAAATAAATAAATAAATAAATAAATAAATAAATAAATAAATAAACTATTTTCGGGATAAAGAAATAAAATGAACTAAATCTGCGCTTAAAAGAGAAATAATGCATTTTGAGAAACAGAAAGAAAACAATGTGCATTAAACATAGCAATAAATTTATTTTGGGAACTTAGAAAAAATGTGTGCTGTAAACGAAATTATTAATTTCTGGAAATGAAAACAAAATCTCCAAACTAAAAAAATGTATTAGGTAATTTCATTAAAAAATTTAAAAAACAAAATCACCCCCCCAAAAAAACAAACGGAAAAAAAAAACAAACCGAAAAAAACCCCAAGAAACAAGCTCAAAAAAAAAAAATACTAAAAATAGAGATATTCTATTTTAAGAATGCGAAATGAAATATGTGTTGGCCTAAAAATAGAAACACCTATTTTTGGAATGCATTAAAAAAAAAAAATCATTCTAAAAATAGATATTTCTACTTTCGGAACCATTCAGATGGGAGTGCGGTGATTCAATGGCTAGGACATTGGACTTCAAACCGAATGGTTGGTGGTTCGATCCCGACTAACAGAAACTGAGTAATGTCACTGAATAAGGCACTTCATCCCGATTACCCACGTGACAGCACAGTTGCGCTGTGTACTAAGGCGCACCAAAGGTCGATGTGCCCTTGCCTTCAACCAATGCTAATCCTACTTGCACTGAGTTAGTACGTTGGAAAGTCTGACAGTTGCTCGACGCAATTCAGTAAATCTCACCTGGTTGTCCTGCTTTCTCCAACCGAAAAACTGCCAGAAAGGAGTCGACCCAGACTGTCGAGAGTGTCGTAAAACTTCATTAAATAACCAATACTAATCGATACATTAATAGCCATCCTTGGGGTGGAGCTTCAAGGTGTTGTTCATGCTATCTACAGATAAAAAACACCAAGAGCTGGGCTGTTAGGTTGCCATAAACAGATTACTGGGAAGCAAAACGTCAGAACAAAGAGACACTGTGGTTTCGAGGTAATGTTAGTGTATCAGAAGCCAGCAATATTCTCTAATAATTGCCGGAGATGTGCGTTAATCAATCCTTACCAACCGAGATTCTATGCAATAAATGTAGATGCTATGGGGGAGGAAAACTCATTTGCTCACAATTCATGTTGTTAGCAAATGTACAGCCGAAATATGACCTTCAATGTTGATTAGGAATTTTAAAAAGCTACTTGGAGATGGGCTGTTGGATTGTCGAGAAATTGAACATTACGAAACACGGTTATTACCACTAAGGAATTTTCACTGGGAGCTCGTAAATTCATTGGTTCGCACATTGTACTTCATACGCAAAGCTTGGCAGTTTGATGGCAACCCTTGTAACCTCCTGAATGATGTCATTGAACCGGAAACTTAACCCTAATTTGCCTACATGGGTTTAGGGTACACGTTTACCCTGTATACTAAGTCGTACAATATGTCGATGACGTACTTGGCTTCAATTATTGCTGACTCTTACTTGGAGAGCCTCACAGTTATTCACTGCTGCTAGATGGTTTTCAGGGAGTCTTGTATTTCTGCCCAACATGAAATGTCATGAAGCGAATTAAAATTTCCTGCTGATTGTGTCGTTAAGCCCCAAACAAACGTATCGTTAACCCTTCTCTCTTTTAATTTACTTTTAATACCATAACATTCTTGGCGATATATATATATAAAGGTCCCCACTGCCCCCCTCCTCCTCTCCCACCCCCACCCCTCCCACACACACAAGCCATCATCTACAAAATCTACTATTGCAGGTGGGTGTTTTCACTATCGTGCAACCTATCAACAAAAAGGGCCTACTAGCAGGAGCGCCCCCCCCCCCCTCAAAAAAGGTATCAGCAACCATTGTACTCAGTATACTGAACAACACATATATAAAGCATTAATAGATTCGGACTCCGTGTTCTGTCCTTGGGCAAGGCACTTAATCCCAACTGTCCACATGGGGGCACGATGACGCCGTGTACTAAGGCGTACTGCACGTCGATGGGGCGTACGTCTTCAGCCAATCTAACCCTGCCTGTGCATGCTGCAGTGTGGAGTTACGATGTTTGGGAGCGAGCAGCTGGTCGTCCTTGCGCTGTGGTTCTCGCTGAGCACTCCGGCTTCCTCCACCCGTAAAACTGTCGCAAACACGATATGACCTTGGCTGTTAAAGTGTCGTTACACCTTCATAATTAAATAAATAAATAAATAAACTATTTTCGGGATAAAGAAATAAAATGAACTAAATCTGCGCTTAAAAGAGAAATAATCCATTTTGAGAAACAGAAAGAAAACAATGTGCATTAAACATGGCAATAAATTTATTTTGGGAACTTAGAAAAAATGTGTGCTGTAAACGAAATTATTAATTTCTGGAAATGAAAACAAAATCTCCAAACTAAAAAAAATGTATTAAGTAATTTCATTAAAAAATTTAAAAAACATAATCAAAAAAAAACAAAAAAAAAACAAGCAAACCGAAAAAAAAACAAAAAAACATGCTTAAAAAAAAAAAAAAATACTAAAAATAGAAATATTCTATTTTAAGAATGCCAAATGAAATATGTGTTGGCCTAAAAATAGAAACATCTATTTTTGAAATGCATTTCAAAAAAAAAAGTCATTCTAAAAATAGATATTTCTACTTACGGAACCATTCAGATGGGAGTGCGGTCATTCAATGGCTAGGTCATTGGACTTCAAACCGAATGGTTGGTGGTTCGATCCCGACTAACTGTAACTGTGTTATGTCATTGAATAAGGCACTTCATCCCGATTACCCACGTGACAGCAAGGTGGCACTGTGTACTAAGGTGCACCAAAGTTCGATGTGTCCTTGCCTTCAACCAATGCTAATCCTACTTGCACTGAGTTAGTACGTTGTGGAGTCTGACAGTTGCTCGGCGCTATTCAGTAAATCTCGCCTGGTTGTCCAGCTTTCTCCACCCGAAAAACTGCCAGAAACGAGTCGACCATGACTGTCGAGAGTGTCGTAAAACTTCATTAAATAACCAATACTAATCAATACATTAATAGCCATCCTTGGGGTGGAGCTTCAAGGTGTTGTTCATGCTATCTACAGATAAAAAACACCAAGAACTGGGCTGTTACAGATTACTGGGAAGCAAAACGTAAGAACAAAGAGACACTGTGGTTTCGAGGTAATGTTAGTGTATCAGAAGCCAGCAATATTCTCTAATAATTGCCGGAGATGTGCGTTAATCAATCCTTACCAACCGAGAGTCTATGCAATAAATGTAGATGCTATGGGCGAGGAAAACTCATTTGCTCACAATTCATGTTGTTAGCAAATGTACAGCCGAAATATGACCTTCAATGTTGATTAGGAATTTCATAAAGCTACTTGGAGATGGGCTGTTGGATTGTCGAGAAATTGAACATTACGAAACACGGTTATTACCACTAAGGCATTTTCACTGGGAGCTCGTAAATTTTTTGGTTCGCACATTGTACTTCATACGCAAAGCTTGGCAGTTTGATGGCAACCCTTGTCACCTCCTGAATGATGTCATTGGACCGGAAACTTAACCCTAATTTGCCTACATGGGTTTAGGGTACACGTTTACCCTCTATACTAAGTCGTACAACATGTCGATGACGTACTTGGCTTCAATTATTGCTGACTCTTACTTGGAGAGCCTCACAGTTATTCACTGCTGCTAGATGGTTTTCAGGGAGTCTTGTATTTCTGCCCAACATGAAATGTCATGAAGCGAATTAAAATTTCCTGCTGACTGTGTCGTTAAGCCCCAAACAAACGTATCGTTAACCCTTCTCTCTTTTAATTTACTTTTAATACCATAACATTCTTGGCGATATATATATATATAAAGGTCCCCACTGCCCTCCCCTCCCTCCCCTCCCACACACACAAGCCATCACCTACAAAATCTACTATTGCAAGTCGGTGTTTTCACTGTCGTCCAACCTATCAACAAAAAGGGCCTACTAGCAGGAGCGCCCCCCCCCCCCCCCCCCCACCCACACACGAAAAAGGTATCAGCAACCATTGTACTCAACATGCTGGACAACACATATATAAAGCATTAATAGATTCGGACTCAGTGTTCTGTCCTTGGGCAAGGTACTTAATCCCAACTGTCCACATGGGGGCACGATGACGCCGTGTACTAAGGCGTACTGCACGTCGATGATGCGCATGTCTTCAGCCAGTCTTACCCTGCCTGTGCATGCTGCAGTGCGGAGTTACGATGTTTGGGAGCGAGCAGATGCTCGTCGTTGCTCGGTGGTTCTCGCTGAGCACTCCGGCTTCCTCCACCCGTAAAACTGTCGCCAACACGATATGACCTTGGCTGCTAAAGTGTCGTTAAACCTTCATAAATAAATAAATAAATAAATAAATAAATAAATAAATAAATAAATAAATAAATAAATAAATAAATAAACAAATAAACTATTTTCGGGATAAAGAAATAAAATGAACTAAATCTGCGCTTAAAAGAGAAATAATGCATTTTGAGAAACAGAAAGAAAACAATGTGCATTAAACATAGCAATAAATTTATTTTGGGAACTTAGAAAAAATGTGTGCTGTAAACGAAATTATTAATTTCTGGAAATGAAAACAAAATCTCCAAACTAAAAAAATGTATTAGGTAATTTCATTAAAAAATTTAAAAAACAAAATCCCCCCCAAAAAAAAACAAACGGAAAAAAAAAACAAACCGAAAAAACCCCCAGGAAACAAGCTCAAAAAAAAAAATACTAAAAATAGAAATATTCTATTTTAAGAATGCAAAATGAAATATGTGTTGGCCTAAAAATAGAAACACCTATTTTTGGAATGCATTTAAAAAAAAAAATCATTCTAAAAATAGATATTTCTACTTTCGGAACCATTCAGATGGGAGTGCGGTGATTCAATGGCTAGGACATTGGACTTCAAACCGAATGGTTGGTGGTTCGATCCCGACTAACAGAAACTGAGTAATGTCATTGAATAAGGCACTTCATCCCGATTACCCACGTGACAGCACAGTTGCGCTGTGTACTAAGGCGCACCAAAGGTCGATGTGCCCTTGCCTTCAACCAATGCTAATCCTACTTGCACTGAGTTAGTACGTTGGAAAGTCTGACAGTTGCTCGACGCTATTCGGTAAATCTCACATGGTTGTCCTGCTTTCTCCACCCGAAAAACTGCCAGAAAGGAGTCGACCCTGACTGTCGAGAGTGTCGTAAAACTTCATTAAATAACCAATACTAATCAATACATTAATAGCCATCCTTGGGGTGGAGCTTCAAGGTGTTGTTCATGCTATCTACAGATAAAAAACACCAAGAACTGGGCTGTTACGTTGCCATAAACAGATTACAGGGAAGCAAAACGTCAGAACAAAGAGACACTGTGGTTTCGAGGTAATGTTAGTGTATCAGAAGCCAGCAATATTCTCTAATAATTGCCGGAGATGTGCGTTAATCAATCCTTACCAACCGAGATTCTATGCAATAAATGTAGATGCTATGGGCGAGGAAAACTCATTTGCTCACAATTCATGTTGTTAGCAAATGTACAGCCGAAATATGACCTTCAATGTTGATTAGGAATTTTAAAAAGCTACTTGGAGATGGGCTGTTGGATTGTCGAGAAATTGAACATTACGAAACACGGTTATTACCACTAAGGAATTTCCACTGGGAGCTCGTAAATTCATTGGTTCCCACATTGTACTTCATACGGAAAGCTTGGCAGTTTGATGGCAACCCTTGTCACCTCCTGAATGATGTCATTGAACCGGAATCTTAACCCTAATTTGCCTACATGGGTTTAGGGTACACGTTTACCCTGTATACTAAGTCGTACAATATGTCGATGACGTACTTGGCTTCAATTATTGCTGACTCTTACTTGGAGAGCCTCACAGTTATTCACTGCTGCTAGATGGTGTTCAGGGAGTCTTGTATTTCTGCCCAACATGAAATGTCATGAAGCGAATTAAAATTTCATGCTGACTGTGTCGTTAAGCCCCAAACAAACGTATCGTTAACACTTCTTTCTTTTAATTTACTTTTAATACCATAACATTCTTGGCGATATATATATATATATAAAGGTCCCCACTGCCCCCCCTCCCCTCCCTCCCCTCCCACACACACAAGCCATCATCTACAAAATCTACTATTGCAAGTCGGTGTTTTCACTGTCGTCCAACCTATCAACAAAAAGGGCCTACTAGCAGGAGCGCCCCCCCCCCCCTCAAAAACAGGTATCAGCAACCATTGTACTCAGTTTACTGAACAACACATATATAAAGCATTAATAGATTCGGACTCCGTGTTCTGTCCTTGGGCAAGGCACTTAATCCCAACTGTCCACATGGGGGCACGATGACGCCGTGTACTAAGGCGTACTGCACGTCGATGGGGCGTACGTCTTCAGCCAATCTAACCCTGCCTGTGCATGCTGCAGTGTGGAGTTACGATGTTTGGGAGCAAGCAGCTGCTCGTCGTTGCTCGGTGGTTCTCGCTGAGCACTCCGGCTTCCTCCACCCGTAAAACTGTCGCCAATACGATATGACCTTGGCTGTTAAAGTGTCGTTAAACCTTCATAAATAAATAAATAAATAAATAAATAAATAAATAAATAAATAAATAAATAAATAAATAAATAAATAAACTATTTTCGGGATAAAGAAATAAAATGAACTAAATCTGCCCTTAAAAGAGAAAAAATCCATTAGGAGAACCAGAAAGAAAACAGTGTGCATTAAACATAGCAATAAATTTATTTTGGGTACTTAAAAAAAATGTGTGCTGTAAACGAAATTATTAATTTCTGGAAATGAAAACAAAATCTCCAAACTAATAAAAATGTATTAAGTGATTTCATTAAAAAATTTAAAAAACATAATCTAAAAAAAAAGAAAATAAATAAAAAAAAAGCAAGAAAAAAAAAACAAACCGAAAAAAAAAAAACAGGCTTAAAAAAAAAAAAATAATAAAAATAGAAACATTCTATTTTAAGAATGCAAAATGAAATATGTGTTGGCCTAAAAATAGAAACATCTATTTTAGGAATGCATTTCAAAGAAAAAAAAAGTCATTCTAAAAATAAATATTTCTACTTTCGGAACCATTCAGATGGGAGTGCGGTGATTCAATGGCTAGGACATTGGACTTCAAACCGAGTGGTTGGTGGTTCGATCCCGACTAACAGTAACTGAGTAATGTCATTGAATAAGGCACTTCATCCCGATTACCTACGTGACTGCACGGTGGCGCTGTGTACTAAGGCGCACCAAAGTTCGATGTGCCCTTGCCTTCAACCAATGCTAATCCTACTTGCACTGAGTTAGTACGTTGGGGAGTTTGACAGTTGCTCGACGCTATTCAGTAAATCTCGCCTGGTTGTCCTGCTTTCTCCACCCGAAAAACTGCCAGAAACGAGTCGACCCTGACTGTCGAGAGTGTCGTAAAACTTCATTAAATAACCAATACTAATCAATACATTAATAGCCATCCGTGGGGTGGAGCTTCTAGGTGTTGTTCATGCTATCTACAGATAAAAAAACACAACAAGAACTGGGCTGTTAAGTTGCCATAAACAGATTACTGGGAAGCAAAACGTAAGAACAGAGAGACACTGTGGTTTCGAGGAAAAGTAAGTCTATCAGAAGCCAGCAATATTCTCTAATAACTGCCGGAGATGTGCGTTAATCATTCCTTACCAACCGAGAGTCTATGCAATAAATGTAGATGCTATGGGCCAGGAAAGCTCATTTGCTCACAATTCATGTTGTTAGGAAATGTACAGCCGAATATGACCTTCAATGTTGATTAGGAATTTTATAAAGCTACTTGGAGATGGGCTGTTAGTTTGTTGGGAAATTGAACATAACGAAACGCGCTTATTTCCAGTAAGGAATTTTCACTGGGAGCTCGTAATTTCATTGGTTCGCACATAGTACTTCATACGAA
This sequence comes from Pictodentalium vernedei, assembly GCA_031216915.1. NCBI lineage: Eukaryota > Metazoa > Mollusca > Scaphopoda > Dentaliida > Dentaliidae > Pictodentalium > Pictodentalium vernedei. The sequence continues at coordinate 477,787,422 of CM062293.1, forward strand.
AAGCTTGGCAGTTTGATGGCAACCCTTGTCACCTCCTGAATGATATCATTGGACCGGAAACTTAACCATAATTTGCCTACATGGGTTTAGGGTACAAGTTTACCCTCTATACTAAGTCGTACAACATGTCGATGACGTACTTGGCTTCAATTATTGCTGACTCTTACTTGGAGAGCCTCACAGTTATTCACTGCTGCTAGATGGTTTTCAGGGTGTCTTGTATTTTTGCCCAACGTGAAATGTCATGAAGCGAATTAAAATTTCCTACTGAATGTGTCGTTAACCCCCCAAACAAACGTATCGGTAACCCTTCTCTTTTTTAATTTACTTTTAATTCAATAGCATTCTTGGCGATATATGTGGTGCCTTTAACCCCGGTGAATACCGTGTAAAACTGAGGATAACACTAACCTCAAGTGCGTCTACAAATGTTTAAACGGAATAAAGACCTTCGACAAATAAAAGTGTAGCCCCTCCCCCATCCGCTCACACAGCAACAATTTACCACTGTAACTCAATCAACTACGGAGGCTACCACCGCAAGTGAAAAATAAAATCATTGTAATAACCAGAAAAAATATTTATTAACTTCGCCTTTAATTTTTATTTTTCAAATGAAGTGATTTATCTTAAATATCGAGAAAATCATTTAAAATAAGGAAAAAAATCATTATTTCTTTTTTTCTTTCTTTTTATCATTTTTTTTTTTTTTAATTTCATTTAGTATATTTTTTTTCGATTAAAGAATCTTTTTTTTTTTTTTAGTGGCACTTGAATGCTGCCGTATTCAACAGGGCTTAATGAGCTATGTTGAACAAGATGCAATTACTTAATTTTCAATTTTAATGTGGAAAACTGTATCCCTAATCATTACAAAAAATGCTTGCAACGATTTTCGACATGAAATGACACCCCAAAAAATAATATAATTTTTTTCATTTTGACACAACGTCCCAATAAAAATGGATATGCAAGTGACCCCAGCAAGTCTATTGGTGTGGCTTCTGTGACTACAGGTGATTATAGTTGAATATTGGGTTATTAAAATCGTGGCAATAAATTATAAATTATAGTTGATTGTTGGGTAATTAAAACCGGTGATCAGACAGTCGCTGCAACAAGATTAGTGACCAGACAGTGGAATAGCTATGTCACTGTCACACGTTCAATTTGTAAAGGAATCTACATGTAGTAACATATTTTTTTTACCTTTTTAACGTTTTTTGTCTTTGTGGTAGTTTGCCTTTGTCTTTGTTCTGTTGTTGGTGTTGGTGTTTTATCTAATGGAGTACTTGATGCAGATGGTGCCTGGTTTGGCGAAGATGGTGGCTCTGGTGACGCAACTCCTTGTGGATTTTCCTTTATGACCTCGCTATAACGTTTGCTCATCTCGGAACTATTTCCTGAATCCAAAACCTACAAAATAAAATGACTGCATGTACAAACTAAGTTCTTGAACATTAACTTCGGTGAGTGGCCGTAACAGTGGAATTTCAATGTGTGATAAGTCACAACAGCAGGACTTCCATTTTCTCATGTTGGTAAAATGAATTTATGGTATCATTTATTGGGAATGGGTCAACTCGCCACCGGGACAAGTCACCAGTTTCTGGAGTTTCGTGATCTCTCCAGCAACATTCAGCTGGCGTTTGCAGAATTTCATGTTTTGGCCTATATGGATTCGCGCGAATATATTTCGCGAGAATCTAGTTAAGATTCTCGCGATATCGGACGAACTTTAATTGGAAAAATAAGGATTATAGAAATATCGCAAGCTTTTTATTGAGCCGTCATCACCTTTCAACGGCAGCTGATTCAACAATCTGTGCAATAAAAACAAACCCAAACGTATCTTCTCTTATTCATTTTCATGTGAAAATCACTGCCGGACGGTCACGGAGTGAACAGTGAGTACAATCAAATTTATTTTTTGGAAAAAAATGTTAAAAATAAGTAGAAAAATATTGGAAAAAAACTTATCAAAAGTGAGTCAACTCGCCACAAAAAGTGGGTCAAGTCGCCGCTAACATGTGGCGACTTGACCCGGAAAAAAGTACTGGTGGCGAGTTGACCCAGTGGCGAGTTGACCCCGACCTCATTTATTGAGAACACACAAGAAACGAGCTTTCGAATGATTGATACCAGAAGCTGGTATTATCAGTACAGGGAAATATAATAATTATTATTCCTGTGCACACAACCCACTGGACGAATGTACTGCTTTGTGTTAATGCGCAGGTGAATGAAAAATGGATACAAATTAAAAAATGTTGTCTGTATTTTTTTAGAGGTGTGGAGGGGGGGGGGATATTTTTGGGTGGGGGCTCTTGCTCATTCCCCCTATGGCTGCAGGCCGCCCTCACCCTTTTTTCTCATTTTGTCCTTTTAGTGCCAATAGTCCCGGGTCTCAGGGCAATTCCAATTTAATGGTTGCGTTGCCCCCTTCTACTTATAGTTAAAGGTATGTCCGGGTGGAGGGGGGGGGGGTATATTATTAGTTACATGTAGGAATTGCTTTCATTTCAACAAAATTATCACAATAATAAAGAGCAAAAACTTACCTGCAATCTCATTTTGGCGAGATCGCGCGTTAAATTTTGCTATTTATTTTTGGCGATAATTCTGTGAAAAGATAAACGACATGTCGTATAATCAAATAGCTTGTTCACGTATTTTACAAATGACAAGCCCCACATAACCTAAACCAGGGCCGATACTGGTGGGAGCGCTCAGAGCCTTGAATTGTAAAAACAAATCGGGAAGGGGAGAACCCCCAGCACCCCACTACACCACCACCCCCGTCGGGGCTAGGCAATTCGGAAATGGCCTTCGCCTTCGCACCAGGATGCTATCCGACATGCAGAGGTGGGTGAGGTGGCAGGGGAGGGGCGCCCCACACTCTCCATGTCGGAGTTTTATTTACTGCTGGCTTCGGGCCTGACCTAAGCGGAGGTTCAGTAGTTATTTCCAGGCCTACCATGATCGACATTAACTCTCGCCGACCCTGTCGGATATTTTTCAGTTCCTTGTTTTGGGCATACATGTAAGTAAAGGGTTAAAAATAAAACACGTACCTTTCCAACAGCAACCTCGTGCACTCTTCTCCACTGAATGAGGTAAGATTCTCCTATCTTTATTGGGTCTGTCAGTTCTTTAAAAAAAACCGAGCTTCTCACTTGTATTGCATTGTCTTCAATATACCTCACCAAATGGTGACTCGGCGTTGAAGACATTTTCCGTCGGTTCATTTTGATTCAGAAAAGTCGAGTGATAAATTCAAGTCAAGTAATCACCTTTTTAAAAGGGAAATTTGTTCTGTTTATACTGTCTTGACCAATGACTGCATGTACAAATGTAGGTGTGTCCTAGTGCCTTTAATGTTAAGAACAACATCTTGTTATTTTTATTTTTACAAAAAACTGTTTTTAGACCCATTGTTTTAGATACAAACAGAAAAGGTTCTCAGTGCTTGGTATCAAAGGTTCGTACCGCAGTAAATTTTAATTACAATAACAACCAAACTTAAAATGACAAATCTGAATGGTATTCTTAGAAGAAATATGGGATGCCAGCTTTTATGTGGCTTGGCCGCTTGGGGTCGACAACAATCAAATAGAAAGGGAAATGATACAACGTACATGTATGAATACAAAGTCGAGACAATTTTTAAAACAATGTTTTTTCTGCACAATTGCAACACCATTACTTTTCCAGAAAACACTTTTCAGAAGCCCTTCAACTTTCAGTTTCGGTTTGAAAATTAACTTGGTATTGATATTGAAACCTAAAAATTCACAAATGGAATTAAAACGCCAGATTTCACGTCCCATTCCAGTCATCCGTTATACGCCTATCTTAAAAGCAAAAACGTACCATTTTAAAAATCTTCCCCATTAATTTGTAACCGTGCTTCGATAAAAGTGAACGCAATAAAATGAATTGTTCCGATATTGCGGAAATGATCAGTCTGTTTGCAAACCGTTTATATGTCGTTCGGTACGTGTACATATAAATGGACTATCGTTTGTCTTCCGTTCAGCTAAACGAAAAAACGTTTAGCTTTCGTTTAGCCAAACGAAAAATCGTTTACCTTTCGTTTAGCCTTCGTTTAAATCATCGAAATACGGATCGTTTATAAACGTTTGGTAAGCGGAAAATAAACCCGTTTTTCGTTTAAATGCTATTTGTGAACGCGTTTACAAACGAAGAATAACGGCGTTTAATGTACAAGTTATTTCCGTTGGTACTGTACCTGACACCAAGAACGATAACTCTGTAATATGCAAAGGGTCAATTACTGCACGAGAAAGCGTCGCGTAGGGATACCACGAGAGCCGTGAGGCTCGAGTGGTATCCATTCGCGATGCGATCGAGTGCAGTAGTCGTTAACTCATTCAAACATATGTGTGGTTCTATATTTATTACTCGCAATCAGTTACTCGTAGAAAATGAATTTAAATTGATTGTGGCCAAAATGGACATTTTCCATGCTGACGAAGTGATATCGGCACGAAATGCTGGAGAACCAGTCTTCGACCCTGTCACAAAAACGCGATCCTTTAAAAAGCCATCTCGCTTCGCAAAGTAAAGTGTTAATTGGATGGTGTTGGAGATTAGGGGTGTGTTAACAATAAACCACAGACGTGTTGTTGTAATCCAGTTTCCCTTTAAGCAACCATCCTTGCTGTCATCCATTCGGAGGTTCAAATATCGCAGAAGTGGATTCTCATTCTGAATTTAAAACTTCGTGTAAACAAACGGTATACCTAAAAACTGCAGATCACCACAAGTTACCGCAGGCCACCACAGGGCACCTGAAAATAAGTTTTTTGAAATTTATTGGGTAGTGAACGATCAGTTACATTGTTTTGTGTTGATTCTAAACTTATTCAAGTTAAGAATAATTCTCATCTGGTCGACTTTACTGGAAAATTTCACCGTACGTCAGTTCTCATGCCTAACTGACTTCGGTAAAACTAGTTTAAACTACCCCGCAAAATCGACCAGATGAGCATGTTTCTTAACTTGAATAAGTTTAGAAGCAACCCAAAATATTGTGACTGACCGTTTAGCAGCCAAATAAAAATAAAAAGATGATTTTCTGAAGACATGTGGGGGCTTGCGGTAACCCGTGGTGATCTGTGGTATTTAGGCATACCACAAAAGAACCCGGCACGCGCTTCAGGCACTTTTTATCGGATCGCACTTGACCTTTCCGGTAAAAATTACCACACAGCTCAAAAACCTGTGTGATCGTGTAAGATAGCACTATGCGGGTGTAATAATAACTTTTATTTCACAATTCATTTTGGGCTTCGTGCTACATCTGAGCGTCGTGAAATGTGCGGGTAATATTAAACTTTGTGATGAGTTCAACCAAGGTGCATATCTTGAGGTTAACGCGAGTGTGAAACAAAAACTAGAACTGGGTCAAATCCTTGAGATGTGCATCGCGTGAAAGCTAGGGGCGTAGGAACGAAAACATATTGGGGGGGGGGGGTATAGGGTCCTAGGACAGGCAGGGCCGACCATGGTACGGCCCTGCGTGAGAAAATGTTCAATTTCCAAGTGGAAAAGATGCAATTTCCTTGCATCTGAGCCATTTGTACAATGATATTAACTCAGAGTTAGATTGTATAGCCGGTAAAATATAGTTGGTGTCCCCCTCTAGAGAAGTTTGGGAGGCATGCCCCCCGCCCACATGATCTGCGCCCATGGAGGCATCCTATCATTTGAGGGGCCGAGCCCTGAATTCAGAGCTCGGCCCCTCAAGTGATAGGATACCCCCCATGGGCGCAGATAATGGGGGCGGGGGGCATGCCTCCCAAACTGAACAGGATAGCTTGGAGGGTCATTGGAACAAAAATAATGGTGGGGGTGCATGATAGCACCTGAGGGACTGAGTCCCGAATAGGAGGACAGCTTGATAGGGGTGACCTCGTCCCGGAGTGTAGGGGTACGGGTATGAGAAACCGCCAGAAATGGCCAACTATTTAATGTTTTTCATGGGCATGAAGGCGATTGTGTAGTGATGAGCAATACAGTTAAAACTAGAAGTCCTGTCATGAATTGCGCGCAAATAGCACGTCGATCTGCGCGCTTTGTTGCGTAATATGGCTATCATCTATTCTGTAATATGGCCTGAGCACAAGCACTGTTTCATCCAATGGACCTCCGGGTAACCCGGATGTCCATTGGCTGAAACAGTGCTTGTGCTTGCTATGGATAGGCAGGATAATCTACCGTGGCTTGGTTGCCATTCGATATGGAAATTCCTACGCGCAATTAAGGCTAGATAAGCGCACACTTCATGACAGGACTTCTAGTTTTAACTGAATATTTCTATAAGCAGCCAGAATCCCCGCCAACGAGAAGGACGAAGCAAGTAATTTGGTTGCTTTTAGTAGTTTACATCGGAAAAATTACAATATTGGATTTTGTAATAAATAGAATCCAATATTGTTCCTCTGACAAAAAAGCCACTGTCTTTGGATTTGGAGGCCATCTTAGGTTTCGAAAAAATCCTAAAACGACTTGGTATCCTCAAAAACTCCTAAAGCAACCTCATGATCATCAACATCGCGCAAACGGCAGCTGAGCTATTGGGAAATAGTGCACTCTGGGTGGTAGCCATTTTAGTCACGTGATCAACAGTCGCGGTATCGTCTACAACACCCTGATAACACAGTGTAAGAACATTTTCAGTCCTTTAGCTCTCCAGTTAATCTTGTAGCGTACAAAATTCTGGACCTTGAGTGGGGAAGTCATTAAATTCTATCAGTGAAGAAACTCGAGGCTCAAATCCCACAGATCAACCGTCCCATGGCGACGACTTTCCTGGTAGTTTGGGGCAGTGCATATGTCTCACTGTGAGAAATATATTCAAGTAAAACAAGTCCCGAGTTGCGCTAACCTTCATTAGCAAATCAAAATAAACGTGCATACATTTTGCTGATAGTAATTTATTGTGTAGTTACATCATGACCATGATTACCTGCGCGTCATAGACAGTAATTCACTTTGCATTATATTGCCGTTGATGCTACAGACAAATATGCAAATGTACTTTTATAATTTGGCATGTTTTTTGGTGATAAATAGTTCGATAGACAGTTATCATCATACCTAAAGATGCAATCAACCGTACACCACAAATTTATCAAATACCAATCAACCGGACACCACTTAAGTAATCAACCGGTCAATACATGCAATCAACAAAGTAACCGGACACTCGGTTTTCGCGTGTTTTCTCAACTAATTTAGCAAATTGTTTACGGTAGTTTAGGTTATAAGATCTTCTACACCTTATCTACATGCAGGGTAAAAAGAAATTAGGTAGTTAAAGTATTTGAGGCGTACGAGCCATTTTTGTCAACATTTGACGAAAACGACCCGCTGATGGATTGAATATGAAGTCACTAGCAGGCAATACTCGGGTATATAAGTATAAAAAATATATGTACGTGTTCAGGATACATTCACACAACCTATGCGTATATTCCTGGGTTCCCAATATATTGATATTTAGAGAAATCTACGAAAATCGTACACTTACCACAATTCGATGTCGAAGAGAAAGGGCAATCAACCGGACACCGACGCAATCAACCAAATTTTCACGGTTTCGCTTCCCCCCAGTGTTATAATATTTGTATATATATATATATATTTGTACATTTCATATGTATGCATTGCATAGGGAACAAACATTTGTAATTTTTCGTTTAAATACTCACGTCAATGTCGAGTGTTGCGTGCTGCAAACACTTAGTGTAATGGGCCCCTAAAGTCATGTAGTGAGATAATGTGCCTAATAGATAGAAGAATGCCTAAAAACTGGCGACAGATGATGAATTATGTTATTGGTAGATCAAGCTATTGTTAATTATCAATGAGTATAACTTCAACATACGCACAATAATGTCTCACACTGAGAGTTCTGTGACATGGCACTAGTCTGATACCTCACCATGACACCACCACCGACTCTCACAACTGTTTAACAAGCAATTGTTTTTTGTTTGTTGTTGTTGTTTTTTTGTTTTGTTTTTTTTTTTTTGTTTTTTTGGTTTTTTTTTTGTTTTTTTTTATCCTATCTTATTATATTTGTGTTTTTTACGGTTAACTTACCCCCAAAATAACATTAACCTCATCCTTAAGAGTATCCAGTGATAATAACCTGTAGACTTGAGGTACCTCACACGACGCGACATGAGTAGTTGATAAGTGAAAAAAGTTGTTTTTTTCTTCGCATTCTTCCCTAAGAAGAAGAAACATTATAGTCACAGAGTGAACACAATCCCTGTGAAATTTTAAGTCGCTTGTTCATTAAACTTACGGTGTTCCAATGTACTGTTAACATGAACTTACAAACTTGAGGTGCCATTCAAGTGATGGGAAGTTTTGGAGGCCGTCAAGAATTAATAAAATGGCATAATTTTTTTCTTTTTTTTTTTTTTGGTGTTCTAATTTGCACAGAATTATTCATAAATACAGTAGGACAACTTAAAGTCACCAATTATTCTTTTGCTTGCATTTTTATGACACCGGAGGTATGTTACAACCAGTAGTGTATAAATTTACCAGTAATGCTGCTGGTTATGGTGATATGTTCATGGTCTTTGATGACTCAGTTGTTTTAGGGGTTTTGCGGATTCGGAGTCGTACGGGGAGATTTGGTCCGAGGTTGGATCCCGCATGGTTAGCAGGTTTTTGCTCTCGCATTTGTGACAATGTTTCGCTTAGGGTTCTGGATTTGAGGGTTTTTATTGGGGGGTGGGGTGGGGTCTTGTGAGACCAGAATCAACAGGATGACGAGCTGAATACTGCGGAATGACGAACGAGAGATTTATGCACACAGGGGTTCGGGATCTGAGGACTAAATTTCTCTCTTGGACATCATTCCTAACCCTTAACCCAACGAATCGCCACATCCGCCCGCGTAATATGCAAATTCAGCAGTTGAAAAAATATTATTTTTCAAAAAATTTCAACAAAACCATATCGTTTCAACGAGGGGTTACATGATATGGTTTTGTTGAAATTTTTTTAAAAATTTTAAAACATGATATTTAAAATAATAAATTTTGATATTGTCTGCGTTGGGTAAAGGGTTAAATCCTCCCGAGTGACAAGTCTTGCTTTCAGATTTTAAATTAGTATACTACTTTTCTTATTTTGGATTTGGGGAAAAGTTTTTGTATGGTTTGAAGTTTGGATTCGGCTTTGGATGGTTGCATGGATTATCGCCATCATCAGCTACAACAGTTTTATTCTATTATTAACAACACACTTATTGATATACTGATTTGTTCTGTTTTGTTTTCTACAAATGAAAGTCATCCGAATAATATATAACAAAAAATACAATGCTTATACAGACCCACTGTTTAGAGAGCACGGTATTTTAAAATTCACAGACCTGTGCAAACTCCGGGTCTCTTTGTTTATGCACGGCTGGTACACTATCATGCTACCCGAATTAAAGAGTGGAAGTTAATCACAGGACAGATGGCGGTCACAATGAGTAAGTCGATAGTAATGATAACTGACGTTTGAAGGGCATGGGTTGTCTGGATGACAGGCAAGAGATGACCACACTAACTTCAGATAAATATACCCCGATAAGTATCTTCCAAAATGCACCCTCCGAAAGGCATCCTCCAAGAGGTATCCTCCAAAGATATCTCCCAATAGTACATCATCATGCCAAAGGTATTCTCCAATTCCCAGATAAGCATAAGAGTCTTATGTGGAGTCACCCGTTCGAGCAATTGCCGTCCTTCTGTAGTCACCGGGTACTATAAGTTATAAAACACCAACCACCACCCCCACCCCCACGCCCGTTGCAGTGTTGTAAAATTACTATTGGCCCGTTGCATTACTACGGGCTTGCTATCTCAGATTGCTCGAATCTCACCGAGCAAATAAGCTATTGAACAATTGCTCGACCCAGTGACTCCACATATGACTCTTCTACACACCTCGGAGGAAAGGGGAATCTGTAACCGCAGACGTTTTTAAAAAATGGATTCTCCGAGTGGGATTCCATAAGTGGAATTCCAAGCTCAAAAACAGCTCCTGGTGATCTTAACTAGGGTAACTACAGTACACTTTACCATCAAACTTGACATCAAAACATGATACACCGCAAGACTAGTAGAACAACAGGATACCTACAGTACGCCCTCTATCACCGTACTCAATAACTATGTATATCCCCTCAACAGTGCATGACCTAGCATCAAGCACTACCTATACCATATAACGCCTTATATATTTTCTGGTCATTCATTTTCCTATGAGAGTTTTCAACACGTCGGTGATGAAATGATGAATGTGAGTTCTCCGAGTATGGAGTAAGAAGTTTTTTATTTACAACTCAGACATTCGAATTACCTATCTATTCCTTGTTATTCTTGTCGGTTACTTATGCGGCTAAAAACATATAAGTACAAAGCCGTTAATCAGATTTAAACTGCGAGCCTCGTTGTTAAAACCCTTATCGTACTCGTGGATTAAATCTGATTACCGGCCCAACTGTCTATTTGTTTTATTTATGCCATGCTCTTAATAAAAAATCAAATTTGTCATTTAAAATGAAGAACAAACGATACTTTCTATCGCAAACACATAGATTTGTTTTGTTTACATCTGCGCCGGTGGGCAGTACTTCCGGCTGCACGTGACTGCTTGATTGACAGCTAGACACATCGTCAAAGTGGATTGAATTTACCTTGCTTTTTCAGTCAGATTATTATTAACAATTCTTAAATTTTATTTTAAATATTTAATTGTCGGTATTTAAATCTTAAGTCATTGCACGTTGTAGATACTGAGCACAGCAAAACGTCGTATGTTTGAATGACACATCGTGAAGTGTGAATGTATAGAAGTCGGCAAATTGGGTCATGTCAAAAGTGAAGTTGGATGTAGTTCCAACTATAGGTGTAGATTTTTGTAATGGAATTCTCATTGAAAACGTTTTAATCGCAGTACAAGCTTTACACCAGTAGTGATGGTTGAAAGCTAAAATTTAACATACGGGCTTTTCACAAGTAGTGACATAGGTGAGCGTGGTATAAAATATTATTTACAAACTAGTATTCAAACCTTTTTACCGGTACTCTTTGTAATTCTCATAACTACAACCCGTTCGTGCTTCTATATTCATTGCCAAAGTGAACTTCAAATACATGTAGCAGGCAAAAATGATAGGATATCGTACTTTTTCATATCTCATTAATTCACTGACAAATACTTTACGAAGAACTTTACCAGTGTTCCAAACAGCCACCACCTGTCTTCCTTTCAATGCAAAGTATGAGTTTAAATTGTGGACACAATGTTTTAACGATATTAAAACTTATTATTTTATATATCATTTTTTAAAATGTTTCAAAAAATCTCAACGAAACTATATCATGTGACCCCTCATTGGAGCGAGCTCGACGAGCTCGTTTCAAAGAGGGTCACATGATATGGTTTTGTTGAAATTTTTTGAAAAATAGTATTTTTTCAGCTGCTGAATTTGCATATTACGAGGGCTGGGTGTGGCCGTTTTGTTGGGTAAAGAGTTAATGCCTCGAAAGGTTCCTCCATTGTATTTATGAAACAAATGACGTGTGCCTTTGTTCATTTACAAATAGCGCGTAATTACGGGTGTCTTCATGCGCGCGAACTATATTTATTTTGTTTTTTTTCGATTTCTCATTGTTTCAAGAATTATTTTTGAAAATTCTTTCTCGGATAATTTAATCAGAGCAATTTAAAATGTGCTCAATGTAAATTCTACTCCAGACAATGAGATTGTACAACCTGTGGCAGGAATGTATCGAGCGTAGTGATTTTGTGCAAAACATTGACTATTGCCTGTAATGTATGAGAGGTAACTGAACAGCAAGTTTCTGGTTATCAATTATTTCAAATAGCAAATGTTACAGTGATAGCTGGCATGTATTCAAAGTACTCCCCGACTCTCAGCCACTGCAGATTGGTCGTGTTGGTCATATTGTGTCGATGGGCGGCCCTGTGGCCGAGTATCGACACAATATGATCACCTCCTGGCACTGGTTGTCGAAATAACGAGTCAATTGCATGATTTCAAAAAACGCAAAATGACGGTGTTACCAAATATGGCTAAAAATAAAAAAACACTTTCGCAACCATTATCACCTTCGCCGACAACTCCAACACAGACATGACCGTGCAAATATCCGTATATATTTGTAACCCATGTACATAGACACAAGAACAAATAAGACTTTAGTTACTGAAGATTCTTAATTTCCATGATTATTATATTGGGTACAATTTCGTCGCTGTATCAATAGAGTCAAATAGTTATCAAATAGAGATAATGTTGATAGGAATACAATATGGAGCTTCGATCTTCAGATAATGTTGTAAGAGAATTAGTCATCCAGTGGAGTTGTTGTTGTGGATGGTGGAGATGATGAAGATGGCACAATAAAAGGTGGAGAGTTAACGCAGTGCATGAGCCAAAGGTCTAAACATTTCATCCTGTCACCCAGGGTGCTGAACGTCAAACAACTTGTCTTTAGGGCATCACAGAGCTTCTGAAAGTGGGAATTGGAAGCCGGAGTGTCTGTAGGGACTACCTCGTTACTTGACTGCGCTATGGTGTGGTGTAAACATACAGCGATAATCAGAACTACGATAACCTGAAAAATAAGAGAAACATCATTTATATTATTACACGCCAGTTACGTTTCCTCCAGTTCTATATTTACAAATCTGCGCGGAACACGTGTTCCATACGGGTTTCCGGTGATGCACCACTTATCCACCTGAAGTCATGGTTCCGCCAAAAGAACTAAAGCACGTCCATGTTCGTAATCGGCTAATCGAAACGTTGCATTCTGATCCAGATAAATTCGGAAGCTTCTGTGATAGCCAATAAACCGAATGTCAAATGGAAAAATAATAAAAAGAGTTTTAACCCTTTGAACACGAGAGGCCTCTTCATCAGCCCATGAACGCGAGTCTTTATAACTTAATTAAGTAGGATGCCTTTTAAATTAATGTGTTCGGGAGATCAACCAATATTTTCATCGTGCAGCCCGAAGGCTGCACGTTGAAAATATTAATTGGTCTACCCGCAAATAATGAATATGGTCTCTTCTAATTATTGCCATTGAATTGACTTGGAAGATGCCATCAGGGTTCAAAGGGTTAAAATTTGAAATTGTTCGTGTGTGATGTTTGAATCTTTCTATTAATGGATTCTATGTCATAGCGGAGTGTAATAAACACAGCACGTATGAATGCGTTCGTCAATAGACCACTCATTCCATCGGAGGATAGAACTCGGGGCTGCACCTCTCGTTCTATACTTTTGCGCTGGCACTCTTTGCCCTCTCAGTGAGCCCATTGGAAATATTCAACTATCAGAATAAAAACAGTGGGTTTTAGGTGACGGGGGTCTCCAGGGTACTGATAAATACTGCAAATGGCTGATACGCTAGCCCATAAATAGGTGTCATATTCGTACCCCTTGTAGCTCCATTAAAGTTGAATAAGTCAATCTAGCAGGAACTATAATCTTTCAAACAGATATACCTGTGTATGTCATAAAACGGAAATTACACTACAGTCGTACTGCAGAGTGTTAAAAAACTAGGGCTGTCACGATTTTTTTAAATTAGGCATCGATTAATCGTCGCAAATAATCGATAATAATCGATTAATCGTACCCAGATGACCTCTTCCCTCTCCCTCTCTTTGAAGTCGTTACATATATAAGTTGAAGTCAGTTGACCTACCTCAAGAAAACAATGAAGACGATCCTCTTTTAGGTACATTCAAAGCCTTGATGTTCTGAACTTTTGAACCGTCAGTGTAATAATAAAGACCGGTCGTCAGTTGCGAATAAACGCGCGACAAATTGAAAATAATTCAATCGTTCAAAATGTCTCAATCGAACGATATTGACAATGCAGAATTAATTTGTTTACAGATAGTTCAAAGTCTAGTAATACACAAATAGCCACAATTTATGGAATTAACCATTTAAACATTTGTGGTATCTTCCGTGCCAATTAAATGGCAGAAATTGGAAGAGTCCATATCCATAATTTAGGGGTAGAGCAATTAAGAGTTTCAACGTGCAGGCTGCACTTCACTTAATTGTTCTACCACACACATTCACTTTGTAGCTATCCTACTTTATGAATTTATGACGTATCGTGTTTCTGGACCGGAAAAGAGGCATCTCGTGTTGAAAGAATTAAGAAATTTGAAGAATGGTTGTGCAAAAGACAGAAATCTTGCAAATGGTGTTTTTTGCAACACATAAACAGATTTATGCAACTGGAAGTGAAATGCCAGAATCCCCCCGTTTGAAGCCTCACCAAACATGAGAAATGTTTGAAAATACAACCAATCAGAAGTCTGTTAGGAATTCAGGAAAGATATAGGCATCAGATACCAGGTCTTTTTCATCTCTACGGGTAATTGTTAAGACCAGTTCAAAGTGAGTAACCAACTAATCTTTCTGTGTGGTACTGTGAACGTTCATGGGGAATCCCAAAATTATTATTTTATCCGTAATTTAGTAAATTTACGGCAGTTTACTGCGGGCCTGGTCACCGAATGTAACAATTTGTTAACCTGTTGAATATATTATCTAGCAATAACATAGACTTTGGCCTAAAAACCACGAGAAACGATGCATTTCACATAGCGAGTTCCGATTTCGTATCACATAGACGATTCATTCTGAATCCGTATCATATAGACGACTCGTTTCCGGCAACGCGACGGCTATCATAACAGGCGCATGAATACATTCTATGTGCGTTTCAGTGATCGACTCACGTGATCGCTTACAAAACAAAATTCCTTACAGTTAGCGACAGAACTATTAACAGCCAATGACCCCCCCCCCCCCCCCCCACACACACACACACAAACACACAATAAATAGAAACTCCACGATTCAATATTACAACTACCCAGTTTCTGAGGGTGCGCCCACGTCGTAAACTCGTAAATTCAAGTGGATCATCACAGGAAGTGACACTGAGAGTGAATAATTTGACAGCACAACTTTGAAAATTGCGGTGACCGCGTTACTCATTGTTTGTTAGAGTGCACAACAATATAGTTCCATAGAATATGTTTTTTTAATACTTTGTCTAGCCCAGCATTATGTCCCAAAACTGTATTCATAATTTAAGATTTAATCTGTTTTTGTGATAGCATTGTTAGATGCATGAATTATCATGATAATGTGCATGTCCTGTGATTTGCATCCGATTCTCGGTGGTGTCCAAAAATGGGATCACAACTCGCCGCCAAAGCCGGCTCGTTGATATCCCATTCTGGACACCACATCGAATCTGATACAAATCACAGGACATGCACATTATCATGATAATCTGTATTTATCAGAATATTCAGTTATTTAAACTAACCAATGCAAACTTAATAAAAGTGCATTAACTTTAATAGCGTCTAATTATTTCTTTCCCAGAGTCAGCACTTATCATAACACCCAACTCCAGAACATAAAAGGTAATAATATTACTAACGTGTCTTTGTTGGGCATTGTGGTTTTATTAACGACCCTCCAGAAACTAA
Source organism: Pictodentalium vernedei (assembly GCA_031216915.1). Classification (NCBI taxonomy): domain Eukaryota; kingdom Metazoa; phylum Mollusca; class Scaphopoda; order Dentaliida; family Dentaliidae; genus Pictodentalium; species Pictodentalium vernedei. The sequence continues at coordinate 477,803,028 of CM062293.1, forward strand.
TAGCAGCCCTCCATCTTATTTGCGGCTCTCGATTTCGTCTCTTGCCTCTTATAAGATGTCAGGCTGCTATTCTTTTCTGTTTGGTCGTTAATAAACCACAATTCCTTTCAAATTCATGTTATTGTTACAGTAATTTGCATTGTCGGTACACTCAGAGAAATCCGCACCAAATTTGGTTCCCTGTAGAACAGCAAACTCAAAACCAATCGGAGAGCCAAAACAAACAAGCTTTCATGTGATCTTGCCCCAGGCGATTTTATATAGAGTTGCCTGGCTTGTTTATATGAAACATTACCGTTGTCGCACAACTTATACACAGAATGACACACGCATGTGAATGGGTTCATCGGTATGACACGAGTGCCAGGGCGGAAGGATTAAACGAGAGGCCGTAGGCCTCGAGTGTTATCCTTCCGCGATGGCACAAGTGCCATATCGATTAACCCATTCACACGCGTGTCGTTCTGTGTTTATTACACGCCTTCACGTCTATAAAACAATTATTAGAAGGACACTCAGCAATTCAGTTGACAGTTATCAACCAAAAGAACACATTTTATTGCTAACCAAATCTGCGAGGGGAACCCGTGTTACTATTTCGTCCCTACTGGCACATTGGAACTCAGGGGACGATTTTCAGCTATCGCTAGCGATTCAAATTGTAATTGCATTGCATGACTTGTAGAAAAAGTGAAATTTCGCTTCTATTAAAAAATAGTCCGTGAACGATTTCCGTTCCGCACATATGTATGGAACAGATTCTCATTTTCCGCACGGTTTAGTGTTGATGTAGATGGGGATTACATAGAACAAGGCGTGTAATAATATATAATTACCTAACGAATCAAACGGGTAATTTACAAAGTTCGCAGTTAAAAAACAAAATTTTCAAATCATTTCAACAAAGCCTTACCATGTGACCTCTCACTGGAACGAGTTAGTTGGGTTCTTTCCAATGAGTGGTCACATGATGTCTTTTTTTGTAGAAGTTTTGTGAAGATTTTTTTTTTAAATTATTAAAATAGTAGATTTTTTATCGTGTTAAAGGGTTAAGGTGTTACTGATATTGATTCGTTGCCATTTTAAAATTTTAGATTTTTTGTCGTGTTGAAGGATTAAGGTGTTACTCATATTGCTGCGTTGCCATTTTAAAATTTCAACTTGGCGGGGCTTTATATTTTACAATTTATAGAAATCTACAGTCTGATTCATGTGACAACTAGAAGAACCAAAACATGTATGTTTGGTTCCATATAACCAAATTTGGTTCCCCACCAGGACAAACTGAAATACCAGTTTTAGTCCATGGAGAAACCCAAATGTCTGTGTTTAATATCTTTTCACTATTCTGAAAACACGGTCGTGACACCAGGATCACTTAAAGTAAACCCTGTATAATCTGCCACATATAATAATTAAAAAAACTTGATTTTTTTCCTTCAGATCTGAAGTACTTTTCATACACAGGAGCAAAATATGATATATTTTTAATTAATCAATCAATCAATATATTTATTCAACTTTAAACATTATACAATGTTTGTAGTCGTACATGTAATTTACAGTATAATGTCACAGTGGATTTAGACTATTTCAGCAAGGGATAATCTATGCTTATGGACTATTTTTGTTTGTGTATTTTTCTCTTTTGGGGGATTGGGGTGGGACTGTGAGCCTTTCACTGTAAAGATGAGACACCAGCCCATCATTCCCGCCAACCCAGCCCCACCGCGCCCTGTGTGCCAATAGCACCCAGAGCACGGTGAGATTGGGGTGGGTCTGTGAGCCTTTCACTGTAAGGATGAGACACCAGCCCACCATTCCCGCCAACCCAGCCCCACCGCGCCCTGTGTGCCAATAGCACCCAGAGCACAGAAGAGCCGGGATGGCGAGAAGAACACACCGGTGCCCTCTCCATTAAACTAGTCGTTGTTTCTCTGCGAAATATATAAATTTAGCTAACTTCTGAAATATAGATTGCGACTGTGATGACATCAGTGACTCGAATTTTACAAGGGATGGGTGATAACAATAATAGGATTTGAGAAACTTTTGTCTTAAATAATGATGGTGGGGACATACAAGTAAAAAGTGATATATTTTTAGCGATTTGACTTTTTAATGAGGGAGAAGGCATGGTAATAAGGCAGGGGCCGGTGAGTAACTGGTCGAGTTATTTGCGAATGTTGCACTATGGAGGTATGTGTCACCTGTGGGGCGCGTCATCAGTGGGGTTAATTAAATTCCTACTACTAAGTTAGGTAGCCTAGAGCTATCCTTTAGTTCCGTGGTTAATGCCTGACTATTGAATGTTTGTGTTGGGCATGTTTGTTGAATGCACATTAGTTGACACAACCGTAGTAACTGTTACTGGATTCTCGTGTACAGGTCAAGCAGAATAGATTAGATTTTTAAGATTTTATATTTTTGTAGTGCAGTGGAGCCCACTTAATCGGATATCTCTTAATTGTATACTCCTGTTAATTGAATATACTTTTCAAACACAAAGCCATTTACCATACCTTCATTACAAATGTTATCTGTTAATTGCATATGGGTTGTAGAGTAAACTCCTGTTAATGGTTTCTAAATTTTTGTAATATGTCGAAAAAATTACTGTGACACGCACCAAATTCCCCTTATTTATCAACCTTTTTTGGCCTCACTGCATCCAATACATGCATTTTTCTATTATATCTTGTTTGACAGAGCTCTATGAGCTCTGTCAAACAAGATATAATAGAATAAATGCTCAGTTGACTTCCAGAACACAGAAAACTGTCCAAATCCCTGTTAATTGTATACTCCTGTTAATTGAATAATTTTCACTGGTAAAATGGGTATTCAATTAAGAGGATTCTACTGTACATTCGTTTGTCATTGTTTACATTTGGGGGGTCACTGTTGTTCAAGCTGAGGTCGCGATCCCTGGAGCTGAGGGGAAAAATTGGGAAAGACGGTGAAAGGGAGTGCCAGATGTGTAACTTGGGCATGGTGGAGACCCTGGAACACTTTCTTCTAGAATGCTTAAAGTATCAGTCTAAAAGAAGGAGATTCACTGGGAGTATAATGGGGAAGTGGGATGGGAGAATGAAGGACATATGGTTAGGGGGAGCCTCAAAGGAGAGCTTTAATATGCTAATCGGAGAGATTGGGAAGAATGGGGCAAGGGATGTCATCAAGCAGTTCGTCTCGGAGTATTGGGAGGAGAGGAGAAGCGTGGGAATAGGGAGGCAGTTGGGAGTTCAGGGGTAACCATGGCCTTCTCGTCCGAGAACCGCGACAAATCAGCGGCTGGCCAAAGTGTTATTATTATTATTATTATAGCACGTTAACTGACTTACCATTTTTATATTCATCTTTGTTTTCTGTTCTATTCACGATATGTTGTAAATCAGAATACTGGAAAAGAAAGAGGAAACTATTTTAACCGCAGTGCTAAGGGCACTGAACAAACTGAAGGGTCCACGGTTCGATCCCCGCCAGGGATAACTGCGTTGTGTCCTTGGGCAAGGCACTTCATCCCGATTGCCAACGTGGGGGCAATGTAGCGCTGTGTACAAGGTGTGCTGCACGTCTATGGTGCACTTGTCTTCAACCAATGCTAACCCTGCTTGTGTGGAGTTAGTACTTTGGGGAGTCTGACAGTTGCTCACCGTTCTCTCCCGGTACCGGGGCTACTCCGGCTTCCTCCACTCTTAACACTGTCCTACACGAGATGACTCTAGCTGTCGAAGGTGTCGTTAAATCCCAATAAAATAATTAAATTTTAACAGTTTGAACGTAAAATTGTTTTGAAAATAACCAGGAGCTTCGGAAATGAGGTCTGTGGGGTTGTGATACCACCCAACTCACCCCCCTCACACATTCCTCCCCCCCCCCCCCCCCCAATTATTTTGTCCAGTCGGGACCTTTTCGTCTGGATTTTAGTCTCAGATATCGATTTTACTCGGAGACGTGACAACCGTTACTTATTCCCAGTTCCTTATTCGACATTTATGATCAAGCGATAAAATTGGTTGATCATAAATGTCGAATAAGGAACTGGGAATAAGTAACGGTTGTCCCGTCCGTTTTTCTCTCTTGCTTGTAATTTATTTATTTATTTATCGGGGTTTAGGCCACATACTTATGCACAATGACTAATCGTGACCGTGACAGTTTTACAGATGGAGGAAGCCGGAGTACCTGGAGAGAACCACAGAGAATCGACGAGCAACTGTCAGCTCCTCAACATTCTCACTCTGTGAGAGCTCCGCTAAAGCAGGGTTACAGCGGTTGAAGACATGTGCACCATCGACGTGCAGCCTTAGTACACGGCGCCACCGTGCCCCCGTGTAGGCAACCGGGATAAAGTGCCTTGCCCAAGGACACAACGCGGGTCGTCACGGATGGGGATCGAACTCGGGACCTCTAGCGTAGAAGTCCAACAGTCTACCACTGAGCCACCGCGCACCCCATCTTGCTTGTAATTATGTACTTTCTTTCGAGACTAGATATGATATTTATATCATATACATACAGGAAGAAGGGGGGGGGGGATATAACACAACCTTAACAATTGTATTTTCAAGAACTGGAATTTCTTGTTATGTTTTTAAATGGTTTGAAATGAACCATTAACACTTTTAACAATATGGCAATTTTCCAGTTGGGAAATTGCCACATCTTTTCAAATGCTAATGATTTTTTTAGTCAGTTATATTAACAAAAACTTCTCCGCCAGGGCTAACTGCGTTGTGTCCTTGGGCAAGGCACTTAATCTCAATTGCCAGCGTGGGGGCATGGTGACTCTGTGTACTAAGGCGAAATGCACATCGCTGGTGCACTTGTCTTCAACCAATGCTAACCCTGCTTGTGTGGAGTTGGAACGTTGGGGAGTTTGTCATTTGCTCGCCGTTGCTCATTGGTTCTCTCCGGGCACTCCGGTTTCCTCCACCCGTAAAACTGCCCGAATAGAGGCTGGCCCTGGCTGTCGAAAGTGTAGTTAAACTTCAGTAAATAAATATATATATATTAATAGGTAGAGAATACAATTCTAAAAAATACACTTGTAAAAGTTTTATAGTACTGGCTCCAGAAGAAGGTTTGAAGAGCACGATTGTAGAGCACGTTCTTAATAACCCTTTACCCAACGAATCGGCCACCTCAACCGCGTAATATGCAAATTCAACAGGTGAAAAAGTATTATTTTTCAAAACATTTCAACAAACCATATCATGTGACCCCTCTTTGGAACGAGCTCGTTCCAATGAGGGGTCACATGATATGGTTTGGTTGGAAATTTTTGACAATTCTTAAAAAATGATATTTAAAATAATAAATTTTGATATCGTCTGTGTTGGGCAAACCACATGTATTTATCCGCAAATAAATTACCAAAAAATCTTAGTATTGAACTGTAATCCCGACTAACAAATATTCCAACAACATCAACAAATCTTGCCTTCGACGACGAAGGATTTGGGCCATCACAGTCGGGGCAAGTCCGGCTTACACCCCTACCCCAATCGATGATTTTCACGTCGTTCCTGGGAGTAACGGCACTTGCGTTTCTGGTCACGCCTTCTTAAGCGTTACCGCATTTCGATTGTGGGAGTGGAGGGTCTTATGCATGGTATTGATTTATTTATTGGTATGTAATAAACTCTCGGTATCAATGGCTGCATCGTGGCTGAAACACGGATTTAGTCAATCGTTTATATCTGTGCCCTAGACTTTAGAGGACACCACCGGACACTACTCACTTGGTCATATTTTACCAGTGAATCAGGGGGAGGGGTCTGGAAAAAATTTTCGGACACTAGGCGCAGAAAGTTTTTTTCCGACCCTTGGGCACCCACCCACCCCTTTTGTGAAGGAGAAATTTGTTTTTCCATTTTGAAATTTGGTACCCACCCCCCAAAATTAGAGTAAATCGCGCATAAACTGCTTTGATTAGCAATTTCAACGGGTAATTTTGCTGGAACATGGTTTGTATTGTTCCAGTAACTAATCCCAACATTTTATCAAACCACAACCAGCTAATGAAGATTGGTCGGAATTCGGTCCCATTTCTTGGCAAGTTTATGAATTATTCAAACTTTCTCACCGACACTTGCAGTCAGTGTATACATGGGAAATTAGGAGAGTATATAGCATATACTGACATTCTACCTGAACAGTATTAAGATGGATGTAGCAGGAACAGGTTTGAACATTTTGATGTTTTACCTGGTTTCACCACTGTATTTGCTGCTATTTCTGCTACTTCTTTCTGTTTCTATACATTTCTACACTCAATTTTAGTTTTATCAGTCTAATGTGAATTTATTAACCCTTTACCTAACGTAACGGCCAAAACCGGCCAGCGCTATTCTCAAAAATCGCCAATTAATTTTCATTATTTTTTTCATTTTTTGTCTCAAAAACATAGGTTATGACCCCTCGTTGGAACGAGCTCGTCGAGCTCGTTCCAACGAGGGGTCATAACCTATGTTTTTTAGACAAAAAATGAAAAAAAATAGTTATTCAAGAATTTATTTTTGCAAGTGTCGTCTGCTTTTCATGTTAGGTAAAGGGTTAAGCATTATCAAGTGCACAATTCGTAGAGAAAGTTAGCTCAATGTTGTATTGAACCTGTCAATAGTCAATATGATGAGGGGCGATTCTTTGGTATCGGAAATCCACTCCTCATAAACTGCACTGTTGCACCTTGGACGAATTGAGTAGTGCATCATTTGACTGAGCAGCTAGTAAGCTTTGGTCCATTCATCTTAGCAAGTCAGATGAGAAAGTGTTAAAGAAATGGTGACCACGTTGAGTTGAAAAGGTCTACTGTATCTCTTCAAATTTGCGCAGGGTGCATTATGGAAATTGTGGGGCTATGATGTGTCGAGTGACACCCTTGTGATTTATGTATTATCTTTTACGCAATGAATGTCAATGTTATCCTACAATATATTGGATGCTGTTCATTTAGCTCAGAGGCTTGAAACCTATTTGCTCAAAATATGGTACAGGACCAGTGATAGGACAGTAACTTTCCAAGTGGTTGTTAGAATATTTAGCTTGATCTCACTGAAACATAATGCACATGCGTATCCTTTCTGACTCAGATGATCCCAGCACACTTTATTCTATGATTTAATTTTATTCTTTGTTACAACAGATTGCTATAGTTTATTTTGAAAGAAGTTTAATTGTATTTCTATTATAAGATAACCCAACCAGGTGACTTATGTGTGTTTCTCTCCAGACATCCAGTATCTTCCTCAACATCGGCTATACACTATGGTGCAGGGGTACATGGCTGAAATTCATATTAACTCAACTGATTCCTTATCGACAAACTGTTTAAACCATTGTATATACAGTTTGTTAACAGGGAATCAGTTTCGCTGTTGATAAACTCTTTATCAACTAGAGAATTGTAATTTGTTGGACAAATTACGGGCTTTCCCAACTTTCCAATGTCAAAATGCAGACTACATATAGCAAAGCAAGGTGTTTGAAATTAACCATTTCCAAAATGATAGACAAAAAGCATTCAAAGTTGGCTAATTTTGGCATTCTCCCACGGTTCTCTTATTCACACCCTCATTTTGCTTGGGGTTAAATCTTGAGATTAAAAAGTAAACAGTAACTTTCTTCTACAATCATTGTTGCATCTATCCATACCAAAATAATTGCTACAACAACCTTGCGATTAGAGGAAATGAGTACAAATGTTTGCAAAATTCAATGAAAATCTTTTTTTTTTTAAGACATTACTATTCTTTACTTGGCCAAAGCTTATGTAGTGTTTAGCCCCAAAGCATAACTTACAGATGAGGATTTGTTCATTAGGCATCTCTTCCTATAGCAAAACAAAGTGTTTTGAATTAACCCTTTCCAAAATGACAGGAAGATGCAACCACAGTTAGCTAATTTTGGCATTTTCGGATGGTACTCTTACCCTCATTTGCTTGAGGGTTAAAGATGAGATTAAAAACTAAACAGTAACATTCTTCTGCAAGCATTGTTGCATCTATGCATACAAAAAATAATTGTTACAATTATGAGAAATTTGCCATTGAAATTAGTAAATCTTGAAGATAAAATGATATATTCATATCATTTGTGGTCAATAGGGGTTAATTTTGAAATATTTGTTTGGTGATTTTAGTGTATAATATTATGCTCTTAATGTGTGAACATCGATCACAGACTGAGTGTCTGAAAAGAGACATGGACTAATCTTGAATCTTGGTATTTGAATGAACATGTTCAAGTTGAGAGTACTCCAATTCAAGGCTTGACAACTGGGTGACGGTTAAAACTTGGAATAAAACATATAACAGCAAAATTGTTCTTGAATAACAGTTAGATAATTGTCAAAAATGAAAAGTGGACAGAAATCGCGCATAGGTTAATGGCGAAAAGGCGGTAATTTGGCTAATTTGACATTAAAGTTGAACAGACAGCAGTGTCGCTCATACGCCCACTGCGGTCAGACCAGTGAAGGCAGATACACGAAATCTTCAGAAGTTGTTCTACTACCCCTGCTCGACAGGACAGTATCTTTGTCGAGTGGCGTGACCGCGTGGGAACAACGTGGATCGCGTGGAAACTACGGGGACGATTCGTCCCTACTCAATTCCCAATGCAATGCCGTTTCCATTCACTATTTACCTATCACCGGTCGCGTTTGGCATTATTTCTGTCTATTTGATGAACTGTTCAGCTTTAAATATTCGCACATTCATATGGGACAGAAAGTTTTGAGTTAAATTGCTTATTTTAGACTGTCCCGGCAGAAACTGACAACTCGATCCGGTGGAGAAAAAGCCGTCATCTGGCTAATTTGACATTCAAACTGAACAGATACAATGTCGGATAAACGCCAATTATGTCCCGACCATGCAAGGCAGCAACTTGAAATTCTCAGAATGTTTTCTACTATCCCTCCCCGACAGTTTAGTATCTTTGTCTAGTGCCGAGACCGCGTGGAAATACCATGAATCAGGTGGAAACCGAGGGCACGATTCGTCCCTACTTTATTCTCAATTCAACGACTTTTCCATTCATTATTTACCTGTCACTGGCTGAGTTAGGCATTATATCTGTCTATTTGATGAACTTTTCAACCTTAACTATTTGCAGCTTCCTGTAGCACCACCGAAAGGCCACTGCACGGTTACCAATATATTCAGGGAATGATTTTACGAAAACAACAATTATTCCGACTATACCCACATGGGCACTCCTAAATATGCCAAAGGTTAAACTTTTTGATAATAACGTATAAAACAGAAGTTGTCATGCTATGCTTGTTGCATGCAAGCATAGAAAACATTCAGCGCTCATTGAATTAGGAATGGAGATAATTGTCACTTAAACCTACGAAATTCTGAAAAAATGAGAGTTTTTTTCGATGGAACCAATCTTTATACATCTGAGATAGGGATGGCGTTAAGCGTTACAGCAACCTTATAACAGAAAATATTCTTGGAATTGAACTGTGAATCCGAATTTCGAAAGCATTTTCGGATATTCTATTCCAAACTACCACTGCACGCTTATCAATATTCAGTGATTTTATGAAAATATCAATTATTCCGACCGTACCCATATGGGCAGTCTCGAATCTGCCAACGGTTAAACTTTTAATAATGACATATAAAACAAAAGTTGTCACACTATGACTGCTGCGGGCAGCCATAGAAAACGTTCAGCGCTCAATCAATTAGGAATGGAGTAAATCGTCACTTAAACTAACCCATTTCTGAAAAACGATAGTTTTTTTTGACAGCACATATCTTTATGCAGACAGAACGAGCATAGGGTTAAACTTTACATCCAAACTTACAACAGCAAATATGCTCGGTAGGCAATTGTAAATACGAACATGTAAATCATTTTTCGATATTCCTTTCGAAAATTGAAGAAAAGTGAGCTCCAAATTAGCCAATTTTATGAAGAATTTTAGGGCACTCAAATTTAAGGCCCGAAAACTGGGTGAAGGTTAAAACTTTGAATAAAATATATAACAGCAAAATTATTCTTGGATGAAGGCCGAATCCTCTCATAGAAAAGGTTTTGAGACAATATGCTCCAGTGCTGAGAAAGTGCATGTAAACGTTGGCGAAAATAACAATTATTCCGACAGTACCCTTATGTGAAGTCTCATATCTGCCAAGGGTTAAACTTTTAATAATAACATATAGAACAAAATAAATTTGTCATACTTTGACTGCTGCAAGCAGCTATAGAAATCATCCAGAGCTCAAGAAATTAAAAATGGAGTAAATTGTCACCTAAACTTACCAAATTCTGAAAAATTGGAGTTCTTTTGGACGGTACCCACTTTTATGCAGCCAGAATGGGATAGGGTTAAACTTTACAACCAAACATACAACAGCAAATATGCTCGGTAGTCAATTGGGAGTGCGTACATGAAACGTTTTTGAAATTAACCCTTTCCAAAATGATAGAAAAAGCAACCAAAGATGGCTAAGTTTGGCATTTTCAAACGGTACTCTTATTCTCGCCCTCATTGTGCTTGAGGGTTAAATCTGAGATTAAGAGGGAAACAGTAACTTTATTCCACAATCATTGTTGCATCTAGCCATAACAAAATAATTGTTACAACGACCTCGTAATTAGAGATATTTGCCCTTGAAGTTGGCGAAAATAACAATTATTCCGACAGTACCCTTATGGGAAGTCTCAAATCGGCCAAGGGTTAAACTTTTAATAATAACATATAGAACAAAATTTGTCATACTTTCACTGCTGCAAGCAGCTATAGAAAACATTCCGAGCTCAAGCAATTAAAAATGGAGTAAATCACCACATAAACTTACCACATTCTGAAAAAAATTGGATTATTTGTTTGGACGGTACCTACTTTTATGCAACCAGAATGGGATAGGGTTAAACTTTACAACCAAACTTACAACAGCAAATATGCATTGTAGTCCATTGTGAATACGTACATGAAAAGTGTTTGAAATTAACCTTTCCCAAAATGATAGAAAAAGCAACCAAATTTGGCTAATTTTGGCATTTTCAAACGGTACTCTTATCCTCGCCCTCATTGTGCTTGAGGGTTAAATCTGAGATTAAAAAGTAAACAGTAACTTTCTTCCGCAGTCATTGTTGCATCTATCCAAACCAAAATAATTATTACAACAACCTTGTTATTAGAGAAATTTCCCCTTGATGTTGGTCAATTTTGAAGAAAAAATCTATATTCATATCATTTTTTGCCAGTTGGGGTTAATGTTGAAAGATTTGAGTGTTGATTGTGGTGTATCATATTATTTTCTAAATGTGTGGAAAATTTGAGCTAAATAACTGTAAAAAAAACTGTAAACAATT